>JAFBJR010000504.1:1643387-2243387 GCA_016785285.1 Brachirus orientalis | reverse complement strand
AACTACATGGTGGCAATGATAAACAAATCATTGCTACCAGTGCAGCTGCAACTCCCCCTGCTGGGTAATGTGGTGTTCTTCACCCAGGGTCTCAAGTACAACTTTGAGCTCATCCTCTTCTGGGGTCCCTGGTCTTTGTTTCAGAATAAGTGGAGTCTGCACCCCAAGTACAAGCGAAACACAAACCGCTTAGAGCTTGCCCAGCAGCTCAGTAGAGTCATCCTGCTGGTGGGTTTGGCCAATCTGCTGCTATGCCCCTTCATCCTGGTGTGGCAGGTGCTGTATGCTTTCTTCAGCTATACAGAAGTGATCCGCAGGGAACCTGGAAGCCTTGGTGCACGGCGCTGGTCGCTGTATGGCCACATGTACCTGCGACACTTCAATGAGTTGGATCATGAGCTGCATGGACGTTTAGGTCGTGGTTACAAACCCACCTCCAAATACATGAACTCCTTTACCTCACCACTACTGGCTGTGCTTGCGAAGAATATAGCATTCTTTTCAGGCTCAGTGTTGGCTGTTCTTATTGCTCTGACAGTCTATGATGAGGATGTGTTGACAGTGCAGCACATTCTCACTGCTATCACTCTGCTGGGAGTGGTTATCACCATCACCAGGTGAGTTTTCAGGGGTAGGTGTTTTCACTAGGTGCACTTTCTGCAGGTGTAAACCTTATATTTTTCTATATGACTTATCTAACTATACATGAGTTTATTGGTATCCTATATTATGAGTATGTTTTTTTTTCTTTTTTACATAGAAGTTAATTGAGTCATTTATTACAATTAAAATTTATTTGTTGACAGATTTGCGAATTTATGGGAGCAACTTAACACTAGAGCAAGAGTCAGTTTTTTAATTATCCAGCATGGGGAAGTTTTATCAATTCTGACATAAGGAGGTTGTACAAGTTTCCAACGGTAGTTTTACTGTTGGAAAATGTTACTGTTGGAACATTTTGTATGCTTTCCTCACCAGGTCCTTCATCCCAGATGAGCATGTGGTGTGGTGTCCAGAACAGCTGCTGCAGTGCATGCTGGCACATATTCACTACATGCCAGACCACTGGAGGGGCAGTGCAAACAAGAGCGAGACCCGTGAAGAGGTGGCACAGCTGTTCCAATACAAAGCGGTGAGGTTTTAAATGTTCTGGTTGTTCTTTAATTGTGTTTAATTGTGTCTTATTTTCAAGTAGCATCTTGTGTCTATAAAGATTTGGTCAGGGGGCAGTCGAACACTAAAGACGATGAATTTTTATAACATAGGACTTTGAATTTGAATGCTTTTGTTAACATTTTATTTCAAAATCAGGTGTTCATCTTGGAGGAGTTGCTCAGTCCTATCATCACACCCTTCATTCTCATCTTCCTTCTGAGGAACAAGTCTTTAGAGATCATTGACTTCTTCAGGAATTTCACTGTGGATGTGGTTGGAGTTGGTGACATCTGTTCCTTTGCAGAGATGGACATCAGACGCCATGGAAACCCAACAGTAAGTCGTTACCCCTTATTTAAACAGGATCAAGGCCTTCCTACTCAGGACACCCTTGAATAGATTGTTTACTTATTTTCATTATCAACCAAAATGCTAATACTTGTATTAATACTTGTATTGTATTCTAATGTATTTCAATGTTATTTTCAGTGGATGTCGCAGGGCCAAACAGAAGCCTCTGTGTACCAACAGGCTGAGAATGGCAAGACAGAATTGTCTCTCATGCATTTTACCATAAAAAACCCACACTGGCAGCCACCGCAGGAAAGCTCAGTTTTTATCAGCCAGCTAAAAGAGAAGGTGAAGCATCATGCACAGGGTGGTCCATCTGCCCAACTACTGCTCTCTCAAGCTACTCTCTGCACCTCACTGCAATCCATTCAGCCTGTCACTATGGTAAGGGCTTGGGTTAAATATAATCTAAATATTGAAAGTGTTCAGTCAGCTTGTGTTATATAAACAGTGACACAAAAAAACTGTAGTGCATAACAAACATGCTTTATATTCAAGTTACTGTCAAGAGTGAAAAGGATACCGATTAAGTCCATCAGCTCCACTAGATGCTGTATTGAAGTGTGGTGTTGTTTCCAGCCTGATAATTTCCTGGCCAGTGTCATGGCCCACCCCATTCTGACTGCATCTGGACTGCAAGGAGGAGACCATCATTTCATCCCACCCAGCACAACTGCTGCTGCCAGTGTCCTGGCCTCTTTGCCTCCCTCCCAGCTCGCACGTACCAGTCCTGCCCGCTCACATGGCCCCCTGATGTCCTCCATCTCCCCTTACAGCACCACATACCACAGTGATCGCTCCGTCAATGACAGGTATCCATCAGCCAATGCATTTGCAACTTTTTTGTTCACATACTGCATCTGAAAAATGTGTTTGCTGTAACAGATAATTGTATTTAATTCATCAGCTTTAATTTTCACGATCCTTATCCAGTATGATTCACAGTGATTCCCACATCCAGAGAAATTCACTGCACTCCGAGTTAGTATCTGCTGAGATGAGCCTCCATGCTATCTACATGCATGAGGTAAGCTGGATTTGAATCCTGGTTTGACTGAGGGCCTGTCTGTGGAGAGTTTGCATGTTCTTCCCCTGTGTGCATGGGTTTTTTTCCAGGTGCTCTGGTTTCCTCCCACAGTCTTAAAAAAATCAACAGAAAACTCGAGTGAATGGTTCTTTGTCTATGTATGTTGGCCCTGTGATGGACTGGTGATTTGTCTAGGGTATACACACCTTTCTCCATATGTCAGCTGGGTTTTGCTCCATCCCCTGCAACCCTCATGTGAAGGATAAAGTGGTAGAAGGTAGATGAGTCAGAGAGAGAGAGAGAGAGCAAGAGAGAAAGAGATACCTGTAAATTAAAAAGTCTTCTTTAAAGTCTACAAGAATAGATATTTAATGCACAAAAGATCATTGGGTTTTCACTTCCACTTTGAGCATCATATAGTGTTTACGGCTTCATATCACTGTACATTTACAAATGCATGTCCCTACAGCTCCACCAGCAGAGCTCTCATCCGCAGATGACTTCGGGACAGTGGCAGAATGCAGTGCCAATGAGAGATATAAACACAAACACAGGTAAATGAAAATATTGATTTTAAACTGTGGTGCTTTGAAAATGTCTCCTTAGGGGAGTTTGACCACTACAGTATTAAAATATTTTTCATATTAGCATTAACAGTGATTAACAACAGAACATTTTGCAGAGCCTGAAGAGACAGTGACTAATTAAGAGCTAATTGAGGCATGACAAATGTTGTACATATTCTAATTTTTCAAACTTCCAATCAGCATTGTTAAAAATGAAATATCTTAATGATTCAAAGTGATTCTCACTTTGTTGTACCACTCATGTTAGGCCTCCAGCAGAGCGGCCATGGTCCCAGCATGTCCATGCCTACCCCTGTCTGCCTTGGTGGTTGGCAAGAAGAGGAGGAAGAGAATGGAGATGATGAGGAGAGTAAAAGTGGATCTACTTCAAAGCACGGCACTGGAAGAAGTCATTAAAGTGCCTTATGTCATAAGGTACAGTATATGGTTGTTTTTTTCTTTAAAGTCCATGTAAAGTAAAAAAAAAAAAATCTGACTTTTTCACCACACAAAAAGAAAAATTTTAAATGTGTTTTAAAAAACAAATTAGGTCTCAAATCATGAAATCCAAGGGCATATCCACTGGAGGAGCTGAAAACTCAAACACACACACACATATACACAATCTAGTGTGGACCAAAGTGCGTGGAGGTTCTCGAACTGTTCATCAGTGTTTGCACAGAATATTAACGTTAATGCAGCAGTGTCAGGGTGTCTGTTCAACAAGCATGTAGAGAAGTGACATTTTCACCATCATTTTGGTCACAGTCTAATGATATCCCATACACAAATGCAAAACTGGTTAAGCCACAGTCCTCCCCTCTCTCTGCTGTTTTTTTCTGTTCTTCATTTTTTTCATCTTTAGTAATTTTAAATAAAGTGCCAGAGCTTTTCTGTGTGTGTGTATTTTTTTTTTTCACATTTTCTCAGCCACAGTATTCTAAAATATATGTGAAAAGGTGAAACTTTACATTTGCTTTACATGTTCTTAAAAGCACAGAGATAACACTGGTCTACCATCTACACTCTGTAGTTTTGTATTCAATGACATATTCAATGACGTGTTTGAATGAACAATTATTGCTTTTCATCCCACAAAGGATACATCACCATCGTAATTTCTCTTTTCTCTCTTTCTCTTTTTTATAGTGTTTACATTTTACTTTCTTTGAACATTGTGGCCTTAGATGATCTTCATGGAGAATTTAGCAAGGACCTTTAAAACATCATCTGTTTATTTGTGGAAGAGGGTCATTGAATAACCACTGTCTCTGCACCCCCACGCCTCATCCTGTCACATCAGGCGGACTATGGCATCAGGGAAACCATATGTCTTCCGTCCATTATATTGTGAGCTTGACATTAACTTGTACAGACAACTGCAAAATGTACATCTGCCTGAGAGACGATGCAGTGAATTCATAGCATCAGTGTGTGATGATGGGTGTTGGCAGTTCTGCGACGCCTCTGTGTGCTCAGTTCAAGTATTTGTAGATCAAAATGTTTTGCATTTTGAGTTTAAAAAAATATTTCACAGAAAGTCCTGGTCTGTGGAATAAAGACTGCAAAATCATATCTTAGCTGCCTGAACAATTTTAACCATCCAAAAGAAAGATTAATTCAGTGTTTTAAGTTGTGTTGTTTGACACTGGTGATTTGGAAATTCACGTTTGTGTCTAACATCCTTTAGAAGTTCACATTTTTTTTCTACCAGATTTAATCCTTTTCAAAATTATATAAAGCATTGATATAACAGAACTGACTGTACAGTCGCCATACTACTAAAACACCTTGTGCACCTGGCAATAAAACATTTTGTAACCTAGACATACACTTATTTTTGATGCTGCTGTCTGTTTAGGGGCCTGGAATGTAGATTTTATTCAGTATTAATATTTTATATTAATATATTAGTTTTTGAGATGCAGCTTTTCCTCCAAATACAGGACTGAAATTTTTGGACAAGGTACACTTGGCATAAAAATCTTAATGCAGATTTTTTTTTTTTAATTCTTTCTCACATGGACACACAAGTCGGCTTTATGCTTTAACAGACACATAAATGTGTACCTAAATTCGAGTTTTACAGTAGTGATGAAGAACTTCAAATCCTCAAATCGATACCTCTGCAGTGTATTTATTCTTGTCTGAATATACAATATAAACATGTCTTTTGCAATTTACAGATGCCCCATTCAACTGCATTTTGATTTTTAACAGCAGGTGTAAATGGAGTAAAATTTAATGGTGTAAAATTTTATGTCCTCCTCCTTCTTGTCCAGCAGACATTTTTGAGTCAGGTCTTCAAATAATGATTCTATCTTTTAAACAATAGAACAGAACAGAGTGGTATCACTTTAAAAAAAAGGAAAGAAACAATACATCACCATAATAGTGAAAAATCAGAGCATGTATCGTTGCTTTTGCAGCTTTAGGATTAAATAATTTAAACCTAACCTTAAAAAATGTAACTCTGAAGCACAGTTTCCACTGTAGATTTCATTGTTAGCTTTAAGAGTATTTATTACCTGTTTTTCCTCCAAGTATTTAATTGATGTACCATATATTTTATATGTATTATTTATTTGATTGTTGAAGTGTAAAATAGCTTACTTTCACAAAAGCAAATTATCTAACTGACAGAAAAGGCATGTATTCCCCTTACTAAAAGTAGTTGAAAAAAACTGAATTTTGTTTTTTAAAAGCTCTGATACAATAATTTATTGATGCCGAGAAAACATGCCCAGCCGCATGATGTTGAATGTGATTAAAATTAAAAATAAACTGGGACTAAATTTGCAAAATCTAGCACCCTAGCAATTTTTGTTGAATTTTATAACAATCACAGTAGTGGTATAGATTTAACCTTCCATGAGAGAATACATATATGTCTGCTTGTCCACTTTGGTTTTTAACGAAATGAATGTGTTTTGGACACTTTCATAATTGCTTTTACAAACTCAGAATTTTGCACTGGAAAAATAAAAACATCCACTTGCATCAGTTACAACTCAAAAAGGACATGTCTCAAAATGGGACACCATGTCAATCTCCACCCTAAATGACTTATTTTATTTGTTTGTATATAAAATCACACATCAGCACATATTGCAGTGTCACTGCAGACCATCTGGACAGACCATCAACACTGTGGCAATTCATTAAAGGTCATTCTTACCTCTGGTCAACTCAAGTTTGCCCTGTAGGGGATGATGTGTGTTTCTGTCTCACTCTTGCATGTGCATACACCGTAAATCATCATTGTGTTATTTCTTATTTCAGTTTTGCAGCTCAGTGTTGTTTATGTTATTTTCTGCAGTGCCTTAGTATTAAGGATTAGCCTTTTTTTTTTTATTAGGTCCATGTAAACCATCATAGTTGTTTTCACAGACTCAGCAGCACATAATATGTACAGTATTTTTGTTTGACAAGTCATTGTGTATAGCATCAAGTTTGTTGTGAAACAGTGGATGTGGCTTGTAAGTCGAGCTACGACCTGATCGTGAGACCTTGTGTCAGCCTGTTGCATCTGGTTTCTTGTCATTGTGTCTAAACTTGCACTCTGGAAAATATTGACGAAGCAGGATTATGCCATGTGTCATCATGGTCAAGCCTCTCATCACACTATGGTGTCATATCCACTATATACCAGTCTAACAGTGACTGGAACAAGGTGCTAAGTTTTCATCCTGTTGAATATGTTTTAAGACATGTGTTTGTTTTGTTGTGTAACTTAAGAGACACTATTAAACATGCCAAAAGAACTTGTTTTCGGCAAAGCTTTGACACAGAGATGTGTTTTTTTTTTCCTTTTGAGTGATCATGAGAGGCAAATAAATATTTAAATGTATTTAATTATTTCACCTGTGGTTGATGATGTGATGTTTATTTAAATTAAAAGTGCTTTTTAATTTTCTTTCAGTTGCCATGGATACCTCAAGGTTTCAACCTTATGTTTTTTTTAACTGTGTGCTTACTCACTGGGTTATATTGGTAATGATGTTGGCCTTTTTTTGAATTAG
Source organism: Brachirus orientalis (assembly GCA_016785285.1). Taxonomy (NCBI): domain Eukaryota; kingdom Metazoa; phylum Chordata; class Actinopteri; order Pleuronectiformes; family Soleidae; genus Brachirus; species Brachirus orientalis. Next base: position 2,236,266 of record JAFBJR010000504.1, on the reverse strand, counting down.
GAGGTAGACTACTTATACAATGATTATTAGCATGATTTTATCTCATGTCTCAGTGCCACTTCCGTATATTTCTGCCCAGCAACTATTGGATTGATTACCTCTGGTTTCCCCAGTTAATCAGATTAATCAGACATGGATCTTACAAGCTTCGATTCAACATGGGCAGAACATCATTTTGATTTTTATTTTATTATTATTAGCACATTAAGGGCAATTTTCCATTCTTAGCCATGTTATTTCTCTGGCAATTAACTTTAGACATATAAACACAATCTGCCTCAATTTATGTCACAAAACCTCACAATACAAAATATTTTTAAACATTCAGCACTTAAATGCATGTACTACAACTTTGTGTGTGCATGTATTTGTACTTGTGACTGTTACCTAATTAGGAAATTTGGTGACACAAAAACTGACCTTGGTAGGACCAGTAATCTCGATGGACACCAAAACCTGGTCTTGATGTGCCAGAACCTTATTTCTTAAGTTTTGGGCTAAGATTTGAAGACGTGAAGGGCCTTGTTCTGCCCTTCACTTTCTCTACTTCAGTGGTTCTCAAACTTTTTATACCAAGTACCACCTTAGAAAATATTGAGCTCTCGAAGTAACACCACTATCATCAACGTTAAAATACAGTGGTGTAAATAGGCCGAGCAAAGTCAGCTTTTCACAGGAGGCAGATTTATTTCCAATAAGATAATTTGCTTTCTCTTATTTTATGTTTGTTGTTGTTTAATTTTCTTGCATTTTCAGCTGATCATATACCCTGGAATATACATTAGAACAGTATTTCTAATTTTCCTCTAAGTACCACTAGAGGAAGCTCGACTACCACTGGTGGTACAAGTACCACAGTTTGAGAAACATGGCTCTAGCTGATAAACTGAACTGAAAGTCGAAAGCGTTTTGTTCTCGTTTGCAAAACATTACCATTTTATGAAGAAGAACCACCATTTCCACCACCTACATGAGCATGATCCATTTACACAACACAAATACCTGCTCCTTCTTGCAGAATCCAAACACCACATAAAATGTTCTGAATTGTGTCGCTCTGACACACAAAGATGTGGGGGCAGCTTGAAGTGTTGAAGTTTGAATGACTCCTTTGTTTCACCTGGTGAAGCCTTTGTTACCCTGGTGACCACTGTTTTGTGTGTGTACATTTTAAATAAACGTCACAGGCTTCTATTTTGTTTCTGACTGTTTCACCGTGTTGGTGTTACACCCTTGCTCGTGGAGACCTTTTAAGGCACACACGCCATCTGCTGTTCACTCTCGGCTCTCTGTCCTTGGTGCGACTGACATTTGTCTCACTTGTCGTCTGCTATGTAAATGTTCTTTAGAGGTAATTCCAGCTGTGAACATGATACAACCATGACTTTATTCTTGGAATGGCTGAGAGCCCAGCTGGAAGGTCGTTAGGTCAGATAATGGAGGGTACTCATTGCATCTATTTTGTTAAATGTCTTATTCTTAAGAAATTTTACTCCGCTCAGTCGTTGCTGTGCCAATGCACTGCCCTCTCCTGTATTGTGCTGCAGTTGCTATGAGAATGACTGCTGGCTGAGAGTCAGCATTGGGCGGTTGCTGGAAATACCATGCATGATGTGATATGATACTAACTGGCTATTAACAAGTGTAGACAAGTAAGAGAGCAGAGGAGGGTAAAAATTCAATTTATATAAAACTTTACTTCCATACAGTATATTACCCCCAATATTGTTTGTGATGAACGTGGGCCAGAGGCAGTGGAGAAATAAAATGGTTTGACTTATAACTTGTAACTCTAAACAAAATATAGGAGTAAGGAAAAACAGTAGCTAGAACAGGATGTAGGCAGTGGTTAAGCTGCAATAGTGGATTACTGTGCTAGAGTTTCGGGAAGTTAAATCAGTGTCCAGGCGACCTGCTGCTGTCACTCACTGCCACGCGGGGGGAAAGCCCATGCTGGAAGAGTAGGGAAATACCATGACGCCAAAGAATAAGAAAGACAGGGGTAAGATTTGCTGCCCCTTATTTAAGACACATTGCAGATTAGCATGTAGAAAATTACTATGTCCTACTGTCTGTGAATTTCTATCTTTGTTTAGTGTCTTCATCATTTTGATGGCGACATGGTAGGATCATACGATGCATTTACAGTATGAAGTCATGGCTTAATTATGGGCAGCTGTACAGCAGCTGTCACAATAGTGTCTGTGGAATACAATGTGCCACAAGCTCTGTGGCAAGTTCAGCCAATCCTCCATCTTACCACCAATCATATTTACATTAAACCATAATATTAGCACCTGCTGCATGTATGCACGGTGCACATGGCTGACTGTGAGGCTTTTCTAGTTTGCCCATTAGAAAAAGGAGCTTCGGGATGTTGAGATGACAATGCGAAATAAGCAAGGACACAAATGAGTCTACAGGCTAAGATCACTGACTTGAAAGTAGAGCATTGTTACAAATGAATGAGATTATGAGAACATGTCTGTGTAGATTCTCAGTCATCCAGGTCATGGTGTCCAAAAGTGTAACAAAAAAAGGCAACTGGACTTAGTTGAATTTCTTGAAGACGTTTCGCCTCTCATCCAAGAGGCTTCTTCAGTTCTGAAGTTGCTTCTCCAGAACTGAAGAAGTGCGAAACGTCTTCAAGAAATTCAACGAAGTCCAGTTGCCTTTTTTTGTTACACTTTTGGAGATTATGAAAAATTGCTTGCCTTTGCATATGTGCTATTTGGTCCACCTGAAACAAGTGAAAAAGTCACAAATATATAGTTCAATTCACTTCAAAAATAATTTCTTTGTGCAGCAAGGGGGCAATTAAAGCATGTTGCAAAGGAAGAGACATTTTTCCAAACTAGATTGATATTAATTTCACTTCTGTCAATCAGCATCGGGATCAGAGTGATCATAAATAAGTAATCTACCAAATTCTAAATCAAATAAGAGACACAATCAATAAACAAGGATCATTTGTTGAACAGCTGGATCTACTTACTGTGGCTGGGCACAGTGATATAGCACTACAATATTATATGGCACTATAATCTTATAAATAATGCTTGTTTGACTATTAAATTGTCATATGGTTCCACATTTACAATAGGTTATTACTGTTTTATTTTCAATTGTACTCATTGCTTGTTTAATGCGATTTCTGTTTACATGCCTGAAATACTCAGCTTCCCCACATTCTAACATCTGAAATTATTTTATGACTCAATATTTTAAAATGTGATTACTATTAGACTGTCAAATAAAAATATACGCACAAAATCCACCTCAGAGTTGTACTGTGATGATTCATGCCAGATGATTGTAATGGAAAACAACATTTCACTGTTTCACCATCTGAACATCAGCAAAATACAAGGGCTAACTGAATGAAAATATTAGGTGTTGTGTAATTTCTTTATGGTACTTTAAGGGGACTTTGGACTCATAATCTTATAAATAATAATACACACAATAGCAGAGCAAATTTGTGGGGTGTTCTGGCATGTAAGGCATATACCGACACAATAACTTGAGATATATTAGGAAACAAATCTTTTGCATGTACAAATAATGTTTATGGCTCCATTGTATAATTATGGTTCATCCAAACACTGCTGAAGTTGTTGTCCCATTCTGCCTGGGCCATATGCTCGACTGCTCATGCTGGCATGGTGGCAACTCTTCTTTTGGTCAGAAAGAGACAACAAAACACTGCACGTGGCAATGCGTTAAAGTAACAACATTTTGCTATGATATAGTATGCGACACACTAACTAAAATCGTGGAAACACCGATTCCATTAGATCCAGGACTCTATCTTTTAGGAAATACAACAAATGTGAATTTAACTCAGAGTTCCAGGAAATGTATCGACATAGCTTTTACTGTTTTCAGGAAATGCATTGCATTAACCTGGAAATCAGAATCCTCCCTTTCCATATCCAAATGGATATCAGAAATGATGACCTGTTTACCCTTAGAGAAGATTACATATGTTGTAAGAAATAGATACGACACCTTTTCAATGATCTGGCAACCTTTTATTGAGTATATTGAAACATTGCCCCTATCAGCTGTAGACTCTCTGTAAACCTTGAACTGGTTCAATATAAATTGATAATAATGTCCAGGTACAGTGTTTAAGATGTCTTTTGTGTTTTGTTTGTTTTTTTAATTAAATGTGTATATATATGTATATGTATATATAAATGTGTATGTATGTGTGTATATAGTTTTTACATATTTTCTTTATTTCCTAAAGAATTCTATTATCATTATTAGTATTAGTTTGTTTGTCCTTTGTTTATATTTTTTACTACTCTGTCTGTGGGAATGAGTTGTACTGTTCTGCATAATTAAAACTACAAAATAAAGTATTAAAAAAAAGAGACAACAAAGACATGGTAACCATGGAAACATACTTGAGGTGACTTCCACACACGTGCAAGTCAGTGCCTGCCGAAATACGAAGTTGCCCCCCTCAGCAGATGGTATGACCCAGCCCTGAAGGTATTTTTCTTAATGCTTATTTCTTATTTTTTATTTGACACAATTTAGAATGTAACAGGCGTCCATTTATATTTAAAGATCACACACTGCATCTTTAAATTCAGAAATTGTTTAACCTAATTCAAATGCAAAGCTCTCGGTTTTTCTGTGTTGCATTATTAAAAGGACCTTTTATTTATGTCTAGTGTTTATGTGGAGTCAAAGGCAAATTTCCACACTGGACAAGAAAAGCGTCACCTGACCTCACCTAACCTATTCAGAATTATGTTGTTTATGACTTCAGTGCAGCCTGGAAATGTGTGTAGTGTTCTCTGCTCTGCTCTTCTCTGTTCACCAACAGGCCTTCATCTCCTGTCTCCACAGTCTATTTTGGAATAGAGGCTGCGTCAAAGTAGGCACGTCAGCCTTTTGGCATCAGGAGGTACCAGAGAAGAAAGAAAAAATAAGTCTAGTCAACCGCCCACCGCAGGAGACTGGGGGGATGTTCCACCATCCGGGATTTACAGCCATTTCAAGGATAATTGAGGACAAACGCGACATTTTTATTCACTGTTTTTGGTGGGATTTCTAACCAATACTGACACCAGTGGGACAGACTGTCATCCGGAAAACACAAGTTTATAAGTCCACATGATTCAACGCTAGTTTCAACTGAGTGGCTGAAGATTCAAGGTAAAAAAAAAAGTACCACATTTATAATAGTAGTGTTTTTATTGTTGTAACATTAATATCCAGAGACTGCCGTAATTATTCTTTTATTTAATTTCACTCATATTAGCACACGTGCTGTACTGAAACACACCTGTAGTGATTTAGTTTAATTAGCGTAATTGAGCTTTCCACAGTAGTTAGCCTCTGATAAACTACTGTTATTTATTATTTCACTAATTGTAAGCTTACACTCTCCGCTGTTTAGCTAACTTCGGTGAAATGAAAATTAAATTAAGTGTAGGCGTTTTTGTGAGGGTAAAGGGCCAGTGCGTGAAATGTGTGTGAAGTGGGAGTTTTATCAAACAGCTGATGTCCCTGTCCCTTTCGCTTCTACAAATGGAAATGGACAGAGACAGAGTCTGACAGCTGAGGTTATTTTTGGTACAGGCGCAGTTCAAGCGGCAGAGGTGACAAAGCTGGTAAATGTCACTCTGTGAAAGGCACATATCTGCTCCATTTGACCTTGTTACGTGGGAAATCCATTTGTTGTGTTTTACCCGCACAGTAAAAAGGCTGCATGGCATCTAGTAATGTCTTTGTAAGGCCAGTACTGGGTGTCCGCCCACACTTTAAGTGGTAGCTATAAATATGCCACCTGATTTATGTTTATTTTCACAGCATATTTATGGGAGTGCACATAGCAAACTGTCATGTATGTGTATGTGACTGTCATGCTTGTATATGACAGTATCATTGTCATTTTTGTCATTTAATTTGCAGAGAGGAAGTCATAAATGTGACAAATCATTTGTCTCTGTGCATGTCTTCAATTAAAACCTGAGACAAATGCTTATTTTCATTATTGTTTAATCTGTTGCTCATTTTTCAATGAATCAATTGCTTGTTTTGAATCATAAAATGTCTATTTCTCCTAAATAAATTGATGACGTAAATTATTATTTATCATAATAACAATAATCTTTATTTATATAGCATATCTCACAACAAAGTGCACACTTACAGATACAAAGTTGCTTGACCAACAAAATATATATAAAAAAACACAAATAAATAGAAACACCAAAATAATAAGAATACAAATAAAACCATGACCATCATTACCATGACCAACCATAGCAAATAATAAAAAGTGAAATTAGGTAAGATTTGAAGATGCAGAACAGTAAAAGTATGTTTTAGATTTAATTTAAAGGGAGCAACTGACTCCCTTTTGGCAGTAAATTTAGTTCTAAATTATTAGTTTATTAACTGTTGCAGACCTGTAAATATTGATTAAAAATGTCCAGATTTATTTTGTATACTATGTCCTCTAATTATCTCCCTTGTATTGTATAATTATAGGAACAAACAATGGATCCAAACCTGTTTGGAGGAGCCCCCAGGTTTCTTACTCGCCCAAAGGCTTTCTCGGTGTGTGCAGGTAAAGATGCCACACTCAGCTGTACTATCGTGGGAAGTCCAACCCCTCTGATCACCTGGGAGAAGGACAAGCTGAAGCTGACATCTGGGGGCCGCTTCAAGACAGTCGAGGATGGCGATGTGTACCGTTTGACCATCTACGATCCAACACTGGAGGATAGTGGACAGTACATATGCCGGGCCAAAAACTGTGTAGGGGAGGCCTATGCTGCTGTAACCGTTAAAGTGGCCTTGCCAACAGAGATGCCTCAGAGAGCCCCTGTTTTCACAGTCAAGCCAACCTCTACACGTGTGGGTTTGGGAGGTGATGTTGTTTTCCACTGCCGGGTTGCAGCTTTCCCTGAAGCTAATTTTGAGTGGGAAAAGGATGGGCGCTACCTGGGAGAGACAAACCGCATCAAAGTTGTTTCTGACACTGACAGCAGCACCTTGAAGATCCAAGGTGTACGAAACCTGGACAGCGGCACCTACACCTGCAGGGCCCAGAACAATGTTGGCCGTGCACATGTTGCAGCAGCTCTCGTCGTAGATGCTCAGGATGCCCGTCATCTGGCTTCAGACAAGAACACTTCTCTTCTCTCTCACCTACAAAAGCGCAAGGAGGAGATGAACAAGGACATCTCAATCTATCGCACCGAAGAAATTTCCTCCACCAAGGCTAACATCTCCGATGGTTTAAGTCTGGAGCATGAGCTGAGGGTGTCTGTGCTGGCAAAACTGCCCAAAGGTGTGTTCACCCGTACCTGCACAGTGACTGAGGGCAAACATGCCAAACTCAGCTGCTTTGTGACAGGTCACCCCAAACCCCACATTATCTGGAGGAAAGATGGAATAAACATCAGTGAGGGCCGTAGGCATGTCATTTATGAGGACCAAGCTGAGAACTTCATCCTCAAGGTCTTGTACTGCAAGCAGACTGACAATGGTCTTTACACCTGCAACGCAACCAATATGGCAGGGCAAACCTATAGTGCAGTGTTGGTAACAGTAAAAGGTAAGTTTGAAAAAAGAAACTCTGAGTGCTCCATGCAGTGACTACATTTATTTCCCTTTGAGAAATACTCTTGAATGCATCATAAGTCGAAAGTCAAGATCACTTCATGTCCAGTATTTACAGCACATTCCTAACATGTACAGGATACACATTTAGTGGTCTACTGACTGAGTATTTATAACACTAGGACAGAGTATATATAATTTCCTCAAGATAAATGCCAGTGCCTAATTTGTTCATCATTCCAAAAGAGCTATACTGTGTGTTTGGAATATAAATGGATTGTTGGCAACGGTGGCCCAAATCACTTCAGTAAAGTCTTATTTAAACTTATTAAAATGCATGGCTTTTCACAACAAGGTTGAAGTCTGGCTCACCCTCTGAGGTAGGGTGTTGTGTTGCATCTATTTTCTGCTGGTGATGAGTAGTTCACAGTTACTAAGATAGTCACTCACTTAATGGAGCACACTGGCACTATTGCTGGTGTGATCTCCCTTGGGAAGAAATTGGCCCAAGAAATCAAAATGTTGTAGAGCTACAGCATGTTGGTCGCTAATCTGCTTTCATTAAGCTGCTTCATTGATGGGCCTGCTTTATATTGCATGGTGCAATAAAGTGGATATATATAATAAGGCTATTTTCCTTGCATTCTTGTAGTTTGCAGTTGAAAGGTTACCTTGTGGACTTTTTGTTGTGGTTGTACTGCACTGAATATAAAAGGATAACATGCTAAGTAAATAAAATGTAATAACAAATGACAGGTAACTGTCACTTTTTATATAACAGAACATTTTATAACACAAAATTATGGCTCCATATGAATCTGACTATTCATTTTAAACAAAGTACACACAAAACATTGTACCTTATGTGTCCTTAATAACTTTACATTGGATTGTTATACATTAGTTAGTGGCACAAGTATCAAATTTCAGGGAAGAAAACCTACCAAAGCTTATGTTAATATGTTAATATGCTAATGTATGGTCCATGTGGTTTGGCACTAACTTTTTGAAGCTAAAACAGTTCACTTGTCCCTTGAAATGTGTGCTTAGCTTTTTTTTTTGTGTAAATGTAAAACCAGTAATACAGATGCAATAACTGCTATGCCACTGATATATGCTGAGCTGATCTTACTGATCCTACGGGTGCCACCAACCTGTTGGTTGCAAAAAAAGTTTTTTTCCTCTAAACAATTTTTTATTATATGTACACTTATCATTAAAAAGCAAGAAATAGCTTCAAGGAACAGAGGTGAAACACTCTGCTATGACACTCCCATTAACTCCCTTGGGGTTTGTATCAGCCTCTTGTTTTTGAGGTGACAATGTTTAAATCTAGCTTTACTTAGATTTAAATCACATTGTTGACAGTATCATTGTATTCTGATTTTTTTTTTTTTGGATAAAATTGAAAACCATTACTATGATTATGTAAACTTTCAAAATTTTCTAACTTTGACAGAGCCCAAGGTGCCATTCAGGAGGAAGTTGCAAGATGTGGAGGTGCAAGAGAAGACATCGGCTACACTAATGTGTGAGGTGCCTCTCACTATCACTCAGGCCAACTGGTTCATGGAGGAAACAAGGCTAGAGCAAAGTACCAAATATCGCATGGAGGAAGAGGGCACCCTGCGACGTCTCACCATCCACAATGTCACCACGAATGATGATGGGGTTTATATTTGTGAAATGAAAGAAGGCAGTCGCACTGTGGCTGAGCTCACTGTTCTGGGTATAATTAAGAATATTTTCTTTCTTTATTCCTTGTTTGTTTTAAAATATTTTTTGTGGATATTATTAGCTATAATTAATTGTAAAAATTGCAGTTACGTGTGTACATCTTCTATGCTTTTAGGCACTTTTTTCTTTTTTCTTTCACCTACTTTGTCTCATATACCAGGCAATATTACCAAGAAGCTCCCTCGGCGGACAGTAGTTCCTGTCAGTGACACTGTCATTTTCTGTGTGGAGCTGGAGCATCCCTGCGCAGATGCCTACTGGACCCGCAATGGGGAGAAGCTGAAAGAAGATTCCAGAATTTCTATTGCTTGTGTGCTAAGACAGTACACACTAACAATCAGAGATTGCAAGGCAGATGATTCAGGAGAAGTGGCCTTTGTGGCTGGAGACTGCAAGACATCCACACGATTCACTGTCACTGGTGAGGATAACACCTGGGTCAAATGCTGTTTTGTGTTTTTTGAACCTTCTTGAGGAAAAACTGTGTCTGAGATTTCAAGTACAGATAATAATCATTAATATTTTCTGTGATTATACTTTTTATGATCAATGATCATGCCTTCCATGATTGTATTCTTCCTTTAACCCTATGGACGTATCCAAGCACCTTTGAAGATTAGGTTTAATAAATTAATTTAAACACCTAATGGAAAAGACATCCCTGAAATTATTTTGTTTTTAAAAATGTATAGAATAAAAAGACAATTATATAACATGTGGTCACAGATGTTTTTCCACCTCAAATAAGCAGCTAAGCAGTAGGAGCTCTTCAAGTGCAGCAAATTGTTTTATTGTGATTAGGTTGATCTCTAGAAATATCCCCACGCACTCTTAATTTAAAAATATGTGTTTTTTGGGGGGGGTGTCTGGAAGAAATATATTATCTGATCAAAATAGTTTGTACTTTTTTTATACTATACACTGAATGCAGACTCTCTCTTTCTGCTGTAGCTGCAAGGAAACATCCTCCCGATCCTCCAGTTGATGCTGTGGTGCAGAACAAGACTGACTCATCCATCACCATTCAGTGGTCTCCACCTGAAAGCGATCGCCCTGTGCCAATTAAGGGTTATATTGTTGAAAGAAGGAAAGTTGGCACTCAGACATGGCAGAGGTGCAATGCTGGCGAAACCCTTGTTTCCACAGAGATCACCATCTGCAACTTCACAGAAGAAGCCTCCTACCAATTCCGTATCTCTGCAATGAATGACTTTGGCCAGAGTCCCTACCTGGAGGTGCCTGGAAGCTTCTACCTTGGTAAGGCTCATATCTCTGTTCATCACCATCTATGTAGTTGTTAAATGCATTCTTTTTAAATATGTGCTTTGTCATTTGCTTGTAGAACCTACAGCAGAAATTAGGAAGGGCCTGACGAACACCACTGCAATCTCTGGCGAGGAGTTCTCAGTTTCTGTAGAGCTATCTGCTGTTTGTTCTGGTTTCTGGTCTCTAAATGGCCGCCTCCTGCGCAGTGGAGCTGACTACCTCATCACTAGGTCTAAGAACACACACACTCTGCTCGTCCGTGTCGTGACCATGGAAATGAATGGAACTGAAATCAAGTTTGTGGGTGGAGGCTCACAAAGCAGTTGCATCCTGTCTGTGAAGGGTAAGTACTTGGTCATAGTCACTTGAACTATCAATAGGGAAAATATTTATTTTAATTAATATTTTCTTTTCTATATTAAAATTTAAATTTCTTGCTATCCATTTTAAGGTCATTGGTATTTACTGTGTTTTTATGTAAAAAGAAAAATCAATAATATACTCTTACATAACTGCTGTATTTTTAGCTCCTTCTGTTAGGTTCACTAACAAGTCAGATGTGATGGAGGTGGTGACATGCAGGGCCCAAGCATCTGCTCAGCTGACTGCTGAAGTGTCAGATTACCATACACAGGTTTGCAATGGAAACACACTGCACATAATTTCCAGCTTTTCCACTTTCTTTAATAGCTCATATTAATATACAGTATTATTCATTTTTGCAAAAATGTCTATACTAAAAGTACTATACTTTCTGTAAATGAGGAGCGTTCACTTAGTGCCTAAAGTTAAGTTTGTTTGTATGGCCTGTATAATTGGGGATCTAATTAATTAAAGCTGTGACCTGCTTGTCTCAAAATTAATTGTGTGTAAATCTAGTAGTGTAACTTTATACTGAAACGACAGCAAACAGAATATCACATTTTCCCATTTATATCAACTACTGTATGTTTGTGTCAGTAAAAAAAAAAAACTGAAAAGGATACCATTTTCTGTTTAATACCGGTCAACACAATAATTTTCATTCTAAGAATTTGCTTGTTAGGACCAAGGTAACAGTAGTTTTATTTAAGCAGAATACTTTTCAAACTCTAGCATTTTCTTGATTGTTTCTTGTTGCTCAGGTGGTTTGGATGAAGAATGGGCGAGAGTTGAAAATGGGCAAGAAGTATGAATATGTCATCATTGATCACAAGAGAATCTTGATGGTACACAATGTCACAGAGGAAGATGTGGGCATCTACGAGTGTGTTTTAGCTGATGACAAGATGTCCCTACAACTCTCTCTAAAAGGTACACTTATCACAATTAGTACAACACGGTTTAAGATTTTTCAGATCAACAGTCTTGTTGCTATTGATTTTTTGAAAATTTCTGAGCCAATGTTTCACCCTATATTAAGTCCTAAATATGTCCTGTGTGACACAGAAATTATTTCATGTAGGCAGTGCACTCAGTGTGTGTATTCAGCCCTCAGGGAGACAGTTCATTTGATAATATGATAGATATACTGGAATGTGACCACCAGCTCTGATTGCCACTAGCACATGCGTATATGCCATCAAACAGATGAAAGCTGTCATGTAGTCATCTTCAGTAGGCCTCCACATGAGCTTCATTGACAAAAAAAGAAGTATAATATCGATTTTCCAAGATTTTTTAAATTAATACCACAGAGATTTAAAAGTGAATTACTCTCTTATAAGGCAAACTAGATATTTAAATATGAAAAAAAAGTCAATTTATTTTCCTTTAAGATGAACCTGCCAAGTTTCTGAATAAAACCAGAGGTCCCATGGGACTGTCAACGTCCCTTAAAGGAGATCTGGAGCTAAGCTGTGAGGTATCTCCTGCAAGCGCGACTATTGTGTGGAAAAAAGATCAGGTGGAGATCACTGAGGACCAAAGAACTACCTTCATCTCCAAAGGGACTCAAAGGAAACTCATCATCAAGAATGCCAAGAAAAGCGATGGAGGACATTACTCCTGTGAGACAGCAGCAGACAAAATCACATTCCAGGTCAAGATAAAAGGTAACAATATGGTGCTTCTGTAGTACTATACAATTTTTGACTGAGCATCACAGGTTTAATTTTCTTTCCCTGTTTTCCTCTAAGAAACTCAAGCCTTAGCTGCCTTCTCCAACAAGGAGTCAGTCCAGACGGAGGTGAAAGCCACTCTTTCTCAGAAAGCAACTCTTAGTTGTGGAGTGTCGGATAGCAAGACAGAGGTGAAATGGTACAAAGATGGCAAGCTGTTGATATCCAGCCGGACCATATACTCGGAAGTAAAGGGCAACACTCGTCAGCTGGTGATTGAAAAAGTTGAAAAAAGTGATGCAGGAGAATATACCTGTGAAGCTGGAGGTGATAAGTTGGTTTTCAAGTTATTTGTGTCAGGTAGGACTCGACTGATTACTTGATATAGACTTTGATAAATATTTTTAGTTTGTTGTAAACGTAAACATTATAAATACGAGTTGATGAGTTTTCCTCTGAGTCTAAAGATTGATTTTTTTTTCATATATATTTTTGAATTATTGTATGTTTACAATCTTAAATTTCTATTATAAGTGAATATTATTGTCATTAGTCTCTGATATAATACTGTTACAGTAATCCTAACAACATAGTAATTCTCATTGATTCTCAGAGGTCCAGTCAGCCTTCTCCAACAAGGAGACAGTCCAGAGGGAGTTGAAATTCATTATCTCCCAGAAAGCTATTTTAAGCTGTGAAGTAGCTGATACCAAGACTGACGTGAAATGGTATAAGGATGGCAAGCTGCTCACTTCCAGTAGGACAATCCATGCAGAGTCGAAGGGCAAGAGTCGTCAGCTGCTTTTCGACAGCGTGGAGAAGAAAGATGCTGGAGATTACATCTGTGAGGCTGGGACAGAGAAGTTGGCGTTTAAGATTCAGGTGACAGGTAAGGGAAGAGGATTTCTATAATAAATATACTGCTTATATTTATATACTTATATTTTCAGTTTACACTGAACAGCACCATTATGTTTTCATCCATTAGAGCCCCCATTTTCCTTCTTCAACAAAGATTCAGTCCAGAAGGAGGTGAAAGCCACTCTCTCCCAGAAGGCTTCTCTGAGCTGTGAGGTATCTGATTCCAAGACAGAGGTGAAGTGGTACAAAGATGGCAAGGTTCTCACTTCTACCAGGACAATTCATGTAGAGTCGAAGGGTAAGAGTCGCCAGCTGGTGATTGATAGTGTTGAGAAGAAGGATGCTGGAGAGTACATCTGTGAGGTTGGGACAGAGAAGTTGGTCTTCAAACTCCAGGTGGCAGGTAGGGACAACGACTGAAGTAGCTTATAGATGGTGTTTACTGAGGTACTTCAGCCAGTATTGAAGATGTTAACATAGGACACTGGAAAACGTTTTGTCACCCACATTCATGTTCTTCTCCACAGACACACACATCCAGTCTGCATTCTTCAACAAGGAATCTGTCCAAAAGGAGGTGAAAGCCATTCTCTCCCAGAAAACCACACTGAGCTGTGAGGTAGCTGATACCAAGACAGAAGTGAAATGGTACAAGGATGGAAAGCTGCTCACTTCCAGCAAGACAATCCATGCAGAGTCAAAGGGCAAGTGTCGCCAGCTGGTGATAGACAGTGTGGAGAAGAAAGATGCTGGGGATTACATTTGTGAAGCTGGGACCGAGAAACTTGTTTTTAAGGTTCAGGTGGCAGGTAAGGGGAGAAATTTTAATTTTTTAAATTTTATTTCCAAATGCTGATAACGTCAAACAACTGTCTTTTTCATACAAATAAGAAAAAGAAACATTGTGGATATGTGTTCTTGATTTGTCTGTGGTTTTATTATGTAGTTGAATTCTTGGTTTCTTCAGTTTTAAGATATTTGATAGGCTTCAAATGTCTTACTGTAAGTCTGCTTCCTTTGCTAGTAGGCACTTATGTAAATGGCTATAATATATATTGAGTTTTGAAGCCTATATGATCTACTGGGCTGTATGTTATTTTTTTGTGTGAGATGGCTTTGTTATCTGGTATCTCTACATTTGTTTTTACTTGAATGTAAATGTCTATGTAGATTTGTCCTCCAATTCTATATTCTTCAGTCCAGTTTTGTCCAAGTTCTGTATCTGTATATACTGAGTATGTTCATTTCATCTAGAGCACTGTTTGTTTTATAGTTTTGTGTTGTTAATCGTATATCCTCTGTACTCTGACCTAAATCTGCTTGCTGCAGCAAAGTGTCTGTGTAGACAAGGGTGAAAGCTGTAAGGATGTTTATAGCATGAAATGCTAAAAAGGTGCTGAGTCCCAGCAGAGCATTTCACAGATTGATTAACTGGTGATAAACCATAAAGTGTGCAAAAGATGCAGGAGAGGACATCCCTGAAATCAGAACAGAAAAGTATGCATTTAAAGTACAGATGACAGGTTCATCCCATTAAGATGTGGTGTACTGTATGTCAGATGGCTGTGACTGATTAATTAGTGCCAGCCTGAAAAAAACATCTACAGCGCAGGACTGAAATTTTTACCTTTACTTAAATGCTGTTTATGTATAAACTGTTGTATCTTTCTCTTATACATATCTGATATTTGTGCATATACTAATTCTTGTTTTTACGTACAAAGGTTGAGACTACTCTCTCATGTCTTTGAGTCTCATTCGTGTTCTGATTTTATCTGTTTTTCTGGCTTAATTTGTTGTTAACCTGTCTTTAAATGAAAATATTGCAATGCTGAAACATTTTGTTATGCTTTCTTGTGCAGAGATTCAGGCTAAGCCAGCCTTCTCCAACAAGGAATTCGTCCAAAAGGAGGTGAAAACCACTCTTTCCCAGAAAGCCACTCTGAGCTGTGAGGTGGCAGATACCAACACAGAGGTGAAATGGTACAAAGATGGCAAGCTGCTCACCTCCAGCAAGACAATCCATGCAGAGTCTAAAGGCAAGTCTCGCCAGCTGGTGATTGAAAAAATTGAGAAAAAAGATGCTGGAGAGTACACATGCGAGGCTGGAACAGAGAAGCTGGTATTCAAGCTGCAGGTGACAGGTAAACTCTATTCTAGGTATAGATATGCTACAAATCTGATTGGACATCAGCTAAAAAGAAAATTTCCTCTTTCTGTAGACATAGCTGTCAAGTTCCAGAAGAAGCCTGTCAAAGACACATGCACAGTTCAAGCAAGTGAACCCATAATTTTGACCACTGAGCTGACAACAGAAAGTGGTAGTGTGAAGTGGTATAGAGATGGTGTGGAGGTCAAAGAGGGCATCAAGTATGAAATAAAAAAAGAGGGACGCTCTCGTACCCTGATAGTAAAATCCACTGAAAGTAAAGACAGTGGAACATACACCTGTCAGACTACTGATGACAAACTGGACTTCAAAGTACAGGTTAAAGGTAGGTCATAGAAATGTTTATAACCATGTGATGATTGCTGCATAGATTGTTAGTTTGATATCTAACCTCCCTCTTGTCATTTTAGATTCAACTTTGAAGTTTGTCGTCCCCTTGAAATCTGTTGAAGTAGAGTTGGGAGGCACACTCAGCCTGATGTGTGAACTAAATCAAGCCTCAGGGGATGTCGTCTGGCACCATGATGGTCGTGAAATTAAACCTGGAGGCAGGTACTGTGTCAGGGCTGATGGTGCCAAGAGGGCCCTCAGTGTGACTGCCATGACTAAGGAGGATGAAGGAGAATACAGCTGTGAATGTCGAAATGACAAGACCTCTGCCAAAATCTCTTCAAAGGGTAATTAATTCTCATCTGTGGTGAATTCTATAATTCCTGTTAAAACGTTTGATTTCACATTAGCTGGCTTAATGTCTATCACTGGATTTCTGTGAGACTGTTTTTTAAGCAAGCTTTTAATTTGTACTTAAAGAAACCTTAATGGCAATACAGAAATTTTGAAAAAATCCTGAAATATTACATACATTTGAGGGATGTGGTGAAGTTGGTATATCAAATAAAGGTATAAGTGAATGAAAAGGGAAACACATTCAGCAAATAAAGAATGGTTTATTAATCACGTGACTGAAACATCATTTTAGTTCTGCACTGAAAATTAGTGGAAACTGCGTAAGAGAGGAGGAATGTTTGAATAAAAACTGCGGCGATCCTTACATATTGCAAGAAACACATATACTACAATAATAAGTAGAAAAGCAGCAACTAAAGCTTCTTGATCACACACTTTTTGCTTGGCACTCTTAACATACATCAGCAAATTGCCTTCATATCCTTCGTCTGTGGTGACCTGCTTGCTTATCTCAGTGAACAAACTCCCAATATTTACTGAACAGCATTTTCCTTTACTGAATTGTTGAAAATTTGGTTCAACCGTTTGCCATACTTTTTAATGGGAACCTGGCTTTTCATTCTTTTCAGCACCCAGACTTGTAAGGCTGACCACCAAACTCAACAATGTGGCTGCAACAGAAGGAAAAGAAGCAGTTTTCAAGTGCTCTGTCACCCCAGCAGATGTCAGTGTGAAATGGTTCCACAACAATATACCCATCACTGCTGGACCCAAGTATAAGATTGAGCATGGTGGCAGCACTTACTCACTCACCATCATGTCTGTCACCCAGAAAGATGCTGGAGAGATTAGTGTTGATGCAGAAGGCAAAAGCTGTAAAGCTACTTTACAAGTCCAACGTAAGAATGTGAATTTATAATTAAACCACTAATGTTATGTAGGCAAATAATACATTATCCTCATTAATTTCAAATTTTCTTGATTAGATGAGCCTGTTACATTTAAGAAAAAGCTGGAAAACCTGACAGTGGAAGAGCAGAGTGAAGTGAAGCTAGAGGTGGAGCTCAGTAAGGCATCAGATGAAGTGAGGTGGATGAAGAACAGCGTTGTGCTGCAGCCCGCTGGAAACCTGGAGATTCGGGTGGATGGAGCCAAGCAGGCTCTGGTCTTCAAGAGTGTCACTTATGCTGACCGTGGCTTCTACTCCTGTGAAACTCTGGATGACAAGACCCAGGGCAAACTCAGTGTAGAGAGTAAGAGATAACCACATTAATATGTTTGGATGTAAAGTTTTAAATAGTGAGTTGGAAAATCTTGCCTTTATATTTACATGCCAATATTTCTCCCTGCTCCCTTTAGTGAAGAAGATACAGGTGGTAAAGGGCCTAAAAGATACTAAGGCATGTGAGACAGACACAATAACATTTGAGGTGGAACTCAGCCAGGCTGATGTTGAAGGCTTCTGGACAATTGATCGGGCCAAATTAAAGCCAGGGGCAAACTGCAGAATCACAGCTCTGGGAAAGAAGCATGCACTCACATTGTCCAATCTCAAGAGAGAAGATGCGGGAATAATTGCCTTTCAAGCAGAGGGTATCCATACATCTGGAAAACTGACTGTCACAGGTAAGAGGCTACTTTCAGTTATTTTGTCTCATCCTCTGTGGGTAGAATCTTTACTAACCAAAGTACCAGTGTCAACACAAGAGTCACATCATTTTAGAGTCCAATGGTTTTTGATTTTATAGAACCGCCTGCCATGATCTCCAAGCCCATTGTGGATATCAGTGTTCCTGAGAAGGAGAAGGTTACTTTTGAATGTGAAGTGTCCAGAACAAATGCAGATGTTAAATGGTTTAAGGTAAGAAATTATTATTTGAAATTCGCATTGCAGATTGCTGTAATGAGACTGAAACAGTGTCAAGAAAATTTGTAAAATGTGTAAATGAAATCTCTTTCCCTCAGGGTGACGTGGAACTGAAACCAGGGAAAGGCATTAGCATTCACGCCTTAGGCCGAAAGCGCACTTTGGTCATCAACAAATGCAACCCTGAAGATACAGGCACTTACATATGTCGCACCACTGATGACAACACCTCAGCCAAGCTCACTGTTAATGGTAATTTCTACTCCAGTAAGAAGGCACTTTTGTCTAAGGAACAGTATAACGATTTAAATCATACATTTTCCCACAGCCAGAGATATCAAGATAATTAAGAAACTGGAGAATGTGGAGGTGATGGAGAAGGAGAGTGCTGCATTCATCTGTGAAATCTCACATGATGAAGTGGACTGCCAGTGGTACAAAGGAAATACTAAACTCAAAGTCACTGACAATATTAAGATGAGACAGGAGGGTAAGGGAAAAACTAATTTGCCTTTGAATTCATGCAGTGTTGAATAATAGGTGTGAATCATGATTAAAAATGATGATAATTTTGTAACTGTAAGCTGATGTGTGTTTTTTACCAGGCAGAACTTATGTACTGCTGTTTAAGTCTGTCACCCCAGAAGACATGGGCGATATTAAATTCACAGCTGAGAAGGCCTCATCAACTGCAAAGCTCAAAGTAAAAGGTAAACAAATAAATGTTTAATGCACTGAAATCCCTTAACAGTAAATACTGCATATATTGTTGCATATACACTAGCAGTTATTGTTTCTCCACTACATAATCAAATGTTTTCATTGATCTGGTGTTATTGTTACCATAGAGCTGCCTGTCACATTTGTGAAGAGACTCAGGGATAAGATAGCAATGTATAAGCATCGTGGTCATCTTGAATGCCAAGTGTCACGTGCCAGTGCAAAGGTGAAGTGGTACAAGAATAAGACAGAAATCAAACCTAGCAAGAAGTATGAGATCACAAGTGAGGATGTCTACCGAAAACTCACCATCAATGACGTGGACTCCGGGGACGAAGACACATATACCTGCGATGCCACTGATGACAAAACATCCTGTAAACTGCTTGTAGAAGGTAACATGATTATAGACGGCAGAGTAATTATAAGCTCAGTGTGAGGTTTATTATTTGTAGGGCATTTTTGTGTATGACTTTGTAAATACCTATACATACTAAAATTTACACAAAACAGGCCATCAGACTCCATTTACTGTGGTATCTGTCTGTCAACCTATTAAAAATGATTAGTATCATACTAATGTCAAGTCAGTTTTATTTCTATAGCCCACCATCACAAACACAGTTTGCCTGAAAGGGCTTTACAGTCTGTACAGCAAGTGACACCCTCAATCCTTAGACCCTCACAAAAAGGCCTTCTCAGGAAGAGCCACAGAGGAGAGATCCTTCTCCCAGGACAGACAGATGTGCAGTTGATATCACATGTACAGGAACAAATATATGAAGTTTGTCTGTCAGTAATATTTTGTAATAATCTTGTCTACTAAAGAATTGGACATAACAATTGATATTATTGATAGTATTAGAGACCACAGGTAGAAATTAGCTGTATAGCTAACTCTGGTATAGGATTTGTTCTGTACATGGCCCCTGGTAAATGAACTAATAAACTAAACTAAACTAAACTATTAAATTATAGTGATAGATGATATTATTATATGGTGTATTTGAAAGTTCTATAAAACATTAACGTGGTTTAGGTCTTTAAAATGATAAATTGGTATGGTCCTTTACAACAATACATTTATTATACCAAAACATTTAATTTGAATTTAACTAAACCATTTTTCCCTTTCACCCCTCCAGAGCAGGCCATCAGCATTGTGCGGGAGCTTACTTCAGTGGAAGTGACAGAACCCTTTGCAGCTGTTTTTGAAGTTGAGATCAGCATGGAACTGGTGAAACCTCCTATATGGACTCTGAACGGAGTTGCTGTACAACAGAGTGCCGATGTGGAAATGGAGAAAGAGGGCACGATGCACCGTCTCACTTTGAAAAAGACCAAAGCATCAATGACAGGACCTGTGCAGTTTACAGCTGGGAAGAGCAAATCTCTTGCTCAACTCACAGTAAAAGGTAAATATGATTAATCATCTACATGGTTTTAATCATTTGCACACTGCAAAACTACTGAACTCTAACATTAAAATTTTTCTCATAATTAGAGCGTCCACTTGAGATTGCAGAGCCCATCAAAGATGTGAAAGCAAAGGAAAAAAGTGCAGCCCTGTTCAGCTGCAAGTTTTCTGCATCTCCAAAAGAGGTTAAATGGTTTAAAGGCCAGGTTCTTCTGACAGCATCAGAGAAGTATAACATGAAGCAAGACAGTACAAGGGCTCAACTCACCATTCAAAACCTAACAGAGGAAGACAGTGGAGAGTACCGCTGTCTGTCTGGACCTGCAGAGACCAAAGGCAAACTTACTGTTGAAGGTACAGTGTACACCTTTGAATACTGGCTTTACAGGTGATATGAGGAACTCAGACATGGCAGACCACAAACACACAAAGGCAGTGTGACGCAGTGGAAATACTTAAATAAACTAAAAATAGGTAAATAAACTAAAAATAGGTAACCAGTCATAGGTACCAAAACACAAAGACACAGGAAAAGGAAAAATAAACAGAAGAAATGTGGAAATTATTACAGCAATGCTGTGTCAGGCACTTAAAACCTTAAAATAGAAGAAATAGAAATTAATAAATGAAAACAAAATATGCATGTAAAGATAAGATGTTAAATAATATATGAACAGCTATACACGAGAAAGAAAACGATTACAATAAAACAAAACGCAAGATATTACAATAAAATGTTAACAATGTAAGGAAATGATAAAGCAAGAAATAATTTAAGAAGCAAGACAGAGTGTAATAACCACACAAAATGCAACAGCTGGATATTTTGTCAATAAAACATTATGTAAATAATTTGTCTTTGGTTATGAACTAAAGTGATCCCTTAATTGAATCCATATTTCATCCTTGTAGTGCGTGAAATTAAAATCACCAAGCACTTGGCAGACACAGAGGTTGATGAAGACAGCGATGCAGTGTTTGTGTGTGAGATTAACTATGCAGATGAGGAAGCACAGTGGCTCCTGAAGGATAAGGTGCTCTTCACCAATGAAGTCAACACCATCACTCATGAAGGGAAGGTTCATAAGCTCATGCTGAAGAACTTGGCACCACAGGATGGGGGCACTATCACTTTTAAAGTGCGCAAGGTTAAAGAGTCTGTTGCGCTCAAGGTTAAAGGTAAGAACTTTTACTATGTTTACAAAAAAACCTTGTTTTTCTCTGTGACATAATTTAAGTTTCTATCTTAAAATCAGTTCAGTGCCAAAACCCAAAAGTGATCTGATTCCTGGGAGTCAGCCACAAAAGGCAAAAACATAGCAGAATCATAATCCATGCATTACTGTCTCAATTTCCCCACAGAGAAGCGTGCTGTCTTCCTCAAGTCCTTAGATGATGTCACTGGTGAGGAGAAGGGCATGATAACTCTGGCGTGTGAGGCGTCCAAGCCCAGAGTTTCTCCCACATGGAGGAAAGAGGGTAAAGTTTTGAAGGCAGGACCAAAGTATGAGCTCCTTCACACAGGAAAGTCATTGGGACTGATCATTAAGGACGTCACCAAAGACGATGCTGGAGAGTACACTTGTGATCTGGGGACTGAAGTTTCTAAAGCAAAGGTCACTGTAAGAGGTTGGTGCCATTTTGAAATAAACAATTCTTCAGCTTCAGCTTGAACACATATGGTTTTTGGTTATTATTTTTTGGTTATTTGGCATCTTTTACCACTTAATGTAATCTGTCTCAAATGTAGAGATAGGTATTGGAATCACCAAGTGGCTGAAGCCAGCTGAGGTGAATGAAGGAGAGACATGCAGCTTTGAGTGCATTCTGTCCCGTGAGAACACTGATGAGTGCTCCTGGACTCTTAATGGCCAACCTATTTCAAGTGGAGGCCGTTACAAAGTCACCAGCAAAGGCCGCAAATATATACTAACAATTAAGGATGTCAACCCTTCTGATGCCGGTGAAGTGGTATTCAGGATTAAAGACTTGAGCTCTAAAACCACTTTAACTGTGGAAGGTAAGCTGCACTGATATACCAATTTCAAGAGGTCTAGAAGGATTTGGATATTGAAATTATTATGCCTTCTCTTGATGCAGGCAGAGCTTCATCTGTGTCCAAAGGACTACAAAATGTCGGTGCTCTTCAAGGAGAAGATGCTGTATTTACTTGTGAGGTAACACAGGCTAGTTACACTGTAAGGTGGGCAAAGGAAGGCAAAGCCATCAAAAAGAGCCAGAAGTATGACATCAGCCAAGTAGATAAAGTCATGAAGCTCACTATTCATGATGTCTCTGCTCAAGACTCTGGGGAGTACATTTGTGAAGTTGTTGGAGGTGCAACAACCAAAGCCCAACTGGAAGTTAAAGGTAAGACTTCAACTGCTATTGTTACAGTTTTCATCTTTGCATGTACAGGAGACTAAACTATAACAACACTGATCAAGATTGTTGTTAAAAGAAATAATCTAAATTTGTAACTAAAAATTAGAACTTCTTTTTTCAGATCCAATCCATAAATTCATTAAACCACTAAAGGACAGCCAGGTGGATGAGAAAAGCTCTGTGACTTTGCAGTGTGAGACGGCTCAAACCCCATCCACAGTCATATGGCTTAAAGGTCACACAGAGCTCAAGTCAGGAGGCCGATATGAGATGTCCCAGAGAAATGGGTCCCTATCACTCACCATCAAACACTTGAAGGAGGAAGACACTGATATCTACACCTGTGATGTGGTCACTGCAAAGAGCATGGCAAAGGTGACAGTCAAAGGTAAGGACTAATAGCTCAGAAAATGTAATCAGGATTTAGTGTGTAGGAATATAATTACTGTTAAGTACCTATAGGTGCCTTTTTTCATTCCATTTAATAGAATTAAATGAATGTTCATACATTTAGTATGTGGATGGTGTTGAGGTGTATGAGTCCACTGTTGTTCTATTTTACATGTTTTTGTGTCATCTTGGCTGTCAAAAACTATATGTATTTGGCTTTATTTTGTACCTTGTACATTAAAGTTTAATCATGCCAAAGTAAATGAAAGCAACATTGACTTGACTTTATTTTGTTTTTTTGCTCTGGATCAGAAAACCAAAATAAAGCAAAGTCAATGTTGCTTTCATTGTTGCTTGTTAAAATGCTTTTGACAAATTGTTACTGTTTTTATTGTGTTTTTCACTGAAAATGGTTCTCAGTATCTTACTTTTTGAGTGACATAGTCTTGGGATTATTATGACTGAGAGACTGTTTACACATCCCCAAATTGTAAATGGCAGCCATTATCATTTACAAATATTTCCAAGCAACATGTTCCCAAATGTGTTTGATTATTCAAACACTGCAACTACCGTAAATTAATACATGTTTGTAATATTCTCTGCAATTTGAAAAAGGGTTTCATCTTGTAGTGTTGAAATGACAAGAAAATCAAAAGAAAATTAAGTCAACCTCACATAATATTTGGGTTCTGAAGGCCAACTTTCTGTGACAGGAGCTTCACCATCACTCATCATCTTTGCTGCTAATCACTAACCCTCTTCCATCATAGTCCAACTACATACAACACCATTTTCATATAATCAACTCAGTGCTGATTTTATTTTAGCCCTGCTTGCCAGTTTTAAAGAAAAACTCACAAATCAGGACAAAAAAGAAGGGGAGACTGTCACACTTTGTTGTGAGTTATCAAAACCCACAACCAATATTCTGTGGAGGAAAGGCTCTGAAATTCTCCAAGCTGGAGAGAAGTTTGAGATGAAGCAGAAGGAAACATCTTTGGAACTTCAGATTAAGGATTTGAAGGTTGAAGATAGTGGAGAGTACTCTTGTGTGTGTGGCATCCAGAAAACGTTTGCTTCTGTCACAGTCATTGGTATGGATTCCTGAAATAAATGCAATGTTTTGGAAAGTTTTATACTGAAAACAATTGTTTATATTCCATTTTTGTTAAAAGAGTACAAATTTATCCTGTTATGTTAATTTTATGTTTATTTCACCCTAATTAAAGTTTAATTAACACTTGGTTGTACAGCGTTACCACCGACCTTCACACAGAGGTTGAAGAACCAAGAAGCAGAGGAGGGAGCCAGTGTTACTCTGAGCTGTGAGCTTTCCAAAGCTGGAGTCCCAGTTGAGTGGAAGAAAGGGTCACAAGTCCTGAAGTCTGGAGAAAAGTACCAGATGAAGCAGAAAGCATCTGTGAATGAACTCCTCATCAATAAGGTGGTGCCAGAAGACAGTGAAGACTACAGCTGTGTGTGTGGAGACCAGAAGACCACAGCCAGCCTCAAGGTCAAGGGTATGAGGAAGATTTTCAAATACTTTCTTGGTGTCACAATTTTATAAGATCACTGTTTTCTATGTACATGCTTAGACACTTTGGAGTCTGTGTTGCATCATGGCTTGCAAGTCAGTGTTTGTCTATTGTATCTTGCACTTGATTTGTACAATTTCCATATCAACATATTTATCCAATGACATGCTGCTAATGCTAACCAATTAACAACACTCAGCCCAACCAGTGACCTTCAAACAGAAGTTGGAGAGCCAGGAAGCAGAGGAGGGAACCAATGTTACTCTGAGTTGTGAGCTCACTAAAGCTGGAGTCCCTGTGGAGTGGAAGAAAGGATCACAGGTCCTGAAGTCTGGAGAAAAGTATCAGGTGAAGCAAAAAGCATCTGTGAATGAACTTATTGTCAACAAAGTGATGCTAGAAGACAGTGGAGACTACAGCTGTGTGTGTGGAGACCAGAAGACCACAGCCAGCCTCAAGATCAAGGGTACGATTATTTGAATAGTTGGATGTTTTTCAAAACCATATGCAAAATGATTTAAATGACACATTGATATGGAGTCAACATGACATTCTGACATTTACCACATAAGTGTTTACATACTTTTTTTGCTGTACATTTTTTAAATTTAATGCGTGATGGCACAACTTTGACCACTAACCAATGATTAAACACTCAGCCCAACCAGTAATCTTCAAAAAGAAGTTGGAGAGCCAGGAAGCAGAGGAGGGAGCTGACATCACTCTGTGTTGTGAGCTCTCTAAAGCTGGAGTCCCAGTGGAGTGGAAGAAAGGATCACAGGTCCTGAAGTCTGGAGAAAAGTATCAGATCAAGCAGAAAGCTTCTGTGAATGAACTCCTTATCAGTAAGGTGGTGACAGAAGACAGTGGAGACTACAGCTGTGTGTGTGGAGACCAGAAGACCACAGCCAGCCTCAAAGTCAAGGGTATGAGGAACATTTTCAAATAGCCTTTTGGTTTCACAGTTTTATAAGATCATTGTTTTCCATGCACATATTTAGACACTTTGTAGTCTGTGTGATTTCATGGCTTACAAATTGTCAGCGTTTGTCTATTGAACCTTATGCTTGGTTTGTACCATTTCAGCATGAGGTATTTGCACTTTGACATGCTGCTAATGCTAACCAATTAATAACACTCAGCCCAACCAGTAATCTTCAAAAAGAATTTGGAGAACCAGGAAGCAGAGGAGGAAGCCAGTGTTACTCTGAGCTGTGTGCTGTCTAAAGCTGGAGTCCCAGTTGAGTGGAAAAAGGGATCACAGGTGCTGAAGTCTGGAGAAAAGTACCAGATGAAGCAGAAAGCATCTGTGAATGAACTTCTCATCAACAAGCTGGTGCCAGAAGACAGTGGAGACTACAGCTGTGTGTGTGGAGACCAGAGGACCACAGCCAACCTCAAAGTCAAGGGTATGAGGAAGATTTTCAAATAACCTTTTGGTTTCACAGTTTTATAAGATCATTGTTTTCTATGCAAATATTTAGACACTTTGGAGTCTGTGTGATTTCATGGCTTACAAATTGTCAGCGTTTATCTATTGTGCTTGGTTTGTACCATTTCCATTTCAACATGCAGTATTTACACTTTGACATGCTGTTAATGCTAACCAACCAATAACACTCAGCCCAACCAGTAATCTTCAAAAAGAATTTGGAGAACCAGGAAGCAGAGGAGGAAGCCAGTGTTACTTTGAGCTGTGTGCTGTCTAAAGCTGGAGTCCCAGTTGAGTGGAAAAAGGGATCACAGGTGCTGAAGTCTGGAGAAAAGTACCAGATGAAGCAGAAAGCATCTGCGAATGAACTTCTCATCAACAAGCTGGTGCCAGAAGACAGTGGAGACTACAGCTGTGTGTGTGGAGACCAGAGGACCACAGCCAGCCTCAAAGTCAAGGGTATGAGGAACATTTTCAAATAGCCTTTTGGTTTCACAGTTTTATAAGATCATTGTTTTCTATGCAAATATTTAGACACTTTGGAGTCTGTGTGATTTCATGGCTTACAAATTGTCAGTGTTTATCTATTGCGCTTGGTTTGTATAATTTCCATTTCAACATGCAGTATTTACACTTTGACATGCTGTTAATGCTAACCAACCAATAACACTCAGCCCAACCAGTAATCTTCAAAAAGAATTTGGAGAACCAGGAAGCAGAGGAGGAAGCCAGTGTTACTTTGAGCTGTGTGCTGTCTAAAGCTGGAGTCCCAGTTGAGTGGAAAAAGGGATCACAGGTGCTGAAGTCTGGAGAAAAGTACCAGATGAAGCAGAAAGCATCTGTGAATGAACTTCTCATCAACAAGCTGGTGCCAGAAGACAGTGGAGACTACAGCTGTGTGTGTGGAGACCAGAGGACCACAGCCAACCTAAAAGTCAAGGGTAGGGTGATCTTAAAGTGTTGGATGATTTTTCCAAAATCTTGTGCAACAGGTTTAAAATGGACAAATTGATATGGAGTCAGCACGACATTCTGACATTTACCACATAACTGTATGCATACTTTTTTGCTGTACATTTTTTTAAATTTAATGCGCGATGGCACAACTTTGACCACTAACCAATGATTAAACACTCAGCCCAACCAGTAATCTTCAAAAAGAAGTTGGAGAGCCAGGAAGCAGAGGAGGGAGCTGACATCACTCTGTGCTGTGAGCTCTCTAAAGCTGGAGTCTCAGTGCAGTGGAAGAAAGGATCACAGGTCCTGAAGTCTGGAGAAAAGTACCAGATGAGGCAGGAAGCATGTGTGAATAAACTCTTCATCAACAAGGTGGTGCCAGAGGACAGTGGAGACTACAGCTGTGTGTGCAGCGATCAAAAGACTGTAGCCAGCCTCAATGTAAAGGGTAGGAACATTTTTAAAGAATTGCGTCTTGAAACATTTTACAGAAATGCTTTATATTTGCACAGATTGAGACATGTATGTTTTGTTTTGGAGTTAATGTGATATGTATTTTAATGTCAATGTTAATCTTTTTTTTTTTTGTGTTTGACTACTTATTTGTGTATTTTTGTATATTATGGCATGCCTAATATGCTAACCAACTAACAATGCTCAGCCCAACCAGTGACCTTCAAACAGAAGTTGGAGAGCCAGGAAGCAGAGGAGGGAACCAATGTTACCCTGAGTTGTGAGCTCACTAAAGCTGGAGTCCCAGTGGAGTGGAAGAAAGGATCACAGGTCCTGAAGTCTGGAGAAAAGTATCAGATGAAGCAGAAAGCCTGTGTGAATGAACTTCTCATCAACAAGCTGGTGCCAGAAGACAGTGGAGACTACAGTTGTGTGTGTGGAGACCAGAGGACCACAGCCAGCCTCAAGATCAAGGGTACGAGGATTAGTGATTTGAACCTCTACACTACATTAGGATGTGTCTTTATAATCTTTGACATCCAAAAGCTTTTCCCGTTTTATGTTGTGACATACTTATTTCCTATATAGTCACTACAGATAATCTAATGTTTAGATGTTATCTAATTTATAGGAAAAATACATAATGTTGTGTTTTGGCACTTGTATTGAAGATTATTTTTAGTGTTTTTATTTTCTGACTCATCCAAAGTCAGCTTTCTTGGCAGATGTAACATCAGACTGCTTCCCACACATTCTATCATTTCTCTGCAGTTTACACTGTGCTTGGAATATTTTTATTGCTAGTACCAGTGTTTTTTTTTTAATTGTACGTTCAAGAAAATAATCACAGAAAGGATGCAGCCAAAAATGGGTTGTAATACCTCCACAGTTAGTCCTTTCCAGATCACATAGTTCATTGTTCTTGCTCATTCCTTACTTTTTTGTTTGTCTTATGTTACAAATTAGTTTTTTTAGTGGTGTGGATGACTGCTGTGTGTATGCTGGTCTATAAAACATTTTATATTTATAATCAAACAAGACAATATTTTTTATTATAGTTATCAGCTGTGTATTGTGTTATCTGCTGATTCCTGCATGTATTGATCCATTTTGTGAGGCAATATTTAATTTTTAGTCATTATGGTAAAGTACTATAGATCACTTATGCCCAGAGACTGGATCATGACCCACAGATAGGGGGAGATTTATTTTGGGTTGCCAAATAAATGTTGCAGATATGTTTACAAGCCTTTTACTCAGGATTTTTAAAATAACACATAAATGTAGTTGTGAATCTCTTAAAAATGCCTGGTTTACCTATTTAAATTAATATGACAATGGTACAGTTTTTACAGTAAAGATAATCAAAAACATCATATTTTTACAACAATTTTGCTGTGGGTCTTTATTTAAAAGCTGGGGAAACACTGCAGTAGATAACTGACCATGTTGCAGCATTCTGAATTCAGATTGTTCTCTCATAGCCAAGAAGGTGTCAGCTCCTATTTCACCTGCTAAACTGGAATCTAAAAGGCAGGAAACCAAGGAGTCAATTCAAGGTATGAAAGGAAGATGGCAACATGCTTTATGTGCTAAGTCCATCTAGTTAATGTTCTTTGTGTTGCCATGCGCAGCTTTTATTGACTTAATCCTGTATTTTGACGCTTGTACACTGTAAGATAAAAGTCTTCCTGTGGTATCAAGTCTTGCTTGTTTACAGGATGTTATCAGAAGTTTGTTGTTTGCTTCAGTGGCATCAAAGGTTGCCTCTGTCTTATAATGGCACTGACTTTAGAAAAAGAAAGATGAAAAAAGAATCCTGTTTGTGTCTTTTGGCCCAAAAGCATGTTAGTTTGAGTATGTTGTTGGCTTTGTGCATAATATTTTTTTCTCATGGCATTTTTGTCCTTTTTTGCATAAGATGAACATTTACTAATTTGTGACAGGCTGCTGTTTGAAATGTTGATGGTCACTTGATGCAATTCTGTATCCGTGTTATACTTTTAGCCAAGACCATTGAAACTTCAACCATAGCTACTGAAGACAAGCACAAGTACACACAGGAGATACATGAAACAGTAGAAGGTAATATTCTGATACCTGTCAGCCTTGCTTTTGTTGTTTAGCCCAATTGTATTTGCAATTCATTAGTAAGTGCAATGTAAAGCCAAAGAGAAAGGGGGGAAAAAATGGTTGCTGGCTCTAATTGTGTCTTGTTGCTTTAGGAATTGTTTTAAGGCTTATAATGGGTTTACTCTACTGCAGTTTGCACAACATAACTGCATTATTTCATCTTCCTGCTGGTAAATGTAGCAGTGGATCATAGTCTCTGAGTAACTGTCTTATTGGTAAAGAGAGATGTCTTTGTTCCTATTAGCTGCTTTTTTAACCTCCAAGAACCCATTAATTGTTAGAGTGGATTGTTACATCTAACAACAATGTGTTCAATTTAATAGTGGTGACTCTACAAACTACTGGACAGATTCCTCAACATCAGTTCTTCCAGCAGGAGAGTCACAGAGATTCACAAGAGCTCAAAGTGGGAGGTGAAGGTAATTGAATATATATGCATGGCTTTTGTTGGATAATGTGGCATCTGTTAATAATGGAGGTTTTATTTCAGATATAAAAGTACACAAGTGGAAAATGTGGCAGGCAGTTCAGTCTGGATATACAGCCTCTGCAACTTGTTGTTTGAAAAATATAAAGAAAGTGGCTTTTATGTTTTTATCGGCTCCCATATGTTGCTCTTCTGTCAGGTCTTTTAGTGCGTGTGTGTGTGTGTTTTCAGGTGTTTTAATGCTCTGCTGCAAGTCTGCATTTAGGCATATTTATGTTGCATGTTGGCAGTACAGTTAGTTTGTGTCTCACTTGCCAATAATGATCTGTGAGAGAATGACGGATGGAGCTGTAATAGTTTTTGCTCGTAGCTTTATTGATTTTGACATTTGTTTTAAAATATGACTTAAACTCCCTGTGACACTTCTGGGAGAACATCAGCATAATTTCTGTAACATACGGGCATTTATTAGTATGCTAAGTTGCACACAGGTGACAATGAAGCGGGTTTAATGGGGTTCATGTTTGACTGTGTGCTTTATTAGCTTTTGTTGGCAGTTATCTTCAGGTTCTTGAGCTCAAAAGAGTAAGATTATGAGATTGATGTTGTGTCTTATCACAGCTAAGAAGACTGATGCTGCAATATCTGTGAAACAAGATACTGTGAAGCAGTGGACTATAGGGACATTTAAAGGTACACACAAGGGTTTTAAATTCTTTGCTTCCTATGTTTTTATTATTTTTTTGTCACAGCTGCTTACCACACAGTCATGGTCTTGTTCTGTTGTCTCGGGTGTATTATGCTTGACATACTGTATGTTTGGCTTTAGCTTATCTGTGTAGGTGCAGGCAGTTGGTAATAGATTGAAATAATGTCTAAGTATATTTTAAGGTTAGATTTACATAATGTCACAATATGTATAGGGAAAGATGGTGTGATACTTATTTTTTTTTATTGGATATTGTATTAATATCTTGTTAAAGCTGCTCTCTTGTATTTGTCTTTGTGCTACAGTTTCCCATATGTTCATTTGCCATTTTTTGCCATAGCTACATCTCAACAGTATTTAATAGTTATGTGGTGGCTGTTTGTCAAATAACAAAATAATCCAAATCAAAGTCAAACTAAAGTTAATCAGATTACCACCCTTGCACCATGGCAAATAAAACTTAATGTTCAGTCAGGTTATTGGCATTTTGTGTGGTTTTAGTGTCCAAAAAGCAAAGATTAGAATTATTGGTGTTTGCCCTGTGAGCACCATGTTTCAAGTAAAATCAATTTGCAAATGTTTCCACACACAGACTAAAGATTAAAGTTAAATGTGAAAAGACAGGTATGAACTTCAATTTTTGTTTCAGCTTATCACACAAAACAGTACTCATTTTGTTATACAAACTCTAGTCACCCATGTGGTTGTTTTTTTCTTTTTGAATCTGTTGAAAAAAATCTGGAGAAAAAGCTTTCAGTCATGGCACTTTTTGTTGCTGTAGTCATTGCATATTGCATGAATTTCTGTATCATCTTCATGTGAAAGTCTATTTTGGGCACCTGTTGCTGCCAGCTTCAGACAAATTCAAATCAAGTCCTTGTGGCGTTTGTCTTGGACCTTGTGGTTCTACAATTTGTGGCACATTGCTTTTCATCTGTTGCATTGTTCCGTGTGTCTACACAGATTTGCAATGAATTGAAATCAATATTATATGTAAATAAATTACTTTATTTACAGCAGAGTCAACAGATTCGGCTGCAACCTTCAAACTTCAACCTGAGGAACAGGAATCCAAAAAGAGGGTTGAAGGTATGTTGCAGTTAATAAAAAAGCTCAGAGAGCATGTTTGTTATAAGTGGCAATGACATTCTCTTTTTATTTTGTTGGTACTTTTTGTATGCTGGGGTTTTGCCAAAGCACATGCTGAGACAACAGATGAAATGCCCAAACTATTATAATATGAAATAGCATCTTTTATAAAGGTTGTCAAACCTGGCTCATTTGTTCTTGTTGGCAGGGGAGTTGGAATTTGAGCATTGGCAGTTGCATTTAGTTTGAATTGATATCTGTTGTTTTCAGTGGTTTTGGTTTAAAAACTTTGAATTATTGCTGGGTACTTTGTCGCCCTTGTTGTGCTCTTTTCGTCACAGTGATGTTTTACTAAAGAAGTACAAAATTCTATTATTAGTGTCTCTCTCAAGTCAAAGGCAACAATTTTTGTGTACTTTACATTTATTCGGTCTTGTTATTGCTCAGTTCATATACACATGTGGATGTCTGGTTTTCTATAGTATTGATTGTTGTCCAGAGAGGGATAATAAAGAGCTGGGTTTGCCAGCCTGGATTAATATCTTTGTGGCCATTTTGAATGGGATTTTGACTGTGGATCACTTAAGTGTATGTATGTGCTGTTGTGTGTGTGTTTGTATTTGTTACCTCTGTAAAGATATTTTGGCATAAACACTGACCTTGTCAGTGTGTTTACATATTAATGTGCACACACACATGCCTGCGTGTGTGTGTGTACATATTAAAGAAGACATACAGAACATTCTTTTTTTTAATTTCTACCTTAAAACCCATGCTTGGTAAGGTAAGTTAAGTAAGTTATTTTTACACAGCATCTACCCACACCACCCACACCCTGGTTATACACAAGTTATTTTTACACAGCATCTATACTGTAGATGCTGTGAACACAACAGAAACACATCAACCTTATCTAATGTATTCAATCTACAGTTCTTCCAGTCATAGTCATTCGAGAACTAGAGAGCCTGGAGGCTGATGAGGGAGGTAGTGTTACACTTCACTGTGAGCTTTCTAAACCTGGACTCACTGCCGAGTGGAAGAAAGGAACTGAAGTCCTGAGTTTTGGAGAAAAGTACCAGATGAGGCAGACAGGATTCATTTATGAGCTACAGATCCACAACTTGACACCTGGAGACACAGGAAGCTACTCCTGTTGTTCAGAGGACACAACAAGCTCAGCCTCTCTTGCAGTAATTGGTAGGACTGACACCATGTTGTCATCTCATCTGGTCCTTTCGTTTTGAGTTGTTGTTTATTTCACTTAATTTTTTCTTTACCGCTCTTGACCTTTCCTTGTTAATAAAAACCTGGTCATTTCTTTTCACCCTGTAGCTGCACCAGTCATATTTACAAAAGAACTGGAAAACCTAACAGCTGATGAGGGGGACAGTGTCACCCTGCATTGTGAGCTTTCTAAACCTGGTGTTCTTTTGGAGTGGAGGAAAGAAGAACTTGGTCTTTGTCCTTGTGCCAAGTATGAAATTAGGCAGACAGGACAACTTGCCGCACTTATAATTCATGATGTAGACCCAGAGGATTCTGGGAGTTACACATGTGACACTGGTGACCATCAAAGCACTGCACAAGTGTTTGTGAGGGGTACGCATTTTTGAAACGCCTGTTTGCAGGAGAGATACTGTACTTGAGTTGCTCATGTGATGGATTTTGACCTGTTTGCTACATAATTTGACACCCCTCCTTTAAGTAGAAATTTAAGTAGAGAGGACCTGCCCATTTTATCTTTGTAGATATTAAACAAAATATTGAGTTAAATTTGGGCTTTGACTCAACATAAGCATTGACACTGGATATGTATGACTCACTTTCACATCTACTATTTACTTTTTGACTTATTACCATACTCTCTGTTCTGGTTCTTTTTAAAAATAACTTTTTAAATTCTTTCCTCTGCAGCCCAGCCTGTTCTTTTTAAAACCCTGCTGCAGAACCTTGAAAGACAGCCAGGGGAGATAGCTAAGCTTCATTGTGAGACCACAAAACCAGGGGCTATTGTGGTCTGGAGGCATGGGGACACTGTGCTGGAATCCAGCAGCAAGTATCACCTGAGACAGGAAGGGACAGTAGCCGAGCTTGTCATCTACAAACTACGGGGTGCAGACTCAGGAGAATACTCCTGTGATACAGGCAGCCAGAGGACCTCAGCTGTCCTCACTGTGCGGGGTAGGGCTTGTCTAGCTAAAACTGTCCTTTTCATGCACTCTTTCTGGAGTCCTGTTTTTGTGCATGTTGTTCAACACTCCGTCTTGGTGATTGTCCTCTCACAACACCTAAGTGTGAACTGCATCAACCTTTCATCTGGAGATCTTGTGTGGGGTTTTTTTCACTGCATTACTTCTCATCCTCTGTTTGTTCTTGATTTGCCATTTACCGTTTTAAAAACAGCTGTTCACTTATTCGCACAAGCACTTCTTTGTTGAGTTTATCACCAATCTCATTACATGCACCTTCTTTGTTTCTTCTTTGTTTCACAAAAATTAACTCACCCAACTCCGTTTCTCTTCACTTGGTTCTACTCATAGTAACAGCTTGGGGGAAATATTCAGTCACACTATTCAGTTGTGCAGATCACAATCTGCAGAACTTCATCACTTTCTTTGTCAAGCACGCACTTATTTGATTTATCAACTATATAACTATTCTCCTGAAATGTATTTGCCAAACAGAGGTCGAGATTAGCATTCTGAAATTCTTGGAGAGCTGCGTTGTCTTCGAGGGTGAAGATGTCCACTTTGAGTGTCAGGTTTCTCACAAGGAGGCGCCTCTGGCCCAGTGGAAACTCCAGGGGGTCCCACTACAGAATAATGAGATGAACCTGATCAAGACTGAGGGCCAAGTACACAGCCTCACACTTAGGGGTGTCACTACAGCTGACTCAGGCACAGTCACTTTCACAGTTGGAAACCACACATCCACTGCTTCTCTAACAGTCAGAGGTAAGAGAAATACTTAGCTCCTTTTAATGCAAGAATCTACCACTGCCTCACTGACACCTGGACTCTGCTCCTTTGTTCACTGTCCTCGTTCTGGTTAGACTCCTCCCCTCTACCTTTTCCAAAAGTATCTCTGAACTCAGATACTTGGGCTTTTCTTTTACGTTCCCACTTGCTCATCACACTTTCTTATTCACCAAAATCTTTTCTTTCCCGCACATCCCATCATACCATCTTGTATCAGATATGTGGTCATCATTTTCTTCATTGGATTTAAACTAACGTTTCCTTTTCACTTTCAAACCTTGTGTTTAAGTTACATATTGATCATGCTGATCAGTATATATTCCTTTCATTTTGATATTGCACACTGTGCACTTTTAATAACCTGATATGTGGTAATTTTGTTTTTTGATCATGCTTTCTGTTGATGAAACCAGTAGTTTCACAATTTATTTCTTTTATTACACCCGACAGTGTACTAAAAGGAACAAATTAATTAATTTCATAGCATATATTTTAACATCTGACTCTTAAAATGTTAATGCTCAGTAATGGTTGACAGTACCTTGTGGCAATCACTGATTTTATTATTATTAGTCATTTTTAAGTGGTTTCTAAGCTTCTCTTTGAATGGAAATATTGAAATTGTTAGTATAGATAATGTTGTTTATTGGTACAATGTGATTTGTGGTAAAGTGTTTGCCTTTAAGTAATCTTAGTTAATACATCCTAATTATTAATGGTTTTTCTGTCAGCCGCTCCTGTATCATTCAAGAAGGAGCTAGAAAATCAAGAGGCCATTGAAGGAGGTAAAGCCACCCTGTCCTGTGAGACATCCAGCCCTGATTGCAAGGTAATCTGGCGAAAGGGCTCATCTGTGCTCACTAATGGGGAGAAGTACACCATTGAGCAGCAAGCTACCACCCACACCCTGGTTATACACAAGTTAAATGTGGAAGACAGTGGGGAATATACCAGCAATACGGGAGACATGAAAAGCACTGCAATACTGTCTGTGAAAGGTAACAGATCATCTTCATCTCAACTGTGTCTCTTGTCTCCTCTTATCATCATCCTCCTGGAAGATAATTTTACATTAATCCATCCATATCATCCATATCATGTCCAGTTTTACATAATAATCCATATCATTCCTACAAACTGGATTATTGTCTATACTTAGCTTGTTCTTCACACATTTCTTTTATAGAGTTGTAGTTAGGATGATTATTTCAATGCTAGTTTAAATGATCTAGTGTTTATGTTGTTTCTTTCTTATGCAACATTTAACTCATGCAGAAGTTTTTCCTCCAGTTTTATTTGAGGTATTATCACTTAGTTAGTTTATAACCTAATGCTTGTGAAATCAGACTTCATTAGAATGGTATAGGCCAGAAAACTATGTTTGTGTTCCTGAGATTAAACTTGAAGAATTAAATATTAGTTATTTATAGATTTTCAGTGATGACTACACCCTCATAGTGATGCCTTCTGCAAAATTTGCTGAGGTCTGATCACTGACTGCAATCCCATTCCCCTCAGAGCATGTGCGCATCATCCGAGAACTCTGCGATATTACCGTTACCACCGGGCAGGATGCAGTCTTTGAGGTTGAGCTG
Organism: Brachirus orientalis; assembly: GCA_016785285.1. Classification (NCBI taxonomy): domain Eukaryota; kingdom Metazoa; phylum Chordata; class Actinopteri; order Pleuronectiformes; family Soleidae; genus Brachirus; species Brachirus orientalis. The sequence continues at coordinate 2,199,820 of JAFBJR010000504.1, read as the reverse complement.
TCACATTCAGGCGTGTCAAACAGAGAATGGTGGCTTGGAGACAACCTGCTCCAAAATAATGATTTGAATCAAATGAGCAGCCAGGGCCGAGTGCACCGTCTGGTCCTGAAGATGGTAACTACAGATGAATCAGGGGATGTTGCCTTCGTAGTTGGAGAAGAGAAGAGTGTGGCCTGTCTGCTCGTGGAGGAGAAACCCAAAGGTAAAAGGGATGACATTGTCTTTTGAAGGTTTTAATCCTCACATCCATCTTCATCGACCATCAAACAACAACTTCTTCTCACTGTCATCTTCCATATTCAAATTTTGAGATGTATTTTCAGTTCATCAGTTTTATGGGATTTGCTACATCAAGAAATATTAATAAAATGCTAACAAATATTAAAATTGAATAAAGAAGATAAACTACTTAATGCTCTGACTATCTTAAAGTTACAAGGTTATCTAAATTACTTTTTAAAAATTAAATGTCACATCTTAATTCACTGTCTGAATCAATGTGCAAAAGTATACAGTAATCAGTGCATATATGTATATATTTAGTTTTTAAATAATTAATGTCATCTTTGTAAACAAAAAGGAGAAGACTGCGTTTAAATGTTCCTGTTTTTAAATCAAGTTGTGGGTTTCCCATGTTTACAGTGCTAATAATAGAGAAACCGCACAACACTGTGGCATTAGAAGATGAAACTGTCACTCTGGCCTGCACCATCTCTGACCCCAAGACCACTGTCACCTGGATGAGAAATAACATAGCCATTCAAGCAGGTCTCAAATATGATCTGAAGAAGAGTGGAGCATCCCATCAGCTTCATATCTACCATGTGGTGCCTGAAGATTCAGGATTGTACACCTGTGACACTGGAGATGCACAATGTGAGGTCACCTTGACTGTGAAAGGTAACAAACAATGCCACTAATAAAATCTCTTCCGTTGATCAAATTCCAAATTGTTTACTAAAATAGGATTGAATTGAGCAGCTGACATGTTCTTGAACTCTAACATCACTCAACCACAGACTCTGGCATCACCTTTTCTCTTGTCATCTTGATTATCTGGTGCCAAAAGTCTCCTCTCAGCATCTGATGCAAAACTTTACCATTTTAAAATCTCACAGGTATGCCAGTGTCCTTCCGGAAAGAGCTAATGAACCAGGATGCCATAGAGGGTGATGATATTACCCTTCACTGTGAGCTGTCTAAGCCAGGGGTTCGTGTTGAATGGAGGAAAGGAGGCATGATCCTCCAGCCCAGTAAGAAGTATGAGATGAGGCAGGAAGGGTGTGTTCGAGAGCTCTGTATAAGTAACGTGGAGCCAGACGACAGTGGCTACTACACCTGCGACGCAGGAGATCAGCTCACTACAGCTTCTTTGGCAGTGCAAGGTAGCCTCCTTACAATACTGTTGTGTTTGTCCTTGATGGAAGAGTTTTTGTCTCACCGTCATTTAAGATGACATAATGCTGAAAATGAGTATGATTTAGGTTCAGTGTATGCCTATTTGTATTTTTCACTCAACAGTGAAAGAAGTCTTCATTGTTTCTGGTCTTAAGACCACCGACGTCTTTGTTGGGGAATGGGCAACTTTCTCCTGCCAGCTGTCTGGTAGAGCACCTGGCAAGGTGTATTGGTGGCTGGATGGCACCTTGCTGGAGAACAGTCCTTTAAGTGAGATAGGGATGAGCCAAGGCCACATCTACACACTCACCTTAAAGAACCTGGCCCCAGATGACTCTGGCACTGTCACATTCAAAACTGACAATTTATCATCCACCGCCAAGCTCTTAGTCAAAGGTATCATGTTACAAAGATAACCGCTAGAAACTGTGATCAGTTCCTCAATCTTTTTTCGAAACCCTGCTGCATTTTAAGTTTACCTTTGAAATCTTACAGACACAAGTTATTTTAAACTCAAGGATGTCCTTTCACTATGATGTGCAGTTTAGCAACTAGCAAAATTTACTTTTATGAATTCAAATTGTTGATTCAAAAGACTAAAATATACTGAATTATCTCTGTTTTCTCCTTAAAGTGTAACTAAACCTCCTCTTCCACAGCTAACTCTGCCCAATGCCTGACTTTGAAAAATGTCAAAGAAGTAATCTGAGACCTGAGTGAGAGTGATGCTGCGTTCACACCAGAAATACAATGAGTTTACATAAAAAGTCAATGCACAGACAGGAGTTTCAATGCTCAAGTTGAAAATGTTGAACTTTGGCAAAGAATTCCTGTTGGCGGGATGATACGAAAACCAATCAACATTGAGACCCTCTGAATGTTTAGTTGATGGCATGTACTTACCGTTGGCATAAACTCTGCTCAAAATGGAGGAGAAAATTATCATTTCTGTGTGTGGACACCCGGAGCTCTACAACACAAGTTGTTATATGTACCGGGACTAAAATAAAAAGGAAGGAAGGTGCCAAATGGTCAGCAAAATGGTGGTTTGGGCTCAGGCTGATGATGTTGCACATAATCACAGTAATACCGTGGCGCAAATGGTGTGGTGTTATGCGTTTGGTGTGAACGTAGCATAAGGAGGAGTGAGAGTGCAGAGCAGCGAGTGCTCACAACGAGTCTCGGACAGTGGAGAGAGAGAGAGAGAGAGAGAGAGAGAGGGAGACAGTGCAGCTCCTGTGTTTAAAAAAGTGGAGGAGGAGCCTGGGACAATGGGCTTCATGCTGATTAGAAAAGTAATGAAACCACAGTGACACAAGCATGGACCTTTAATAGGCATTGGTAAAGTTTGCATGCAGTTGCCACTTGCCAGTGTTTGCCAGAGAGGTACGCAGTAGATACGCAGATTTTAATCACAATATATATATCATTTGAATATTTTATGCTAAACTCTTTTTTTTGCACCTGGGTCAACAAATAATCCCCATATACAGTGTCACAAAAAAGTGGTTTGGGGGTTTAGTTACACTTTAATGATTAGCATCAACAATTTGGTGTAATTTCTCTTGAAAATAAAAGTGGATAAAACATGAAGGATTGTTATCTGCAGGGTTGCAAAATAGAAAGCTCATATCAGTGCTCCTTCATGCATGAATAGTTTTTTCTCATGTCATTAATCACAATAATATTATTAATAATTAATAATAATAAAATAATAATACAAATAAAAGATTCAACTGGGTGTAGCACCACAGATAAGTTTTGTTAAGAGTGTTATGTAACACAGAAGTGTCATTTTCATCAGGAATCTGTTATTTTCTCTTATACTTTGGATTCTCTTGAAATCTTAGCTTTGTGTTGTATTTTGGGCTGCTAAAAAATTATAATAATTACAGTTATGTTTTTCACGTTTGAGATCATGATAATTTTAAGTATTTATCCATTTAATGCAACTGTTTAATGCAAATGTCTCTTGCCCTTACTGTTGCATTGCAACACTTTTTCAGCTGTAAAAGTCTTAAAGGTCAAAATAGGGTCATGACATGTTCTGTTTACAATTAATATTAATCAGTGCTTTTACTAGCAAATGTCTCCTAAAATATACACCACCCACCCCACCACAACATTTTCCTGCACTTATGTTTTAGTGAAAAAACTAAACTGCAAAAAATTTATATTTTGAATATGTAAGGTTATAATGGTAGCAAATCTAGCACATTACATTCACATTAGAGCAAAAACTAATAACACAAGCTGTGACACATTTGGTTTTATAAACTAGTTGGCAGCTGTCATGTCTGGTGTTGGCGATCATCTAAGTCACTATGTTGACAACAGAACATCATAATGATCATTGTGATACCTACATTGAGGGGTTTCTATTACTTGTCCACTGATGACCTAAAGTATATACTGTATCTTGCTGCTGCTTCAATTTTTCAAAGCTGTTTTTCACCTGATATTTGATGTTTTGGCTGGATTGAAGCCTGATCTATGCTTTATTCAACTTAAAAACCATAGCTAAACAGTTGTTGCACAGATGTTATTATGTTCTTGGCTGCATCTAAAACTGTGTTTTGGGAGCCAGAGGCCAGTTCATTTAAGAATGATGGAAACAAGTATCTCCAATTAGAGATTTATTGTCTCGTTGTCTTAAGCCAGACACACTTTAATTGTCAAAAGCAGAAAGCATAATTGTGATTATTAAATTGTGCAGTCCTAAATTTGTAAATGTAAATAATGAGTGATTATTTGGTGACTGGAATTGCATTGACTTACATGCAGAAAACTTTCATGATGTTTGATCCAAGTTTATACAGAGTTAGTGAAACACATATTATTGACAACAGTAATATAGTGTTTGTAAAGTGCTGCTCCACCCACCCAAACAGGTCGGCTGCTGTTCAGCACTCATTTTCCACCTGCACCGTCTAATCCCACCAAGCCACGCCTCTAACCTTTGAGCACTAAAAATCCTAACTCCCTTACACCTATTTAATGAGTTTGACATTTTTATTCTATATCATACCTTTACCTGTTCTTAGCTCCTCTTGAGCTTTGGTTGTGAAACCTGACGGTTGGGCTTTCTGACCCTGAATGCTGCCATAAAACAATTCAGTACTCACAGTGAACACACTAAACTCTACCATGGCACATACAGCTTTTCTTGCTCACAATAAATACATAATAATGACCCTTGCATATAAACATTTCATCAATATGATGTTGGGGGTTATGAAGTCCATTTGTCAGGTGGCATGTCCTTAATAGTATATGGTTGTATCTCATGGCCAAGGCCTGACCCTGTGACCCTGACCTCAACCTCAGATCCCACAGTTGAAGTGGTGAGCGAGATGGAGAACCTTTGTGTGGTCGAGAACCAACCGGCTGAGTTCATCTGCCAGTACTCAAGGCCGGTCAGGGCTCAGTGGAAGAAAGATGGGCAGCCATTGCAGCCTGATGGCCGAAGGGTGGTAGTGGAGCAGGACTGGAATGTGGCTCGCTTGTACATTAGCTGTGTGTCCGCTGAGGACAGAGGCACATACTCCTGTGAGGCAGAGGGGACCTGTGTGGTTGCTTCACTTCATGTGGAAGGTGAGCTCCCCCCACATGAAAAGACCACCTATCTCTGCAGAATCCCCTCTGCTCTCTCTTTATCTTAACAATTGTTTGGCTGAATTAAGTAATCATTATATAGTTTATATCAGTTGTTGGCAAAATCCCATATGAGTTGAACTGTCGTCAAATCGTTTTTGAGTGTGCCCTCTCTCTCTCTCTCTCTCTCTCTCTCTCTCTCTCTCTCTCTCTCTGTTTATTTTCCTGTCTTCTACAGGCAAACCTATTAACATTGTTCAGGGCCTGGAGAATGCTGAAACCTTTGATGGAGGTGAAGCTCTGTTTGAGTGTGCCTTGTCTCGTCCTGAGAACAAAGATTTCCGCTGGCTTCTTGATGGCAAACCAGTGAAGGAATCTCCCAATGCTGAGATTGTGACATTTGAGAGTGGTCGTCGTCATCTGCTCCTTCTTAAAGAGTTGCGTGTTCGTGACAGTTGTACAGTGACGTTCAAAGCTGGTACAGCATCCACATCTGCCCAACTCTCAGTCAAGGGTGAGTCACACAAACTATTGGTGTATATTATTGTGTTTAATATATTCACAATATGTTTTCTGAGTTATGCATTCTACACACATTTGTTTTTATTATAATTCTCATCCTTTACCATTAAATTTTATGTATTTCTCTCAAAAGGATGGCAGCTGGATGTTATTAAGGGTCTGGAAGACAAAGTAGCTGCTGTGGGAGAGAAGGTTGAGTTTTGTGTTGAGCTGACGGAGCCCATACCGGCTGCAGAAGTAACTTGGTATGCAAATGGAGTTGAGCTCAAGCCCAGCGATCTCTGGTCTATGAGGGCTGATGGCTGCTCTTATCGCCTTGTCCTGAGAAAGGCACCACTTTTGCCCCAGCAGGAAATTACATTCGCTGCTCGAGATGCTCTCTCTTTGGCTAAGCTCTCCATCATTGGTAAGTAAGACTTGTGTAACATTTTCTTTATTATTGTTTTGTCTTAACAGTAAATCTGAACAGTGTATCTTAACAGTTATTGATCAAAGGGGAATGAAGTGGTTCTGTTAATTTTGTTTAGTTTAACATGATCCCCATTAGCTAGGCATTACACAAGGTAACAGCTACCCTTCATGGGGTCCACATTAAACATAAAATTAACAATAGCATACTATGATAAATCCACAATATCACATGATAACACAATTATTGACAATTGACAATAATATGAGAAAGGAAATTATAACTAAATGAAAACATAGTAAATAACACTGGTTATACTTTGTAAACAATAATCTCTATTTTTGTGCATTTGTTCCCTTATTTGAATAGAGTTTAGTTCAAAGAGAGCATGTGCTGTCAGATAGGGAAATGACATGCTACAAAGGTTCCTGGTTGAAATAAAACAGGAATTTTTATGATTACAGTGCATGGCAAACATTTTATTATCTAGACCTTTATGTCATAAAATGCCAAAACTGTCCCTTTTTTTGTATAGTGCAACTCAAATAAAGACACTCATGTCAAAGAATCATTAGGAAAAAAAATATACAATATAAAGGGCAGACATTAAAAGACAGTCTGGGGTGTTTTTTCTCATTGTTCATGAGAGCTACTTTATTCCAACAGCTGTACCTGATCCTCCAGAGGACCCAGAGGTTCTCAGTAAGACAAAAAATTCTGTTAACCTCTCTTGGTTCACTCCACTTCATGATGGAGGTAGTCCCATTCTTGGCTACAAGGTGGAGATGCGGCTGCTAGACAGTGCCCTCTGGCTTCCGTGCCATTTAGAACCTGTGTGCAACACCGAGTTTGTGGTTGAAAATCTTAGCCCCGGGAGTAGCTACCGGTTTCGAGTGGCTGCCATCAACAGAGCTGGGACTGGAGAGCCTGTTGAACTGCCTCAGACTGTGCAGCTCGGTGAGAAGTAACGTGTCCAATGTGCAGTATGGGCTGTTTACAAGGATATTTTATTTATTATTGCTTTGTTAAGCATTAGTTTATATAATAGATATCAGATTGAAATCTTTGTCATCACCTTTGAGTATAATTCTGAAAAGAAGATGGAACTGTGATAAAATCATATCAATCTCACAATTTCATATTGCAATTCAGGACAATAAATCCTTGAAATCTCAACCCAACAGGCCTGCTGAGCTTTCATTACTAATTAAGCAAACTTTTCAGCTCACAGTTAACACTTACCCTAAAAATTACTTTTCTATTAAAAGTTCAATTGACAGGATGCTGTAAAACAATTATACATTTAATTGTCTTCCAACTGTCCATCTTGTGAGTATTTTGGCCAAATTGCAAATAAGTGTTGATGACTCCGGTAAAAGTTTGGTCAGGTAACATATGTCAACATGGGTAATAACCTTCAGATTGACAGATTGGTTTTTGTACATAATCATAATAGATAATTTAAGTAAATTGTACATAATTTACCTTAGATTACAAATAAATGTTATTGTGTCCTTTGAAAAGTTATATACATTTATAGCAGTCTGAATTCACTCAATGCACTCAATTGTATATACTGTAGCTGCCTAGGTAATGTACTGTGTAAGTATTTTAAACTAATATAAATGTGTTTGTTTTCTCACTGTTACACAGAACCAGCTGTGCAGCCACTAATTCTCTCAGGTAAGGCATTGTGTAGCAGTGTGTTTTGTTGCTTGAAGTTAAACACCTTTACACACTTGTCCCTCTCACACAACATCCAAAGCCTTCACAAATATGTGTCACACTAAGCTTTAATAAGTAGCATTTTGATAAGTCTAGCACCAGTAGGTAATTTTTCATGTTTATTTAAAGAGAATGAAAATGCATTTTGGTTGTAGGTATAGAGACAAAGCAGATAGAAACAGAGGCACTGGGACAGCCCAGTCTGCCTCCAGAAGCAGTTGAAGAGGGTGATGTCCATGAGCTATGGGAGGAGTCGGCTAAGAAACGGCGCATGAGTCGAGAACCCACTTTGGACTCCATCACTGAACAACCTGAAGAGGGTGGTAAACCTGGTCAGAAAAAATCTGAACAGAAGCAAGTGAAGTCCTCAGATAAAGTTGAAGTAAAATCTAGAGAGAAGGAGCAAGTCACTGTGCCTGCAAAACAGACTGAATCCAAAGTGTGCATCAGCTCAGAGGATGAATCTGCCTCTGGAGGGTCATCACTTGTGTCCTATCTCAAGAAGAGCAGCAAATCGACTTCCACCGCGGCCACTGAAGGAGAGACAATGACCACAGAAAGGTTCTTTGCACATTTCCAGATGGCAGAGCAGAGAACAGTGCAACAAACTGAAGTGAAAACAGCCACATTTCAGCAGACAGATACAAAACAGGTGTCTAAAGAGGAGACTGACATAATGGAAGTTAGTAAAGAAGATGAGCCTGAGCTCAGAGAGGCAGCCATTAAAATTCAAGCTGCTTTCAAGGGTTACAAGGCCCGCAAGGACATGCGACCTGTCTTCAAAGATGTCTTTAAAGACCAGACCAGAGAACCTGGTGGTACAATACATCTGGAATGTTTGGTAGAAGGTAAACCTGATAAGGTGCGCTGGCTAAAGGATGGAGAACCACTAACCGATGGCAAGCACCACCATATTGATATCTATAATGATGGTACTTGCTCACTGGTCATCACCGCCATCACCACAAAGGATACTGGAGTTTACACTTGTGAAGTTACCAATAAGTTTGGAGTCGCGTCACACAGCGGTAAGGTGACAGTAGGAACAGTGAGAGAATCATCTGGGCGACGGCCACTGACAGTGGGCTATAGTGCTGACAGTGAGCCAGATAGCTCCTCAGGCAGTGAGATGGATGAGTCACTGAGGCAGGCAAGCAGACGTTTGCGACGCCTGTTGCACACACGTCTCCCACCGGACGTTGAAGAAGAACCATTTATTAGTGCAGATGAAGGAGACCTGCGTCCCCCAGATCCACACTCTTATCGTGAGGATGATAATTATATATATATTCGCTTTGATTCGCGGACAGATGCTGAAGTTGCCTCTAAGAGGTTCCAAGAAATGTTTACAATTCATGGGGTTCCTGTAGAGACAGCCATCCTGGAGGCAGGGCCTCTTAAAGTGGAGCTGCGTATTAAAAAGATGGGCTATATCCAAGATGGCACACAGACACCCACACAAGACAGACAACCTCCTGTTTTCATGGCTGGACCCCAGGGTAAGTTTTTGTTTCTTAAGACAAACAAACTTAATATCTACCATTTAGCACTGTTTTACACTTTATTTTTCATATTTATATACAGTATATATTTTTTATCTTGTTATCCAGCTGCTCCAGTCTTCTTGACAGAACTGCAAAGCCAGGAGGTTCCAGATGGTAATCCAGTCAGTTTTGACTGTGTTGTGATTGGCAAGCCCCCTCCAGCTGTTCGCTGGTATAAGGACGGTAAATTGCTGGAGGAGAATGACCATTACATGATCAATGAAGACCTGGAGGGGTGCCACCAACTGATCATTACCTCTGTGCTGCCCACTGACATGGGTGTCTATCGCTGCACAGCTGAAAACAGCAGTGGCATCGCAGCCACTAAGGCTGAACTCAGGGTTGACAGTAAGTGAGCATCTGTTACATACAAAAACGTCTTGGATGTTTTTCTAATTCTTGTAAGTACCTTGGTTTTTCAGTAGTAACTCAAATCATATTTCTTCTGGAGACAAACCTTAAAGTATAGTTGTTGTCATCTCTTTCCCTTGTGAGACATATGGCTACAATAAGCCCCGTCCATGGATACCTTCCCTTCGGTTTTGTACCGTGGCTGATTCTTCAGCAAAGACTGACCCATCCTTTCTTCTGTAGCTCAGCCATCGCTGTTCTGCACCAGCTAGTCTTTGGCCTGCCCATTTTTCTCTTGCCTGCTGGAGTCTACTTTAGGGAGTGAAGGTTTAGAAACCGTATCACTGGCATGACAGAGCCATCTGATTGGTCTTATATTGATCTTTAAGGTCTTACAGCTTTTCCCTTTTGTAACTGTTATTGTATATTTATTTTGCTGTGTATTAATCTGTCTTCATTTATTGTTTTCTAATTTATTAACAGATTTCTGTTTTGTTTGTGGAAATTTGTCACAATATACACAATGTGAGATTTTCCTAGAACAGTTAAAACTTATATACTAAATTTTAGGGTTGAAAATTATGTTTCAGAAGCGATTCTCTTCTGTGATTGGTATAAAGAAGAATCTTAATATATCTTAATTTATTGACTTACAAGCATCACTTTTCTGCTTTTACTACACCTGAAAACAACCATTTCTTATCCAGTGATCAATTTCCTCATCTTAAACTAGCAAAAAAGAAAAATAATATTGGCACACACAGTGTCTCTAATTTCCCCGATCATGTATATGTATAATTCTGTACATCTGTCCTTCCCATCAGTTTCCTGTAGCTCAGATTATGACACTGCTGCTGATGCCACTGAGACATCTTCCTATGTCAGTGCCAAAGGCTACATGTCCAGGTGAATATACATGAACAGTTTTATTATAATAATAAATACATATACATTAACACATGAACTGAATTCTTGAACGGAATATGTTTCATTCTTGTGCAGGGAAACTGAGACATTTGAGTCAGTGACTGAAGATGATCAGCTACCACAAGTTGTGGAAGAGCTTCGTGATGTTCATGTCTGTCCAGGTTCACCTATTGCTAAAATGCAACTCAAGGTTAAGGGTAAGTTTATCAATAAATACTAGAGGCAAAGAAGTGACAGTTATAAGGTTTTCCATCCAATACTTGTTGTCTTCCAGGTTTCCCCAAACCCAGATTATACTGGTTCAAGGACGGCCAGCCTCTGCGCCCCTCAAACAGGATCCTGTTACTGTCAGAGAGAGATGTTCACATTTTGGAGATTCTGGAGGTGAAGAGAGAAGATATGGGGGAATACTCTGCTTACATCAGCAATGCAGCTGGTTCTGCTTACTCCTCTGCCAGACTTATAGTTCTGAGTATGTATGGAAATGTCTGAAAAGCTGTATTGTCTTTTAAATTTCTTTCAGCTAAAAAAAAAAAAACATTTTTGAATATATCCCACAGGTCCAGGGGAGAAATTGCCACAAGATAAGAAAGGTAATTTAACAAGGATCCTACACACCTAATATTTTATTCCAAGTCATTGTCACTTATTTTGTTTTACACTTTAAATTCACAGACTCAAAGGAACCTCTGGTGCCTCCACGCTTCCTTGAAAGGTTCAGCAACAGGAAGGTGAAACAAGGGGCAAGCATCACTCTGTCTGTCAAAGTAGAAGGTCTGTTTGCTTCACTGTGATGTGACTTTACAGTTTTTCAATTTCCCAGATTGTCCATCATTCAGTATGTGTTTTAAGTTTTCAATACCCTCCTTTACTTTTCCAGGGTCTCCCACTCCTATGGTGTCCTGGCTAAAGGAGGAGTCTGTGGAGGATGTCCTGTGGATCAAGCCTGACACCAAGGGATACAAAATAGCAAGCTCTGGACGCCAGCACAGTCTCATCCTGATGGATGTGGGCACAGAGTACACAGGCGCCTACACCTGTATAGCTACAAACAGAGCAGGACAGTCCATCTGCACTGCCCACCTTGAGGTGGATGACAGTAAGGAAAAATAAGACATTTGAGGATTTAATATCAAAATAATGTTGATCGTTAGTATGTATCTTTAAATGTGAAGACCCTTAGTGCAAACATCTACTGTATGTGCCTTAAGAGTTTTTATTTTGGGTTTTAATTGTTATAATATAAATCTGTTCCTCCTTCCCTTTTCCAAGCACAACAACTGAAGAAAGAGACTAAAGCTTCAGAGTAAGTTTATTCGATTATAAAATTTATTTCAATTAAAAGCTAGAATTTGAAAATAAACTTTACCATTTAATTCTCAGGGTTCTTGGTATCACAGTTAGTCCTCCAGAAGGGGAGGGTAGCAGCACAAAAGGTGAGGCTGTTTTCTTTTCTTGTAATAAATACTCAGATTTTAATATTGTTATTTCCTCTTTGTGTTTCACCTGTCCATCATTGTCTGCCTTAAGAGAGTAAAATACCCTACCTAGGTGAAGTAGGTACAGAGGAATTCCTCATGAAACTCACCTCCCAGATCACTGAAATGGTCTCGGCCAAGATCAGCCAGGGTAAGTCAATTATGGACTACCTTTTATATGCAAAAAACATTAGTTTGTTAGATCATAATTTAATTCATTGTTAAAGACTTTCCTTATATGAATCGTAGAACAAACATATAATTAGGGTATTTCAAGTCTGGTTTAAACCAAAATAAAACAAACTTTTGTAAGATTTTGTCAGTGGCTTGAAGTAATGACGTGTTGTCAATAATGTGTGTAACATTAAGGAGAGTGTACTGGCAGAAATTGATTACACTACCCATAAGTATGTTTTTATATGCGTATAGTCACTTTTAAACAAAAAAAGTAAATTTTTTTGTAGCTTTAGAAAAGGATTTTTACATTACATTTACATGTCCATCTATGGAAGCTTATTATGCAAACAGTGGTGAACAAATTTGCCCACATAAACCCGATGCATAAACAAGCAAAGAAGAAAGCAGAGAGCGTAGAAGGGTGGAGAGAGATGTGAAACAACGTTTACATGCTTTCTGTGAAGGCCTCTGTAGTTCCCTGACTGACTTGGGAAAGGGAGGGGTTGAAGGGTTGTTGCAATCTGCAGTCTCGCCATTAGATGTCATTAATTCTTACTAATTCTTACACACTGGACCTTAAAAATCAGTTTAGTGTGGTGTTCACATTTATATTTGAGTTCAGAAGTAAAAAAAAATCTACTTAGCTTTGAGGTAGGTTTTTTTTCATTAGTGAATACTCAACCTGCATGTTCAGCTGAAATAATAAAAGGTGGCTTGGGTTAATATAGGAGATCAGTGTGAATCAATTAACTCATCATACATGCAGCGAACTAACAAACCAGATAACCCACATTGTTGTTCAGAGATACACAAAAATAAACAGGTTTTAATTTCAGTCAAATGCCTCATTAGGTGATTTCAGTGTAAATATGTATTCTCCCTGAAGGAAACTCTAATCCTTAGATTACCCGGTTTATCTGTGGTGGATTAAATATGTGTAGGTTACCTAGATCCCTATGAAATTGTAACAAAGTGTTATTTTCTAATACTGTATATAAACCTGCAAGCTGCTGTGAATGGCTTTGCTAATGCTAAAGATACTGTAGATAAATAATCCACATAGTATGTGTAGTATCAGTATATGTTAGAGTGTTATGTCACTGACCTGGCTGCCAGGTTTGGTTGAATTCAGTGAATTCATTCTAATAATTCAAGAATTGTAAAAGTTGTTTAATGTGAATGTTTTAAACACTTTAACACTTGAATTTGAATTCACTTTCCAGCTAATTTAGAGTAGAAACCAAACATGAGTGACGTCTTTCACTGATTTTATAGTTCTTGTTTTGATTTCAGCATGTTTTGCTTTTCCCATACATAACTTTAAACCTCTCATCGATTCACAGACATCATTCCTTCACCACCCTTACATCCATCATTTAAACAATCCAGCCAATTAAATGCTCATTCAATCATCGATTTGTTATTCAGACAGCTTACAGAATTATGAAGTGCTCCAGTGGATGAAATCTTGGCCCAAAACTACCAGTATGTATTCCATCAGTATGCATTAATTTCATAATAATTATAAAGTGTATATGAATATATATATATATATATATGTACACTACTAGTCAAAAGTTTGGACACACCTTCTCATCTAAACAGATGTGTCCAAACATTTGACTGGTAGTGTATTTTTAAAAAAAGTGGACATGGCTCAGTGAGATACGTCTGGGTTGCGAATTATTTGGGTGGAAATGGGTTTTACTTAAAACAGGTGACATGTTAATCCAAAGTTGTTTTCAAAAATGCTGTTTCCATTTCATCTTGTATTTGCACCTTCACACCTTCTCTTTTTTATCACCAGTATACATTTCTTTATTGGTTTCCCACCAACTTATAGCTTGAATACATGTTCACAGACATGTATGGGGAGAGTTCAGACAATTTTTAATTATACTGTAGTTTTGTTTTGCATGTTGTGACAACAGTAACCCAATCAATAGAAATACTAGTCAATAAAAAGAGTATTGTGAGTGTAACGGTTGTTGTGGGGATGTTTGCACCATTTAACATCTGCAATATATTAATTTTCTATTGCATCAGATTTTAAATCACATTTAAGTAATGGTTTACCTGTTTGGACAAAACAGGCAACTCACCTAGTAAATTAACCTGGAGTAGTTGCAGCACAGTTGTTTGTGATGTGACCTTAAGCTGATTGTTCTGGCCTCAGCCAAGCTTTAACAAACTATGTTGTGTGGTTACTAATAACTACTACAGAAATTCAAACCAAAACCTTTAAAAGTATACTATATTAGCAATTTATTGTATTAATCATGTTCTATGTGCAACTGACCTGTGTTTCTGTGACTACCTCCCTTCATCCTCTCTGCCCCAGCTTCACTACGTGTACCTGGGGTTGACAGTGATGACGAGACCAAGACTCCTTCTCCATCACCTCATCACGGTCGCTCTCATCCTCCCTCCCTCATAGCTGACTCCTCCTCGGAGTCTGATGAGGGGGATGCCAGGGGGGAGGTGAGTTATGGAAATTATCAATGTACTATAAAAGAGGACAATCTTTTTTTATACTCGTCATTCATATAAGGAAAATACTCTAAATGACATGGTTTGTGTCAAAACATTATCTGAGTGACCACAAAAAAAGAGTCAGGTGGAGCAGAATATTTCCTAAAATAAAGTATTTGTCTTCTCTTCTCAATAAATAAAGTTAAGTAACAAACTTGAATCTCAAGTTTTAGTCAATAGTACAGAGGGATGCCAATTAGCTCACTTGGTAAAGCTGGAGCCTCATTTGTTGCCTGTCTTCTCCCTTCTCTCTCTCCCTTTCATGCTGTGCTGTCCTGTCCAATAAAGGCAAAATGTCAAAATATTTTATAAGCTGAAGCCAGCTAGTGTCACCATGCAGTACAATTTTTAAATTTAAAAAAAAAAGTTGTGTATTATTAAAAGTGCAGTAACATGAGAACTATTGGGAGTAGTACAGCCAAAACTGTACAAGAATACATTCCATAACCCTAATATAATCACGGTTTATGAAACCCTAAAGTGCTCAGTATTAAGTTTCATATATATATTTATGATTTTACAGATGTTTGACATCTATGTGGCCACAGCTGACTACAACCCCACCATAGCAAGTAAAGAGTCTATTTCTCTGAAGGAGGGACAGTATGTTGAGGTTTTGGACTCAGCTCATCCACTCAAATGGTTAGTCCGGACCAAACCGACCAAAATGACTCCATCCCGCCAAGGCTGGGTCTCACCTGCCTATTTGGACAAGAAACTCAAAGTATGTCTCAACACTGCAGCGACTGATCC
This sequence comes from Brachirus orientalis, assembly GCA_016785285.1. Classification (NCBI taxonomy): domain Eukaryota; kingdom Metazoa; phylum Chordata; class Actinopteri; order Pleuronectiformes; family Soleidae; genus Brachirus; species Brachirus orientalis. The sequence continues at coordinate 2,184,410 of JAFBJR010000504.1, read as the reverse complement.
AATAACAAACAGCAAGTTGTTTTACGCTGGTGATCACTGGCATTATGAGGATTGTAATGGTTAACAATGTGTTGTTTTAGCTCTCAGCTGATACAGGTGACCTTCCAGAGACCAGTGTAGAGGAGGTGTCAGAGGGGGAATACAAGAGGAAACTATTGTAAGTAAAACACACAGTATCTACAATCAGACACCACAGACTGGAGACAAAGTAAAATATCAACATAAGGATTTCATGTACCCAGCCAACTGATCCAGGAACTGATGAATGGTGAATCAGAGTTTGTAAAGGAAATGAACTTCTTCACCTCCCATCACATGAAGCATGCAGACAGTCCTGATGCACCACCTGATGTCAGCAGTCAAAAAGAAACAATTTTCAGGAACATTGATGATATCAAGTCCTTCCACAGCAAGTAAGCTCACTTCTTTATTACATATAATTTAATCAAATACTTCAAACCAAAATAAACTCGTCTGAAAATGTAAAACAAGACAATGAGATTGTCTGTCACTGATTTGTTTGTACCCATTTCTGTTTTTAGGGCATTCCTCCCAAAGTTAAACGACTGTGACACAGATGATGATGTTGCCATGTGTTTCCTGAAGAACAAGGACGGCTTTGAGAAGTATCTCCACTATCTTGTTAGTCACGGTCAAGCAGAATCTGCTGTCAGTAACAAGACAGTCCATCACTTCTTCAAGGTAACCCAACTCTGCTCATTTTAGGGCCAGAGCTATTATTGCTCTCTTGTTGAAAATTAATTGTGTCATAACCAATTATGCTTTTCAACCCTGAATTTTTGTAAGAATTTGCAGTTTACTTGTTATTTTTCTGGTAAGTCACTAGATTACACTCACTCTTGCCGTGCACAATCCTTTCACCCACTAATGGCTGGATTATTTTAATTGAAAAATCTTCCCCTCACTACACCGTAGGAGTACACTGAGAAAGAGCAGGCTGCTGCAGACCCTGCTGATCCCCCTGTACGTAGCCTCAACGCCTACATCCAACAACCACTGGAGAGAATTCAGAAGTACAAAGCTTTCCTCAAGGTGATGACGTATATGCAGCAGCAGATTTCAGTTCACTTCAGTTCATTATATTGCCGGACTCAAGGTCCAAGTAAACAAAAAAAAAAAAAAAACAAAAAAAAAAAAAAAAAAAAAAAAAAAAAAAAAAAAAAAAAAAAAAAAAAAAAAAAACAGGATACATGAGTAATATGTGACTTGCAAAGTGTGGGCCTACTGCTCTCTGCTGGTGTTTGAAGGTAATGCAGGTGGACTATGAGAAGGCATTAAGGCATTTTTTTGTAATTAAGCTTTAAAAAAGTGAAACATTACTGAGTGATTTATTTTTTTAAAAGTTGCACTACAAATATTGAATTTAGTATAATAGACAAGGCATGGATAATTTATCCAGCACTTTGTTTTGTATTCCAGATATGCAGAGGCCTGATTCATAGTTCAAAAGTTATATTCTGCCTCTTTATGAACAAATTATGGAAATGCATGGTCCTATAGCACTGTGTGTTAATCATAGATGTCTTTAAAGAGCTTGCTGATTTTTCAGAATTAAAAATGAGCCATGGGTTTCTTGACTTTAGGAATGGCTAAGCAAGTCATTTGCTTTTTGTCCTACATTACTGTCAGCTGAGGTGACGTTTCTACTCTGACACATTCAGGAGCTCATTCGAAACAAAGCGAGAAATGGTCAGAACTGCTGCCTCCTGGAAGAAGCTTATGCAATGGTGTGTGCACTTCCTCAACGCTCTGAGAACACACACCACGTCTCCATGATCGAGAACTATCCCGCCACACTGGAAGTACTTGGAGAACCAATTAGACAGGTATGATATCTTTACTTACATTACTTTTACAGAGGAACTTAGGGGCTTTGGTTTGTATTTTACAGTTTAAATGTCTTTCTGTGTTTTTTGTTTTGCTCCAGGGACCCTTCCAAATGTGGGAGGGAGCTCCAGGAATAAGGTCATCCTCTAGAGGTCACCACCGCCATGTCTTCCTTTTTAAGAACTACTGTATAATCTGCAAACCCAAGAGAGACAGCAACACTGACACACAAGCATATGTCTTTAAGAACATGATGAAGGTAGGGATTTTAATATAATATATATTTTTTACTTTATAATTAGTCCTTTTTTTTTAAAATCTTTCCAGCCTTGACTATGGTTTCCATGTTCCTCATCTTCTTGTAGCTAAACAACATCGATGTGAACGAGACAGTGGAGGGTGATGACCGTGCCTTTGAAATCTGGCATGAACGCGAGGACTCGGTGAGGAAATATACTTTGCAGGCTCGAACTGTCACCATCAAGAACTCATGGTTAAGAGACTTCAGAGAACTGCAGCAGCGATACAGCATGCCTGCGTGGAGTGAGTGGGACACACACACAAACATACATGCCTATTTGTGTTAAATTGTTTATGTATCTTATTCTCTCTCATCCCTTTTAAACATTAGGTCCCCCTGACTTTGATGAAATTCTGGCAAACTGCACTGCAGAGCTGGGACAGACTGTTAAACTGGCCTGCAAAGTTACTGGAGTACCCAAACCTACAGTCACCTGGTACAAAGGTATAAAATTAATACTATATTTCTAGTAGTATTCTGTGACAGACAGTATACTACAGTATATATTCAGAGTTCCTGTGTGTCATTAATGTACTGTTTTCATGTCATATACAGATGGACGTGCAGTGGAGGCAGATCCTCATCACATCATCATTGAGGATCCTGACGGTTCTTGCACCTTGATCCTGGACAACATGACAGCAGATGATTCTGGCCAGTACATGTGCTTTGCCACAAGCTCAGCTGGCAACGCTAGCACTCTTGGAAAGATCACAGTTCAAGGTAAGTGACATTAATGACTGTTTCCTAAAATACCAGATGTTTTCATTGGAAACAACTTTATGCTGTATCACTTAAAGGGAGAGCTATAATAAGTCAGTCTTTGCAGCTGCTTCACTGCATCATTTCAGTACACAACAATTTGTTGTTTTTCTTGCAGTACCTCCTCGTTTTGTGAATAAAATGAGGAATGCTATGTTTGTTGGTGGTGAGGATGCACAGTTTACCTGTGTCATACAGAGCGCCCCCAGCCCCAAGATCAGGTATGGACACTGCACCTATCTTTTCTACTATAAAAATTACATTTGGATTAGGTTTAGTTTTCTGTGAGGTCGTTGTGTAAGTATGTGTTAATATCCTTTCTGTGGCATATGTCTATATTCAAGGTGGTTCAAAGATGGCAGACTTCTGACTGACCAAGAAAAATATCAGACCTACAGTGAGGTCCGTAGTGGGGTTCTGGTCTTGGTAATAAAAAACCTGACAGAGAGAGACTTAGGACACTATGAGTGTGAGGTTGGTCCAACCTTTTCAGTACAATGCTCACATTATCTTTAAATTGTGTGATTTAAATTATTTTCAGCTATATTATTTTGGTTTCAAACCCAATAACCTTAAGTTAGTTGATATCACTGAGCAACAAAAAGTCTTCTGTAAGTCTCTAAAAATAAATCCCCGTTGTTTCCAGTTGTCAAATCGTCTGGGCAGTGCCAAGTGTGCTGCTGATTTAGTCCTACCCTCTGCTGTGGCCCGAACTGGTGAACAGGCCATCACTATTGAAGGTGGGAACACTGATTTTCTTCTAATGAAAGGAAACTCTGTCTAATACACAGCTTTCAAGGTTCTAAAACACCAAATGTTTAAAGATGGATGCATCTCATACTATAGATGTTTGTTTTTTTATTATGACTACAGAGCAGAATAATCATCTGTCTTTTTATTTGTCTCTTTCAACTTCCATAGTTACTGAGCAGGAGACAAGAATACCAAAGAAAACCATCATCATGTAAGTGGGATAGGGTTAAATTGCCCTTAATGCATAAAATACTGCATATCGGCTGTGAGTGGCTGTAGACAGTCAGTCTGGAGTAGAAGTAGAAATTCAGTTTTATTTTTTGATATCAGATGATTTACAGTGCAGTGGTGGATTTTTGTGATTAAGACCATTTTTTTTGATTGTGTAGATATTGTTTGCTAAAACACTATTGGCTTATAGGACATTCTAAGCTCCTCTGCATGTGTGCTCCTTTTGCTGGCCCCATGTATGCATTGCCATGTAGTATTTAAAGCTGGAGTGCAAAGGACTCTGTCAGAGTGATGATGAAAGGATGGGCAGCCTTCACCACAGTGTTGTCTTCTTTTAACAGCAACTTCATTATTGCAGCCCTTCATACAGTAGCTATCGTATATGTCATTTTACATTAAAGGTCCAGTGTGTACCATTTAGCATGGGTTTATTGGCAGATTCCTAGTTTTCAAATAAGCCTTTCATATGTACTGTAAACATTGGCTTTGCTTTACAGAGGCTGCCATCTTTCTACAGCAGCCTAAAAGGACAAGCCAGAAGAGTGTGCTTTCTGCATTTCGTAACAGAACCTTACAATACAAATTTTATGAAGTATCGCACTGCTCCACATAAACCCGGTGTACAAACATACTGTATTTTAAAATAGCTGTATCGACGGGAATCTCATCAGTTGATGGAAAACTCAACACATTTGTTGATGACAAAATCCTGTCTGGAATGCGAAGGCCATAATAGTTCTCTCAAGTGCATGGGAAAGGGAGGAATGCATGGAGTCGTCCTTTGTTGCAGTTGGTGGTCTCACCATTAGATGTCACTATTTCTGACACATGCTTCCTTTAAGTCAATTTTGTTTTTGTGGTAAAATAGCACAAAAGTGGAAGGGCAATTGAAGCCAATGAGTGCTGATGATCAGGGTGACGACTGTATGCAGTTTGGTGTTCTGTACAACAGATCTTCATCAATAACACTTGTATTGTCTGTGGTCGTATTTTTGATCCAGTGAGGAGACAATAACCACTGTGGTGAAGAACCCCCGTATGAGGAGGCACAGATCCCCCGGTTTGACAGTAGCTGGAACCCACCGCTCTGAGACTTCCACCCCAGAGCCCCCTTCTGTCAGGGTAAGGAGGGTTCCCACTCCACGGAAGACAACCATCCCTACCCTTTATGTTACTCATTCTGAGGCTGCTGAAGCCAGAGTCATGGAAAGCAAACCCAGGTGGGTTGAGGTAGAGGAGGTCATTGAGTACAAGGTGAATAAATCTCCCAGGCTTCCCAGGAGGAGAGGCATCTCACCTGCAGGGTCTGATCGTGCAGCCACTCCCTCCAGACCTAAAAGATCTCCACCTGAAAACCCCAACGCTAACAATTCCAACAACAAGCTGGTGGAGCAGGCTCAGGCTGAGCTGCAGGCAGACGTCAGCAGTCAGCCCCTCTCTTGGGAAGAAGTGGAGGGTAATGCTCCCTCAGATTCTTCAGCTGCAGAGCCACGAGAGCTCTCAACTGTCCTCACCCCAGCTGGAGAGGACAGCGACGACCTGGATGATCAACAAACTGTCATCTTTGAACCTGATGATGAGGATAATGATCTGGATCTGTTCAAAAAGCAGGAACCAAAGATCTTGAAACAAGGAGACCGTGTTTTGACCCTTGAGGACTTGGAGGATTACGTGCCAGAAGAAGGCGAGACCTACGGCTCCTCTAGTGTTACCGATGAAAAGCCATGTGAGATCTCTGTGCTACAGCGCGAGATCGGTGGGTCCACGGTGGGACAGCCGGTGCTCCTCAACGTGGGACGGCCCGTTGCTACGGCAAGACAGAGGAGCAGCTTCTTCAGTCGCTTCAAGGAGCATCTCTCCAGTAACCTTTTCTCCTCCACTGTCACTCCAGCCAGCGGAACCCGGTCCAGGGTGGAGAGGCACGTCCCTATCCAAGTGAGCCATGCAAAGCTGGAAGTGAAGCCTTCATACTGCTCAGAGGTGCAGAGAGTTGAGGGCAGGCAGCGGAGCTTTAAAACCAAAGTGTCAACTCAGACCTATGGCTACACATCAGTGGGAAACCCAGTCACTCTTCAAATTAGAGATGAGAATTATCAGAACCAGTAGAAACGACAGTTTTTAATTTGATACCACAAACCATCTTAGTCTTAAACAGAGACATTTCTACTTGCATGATGAAAAAGCAGAGAGAAAAGCAGAAGTATATTTACTGCGTTTGACTGACCATTCCACTTTGAATCTTCCTTTCAGAAAATAAGCTCACCCTTTTTTCGGTCAAATCGATTTGACTGGTTTAGGTGAGTTGATATGTATGTCAAAGTAAGCAGGTTTCAGTCCAGTGCCATTCTTTTACAAGTGCTATACAACGTGGACATGATGGACAGAAGCCAAGAAACTAAGGTATGACATTTTACAGATAAAGTTTGTCTCTTGCTGAGCTTGATAGTATTATGACTTATACATTATCTTCATTGACAACTACATATAATCTAATAGTTTTAAAAGTAGATGTTTCTTTTCCAGTTTTAAATGTGTACCTTGCCAGAAATGTTGCCTTTTGCACTTTTGCAGTGCTTTGGTCAAGAGTTAATCACTACTAATGTAGTCATGAAGACATGTTTTCAGTATTACTTATTGATTTTTATTTGCAACACTGATGATGGAAAATTGATGACAGAACTCTGCTGAGTGGTTTTGTGGTCAGTGGGCTTTTGCTGTAAGCTTAACAGTCAAATTATCATTAATTCGGTAAAAATCAGACAATGAATTGCTTGGTGAGCAGCTTAATGACATTTCTACAAGCAAATCGTTTAGCTGAACCAACAACCTCTTTCTTGTCAGATCTCTGACTGTGCCCGACTGCCTGTTTACAGATGTCTGCAAATTAATTGTGACATTTTGACATCTGTTAATGCAGTGGGATGACCTGTGAACTCACAGGGATTTCATGTATGCGGTAGATATTTAGGATTGACTGCATGTATTTGCTTTCCCAAAGCAAATGGGTTTATCTGAAGTGATGTGACCTGTTGCGTCATGTTTTATTTGAAGCAAATGCTTGAGCAAAGTATTGGGGCTCACAGAATTTTACTACCTTTTCAGTGCAATTTAAAGAGTGACTAGAGTAGGTGCCTCTTTAAATGATGTGTGGTGCTGTTTATAGGTGTTTTAGTCAGCTACAAGGATGATGGTTTATATTAAAAAAGGCACTAATGGATGATGATTGCTTGTACTGTACATGTGTAGTTTTTGAAATCATGATAGTGTTAAATATAAATTAAATAAATGTACTAAAAATAATCACTACTGTGTTTTACAGTTATTTGTTCCACATAAAAAAAATCTTCCAGTATTGTGTTTTAACATATTTAATGGAGTTTCAACAGGTAACAGTCATACTGCTGTACATGTAATGGACTTAATACACAATGACATAATTTTCCCACAAGTGGAGTATTGTGGTAGCTGGTTAGGTGAAATGGCAGGCTAGAGGACTGTATGCTTCTCTATAAATATGATATAGCACAATTATTTTTATATTGTCATTGTAATAACAGAACATAAAAAGTATCTGCAGATGGAAATTGGTGTTAAAAGGTGCCTAAATTCAACTGTCTGTTTTTTTCAACATTCATAAAACTGAAAAATTCAAGACACCAAAATGTTCCTTTACAAATGAATTATAAATATTTCATTCCGCCTTGTGCTTGATTGTAAACAATATAAAAAAGCCATTTCTTTATCTTGAAAGTAAAATGCTCTTCTTTCTTTGTAGAAATCAGTCCACAGAATACCATTTTACTAACTGAAGCTACAAAACTGAAACTGCTACACAATATAAAATGTTTTATAAATGTACAACTGTCAAATAAGCAGTTGAATTGTCACCTTCTCCTAGCATAAGATATACTACTGATTTTGTTCAAAACTATATTTTCTATGTCTATTTATAGGATTTAATCCAGCTGCAGCACATCAGTACCTATTCCTAAACTGCAAAGCAAACTTCAATGGAGTTATTATTAACACATTATGTTTACATAAGTCTTTAGAGTAAAGGATTTAACCAGTACTGAGTATTTTAATTATTTTAACAGCACAGTCAACTTCCATGTTTTCCAGAGAACAGCTAAAAGAGGTTTTGTAAGGTTTCCCTCCTGAAGTGAGCATGTTTGTGCTCTCTATTCTATTCTATTTCACAATCGGAAAAAAAAAGAAATAGCTTAAAGCTTTATGAGTCACATAACTTGCTACAACAAACCAGGACATCTAATTTTTCATACTCTTGACAAACCAGTTAAACCACCGGATGGAATGAGTTGTGTTGTTTGTCTTAGTTCATGTCGACAATCCGTGTTCTCTAAAGAACTCTACCAGTCACATGTCAAGTACGGATTGTTGGAGTTCAATTTTTTTTTCATAAAATTGAAAATAAAAATATAAAAAGCACTCTGCTGGTAAAAAAAGAAAAACGTGTTCCACTTAGCAGTATGGTATCATCTGCTGTACTTCTAAACACTATGTGAAACCTACACACAGACTGTCATCTGTGGGAATGTACACGACTGGAATGGAGGTCTGCGTTTTTTGTTGTGGAGAGGAGAAGAGAGGAGAGGCTGGACGCTGCAGTCTCCTATGAAGACATGTTTATTTTCTTGACCTGGTTGATTTCCTGAACAAAGAAAGAAACATCTTTACAGTCTTTCAATTACATTAATGCTGATTGTGACAGAGAGAGAGAGAGACGGTGGACATTTAAAGGTCCAATGTGTAACATTTAGAGCAGTTGTCCTCAAACTTTTTTATACCAAGAACCACCTGAGAAAATATTGAGCTCTCCAAGTGACGCCATTTACAGTGGTGTAAATGGACCGAGCAAACTTATCTATGGTGTATGGGTAGAATATACTATACTACTACATACAAGTATGTTTGTGTAAGTGTATAATTGCATTAAAATAAAACTCTGTTGGTCTTTTAACAGTGAAGGAGTACGAATCAGCAACGCGAGTGGAGAGAGAGAGTGGTCAGTGTTTATATCCTTTCTGGTATGCAAAAAAAAAACACAGTTAGGGCTGGATGGTATATCGAGTTTTTAAAATATACTGATATACTACACCCGTTCATACCATTGCTGTTAAGTCATGCTTTTTTGCATCTCAAAAAAATAACATCTCCCACTCTGTCTCTTTTCAATGTCATGTCAGAGTAGCCAAAATATACCAGAATAAGATTTTATTTGTCAGTATCACCCAGTCATAACCACCACAGTTCCTTAAAATAGTCAGTTACGCGTTTAATTTCTTCAGATATCAACATGCGCAATTTACTGTACATATAGCAAAAGATATATACGTTTGCAATTGTGATAAATGTAGATTGTTCCTCGGGGTAGTTTTTTTTTTTTTGGCCAAGAACTTATATAAAAAAATATTTTCCTGACGTCATGCAGCTCTACTTTAATCGAACAGTGTGTGAACGTGCAGTAGTGACTCACCTCATGAAGAGCCTGTTTTAACTGCCTGTAAGCATCCTCCAAATCATCATTGACAATTATAACATCGAATACACCAGGTTCTTTACCTGAGGAGGAGACAAAAATAGCCACATTTATGAATTCGGCGCTGAACTCAGTAAACATTCAATACTTCTGAGCAAATGTCTACCACTTACCAAGCTCCATATCCACCTCGGCTGCACGCAAGCGCTTCTGGAGACTCTCTTCCGACTCTGTTTTTCTGTCTCTCAAACGGTTTTCCTGAGACAATAAAATCCACAAACAGGCCTCAATGAATAGAAGGAATTCAGGAATCTTTAGAGAACATCAAAAAAACCTGTTCAACTGGGTATTTAGGGATAAAATAAAAAAAAACTCAATCACACCCACTAACCACAAAGATGTGGCTGCACTAGTTTTTCAGTAAATTGCATTTTCTTGTGTTCTCACCAAGACTGCCATGGATGGCGGCTGGATGGAGATGTAGATGGGATTGAGGTCTGTTGATTTGATGCTCTTCACACCCTGCATGTCTACGTCCAGTATACAGATGAGGTTCTGGGCCTGGACATTTTGCACAGCAGCTTTACTCGTCCCATACATGTTCCCAGAAAACTCTGCGCTCTCGATAAAATCGCCTCTGTCGATGCCTGCCTTCATCTCCTCCCGTGTAACGTAATGGTAATCTAAACTCCCGCGAAAAAAGAAGAACAAAAACATGATATAACTAGCTGAAACTGGGAAGTTGGCATGGTCATGACAGAAGAGCAGTGATATTGTGCACCTTTGCCATTCACTTCTCCAGGTCGAGGATTTCGTGTTGTATCTGAGGAAGGACAAAAACATTTTGTTTCAGTCTGCACTAAATTTCGATCCAGAGCTAAAACTTAACAGGTGATTAATGGATTAGATGATCAACATAAAAGTCATCTGTAACAAAACTGGTTGACAATTAAGCAGAAATCTGAAAAGATTCTTCTTACATGTGGTTTTTTTTTTTTGTGTCACTGTAACTTGAACCATCTGGATTCAATTGTTGCGACCAGGCCTAAGGAGAAACCTGATCGGAACGAGACTGCGGAGACTCTTTCTTCCCAGCTCCCAAGAACCCACCAGCGACACATTAAACAAACCATTTTCAAGGTTTACTTAAAAAATAAGCACAAAATGTCTGCTGGCAGTCTGACTGAGAATGTCTTTTATATCAACACAAAGTTATATGAAGAGTTCAGCAGAGTTTAGAGAAACTGCAAATACATTCTTTCAATTTCGTTATATTGTATACCAGCCAAGTTCAAAAAAATAACTATTAATTACTAACCAATTTGTTGAAGAAACTACTTTTGAAAGTGACAACCATTCACTTTACTGATCAGTAGCTACCCTTATTGTCTTAATGGTGGCATACTTACGGGAGACGCTGAAACCAAAGACATTGTCATGTTCCTTCATGAGCTTCTTGACCAAAGTACTCTTCCCTGCACCGGACGGGCCGCTAAACACCACAGGCCTTGGTCCAGCCATTGCTGAAAGAGAGGTACAGTAGAGAAATGAGGAGTGGTAGATTTTGAAACCATGGGGCTGAGGCTGGAAAGATGACGCATAACCGCTGGAAGATTATGGCATGAGTCATCGCAGGACCAGATCTGTCACTGCCCTCACTTTTCCTGTGTTTAAAGACATCGGGGTGTCACAGCATTAGGGCAGATAAGTGACTGTGGACATGTCTTGGCCTGGTGGGACCAACACAATGAAATGATAAGTCAGCAACTCTCCCACCAAAATATCTCCCTCAGGAGTGGAGGAAATGTGGAGGTTAAGCCATGAGGTTGCCATGGTGCTACATGGTAACAGTCACTCACTAATTGGAGAGCCCTCTTAAGAGGAAATGTAGGGCTGGGCAAACACTTCTGTGGCTGCAATAGTGAACGCAGAAAAAGCAGCCTTTTTCTGGGCGCTGTCTGTTTCACTAACAGTAGTATTCTTGTCATTATTATTATTATTACTAACAATTATACTGCTTTGATTAAAAGTTCATCAGTATCATTTCTTATCGATAATCTCTGCTGCTGCTGCTAAATGACACCGTAGTTCTCTGATTCTAAACTTGACACAACTGTTGTATATTTGCTCCTGGTCTCTCTTCTTTCTGTTTTTTTCTCTCCACTGATGCCTAGTGCTTGCTCATTGTGTGAACCGTTGGTTGGTTTCTGTTTGGCCTTACTATGTGCAGAGCCTTGAGATAATGTATGTTGTGATTTGGCGCTATACATATGAAACTGAAATGAACTGAATTGTTTCGGGGTTTCAAATAGTGGAGAACACAATGGTCATTATAGAATGACATGCAAATGAAACACACCTGGGATGAAATGGAGGAACGGATGTTATCGATTCCAGATTATTCTTTTACAGCAGCACTAGCCATCAGGCATAGAAGACATGAACATACTGTGCATTAAAAAGTAGACAAGAATAGAATATGACAGTATAAACTCAGATACTGTCTCATATAAACATATGAATTCATCAAATGAATGCTGGTATAGATTTGAATAGTCGAATGCATATACATTAGTGCACAAAAATAGGATTTAAAATTAGAAAGTCTGGGATTTAAACAGGGTTCTTTAACAGCCTATAGCTTCTTGAAGGGTAAAGACAGAAAGCCCCAGATCCAGCAGCATTAAGTTTCCACCTGCACCCAACCAGCATCCTACCTGCCATTTGGGAATTAAATAGCAAGTTCAGACAACTCTCTACACAGAGTCCGGCCTTGTGAGGCCAAACAAGTGTAAGGGGAGAGATAGCACTGCAGTGAGCCAAAACATCCTGCTCCAGTAGAGAGGAACCACCTCTAACACTGCACTGCACTGATGCTTCTTTTGATACTTTTTTGCTTACGCTCACTAAAAGGTAGTTAAACCTAAATGAACTGTGTCGAGTGGAGGGTGTGGAAATCTCCTTTATCAGGAAGTCCCGCCAGTCCCACGTATGACTTAGTAAAATGTCTCCACCTCCAGAGCTGGTATCACATATCGTCTGTGGCAGTCGGGAGGAGGAAAACAACATAACTCTCTTTAACCAAATCATAAAGCCATTCAGTCACTGACAAGCCGAGAACCGAAGATGATCAGCAGAGAACATGTACATCTGCATGTAGTACAGTCTACTTTTTCTTCTTTACACTCTTATAGGAAAGCTACTCAAATACAGAATCAAGTCGGATTTTTCCTCCTTACCTTCCCTCATAACACACAGAGTGCACACAGACAGGACTTTCAAGTGAGCGGGGAGGGTGTGTGTGAGTGTGGACTGTGAACAGGATGCAGGTGGGAGGAGGGAAACCGAGGGGTGGGGCCACATTTATACACCAGTACAGACTGTAATCAGAGAAATTCAACATTTTAAATAGATTCTACACAATAATCTGATATTGCAGAATCTATAGAAAGCTGCCTGAGACTGAGACAAACCTCCGTTCCTGCAATAACAACTAAGGGCATCTTTCAGGCATTAGTAATATGACATACGTTATAGTTCTGTTACTAATAAGCTACTAAAACAACTACAGCAAAGGCCTAATGTCAACCATCATGTTTAGAGGTTATATGGCTATGACTTACGTCAATATCAGGTATCAGACTTGTTGACAGTTAATCCAGAAATGGGATAATCCATAAGACATGCTCCTGACATGTAGTAAATTACAAAAAAGAATAAGAGAACAAAAGAATAATCTGATTAATCTGTTCTGGACTTTGGCTCTTCTCAGTGGACTTTTATAAAAAGGAATAAAATCAGCAACAGCATCATGAGGCGTCTCGTCTCCAGGCAAACCAGATACAGTGAGGCTGTGTTTGCAGGTGCAAATGACAAGTCATTCTCCATCACCTCTTGAATGTTTCATGTAAACAGTGACATGGCTAATTAAAGCGACGGGAGTTGCTTTTTCCCCCGAGTGAAGAAGTCTTAATATAATTTCAGACCACCAACCTGTCACCAAACGTTTATCTGTGATGAGGACAATTATCCTGTCATATTTTTTCGACACAATAATAGCTGCAACAGACAAAATATTTATACCCCAGTGAATAAGAGGGTGTCTTTAAACTCAGACAAATGTATTTCACTGCAATAGAAGAAAAAAGAAAGCATTCATATTTCAGAAACTGCGGCCAATAAATATTACATGTCACTTTTGTTTAATATAATTATTACTAATTTTGCTCATCAATCAATTATTTCTGATCAAGAAAATAAAAAATATCATGAATATCATCTTATACCTACAATTATCAAATATTGATACCAAATACTAAATATTTTTTTATGTAATGACAATTTAATTGCAGCTCACTGAGAAACAGTATAATTTCGGGCTGTGATGATTAATCAGGTCATAATGGAGTAATAACCATTTTTATTACCATGTTTTTGTTTTTTTAATAATTAAAACAAGCTCTCTGATTTTTAGCTTCTTAAATGTGAATATTGAGTAACCACTTATAAAACACTAAATCCAGTATCAACCTTTTTTCTAAATAAATGATTAATCATTTGAGTGTTTCTGAACTTCTTTGAAATGTTCAACTTCTTTAATGTTTCAGGTTTCTTGGCTCCATAAAACAAACTAATTATTTAAACGGAATAATTTTGGTTTGTCAACAAAATACGCTTTAGACCATCACCACTTTGGGGTTTGGGGGCAATTATCAAAAATGTTCAACATTTTCTGGACCAAAAAACAAATCGATTCATTGAGAAAAAAGATTGACAAGTTAATAGATTATGAAAACAGTGTCAGCTACAAGAAAAGTTACCTTTGCTCGTGTCCACAGCAAATGTGGATCATAGGGCTAAGAGTAGGGCTGAAACAATTATTTGATTATTAATCGATAACTAAATTATATACAAAATTAGTATAGTTATTTTGATAGTCGATAAATTGGTTCTCTGATTTGTCAGGTTCTTAACAGTGATTATTTTCTGGTTTCTTTGCTCCATTTAACAAAGAAATCATTAAAACTGAATAATTTTGGTTTGTGGACCAGACATTTCAGAAAATTATCATTTCGGGTCACTGATGAACATTTTTCAACATTTTCTGACATTATATGGACCAAACGATTACTTGATTGAGTAATTGATAATGTAATTGATAATGAAAATGATCGTTGGCTGCAGCCCTTTGTATTTCTTATTAATTCTTATTAACCAAGTGCAGCTCCCACTCACTTCCACAAAACCCAATGGTTCCAACTTAGACCAGAGCTGCATGACAGGAAATAAGAGACGTGACTTGATTATCCACATGAGCTGACACTTATTGGACACTGTACTGTGCTTGTGAGCTCTCATGTGATTGATGTTTGCCTTAAGCAAAGTTTAAAGTCATATGAAATCTATTAGCACTAAGTCAGATACAGGCTGCTCGGTGTGCTGTTCTGAAACTGAGACAGTATGTTGATTCTAGGATCCAAATTAAATTAACCACTAATTACTTTTTAATAAAGAAATACCAAATGTTTCATGATTTCACGTTCTTAGATGTTACGAGACCATTTAATAGAATATGTCTGTATGTCAGTCAAAATGAAGCACTTTCCATTTACTATTTCTGAGTGAGAGTTATGGATGTCTACGCTATAAGATCAATGTCATCTGACAGATAAAAACAGCTAACAAAGTTCACTTTGACTCACAGGAAAGAGCAATAAAACACAACTCTCAATCACTAGAAGCGGATGCACCACTTTGCCATGTGCAGTTCCTTCCTATTACTGTGTAAAAACAAAATGATGCCGTTGAAATGTGCCGAGTTAAACACAGAGATTTTTAAAATACTGTGCCATCACACATAATGTAGACACCATGATGTCTCAGTATTGAGCTTATGTACAGTTGATTAACATTTAATAATTTTAAACAAATTTTTTGCACAACGTTTACCAATTATAGTTTGTAGGAATGCACAATATTATTGGCAGATAGCTTTAAAATGTATTATCGCATATCAGCAAACACACACACACAAGATTTAGTGATATGACTAATGACCATAACAGTAGGCGACATAGGCTGCTACCTCCTTGACCTCTATGCTGGCGTCCTCTGCAAATATTATTTTTTTTATGCACTTATTTATTTTTTATTTAACGCAGAAAATGTATATCAACATCAGCTGCGACATTTAGTACGCAACATATTATGTTAATGTCATTATAGAAGAGACAAAATGACCTCTGCAGTTGAGTACAGGAAAATATCTGTATCATTCAACCCAACCACTGCCGATGTACCGGCATATTCTGCAAAAAGTTCAATATCGTGCATCTCTAATAATTTGATAATATAGTAATACTTATACTAACGTGCTTTTTTGAATGCAGGAATTTCACTTTTTGTAGAGTATGATGTGTCTTTGCTACTGTTTTCAATCAATCAAATAAATACCACTTTTATAAAAATGACCAGTCCTTGATGTAATAAACATATAACTAAGTAGAGAAGGAAAATATTGTACCTTCTCTATACGTTTTTTTTTCGTTATTCATACAATTATATAATTTGGCACAAAGTTATTACTGTGTTAATATTCCATTTAAATTGTTTGATGACTTGTTCAACCACTGGATTTACAAGAATTACTAAAAAAAACATAATAAAGCATGAACTTTAGTACTTGTGAGTCATGACTGATAAACAGGTACAGTAACATAAAAACACAAAAACCACATGCTCTTCACACAGCAACGATGCGGACACCGGGCTGGGGACAGTGAAGAAAACAAGAATGGCTGTCTCTTTAGCGAATGATGCCACTGACATTTGAATCATAAACCCACTGGAGACATGAAAGCATATGGAAGAAAGCGCAAAAATCCTCCCTCTTACCTGAAAATAACCTGGAAAAGTATCTCATGTACATCAGGATAAACGTTGTTCTAAGACTGCTTGGTCGCGTCTGGAGGGTTTTCTCCCTCCTTTGCTGCGAAAGCCATCGGGAAACCTGGGCCGCCTACGTCATCACTGCGGGTCTATTATCGCGTGACGTCGGAAATGTGCGACAAAAACAAATTTAGCTGATTCTTGCTAACGGGCATTTTTTTTTTAAATACGGACGCGAAAACGGAATTAAACGAGCCATTTCTACAATGTGTATTCATTTTTTTGACCGCAGCACGGGCCACACAGCCGAGCTTAGCTGAGAGGATTTGTTTCAAATAAACGCCTCGCGCCCCGTCCACAATTACAAACACGACCCAAAAACAGTAATCGGTCTACTTACAACTGTAAGCCAAAGAAGTTACCGCAAAACTTCCCGGATGAGGTCCGGCCTGTCTGACCATTTGCGCTGCTCACATGCTAAAGTGGCTACAAGTTAGCGTAACAAACAACGTTTCGCTGTCAAAACTCCTAAAGGTGACCGAGTAGCAATGTTCGGTTCGGCGAGGGTAGGAGGGATCCGAGGAGGCCAGGACCAGTTCAACTGGGATGACGTGAAAGTAGATAAACACAGAGAAAACTATCTCGGTAAGTGCGAAAGTCTGCTATCTGCGCTAACCAGATGTGTGGCTACTGTTACCATATGTTAGCAGACAACCGACGGAGCAAGAATTCTCACTAATACGCAAACGTTTCCACTTGTTTTAATTTGTTTTTGGTTCCTTTAACTTCCAAGTTAATTATAAAGCTAGTTTTGTTTTATCTTGTGTCTAAACCGAATATGCACATTAACAGGTTGCGGAGAAATGGTCCCAATCACTTAAATCCTCTAAATGCTCATTTTCATTTCCAATACCTTTCGTTGTCGACTCCCTCATCCCAGTGTCGTAGCTCGTCTTTTGGGTTCGGATTCTGTCCCGTATGTCCAGTCTACAGGCTGCACGGCCTGACTTTCATTGCCTACCCCTGTCTTTTCTGAGGCACATACGCAATCTTTGAGAGGGGCCCACACCGCTGCCAACACATGTGTCACCTGCCAACCACGAGCTCCACGACAGATAATCGTTACATGTGCAATTTTCATGCAATTGTTAATGCTGACCTCTTGTACTGTTTATGTTGTTCTGCTCTCTCAGCCGATTTCCTAAAGGTTTAATACTATTTCATAAAGTATTATGAAAAAATAAACTACTAGAGAAAATGTCCTGTACCAAAAAAACTTGTTCACGTATGATTTGATGGAATCAGGTGTAAAATGTAGGAGGGAGATGGCGAACAAAAATAGTATATAATAAATAAGAAACCAGAATCTGGTGATTCTGGATGTTCACATCAATATCTACCAGCTTTTTTTTTCCAAAATATGCTGAGTCCTCTTGCCATGTAATGCTGTTGATTTTGATCTGGTCTGCCCTCTCAGTCCATTTCCTGTGAGATAAAAGTTTTAAGTTAAAAAGTTTAATACTATTTCAGAAACGTATCAGAATATACTAAAATACTAGCAAGAATGTTTTGAGCAAACGTTTTGAATGATTATTTGTTGTAATCAGCTGAAAAAAAGTAGAAGGGTGACCAAAAATAATATGAAAAATATATAGAATAAGTAAAAAATGGGAAAACAGTTGTTGAAAATGCTCAAATATTAATGTTTACTGTCATCTTATGTTCTCAAAGAAAGAGCTGTCTTGTATTTTTCCATTTAAGCTAAGGGTAAAGTCCATCCCAAACAAATCTCAAATATAATATATGATTTTACAGTGATTCTGGATCGTCACATCAGTATCTACCAGCTTCATTATTCACAGAACTGTTGCCCACCTACAAAAAATAACTGTCAACCTTTTTGTTTTATAACATAGAGCCATGGTTCTCAAACGGTGGTATATGAGCTGCCTCTGGTGGTACTTGGAGGAAAATCAGAAATACTGTTATACTGTATATACCAGGGTATGTGAGGATGATGATTAGAGCAAATTATCTTATTGGGAATAAATCTGCCTCCTGTGAAAAATCTGTAGCTGATTGCTCGGCCTATTTACACCACTGTATTTTAACATTGGTGATAATAGTGTTAATTTGAGAACTCAAGATGGTACATAGATAATCCCAGCAGTGTTAATTGTTAAAAGACACAATAAACCTGTGCTTGAAGAACACTTATGGGCATTTTCCCTGTTTTGTGAGGTCTTTTAGACAACAATGAAACAATGAAATATTTGTTCTGATAACAAAATTTTATGGCTAATGTAAACAGCAGTTTATCACATCATTACATAAGCTGTAAGATTTCAAGTATATTAATTCATCAGGTGACATCTTTTGGAGTTGTTCCACAATAATTAGACTGACTCACCATAGTATGAGATTAATTCCTGTTGAAATTATTAGATATGCCATAATGCTATTTTATATGTTGCAAAGCAGATAATGTTACAACTGCAGCAGTATAAGGAGGAACTAGTTAAAATGTAAGGAGTGAAGTATTGCCATACAATTGAGTAGAAATAACGTGTTTCTGAACAACACCAATTCTGTGTTATCAGGAAACTCTTTGATGGCACCAGTAGGACGATGGCAAAAAGGCAAAGATCTGACATGGTATGCAAGAGATAAAAAAGGTGGTGCAGCTTCATCATCCAAAGCTGATGAACTTGCTGCGATCAAGGCTGCAGAGCACGAGGCACTGATGGCTGCACTGTATGTATAAGTTTCTTGAAAAGAAATGGCTAACAAATGCAGACAATGACCCAAAAAATAATCCATTCATATTTTCTGTTCTTAATCTAGAGGGCACAAGACTATAAAGAGACAACCAACTGGCCTGACTAAAGAAGTATGTTACTTTGTTCAGATCAAAACCATGAAAGTCCGTTTAAATATTTGTCTGCTTTGGAAATGAAGAATAATGTGACTTTTATCTCAAATACCAGGATCTTGCAGAAGTTTACAGGAGGGAAGGGGCTGATGGGGAAGAGAAAGATGTGGACCGTGTGTCAGGCTTGGGAAGCTCTAGGTAAATACTTTTTCTGGCCTTTTAGTTGAAAAACATCTTTTTTTCTGGATGTTCAAGTGGTGGTGGATCATCATGCACTATGTAAAGTGTCTTGTTTACAATGTACAGTGAAGGGTCAAGGAAAATGGTGCTGTCCCAAAAAGAAAAGGAGGCTGCTAAAATGGGCTTACCAGTTTTTACAGTAGGTGTTTTTTTGTGCATTGACTTTTTTCAAATGTTAGCAAACAAAGAATTGTTGAGAAGTGAAGACACACTGTGTTTACAGCACTACAAGACTGAGGGACGCTCAGAAGCCACAAGAACATCTGAGACTGTTGGAAAACCAGAATTGGAACAACGGTGTGTGTGAGAGTTTAGTCAGCAACTGTGTCACATTCAAAGATGAAAAAAAACGGGGGAAATGTGATCCTACATCCATTTGTCTGTGTTTACTTGAGTAATGATTACAGCTTTTTTTAAACACAGACATGAAAGCAAAAAGAAA
The DNA here is from genome assembly GCA_016785285.1 of Brachirus orientalis. Taxonomy (NCBI): domain Eukaryota; kingdom Metazoa; phylum Chordata; class Actinopteri; order Pleuronectiformes; family Soleidae; genus Brachirus; species Brachirus orientalis. The sequence continues at coordinate 2,164,573 of JAFBJR010000504.1, read as the reverse complement.
AAGAAAGAAAAGAAGAACAAGAAAGAGAAAAAGAAGAAGGAAAAGAAAAAGAAAAGGCCAAGACGAGACTCTTCCTCCTCAGATTCGGATGATGACAGAAAGAGGTTAGTTATTTCATTTCCTCACAGCTCTTTTCCAGCATCCATGTCACAAGGATGTGATACAGATATTTTACCTCAAACTATGACTTGAAAACAGATACACTTACTTTGAAAATAAGGCATCAGTAGTTATGTTACATTTGCTCATTATTTTGTGACCCCCTTTCGCAAAGTTGTGGGTTTGGTCTTGGTAATGACTCAAAACTTTTCCTCTGTCAGCACTAGAGGGCACCAAGCCACTGTTTTTCCTACAGCAACAGTCATTGATTGTTTGTTTCCTTTTACTCCTTAGGAACAGAAAGGACCACCACCATCATAATCCATCATACCATAGTCAGAGTGGAGCCAGACCCCATGATAGCCATTCAAGGGGGGGGGCAAAAGCCAAGCGAGAGCCCTCCCACCCCTATCATCGACAGCGGCGACATGACACAGACTCCTCTGATGGGGGGTCCCCTGTCTCCCGTAACCCTGCCAGCCACAAGATGGCCCCTGCTGGTGCAGCACAAAGCCACAGGCGGCGCCACGACACAGACTCTGACAACTAATGTCCCTCCCCCCAATTCAAAGACACCTAAAGTGGCCAGAACAGCTCTACAGCAACTGACCAACTGAGTCTGAAGATCTCATTTACCCTTCACAACCAGACAGACTGAGGAGACAGGTTGAAATGTCTGACAAACAGGCTTTGACCCTGTGTTTATTTTTCGCACAGTGAGATGGTCAGTTGGTCATTTGACATAGTGTGTGGTGGTGTGTGTTTTAAACATATTCTATGTGATGATATCACCCAGTACATTTGGTGTCATAGGTGGTGGATTTAATTTTTTTTTTTTTTTTACTTCATTACACAAGTAATTATAGATAGTGAAGTAAGTGCCCCCTGCTAGCTGTTAGTGCTCAGGGAATCTTATAAATATGTCTGACCATAAACACATAAACTCACCATAGGAGCATTTCTGTGTGACATTTGATTTCCCTGGAAAATACGTACCTGACACTCAATGCTTATTGTATATTGAAATCTGACAGATTAAGTGTCATTGTGTGTATTTTTAAGGGTATCATATGGGTACAGAGAAGTGATACGCATACTGTGCTGCTGTTAAGTCTTGGATTGGAACAGACCTTTTTAAAGGTTACAGTATGTTTTGTCACATCACACAACAATCTGTAGTGTCATTGAAATTATGTAATGGAATCTGTAGCCTCTTCTCATTATGTTATGGCTACATCTTAAAAATCAATTATATATTTGTTTTTTATTTAATCCTTGAGGCTGTTGATGATGTTTTTCCATCCTTGTGCATTTCCTACATCCCACTGTGGCTCTTGTACAACCGGGCGTTTCTGGCCATTTTCCTTGTCTCAGCCATGTTAGAGCTACTTAATCCCTCAACGATCTAGGTTGAGCTCCCTGACTGGGTATGATACCATTGGAATGCTGTCCACTGGTCATAATAGAGTGTTGTGTTTGTGTTTGCCTTGAATTGGTCTGAAAGAGGGTATTCTGCTGGCTGGCACCTGGGGGGTGCACTAAAAAGAGCAAGGCATTCATAAAGAAGAGTGCAAAAACCCAGGCTGGTCCTTTTTATATGGCCGAGTACCATTAGACCGCCACACACAAACCAAGCTGATGGAGCAGCAGGAGAGGAAGCAGACAAAGCTACCCCATGAGGGAGCCAGGACTCGAGCTCCCTCTCTTCCCACTAGGACCTTACTCTCCTGCCATTTTTTATAGGCTTGGCTGCATTAACCACGGCAGCCTAATCAACCTGCAGGAATGCCCTGACACAATGTAAGCCAGGGTGTGCTCTCCACATTACTGCTTTAACCTCAACATTGGGTGGCTTCCATCACCATGTGGCAGCACATTTCTTCCTGGGTCAAAGGGTGATCACCCCCAGCAGTTCACTTTGACACCAAGTAGTAAGTCTGTGGTTAGATCACAGCATTGTTTCCTGAAGTGTATCAATTATTTTCTTAAATCTGTCTATGAGAACACCATGTATTCTGAAGTCGTTTAGCTTATAGCTTAAACCTACGTATGCAAAACCTACTGAACCCATTTTCTTGAGACTTGATGGAAGGGTGGTAGGTAGGCCAATGACAAACCTATTAATTTTGGAGCAGATCTGATAAACATGATAGATGCAGGAGTTTGTTTACTTGTGGTTTTATGGATATTTTTACTTTCTCCAACCTTAGTAAATAAGTGTTTTTAGACATTTTATAACTTCAGTAAAAACACAGCAATATAAAAAACAAACTAGATTTTTAGAGAATAAGATTTGGGGTTGATAATCTATTGATAATCTGGATTTTAGTAGTGGCAGATGTGGTCTTATAACATTTTATAGTTTATATATTTTATCATTTATTTACAAAAATATCTAGTTTTAAACATTTTTATTCCATTATTTTTTGTCATTTTTCCTATTTGTCCTTTATGTAGACAATTATTCCATCTATTTAGTTTTTTCCCTTTCATTCAAAAATAGTTGATTAATTCTAAAACAAGCAGGTTAGATGCTACCATGCATCTTAACATTCTTTAATTTTATATGATTTGACAATCACATTTAGACTAACTTTATTTACAGCAAATTAATGATTTTTCCCCCCTCACCAAATAAAAGTGTTACATAATATTAGATTTCAAACATTAAGGAAGATACAATAAAAATGTCTCATGCCACCAAGACAAACTTCAAAGCAGTAAAGTAACACCAATCCCTTTTATTAAAAAATATGTAAGAATTTAAGAGGAAACATCTCAAATACAAATACTGCAGAAAGAGACATAATGGCACTTGAAATGTAGCTATAACTGTTTTTTTATTGCCTTCAAAATCCTATTTTCCAGAATTTCATGGAGAGGCAAAATTATTTTAGTGTGCAAGTTCTTTAGCTACAATTAGGTGAGAAAACAGTGCTCAGTGGGGTAACTGTTCCAATGCAGTCTAATAATATATATATATATATATGCCCTTTATACCCAACTGCCCACATCATGGAGTTTTACTTAACAATTATATTGCAAAAGCAGCATATTATCACCCTGAGATAAAGAAATACAAAAACCCAGCATGGCAGTGAGGAATTTAGATACAGTAACATTAAAGACTGCACATACTATACCAGTGTGGACTAAATGGCAACCTGGGAAGCTGATACAGGTAGTAACTGGTTCAAGTAACCATGATAGCAGTAAGTAGTGCACAGTGTGAACTTAAAGGTCCAGTGAGCAACATTTAAAATGTATTAATTGTTAGAAACTAAATATACTACATATATTTGTATAAGTAGTTTAGAATACAAATTGTTTTGTTTTGAGGAGGGACCTTACTACACAAAAAAACAGCATTTTTGCTGTTGTGTGAAGGCCAATATAGTTTCATAATGCACTTTGGAAAAGGAGGGGTTACTATCTGCATTCTCACCATTAGATGTCACAAATTTTTACACACTGGACCTTTAAGCAGGCCCACAGTTGGTGTAGTGGTTAGCACCCTTGCCCTTGCAGCAAGAGGTGCTGGGTTCATAACCCAATTGGAACAAGGGGCCCAGCTTCCTCCCACAGTCCAAAAACATGGGTTGTGGTTAATTGGACATTCAAAATTGCCCATAGGTATGAATGTGAGAGTGAATGGTTGTCTGTCTCTATGTGGCCCTGTGATGGACTGGCAACCTGCCTCCTGCTCTATGTCAGCTGGAGATAGGCACCAGTGGAGTGAGTGTGCTTTTTAAGCTTAGTTTTTAGATTAATAGTACCTCATGGATTACACTTTACAGTACATGTCACAAGGTAAGAAGTCATCAGATTATACTGAGGCAAGCAATCAGCAACCAAGAGGGAAAAAAAAGGATTTTACAGGAGCTTCCCCATTGCCAAATATCATTTACAATTACACATCATTTTAAAAAAACTGCTTTACAAAAACAGATAGCCCCCCATCACTGGGTTGTTTGTGGTATAAACAGCTGAAGAAAACAGCCTCTAGTGGGTGTTTTGAATTTAATAGCTCAATATTGCACCACCTTAAAGCAACACTATGTAGTATTTCAACCTTCGAATGATGTCTCTAAATATATTTTGAAAGTATTGTCTATAATGAAAAGGCTAGTAAGTAGACATTGTTCACTTACAAACTAATACAGTGCCTTGGAGCTTGCTGTGAGGTGTCAGGTGGTGTTATTTAAGTCATGTTGTTCCCTGTTCATGTTTGGAATTCAAAGTTATTCAAATAGTGGAGCGTCCCCCCCCCTTTAGCTGCTAGTTATGGCTAACATGCTTGTTGAAAACATGGCTAGAGTTTGTCAACAAATGCACATGTTACCATGGCATATGGGGTGGATAATTTTTAGATGACTGTGATCATGGATGTTTCTTAAGGTTTTCAGCCAACCAATCCAGTCCTTCATAGAGGCCATCTCCAGTGGTGGCACAGGTTGCCTGGATGTACCAGTGTTGATGTCGTAGTGAATGAAGACCCATCTGGTCTGTTAGTTCTGCAGCAGTCATGGCATTTGGAAGGTCCTACAAACCATAACCAGTAAGTTAAATTAAAACAAAAAAACGTTCTCCCAAATATAACTGGTTGTGATACACAGCTCTTTATATGACAAACTCTTTAAAGTATTACTTGTTTGTTGGCGAAGACTAATAGTGCAGCATCACGCAGTTCATCTTCTGACATCATTCTGAAGAGCTCTTCCTGGGCCTCTGCACATCGCTCCCTGTCGTTGCTGTCCACAACAAAGATGACACCTGAAACAAGAGCACATGGAAAACAACTAAGTATGTGTGCATTATTTCTCTATAACTGCAAGGAACATCTGTCTGACTGTTAATGCCATAATTGTCCAATAAGTCACTTGGCAGGCTACAAATTTGCCAGGTGATTTACAAAGGGCATGAACAAAAAAGTTATTTTCAGCTCCATTATTTTTTTTTTTTGGCAGACAAAGTGGTTTCATAAAATATTAACCATACCCACAGTGTGGTTTGAGTTGTCTATTTCAATCCTTGAGTTTTGTGTCCGAGTACTTTTGATTTTTTTTTCCCAATTAAGCATGAAAAGCAAGTACGATTAAAATGAGAGGCTACTTAGTTTTCCTTTTCTGCAAGAGTAAATAGGTTGTCATTCAATGTTGTCTTCACAACAAAGAACATTATTGTCTAATGTTCGAAGGAAGAACTTGGCTGTAATGGCAGCCAACCCTATGCACATGAGCATGCATTTTTGGTATCAAATGGCAACACATCTTTCAATACTGGGAAATACAGTCGATGCCACAAAGGTATTGAAATTCGATATCCAGCCATAGTGATCATAGTAATTAGTTTGAAGAAAGAAAAGTGGTTGATTAAAGCAAACAAATGTCCAGCACAAACAAATTAATATAACTAAACTTACCTTGTGTGTTTTGGAAGTAATGACGCCATAGTGGTCGAATTTTGTCTTGACCACCGACATCCCATACTGTGAAATTGATGTTCTTACACTCTACAGTCTCTACATTAAAACCTAAGACAAAGAAAGAGAGGTGGGGGGGGAGCAGTTACATTGAAAGCAAACTCATAGTTTCAAACTCATACTCTAACAACTGGTCAAAGTCAACTACAATTTAATTATTTGTAGTTTTTTTGGACAACAGTCCAAAAAAAAAAAAACCAAAAAAAAAACAGGCCATTTATCATCTTCAGCTGATATGAACCTACCAATTGTGGGAATGGTAGTAACAATCTCTCCGAGTTTTAGCTTGTACAAAATCGTTGTCTTTCCAGCAGCATCCAGACCCACCATGAGGATTCGCATCTCCTTCTTTCTAAACTTAAAAGTTGAAAAGAAATTTCCCATGGTGGATGGTAGTGGAAATAAACCTGTGGAGAAGAGATCAGCTGTTGAACTACTGGAAAAGGGCAAACGGCTAACACCAAAACATGATTTCAAATTAAACTTAGTTACAACCATTCACTTTTAAAACACACCAATAAACAGAACATTATAAACTTTCTTTATTATTCATGGGCCTAATAGTAACGATAACTGGCTGTAACCATAACACAGAGCCTCTGCTTGCTGAAATATGACTGCAAACAAACAATAAAGCATCACTATAAGCTAAATAAATTTAAGTTTCTTAATCACAAACATGCAAGGCACCTACAATTTATATTTTCTATACATATATTTGTTTTGACAATTTGTAAAACACGTCAGAACCGCACTTACTGGTGTTGACTGGCTACCGCTAATTGCTAAGTTAGCCAGTGGAGTTTAGGCAAAGTTTGGTAAAAGTTGCCTTTTTTCTCTTTTTCATTGTCGTGACCGCAGTTACACAGACGACTGAACGTGCACACGAGTGTTATTTTGAATGGTAGTGGTTTTAATAAAATCTGTGTTCAACACTTACACTGCAGGTGAGTGTTCTCTTCTCTTTAAGGCGTTTCCTTGAGTGGGAGATGGCGACAAAAAAAATTGTGCGTTTGTCAACTTCTTCTATTTCCTGGTTTCCTGTAGAGTGGATGCTTTGCGCGACATTGCTGCCCCCTTCAGGCTGGGGTTAAAGTGCAGGGCGGAGCGATTTATGACACGTCACGGGTTCCTAGAGTTCCCTTCATCATCAGGTGAGGAGGAAAATATCCCCACGGAAAGGTCTTTACACAGATAATGTTATTGGCGCACAGATCTGTATTACCAATACAATTAGAGAAGTGAACATGTCAAATTTCTACACATATATATCCAACCCATCCAATTTGCACTTTTACTTTTTTTTTTTTTCGTAGATATTGACAACAAATGGATGTTTTATAGCAGTGAACCTGAAACTATCTCATTTATTTTACAGCTACATCTACTCCAGGCTACATTAGAAAATGATTTGATAAGCAAACTTGCAACATATATTAAAATCACAGGTAGAGATGTTATAATTACGAAAAAGGATTGGGGTTACGTAATATTTTTTTCTTTTGCATGGGAGCCACAAAGCCACAATACTAAGTCAGATTTGCACATGAGCATGCATTTTTGGTATCAAAGGGCAACACGTCTTTCAATACTGGGAAATACAGTCGATGCCACAAAGGTATTGAAATTCGATATCCAGCCATAGTGATCATAGTAATTAGTTTGAAGAAAGAAAAGTGGTTGATTAAAGCAAACAAATGTCCAGCACAAACAAATTAATATAACTAAACTTACCCTGGTTGTTTTGGAAGTAATGACGCCATAGTGGTCAAATTTTGTCTTGACCACCGACATCCCATACTGTGAAATTGATGTTCTTACACTCTACAGTCTCTACATTAAAACCTAAGACAAAGAAAGAGAGGTGGGGGGGGAGCAGTTACATTGAAAGCAAACTCATAGTTTCAAACTCATACTCTAACAACTGGTCAAAGTCAACTACAATTTAATTATTTGTAGTTTTTTTCTTTTTGGTTAATTTTTACCTTTTTCCTCATTTCTGACTTTAATCTCAATTGTCAGGCTGTTGTATTTGTTTATTTTGCATTTTATTTTCAAAATTGTTTTAACGTGTGGCCCTAATCCTCTTCTGTATGTAATATACTTTGAACATAAGAAGTATGAGATTGATTCTGTTGTTAACTTGCTGATTCTGTGTGGCAGAATCAGCAAGTTAACAACCAGAAAACTTTTTACTGGAAAGTTTTCTGGAATCTCCCCGAACGCCACAGGTTTTCTGACAGAATTCAAAGAATATATAGGCACTTTAAAATCTGTCGATACGAATAAGAGTATAAAAACGGTTAATCTTTACATAAATCTCTTCAAGGAAGAGTAATTCCCCTAATCACATACTAATTTATTTTGACTATACTGTGAACTTTTCTGCATTTATCTTTTGTACTTGTGGCTTATTAAAATTGTTGACTTGAAGTACATCTGCTTCATGTACATGTTTAATGTCTTTGAGTAAAGTTGGAAAAGTAAATCATCAGGTCAGGAGATGTCGCCCCTTGTGGCTGAGTGGGAATCTACAGGAACTGTTGAGATCCTTGACTGTTAAACATCAATGAGTATTAGTCATTAGTGTTGAGCACTACTATGTAGACATAAACACGTTCAAATAGTAGTTAAGCTGCAATGTTAAACTGTTAAACTGATGCTTATTCATGTATTTTTTTAAAATTAGCATTGTATAACTCCATGTTTTCTGTTTTTATATGTGCCATGGACCTTTGTTTGTGTATTTAATAGTCTGTTTTTTGGTTGAACCCTGAAGGGAGCAGCCGAAAGAAGACGAATTGCATTATGTTATAAAACATGCTGCATGCTTTCATTAATGCAGGAGAGCATTTTTAAAGATTCAGCTTTTAAGCTTTTTTTTTTTTTTTAATTATCTTTAGTCAAAAACAAAAGATAACGATGGTCCTTTTAAGTGCACAATTAATTAAGAACATTTTCTTGTGCCATATCTGCTTCAAATCGATGAAAAATCGTTATTTTTTTTAAATCACTGCTGCCAAACTCTTGCTGACACCCTCCTCCAGACTGTCCAGATAAACAAATGTAAATCTACAGATACACTCGGTTGAAACAGAAATTCACACTTATGTTAGTGAGTGAAAGTCTAACTGGGCTATAGTCGGGCCAGTTAAATTTTAACCAAGGTCAACTATGACTGCCATCAGCAGTGAGGTGGCAGTAGGAAGGCAGAAGGGCAGACAACAATGTGAGGGACAAGGCTCTATGGCTGTGGTGGACCACACAGTCAAAGCTCATAATGTCGTCTCCCTCTGTGACCATAATTTGTAGCTTTGCCCTGCTAAATGCCTGAGATATCTTTTCAGTGTGTATTCCCAGACATTTCCCTCATTTGTGGGGACCTAAATCTAATTATACAGTCACATTATGGGGACTTGTCTTTCTTATGCGAACAAAAATCAAGTCCCCATAATGTAAATTACTACATTTTAAGGTAAAGGTAAAGGTTAAGGTTAGATTTAAGGCTTGGGCCAGGGTTAGGATTGTGCAATGTCCTCTGAAGTCATGGAAACCAGTGTGTGTGTGTGTGTGTGAGAGAGAGAAAGGTGTTTACTGCAATACATATTTAAGTTATGTTGTCTTTTTTTTTTTAAGATTGACTCTCACTTTTCATTGTGTAACTACTGTACATTTACTCACTGTTTCCATCAAATATGCTTTCAGAACTAAATACTTCAAAAAAAATCCAAAAAAAAAAAAGATCCAAAAAAGAAGCAGTTTTAAAAATTCTAAATAATCCACAAAAAAGACTTGAAACTTTACAATGATGTTTTCCTTCATTGCAGAAAAGTATGAATCATGGACACACACAGGATCTGTGTTAAATCGTTGGCAATAGGACTCACAGCATCTGCACCTGGCTTGTAGATGTGTCACTTTTAAATTGTGAGGGCTCAAAATAAAAAGTAATACAATCTCCTGAGTGTATTACACAGCTCTAAAGCTGCAGTACATTTGTTTTTTTAACAAGAGTGTTGTCTCACGTCAAACACAGTCCTTCTCTTCATCATCCTAAAAACACATTTTTGGAGAAAAAACCTTTTTTTTTTTTTGCCCTTTGCACTTTCATTCAAAGATGTCAACATCAACAGGTAAGAGCTTGAGCTTGATGCACTGTTCAGCAGTTATTATTCTCTACAAATACTGCAATTCAGACCAAAAATACTTTCTTTACTTAAGCACTTACGCACTTTTTTAATTTGATGATCCATCTTGTAACTCTGAAACCAACCCCCCCCCCCCCCACCCCCCCCCCCCAAAAAAAAAAAAAACCCAATTTCTCCTCTTTATACAGTCAGAGCACAGATGCAGGTGTGACAACAAAGACCACGCAAACACGTTCAGTGAAACCTGTCAAAAATGATTTTATCTATGCTGTGTCTTCTGATGCACTCCCTAGCCAAACCATCTGGACTCTGAGACAATCCTTCTGTTGGAAAATTATATCTTCAGGCTATGGACAATATATCTATATATAAACCCCCTGTTGGCTTCTAAGATGAGTATTTTCAAATCAAATAAGATGCAGGAAGCAATGTTAGATAATGTCAAAATGTTAGACTACCTCTCTCGATAACTGACTTTTTGGTTTTAACAATTTAAGATAGAGTTGTATTGAGTTTAAATTAATACAAGTATGCATTTGCAACGTACCATGCAGTGGGTCGAGGGTACAGTAGAGATCCAGTGCTTAATCCACCTTTCCATGCTCAACAGTCAAACACAGCAGTAACATCCAATGGAAGGGCTCTTCCTTTCGCTTCATATCTCACTTGATACTGACAGCTGTGATGTGTGGACACAGAGCTAGAAATAGGACAGTAGGGGTGTTTATATGACACACACACACACACACACACACACACACACACACACAAATTCTGATGCCCATGTCTGTGTACAACTTTTTCCGTCACGTGCACAAACATGCGCATGCACACACACATGTGCTCTCCCTCTCTTGCTCACTCTCTCTCTTTCTTTCTTTCTTTCTTTTTTTTTCTAAAGATCTTCTTTCCCCAACAGATTTCCTTTTCCCACCTGGGGGCCCTGACCCCAGAGGGGTCAGCTACAGTTGGGCCCTACATGGTTTTCAAGGAAGTAATCCACCTCTGCAGGGGAAAAAAAGGCTTTTGGTGAATTCTAGGCAATGTATACATCTATACATACATCTGTGATGTGTTACTAAAGTCAGCCATGCCCCCCCCCAAAAAAGTAAATGTATGACCCATGAGGAAGAGAGTGAGGCTTGTCTGCACTTTGTGAATGGATGAGGACTGCCAAGGGTCCAAACAGACTTCGCAGTAGGAAGTGGGTAAGGATCTCAGTAGGGGCCTTACTCCCCTCTGAGACAAGGCCTAACAAGGATAAAAAACACTCAGTGAGGGGCTTGGGAACGCTGATCTGGTGTGTGTGTGTGCATGTGTGTACCCGCAAATGTGTTTGCAGACTGGAAAGTGTTATGTGCAGTTTCGAATGTCAGACAACTTATATAGGATTTGAAGTTTGTATATATATTGTGAGGATGATCATTATCGTAAAAATGATAACGGATGCTCATTATGAAATGTGCCTTGGACAACTAATAAGACTGCAGTGTGAGGTGTACAAAGGAGCTGGTTTGGGCTGAGCAGTGCTGGAACTAAGATGGACAGGCATGGGATACCTCCCTCTGCGTCTCATGTACTGGATTTTAGGTTGGGGCAAATTTCCAAAGGAGGTGTGAAGCAAGAAACAAACCGAACATTATTACAACAACCTTCATCGCTGCCATGAGCGGATCCATGCTGGCTTTATCCATTGGCAACAAGTGCCACTGGGCACCGTACCCCACGCCTCTCACAGTAGGGGGCGCTACAGAGAGAGGCAGACCCGGGCAAAAGGATAAATGTGCACCAGTGTCGCCTGCCAGTCACCTTTGTATGGTGATTGTTGGCAGCCTGAGACGTTAGGGAAGGGGATTTACATAACATTTTGCACCTCGGCCTGGGTATATACACAAATGTTTCATTCCATATTATTAAGTCATCACTGCACTCAGAGTATTCATGTTTACTGTACTTTTATTGTACAGTTTATGGAAACAAATGTCATGGTCTGATCCTGCTGGATGGCAATACACCACAATCCATTTTTGTGCGTTTATCAGATTTTTCCATGAACCTAGCTTGGGGTTTAAAAATTGTTATACTATACATTAAAATAATACAAATATTGTTTTCATTTCCCCTATAATTTTTTTTTTGCTTTTTTTGCAAACTAGTTTAGTAAATCCGGGAGACATTGGTGGGGTAAATTCTGGTGGCCTCTGTCGTGGGTTGGGGGTTGGGGATGGAGTGGAAAGTGGGTTAAGAATGGAAGTATCTTGCAGGATGTGGGTGTACTGGCAAAGTGTAAGGGCTACACATAGAACAAGGTGCCCATGCCAGAGAACTGGATTTCCTGGTAAAGGATGACTTGGTTGGACGTGAGAATACCATGGCATGTTTCTTCAGGTTCTCTGCACCATTTAAATGACCTACATTTACCAGGATACTTGCTACCTTCTATGAACTCAAAGGACATTGGGAATGGTGTAATATATAAGGCTACACTGCTGCCGCTTTCTCTTCAATATTTGCTTTAAGCATCTACGTAGGCTATGACGAGCCATTGCAAGATGAAACAATAGTGAGGATGAAGGTGTTTCTTTGAAATTTTCTTGTTTCTCTCAGTAAGTTGGTTTGAAGTTGATTCATGTTTGCTATGTATACAAGTTTTTAGGAGTTGTCCCACCCCTTCTCCCTGCTTTAATCCGACTATATCCCACCAGTGGAGGCATCAAAGATTAAATTGTGAACCTGTTGCACCTTGGGGTAGATAATTGGTTGGAATGCACAGCATGTCGAAGCAGGGCCTTGAGGACAACCAGCACCAACTAAAACCCAGGGCATCAAAATCAGGTAGATGTCCAGATTTGCCATTAGTATTTTTCTGCTTGTCATGTTGATGCAAAATGATTTGTAATGTGGTGTCAACTTTAGACAGGGGCTCATGGTGACAGGCCTAACCAGCTCCCAAGGTGGTCCTGGGTGTTTTTTTTTTTTTTTTTTTTATTGCTACTGACAACCATCTCAGTCCTGCAAGTCCCCCAAAGATAATCCTTAAGTGATTGAGTAATGAATTTGGAAGTAGGCCCATTTCGAACACTGCAAGCACACACAAGCGCCGTCAAAAATGTTGGATAATTTTGATCTGATAATTCCTCCTTACTAACGTGGCATTTTGTTCACTCTAAAACAAAAATGGTGTTTGGATTGTTAACTCTTCTTTGTCTGTATGCTTGTGCTTGTGTGTGAGCGTATGTGTATTTTGTGTGAGTTGTTCATCTGCGCACCTGTCTGCCTTGAGGCTGAAAAAGCTATAGCCTCTCATTTCTGGCCGGCACTCGTGTGGTAATGTATTAGAGGGCTTGTCATTGTACTTTACTGAAGACCTCTGACGAGCTATTTGACACTCTTGACAGGGTCAGAGGTGTCAACCTGCTCACACTGACATGGAGTTGGACACATAAGGGCACAGCAAAATTAGGCTGCTACACGAGTCAATTGCAAGTTGTAGCCCTCAGCCATTTTTTTGCTCTACCAGTGCGGCTCAGATGTCACATTTGATGCTATGACAGAAAACAACAGAAGCATTGTTTGAATTCTGCAATTTCTCCTTCAAGATACAGTATTTTTTCCCCCATGTGTTATGATTTGGTTTCTATTTAAGAATTTATTTGAAACAACTATTTTGAATATTGTGCCAAAATGTACATGGGGAAAATGTGAACTACATATTGGTATGGGCCCTGGAAGGACAATTTAGCTAAGGCAGCAGTGGATGGAAATAATGGCACAGTGAATTCTTAAGTCTCAAATCCTTGTTAAGACCCTCCACCTTTCAAACTAAACTGGATCACACCAAGAATCTCCTATCCCTTTATCCTGTTTAGATCCTCTAATCCCTCAGCCATTTTCCATTCTGTCTCTTTTTCTCATTTCAAATGACAACGCTTTGGTTGTCCGGCTGTGGAACGTGGAGAATTTTTCCTTTTGGTTAAAGGAAAGTAACTATATTGAAGAAAGGAAGAACAGCTTGACAGAGCCAAGTATGCAACGGATCTCTTTAAGTCCCATAATGAGATGTTTTCTCTGCTCAGAGCTTGTATTGACATGGAGACTAATGATTTCCACAAAGTAATAGATTGAGAGAGTAATGCGCAGGGGTGGGAAAGACAACACGAAGTGATTTAAGTTGTAGAGTAGCCAAGATGCTCAGTGCCTCTCTTTGTATGGGATGTGAAGAGGCTTGATGATATCAGCCTTCTGGAGCAAACACAGAGAGCCATTATTGCAGTGTTTGCATGTATCTACAAAATGAAAATGAATACACTCTTGATTACCACAAACAGATCTAATGCGATACAAAACACAGGTGTAGTCATTCGGTAACTACTCAGATTAAATTAAGACAGGGTTTGTATTAAACTTGCAGTTTGAGACCTTCCAATTAGCGACTAATGCTATCTCTATTAACCTTCCCCCTAGCCTGACTTAGTTTTATTGAGGGAAGAGCAAAGGGGGTTGGGGTCGCCTCAATAAAAACAGCACTAAAAAGCAATTACAGTGCTGTGAAGAATGGGACTTGTCAGTAATTTGCTGTCTAAAACTGAGGAGATTGCAGGTCTGGGGTCGATTGGAATTCTGAACCTGCAGTGCTGTGTGGGAAAAGCAGTGGGAAGGCAAGCACCAGCCTTTGTGAGGTAATTACTGGAACTACCAGAGGCCAGCGCCAGTCCCTGCTAATGATAACCCCACTACTCTCCCCTGCTAGTCACCTTGTAACTGATAAACCCAATCTCACTCACTCATGACATGTCCACAATTACGCAGAGGAATTAAATCTCTTCTTTTGGCTTCCAGCCCCATTAACGTTTAAAAAATATCAATATCAATGATTTCCATTCATTTGATTTTCTCAGTAAACTAGGACGCCAAACACAAATAAAATGTGAATTTAATGGGAAAACGAATGTGTGTTACCAATTGATTCACAAGAAAACTGTTTATTTCCATTTATGTTCATGTTAATTTTTCCCCTCAGCACTGCTAGTCATGACAGTCCTTTCTCAAATGTATTGCACTTTAACTTTTTCTTACTTTTCATTTGATTTATTTTCTTATTTTCCTCTTAATCTAAAGCTTTTTTTTTTTTAAATGCACCCCAGTGCTGTCATTGCATAAGTGAAGGGGGAGCAAGCAAAGTAAGAATTTTATTGCATGGTTTTAGCATGTTTCTACTGTGTATATATGACAATAAACACAAGAAATGCAGTTCTCCCAGTTCTCTGCATCACATGCAAAAAAAAAACAAAAAAACAATACAGAGAGAAAGCAGTCTTAAACCACTTTCTTGCTAAGAGCAAAGTGAAGACGGTAACATTGGTAATTGAGCGATCACAAGTTCTAACCAAGACAAATAACTCCAGTGTATTGCTGACATGATAATTGGGATAATTAGCTGCTTCATTTAATAGCATCATGGTTGGTTTGGTCGTGTGACAAGGCTCAACTCTGCATATTAGCATGTGTGTATCAACTTGCTGAGCTAATGGAAAAAACAGAATTTGCAACAACAGCCTAAAATGGCAGAGGATATTTTAAAAAGAAAGTCATGAAAAGTAGAAATGATTCAGACATGAAAGGTTTGCAAAGTACATTTGCAGAAATCTTTCCCAGCCTTTTACTTGAGACTTACGGGTTTATGTTTTAAATAACGCTTAAAATGGAGCCGTGATTCATTTATCACACATAAATCTGTTGGAAATAGTGGCAATCAGAAATGCACAAATCTGGTGTTGTCATGATTTATATTGTGGTTTGTCATCCTTAAAAAGTGGGTCCCCATATAACAAGTTTGGGAAGCATTTGTTTAAAATGATCTCAGTGAGAGAGGTGTGGTTTTCATATGAGCAACAGAACTGGGATCCAGTGAAACCAGACCACTAAGAGGCACAGAGCTCCTGAATACGAAAGAGTTGGTTCCCCCTTGAAAAATGAAAGTCAGTGTGTAATTGCTGTGTTGCCCATTGTGTGGCACTGGCCCCAGCTGACCCATCAAAAGCTGTTTGAACTGTTCTAGTGTGATGCTCATCTCTACTGAACTGCTTTGAGCTACAGAGACGAGAAAGGTGAATTTTAAGGCCTCATGTCTGCCTCCTCCTCCTCCTTCCCTCTATAGCCCCAGTCCACACTGATCTGAATGACCTCTTGTCAACCTCCAGGCTATGCCCTCCACCTCCACCACATCTCACAGCAACAGCTCACCTGAATGCACTGTGCTGCCCTGAAAAACTACCCTGCGCCTCCTTAAAGCAGCAGAAATCAAATGTGCAGCAATTAAGTTATTTTTAAAAAATCCACTTAAATAGACTGTGAAGTGCATCTCTAAACCCCCCCCCCCCCCCCCCCCAGCATCTCTCCAGTTTGACTAATGTTCCCTTGTGAGTAAAGACGTTGAGATATTCCTTTGTTGGCTTCGACAATGCACACAGGCACTTCAAACGGGGACGAGGCTGCTTTACAGGTGTCACGTCTCATCTGATGATGGCTGCCCTCTTTAGAAATCCTGCAAGATAACCCATCATCCTTATTCAAGGAGGGCGACGCGCTTCACACGTAGCCCTGCTTGCCTACAAAAGAGAAAATACACCACCATGATTGCAACAGATGTTAAGATGTTTTCATCACAGCCATTAATTCAATGCTTTTTTTTTTGTATGAGTGCACAGGGGCAGCCACAGAAGTCTGACTGCCTCTAATGTTCATCCAAAAGTGGCTAAAAAGACATGTGTGATAAACAACACATTGGAGAATCTTAATTTAGAATGTATTGGCTGAAGTGATAGATAAAAGTGGGAGGACCATCAGGATGTGTTTGCTCAGAAAACAAGAGGTGAGAACCAGCATGACCAACAAGGGAAAAACTTTTTTAGGTGGATTTAGTTTGTAATATTCCTAGTTAAGGGGTTGCATGAAAAATGTATTTGTGTCAGAGTGCCAATGTTTTCCATACAAATCCATTTACTTTTAGTAACCCCTTCATCTGGAGGCTCTGATGTGCTAAATGTGTTAAAGAGCTCTATTAAAATCCAAGGGAGTGATCTAATTTCAGACAGAAGGACACACAGGCATCAAAAGGCCGGCTTCAAAGTCACTTACATCATGAAATGCCCACACACTGCACTCCCTCTGCTGCAGTTCACCTTTGGTGTTTTAGACAAGAAGAGCTTTGAGAATTAGACTGTAAAGTTACAGTCTGAAGCTGAGATACAGTATATCCTCACGTAACAACGAAGTAAAAACTTAAATCTATTAAATCTATTAACATCAGACAACACATATGCACTGCATACAATATGAACATCTGTAGAGGACATTAAAAAACAGTATATATTCTGTATATCATATCGGATTTCCCTCAGAAATCCCTCTAATCACTCGGTCAATCGAATCTAATTTGTATAATCACAATCAGAATCAGAAATACTTTATTGATCACAGGGGGAAATTGCTTTTGTTCCACCAACCTTGAAAAGAAAATAACGGAGATTCACATACTGTCGTTACTTACCCCTGTGTTAAATAAACAAAAACTGAAAAATATTATAGCACTTTTCACACATACAAAATGTTTACACAACCTGCTCCATATTAAAACACAAAGACATATCCTCCACATGAGTACATATAATAAATCCATTCAAATCACACATCGAAGATCTTTAAGAATCCAATGTTAAATTAAGTGAGAATGACATTGAATTGTGTGGCACAAATAAAAAATTGTTTAAAAAAAAAAAAAAAAAAAAAGAGAGATCATGTCAAGTATCAAGAGTCATCCTTGTCGACATGTTTGTTAACGGTGTGAGGAAATTTTAATGTCTGATTGAACATCAAAAGGAAGAATGAAACAGAAGCTCGCTGAAACCAAAGTGCGACTTCAGTGGGAGTATTTCCATCGTGTCATTTGAGTGGGAGGCTTTGCACTTCTCCACTGTATTTATGCCGCTCTGCTCTGTCCCGCAACAACATAGCTTTATTGAAATGCATGCAGTTCCCTCTTGTGAAAGTCAGGGTGAAACCTGGGACATAAAATAAAAAGAGGACACTGATTGCAATTAGGCCCATTGTCTCCCATTTATATGGTTATTGGGTGGTGCCACTTGCAGTCTGGTGGCGTCAAAGTTCTCACACTCAGGATGCCAGCCCTCTCACTGTGGCTGCTGTAGGCTTCTCTGGCAACTATCTGCTAACAATGTGTATCTCACTTTGGTGACAAAGCTGCAAGGTGGGTCTGGTGGAAGGGAAGGGCCCATTTCCTTTGGCCGAAAGACGGCCTTGCTGCAGGGCCAGAGTTTCTGTCCATCCTGTGATCTGTTTCATGTTTTGTACTTGTTTTCTCCCATTCAGATGGTGTGAAAAGTGTCAAAGGTCAAAGCGTGGAATGAGCTGCTGACAGTCTCCACAGTCACTAAACCAGACCAGGACCTGCAGGAGTTCATACAGAACAGACTCTTCGATGAGACCATATTCCTTTAACAACACGAGGCAGTGTTTAAATAAGCGATACCACTTTCTTGTGTCTGATACTGATACCAAAATTTAACTGTTTTACTGATACCAGTCCATTATAGTCTTTAATGCCTTACATCAACTAAGCTTTGACTCAGACTGATAACAATTGGAACAAAAGTCCCAAGGGGAACATGCTAATTGTCTTGCAATGCACATTTGTCTTTTTGCCGTTAAAATGACTTTTTTGTAGCAATCCTTACTTTTTTATGACTCAGCATTAGCTAAGTATTATTTATATCATTAATTGCATCATCAAACTATCAATTTAAAGAGAGACCAAAGTCAAAGATGCAAAACAGTAACCAGTGTAACACTATAACTGAGAGATTTGAGATTTTGATGTTTTTTTTTTTTTTTATGTCAGAGCATCCTTGAGGTCAAAGTTCAGGCACGGGGTGAAAAAACACCACAGGGCAGACCAGCCACTGGTGTGTGAAAGAGGCTTGTGCCTCACTGGTGCTGAGCATTGTATCAACCCATCCCTACTTTAAATGCCAGAGCATTTTTATTTTTATGAATGTCTGGGAAAATATGTACACTTGAGTAATGAGTTTCACTCACAGGCAAAAACTGTGAAAGACGGCTTATAATATAGTTTGATGTGGGGGTGGGCAGTGTAATGAATCACCGTGAATGAGAACGGAAGGGTATCACTTTTTGTGCTGCTTCCACCCCAGAGGGGGTGTGTATCAATCTTTCTGAGTGATAATGGGGTTAGATAGCAATGAGACCTGGCCTCTGGTTGTGACATTGTTGTGGGGCTCAGAGAGTATGAGGGGTCCAGGGGCTGAGCCGGAGCACTGGTGGGCTCTATTCACACCCAGCCACTAATCTATCTTGGGATCAGGTCTTTCTCTTCAACAAAGCTTCATCTATTTTCAAACTCTCATCACTGAGATTATGTTTTTCTGTTATTATTGTTTCTCCAAAAAAGCACAGCCGGCCTCTGCATTCTCTAAAAAGATTGAAATTATTAATCTAGCCTTATCTTTCTCCCTTTTCTCCCTATATCCCTAATCCATGCCCATAGTTTGGGCATACTGGCCTAAATCTATTAGTGTCCATGACTGACAGCTTCTTCATAGGCTATTTTATATGACTGCAGTGAGGTTTTTTATTATGTCCATTCATCATTATTATCTGTGGTAGGGCACGGTAGTTTGGCAAATTACCTCCATGGGGATATTTCCCCTATTTGGATCAAGTTTGATCCAAATACAATGTGGCATAATGTTGCAACATTGTATTTGGATCAAACTTGGATTGGGATGGAGGCATGAGCCAGAAAAGAATCCATTCATATTTTTACTGATCCAAACAAAGGGGAAAATCCAAAAATTCTTTCCTCAACTTTTTTATATTTGAGTCATGTCAAGCATCCACTTTTTAGAGCTATATCTTTTAAAGGCAATATATTTGTTTTTACTTCTACATCTCAAATTCTGAAAAATGAACTGTGTCACATTGCAGAAGCACAGCTTATGAATCCAGTATGTAGAATGTATTCGATTATTCATTAAGATTGAGAACCCCATTATGTTACACGGGGAACAAGTCCTCTTTCATTACTAGTCCACAGTATTGTGCTGCCTTGTTGGTACAGTAGCCCAGAATAGACAAATCAAACACTGGCTCTTTGGAGAATTTCTGTGCCACCAAAAGTATTTATTTG
Source organism: Brachirus orientalis (assembly GCA_016785285.1). Lineage (NCBI taxonomy): Eukaryota > Metazoa > Chordata > Actinopteri > Pleuronectiformes > Soleidae > Brachirus > Brachirus orientalis. The sequence continues at coordinate 2,144,619 of JAFBJR010000504.1, read as the reverse complement.
GCCGCAATATGCAACTTTTAATTCAAAATGCCACTAAATCCCCCACACAGCTTCTTTATTTTGATGGAAAATTAATTTTCAATGTTACCAACCTATATTGTGCACACAAGTCTTTGCAGTCATGACAAACAAGAGTTACTTCTAAATAAAATTCAGCCATAGATAATAGAACAACAGTTTGTTTGTTTATGTTGTTTTATTTTGGTGTTAAAGAATTAACTTTAGAGGTGGACAGGCGGTAGGAGTCAGTGAAAAAACCAGATATGAGGTAAAAAGGCTACAGTGTTACACATCAAAACACTGTTTAAAAAAATGCATATATATATATATATATTTTTTTTTTTACTAATATGTACACGGCATGAAATAAATAATTATAAAAACATCAAATTTTAGAAACCCATGAAAATGCAACAAAGTAGTTTCTACAAAACTTTGGATTTGAAAAACTTGACAAAAAAATTAGAGCATGAGCAAAGTGTCCACACAAGATCAATCAATCAATAAAACACACATAAAGTAAACGGTAATAAATGCAAGATAGCAGATCTTGTACTGATAGTGGTTGCTGTGTAGTTTATTGAACATGACTTACATAAGAAATGGGTTATGGCTGTTCATTAATATTTTCAGTCATGATGTAAAGTAATCATGGGTGGGCAATTTTGATAGGAGTTGGAAAATAACACATGCCTGAGACATGGCTTTACAACAATAATTCATCAGTGGCTTGACACATCTTTCCACAGTCGTGGCTACTGTATCAGTTACATAATACACCCACTTTTGTATTTTATTTTTAATAAACATGACATGGTTTTGTCTCAGCTTCCAATATAGTTGTTCACTTTCCAAATAAATAAACACTGTGTAGTATTTCACCCTGGGGAAAGAAACAATCGATTCTTTTTGCCCTGATGTTTGGCATGTCTACAAATCCACAGGCAACTAAAATAACACAAACTCTATTTTGGTCTATGTGGTTAAATGGGGATTACTGAATGTAAAAAAAAAAGAAAAGAAAAAAAAAATTAGTCAGAACTTCACATTTTTTTTCCCGAAACTATACATATGTATAATATTTTTCTTTCACAGAAAGAATCAAAGAATGCAAGAATATACAAACAATGCACACAGAAAAGGACCTAAACACACATACACATATAGTCTTTACTTAGCAGCATTAAAATTGGGACGTGTTGATAGTTTCAGTGATGCTGCTTGTCGATTAGTTGATAAGCCACAACTGAGGATCATCAAATGCACAGATTTTGGTCATCAATTCACTGTCATTGCAAAGTATACTGCATTACACAGAGCTTAAATGATACGGCTTAGTTGTTATTTGTGATGTTTTGTTTTCCTAAGGGCACACAGGCTTTACTTCTATCGTATCAAATATCAAAATAAACAAATATATTCACAGAAATGTAACAAAAAAAGTGGGAACATCCCTTTCATAAATAACAGTTTCCCCCACACCCAGTCACACAAGACAATGCTAATACTGATAAAAAATAAGAACATGCTTCATTTTTCTCAACAGGACACAAGTGCTGAGCTTTTAGATTCGTTTACAGCTCTGTGACCACAGCAGACTCGCAGGGGTTTTCTTTTCTTGTCTTTGGTCATTCAAAGCATTGATACAAGACAAAGCTTTCAGCAATTTCAGGTGTATTACAAAATGTGCTGACAGTGAGCAGTATATTCTTATTCTGCTGATGTTCACAGGATGTGACCAGGGGTGTTCCAAGGGACTGTGGAGGCCCCAGGCATCATGAACCAGGGGGGCCTACATTGAACAGTGTTGGTTTTGCATTCTCTTTTTTTTCGACTACCTGAAGTGTGATTCATGATTCAATTGTTGCTGAAATTCTACTGCGAAAAGCAACAGTGGGGGTATTCCAATGATGTGCTTTTGCAGTTTCCTGTACATAGTCAATTACAGTCATAAAACGCATTCCCGCTGAAATTAGTGGTTATACCAGTGATATTTTTAACCCAGGTGACCAAACTAAAAACATTACAAATGAGCCTGAAACAAATGAGTTGGTAAAACAATGGAGCTTAGTGACAGTGTGACAGTAATTGTTACTTTTTACTTTCCCTGTTCAACCCAGTTTTAAAGAGCTAATAATATGAAGTATGATTAATTAAAAAAATTACTGAGCATTGTTCCTAGTTAATTAAGGTCATGGCTAAGGGCTAACAGCTGGAAGATGAATGTGCATCATTCTTGTACTGGAAATTACAGTGGAATCCACATCACTGCCAAAAATGAAGTTGACGCAAAATAAATGAATGTATTCACCTGGTCTTACCCCTGCTAATGCAGACTGGAGCAATAGCTGATAAAAATCGAAAGCAATGCAGAGTCATTTGACCCAGGAGTCAAAGCCAATTAAACACATTGTCACTGCTCAAAAAACAGTTTAAACTCAGAATTAAATAGTCCTTTAACCAGTGGAAATGGGATATTAAAGGGAATTGCTGTCATTGCTGTGCCTGCTTTGCCTGTTGCAACACCCCTGGATGTGGCTTACATCTACTCTCTGATAAAGTTAGTCATTTAAAGCAGATATTAACTTGTTAGCTTAAGAGTTTGTGAAGGTGTAAACACATTACAGCACAATAACTACATTCACTCAGGTGCAAGTGCATTCTTACCCAAAGATCAGTAACTTATTAAGACTAAAAAAAATCAAATACTCACTCAGACATTGGTAGTGTTAGTTTTTAAATATACTCTACATTTACATACTAATAATGTTGAGGAAGTGAATGCATGCTGCTGAGTGTGTGATTATGTCAAATTCTCATAAACTTGGTAAAAGAAATATTTTAACATCTTTAACAAATAACATTTCCATTGTTTGCCCCTTAGACTTGAACGCATTGGCAGTGTTGTCCTACTCTCAACAAAAATATCTACTTGGTACACAGAAAAGAAAAAAAAAAATCACCAATATGGTGTTTGTCATTAAGCTGACAATTCTCCATTCTTCCTTTCCTCCTTTCAGTACATACAAACTGTTTTGTCATTGCTATAGATACCAACATTGTTGTCATTATTGCCACGTTGCAGTTCATGTGAGTGAAATGCTTTGTGATGCAAGCATCTACTGAACTGTTCCAGTTAATTAAATCAGAAATTGGCTCTTCTTAGCATCACAGCACAAAACACATTGCAGTCATGTCTGCCGCTGGAGTCCATGAACAGGTCAGACATGTTTACAGTCTCTTATAGCTTGTGGAAAAGTTAGTATAGTTACTCTTGTGCCAAAGAGTTTTGATTTTGGTGAATAAAAAAACCAAAACATCATTTGCAGGTGTGGACGTCATAGACTCGCACACACTCCTGACAGCTGACGTAGCAGCACCAGTGAAAAATACAGTGGCACTTCTCCTTCCGCTTCTCAGTCCGAGTGTTGTGACCTCTTCCACAGCACAGAAGGTCGCACCCATCTATGCCATGGGACGTCAGGTTGCAGATGCGATCTCGAGTGCCAAAGGAGCCGGTCTCAGGATTAGGGTCACAAAAATTGGGCGAGCTTTCATAATACACCAGGTCACGCTCTGTGGGGGGTTTGAAGTAGTTGTACTTGGGTCTCAGCGTCTCCACCCATCCGCGGGACTCCTTATGTTTCTCCACTACCATCTCAGATGCGCTGTCATACTTATCCTTCATGTAGTCACCAATGACTCGGAAGTCTGGCTGAGACCACCAGCACGTCTTGACCTCACAGCTCCCCGAAAGACCATGGCACTTACATTTCAGGAACATCTTCTCATTGAGGGACTTTGGAAGAAAAAGAAAAAAAGGTTAATCATGTGAAAGTAGCTGAAAAACTGCCACAATACCTTTAACAAAAAGATCTAATAGAAAACTAACCATTCTCCCTGCCTCGTTGTTATGGCGGTTCATGGCTGAGCGTGCATCAGGGCGATTCTCTCTCGCATCTGCAAACTCTCGGGATACCATGCTCCCAAACTCTACATCCTCACTACAACCGCCCCATTTCCATCCCTCACCAGGGGGGCCCTTGTGGCGTGTGTCACACCCGCAGATGGTGGCTGAACCTTCAGCACAGGCACGGGTCACTGCAAATGCCACTCCCGCTGAGGCAATGGCATGAACAAATGCTGACTCTCGAGTGGCTGAAAGGAGAATTACACAAATCTGTTAGAAATATATCATTTGAAATTGGCGACTGGACTTGCTTGTCTGGAATTGATGATGTATCATCTCAACAAGAGGCTTCTTCAGTTCTGACCCAAAAGCAAGCTCAGTTGCGTATATCTAACCTGCTCTACCCTGCTTAGAAACACGCAAATAGAAATAAAGCTTGATGCAAAGTATTATTTACAAGATTACTACCAGTTTGTATAAATATCTGCTAGTGTTTGGTATAATTATATGATCAAATATTTCTCAACCCAAGCCAACAAGCCACACAAAATAGAGTGCAGTTGCTCTGGTGTGCTACATGTGTTGAGGTCCAATCTACCAAGGTGTACTAGTGTATTGTGTCTCTGAATAAGACCTGAAAGGCCTCTGTGTCTCTGTCAGACATAGCTAAGTGATGATTCAGAGGGATCAGGATCTTCCAGAGAGATGAGAGGAAGAGACGGGCATGACAGGCCTATAATTAAGAGACTCAATTAAGCTTTTGAGAGGTTAGGAGAGGCTTCACACTCATGGGACATAAGTCATCTACATTAAACAGAAATAGGACTGGTGTCCAGCTATGCAATCCTAAACACGTGGTATAAAAGGAAAGGCCTTCCATGCTTCAGCATACCTCCCTCCAACAGCACTCATTATTGCAAGACAGTTTCCTTTAATATATGTACTTGTATGGTCTTGCAGAATCATAAGAAAACACAGCGATCAAGAAAGTGGAAACACCAGCGATACACATGAAACAACGTCTAGTAAGGAAGAGAGTCAAAAAGTTATAAACAGAGATAGTTTAGATAGATCAAGTTCATGTAATCTGTGTAAAAAAATCTGTACAAAAAAGGATTGACATAGTGAAAGACAGAAAAGAGAGCAGGGAGGGGTATAACGCTAAAGGGAGTCGGAGCACCTCCCTTGTAGCAGGTTCCAACCAGTTTGAGGACTAAAGGGCATTAGAAACAATGATGCAAGAGAAAAGGTCTACTGGCATCTTCTACTAATAAACACATGAACCTCTACTCTTCTTCCATATATAGTTTCACATGAATAGTGCAGTATTTCCCCTGAAGGAAGCTGAATGCAGTATGATTTAATAAAATCTGATTCTGCTTGACAGTCTCAAGTAAGTAATCACAAATCAACATGCATCATATAAAGCGATAATGTATAAACGTTCAAACTTAAAAGTAGCGAGTGTGTCAAGGCAAAATTCTAAGGTGACTGGACTGCATCAATCTGAGATGTTGGGTAATGACAAAATGGAGCACATTTCATATCCTGTTATTCTGCAGCTAGATTGTGAATATCCCTTTGCATTCAACCTAGAGCATCAAAGACTAATTATTTATAAATAATTAAAAATAAATAAATGTAGTAGACCTAAAATAATGCCTTGGGGAACACCAGTGGAACCATAACCTCACCAATCCAATCGCAATGATGTTGCTGAGTGTAAGGTAAAGAGGATTATCTTGTGATGTTATGAACAAAGGACAAAGTTTTCTGGCAAATGAAATATGTCCTGATCATATAAGTAGGCTTCTAATAAAGATGGGGACTTTCCCATGCTGGTTCAAAAGAGCATGTCTTACGATTCAACAGAATGGTAAAGTGGTTTCAGGTTTTAGCATCATGCAGTACTGTTCATAAAGCTCTGAGACTTCTAATAACAGTGCAGAATCTTTCACTATTGAACTAAAAGCTTTTGGTCTTAATTGACAATTTCCTTAAAACCTAATGTGCAAAGAATTATGCTTCCAAAAATATTTACTCATGAATGGTGCTCCTTACTGTATATTTACCAATGGCAAGAAATATCTTACCTAGGTGTGTGGTACATACCTACCTATATAATGTAAAAAAACTGCAATATTACAGCATTATTATTATTATGCTTAGTATTTGGCGATAAATACACCTATAGCATTTACTTCTCCTGGAAACACCAGCTCCTACAAAAGGCCACTGCTTTTCTTAGTTTTATCACCAATTTATGGTATTTAGGGACACTTGCCCTCCAACAATGCTTTTTCACCAAACCTTTCCAGATCCTGGCAGACCAAGTGGTCCCTACAACCTGCTGGGGGGCTGAATCCCCTATTGTGCAGCCACTGTCACGCTGTGTTAGTTCCACAATGGCTGCAGATATTTTATATGAAATTTGCCCTGGCCAGTGATTAGTGGAGACCAAGTTAAGTCATAGCAACAGAGAACTATGCAGTGGCTGGACCCCGCTTGTCGGCAGACGGGGAAATCCCTATTCAAATGGTTTAATAAAACAATCTAAAGGGCGTGTGAATGGGGAAAAGCACTTTTTCTCCTGCTTAATCTCATGGTTGCGAAGATATTGTGCTCTGAGCAGTGCCCAGCGGGAAGTGGGGCTAAGGTCCCCCCATCAACTCCATTTAACACACCCCTTCTTTCTTTCTTGCCCAGAGTTAATGATAAACAGGAGTGCTAGTTTCCCTCCCCCAGCATGGAGAGACATACGTCCCATGAAAAGCACAGACCTCTTAGCTCATCCTAAATAGTTACACTTTCTCATCCTCAGGTCGTAGGTCATAACCCTCATACCCTGACCTTCCTGCAGTTAGTTTAGATTAAACCTAATGATTTAGGTCGAGCTGTTGTTTGGATACCACAGTATTAAACTTTGCAGTCCCCCCCCCCACACACACACGTGCTTTACATATTACGCAATAGTAGTTTCCTGTGACCTTCATTTTAATTTAATGGTTTCAAGTGGAATAGCGATGATGCATGTCTCTACCTGTGTGGGTGGTACCACCTGTGAAATAAAGACTGTCCACTTTTTTATTGCAATGTTGACCTTAATAATGGTATCATATGACTCATAAACAGGATACTGATTACACCCATATAGTAGGTAGCTGTTCTGTAAATACCAAGAATGCCAAAAACAGTTCTGGGATTGGCTCTGCAGACCAAGAACACCTGTGCAGATTTTTACCTTTCATCACAGGCAGATTCCAGCAGAGCATGTTTTGACACTTTAGTTAATGTAAATTAATGAGTGCTGACGCAGACTTAGCCTAGAGGTAGGGCTCGTGATTTGAGGTGTGGAGTGAAAGAGAGAGAGAGAGAGCGGGAATCACACCATGTGTAAGGAAGCAGGAGCATGCACAGGAGAAAGCCCATGTCCATTTATAAAGACTGGAATAATGTACAACTTAATTTTTCATAAATAATTTTGGGTTCTGTCTTGGATGGCTGAATTGTGCATGGTTATACATTAGAACAAAAGTTTTGTAGAGAAACCCTCCAGTCATCTATTCTTTCATTCTTTTATGCTTCTCCCCTTAAATTAAATGTTTTTTCATTCTTCCACTCCTCTAAAAAAACAAACAGATGCCTTGGCGATTGTGAGCGGGACATGAGCAGTGATGGGTTACATGATAGGAACTAATCTGCTGAAGCCAATAAAGGCACCTACTCTTCCTTTCAGCTTTGCCTTCAAAAAAAGGCAGGAGGAAACTGACATACAACAGCCTGAATTACAGACAAACAGACACCAGTGAGGACAATGGCCCAGTTGCACAGATAAACACCAGCATCAATCCAATCCAATGAGATGGAAGCCCTCTCCTACTAAGCCCTATCAAAGGGCACTGAGCCCCTGAGTCACTCTCCTTGGCCTCTGACAAAGGCACTTAATCCAGCCACTTTGACCTCTCACATTATTAAGAACCTCAGTGACCTTAATCCAATCAAAATGATTTACTAAAGCCCGGTAGCTGCCTCCTCTTTCCTCTCAGTACCCCTGCAATTTAGGCTCACGAGGGGAGGCAATGGGAGAGATGCGATGGCATTTTGCACCACAAAGGGACTTGGATTGAGAACCCCCATCGTTAGCCACCTAGCCTCTTCTATCAACTGGCTCCAGAGTTTATTAAAAGCAATTGCCCCAACTAACCTTCAACACCCTGTGTTCACATCCGTCTTCTTCTAAGTAAGTGACAGGTTTACTAGATACCTTCCTTCAACCCTTGTGTGCCAAACTTGGAGATATTAAAGCCTTGTTTTTTGAACCAAAATTGTCACTTTGGCCTAATCCCTTTCAAGAGTAATGAAACTGAAGTGTTGTAAATATGTATTCCCTTTGGTTTGCTGTATGTTTGCATATGTGTATGTGTGTGTATTGTATAATGGAAATTTCTACAGCCTGAGCCAGTGAATTCAAACACACCATCTAATGCATCCACATTTTAATACACTTTAAGAAAATGTAAGACGTGAAAAACTATATTTATAAAAGCTTTTGGAAACATTTTTTGGTAGAATGTATGTACCTAATGGGTACAAAGTTTATTTAAACAAGTATTGATTAAATATATTTACATAGGGAAGGCTTCTTTGCTTGTTTATGGCTAAGTAGCACAATAGCACAATTACAAATGCCAAGAAACATTTTTTTTGGCGGTTGAGGGGGGGGGGGGGGGTAATCCTTTAAAATACTTGTGTATGGATCTGATGCACTGGCAGAAGCACTGCAACAAAGAAAGGTTGTAAATGTGTCAAAACTTGAGAGAGAAACACTTTTTTTTACATGTTTGCTGTGTAACATTACCTTTGTCTAGGACTGGGCCAAAAATAGCCAAATTGTCATTGACTGTGGTGCAGTTCCAGCGTCGGCCTCTGAACTGGTGCTGGCACTCCTGGATGCCAATCTTAACACCTTCTGCCACACTGGGCATGATCTCCACGTAGTTCCGGCAGAAACGCAGCTGTTTGGGCACCAGACCTGGGATGCTGCCACACAGAATAGGCTGAGTACCCAGTGACGAGTACTGGTGGCCCACTGCTAGTGACCTGAAAGCGAAGAGAAGTCACAATGTAAGTGTTTTTTATATTTTCATGATAGCAACTTGTCTTGTTTCATGTCTGCGTCTATATCTATTGATTTACCACAGCATGATTTGAAGTCTCCTAAGGGGCAGGGTAATTTTATGTCTGTTTGATTGTGTTTATTTGCTGTATCTGATGCTACCATTAGGAGTCCATCCTTTATCCCTTCAACTACCCTCTCTGCAGACACCTGGCCTTTGTGTGCATTGAAATTGCAGCCCTGCTGCCAAAGATGCAGGCAGTGTGTCTGTCTGAGATGAAAGTCTACAATGCATCTAGAGGTCTTCATAGACCTAAAGCTGACAACTTGGAAAACTACACCTTGTTATTAACTGCCCACACACTTAACAGGCCCTCAGCTTAGGTTAATAAGAGTGCAAACGTTACACTGAAACTTCAGAGTGTGTATTAAGTGTAACACTGAACCATCCCTCCCCACACCCCCTTTCCTTTGAGGAAGGTATTCTGGGATACAACAAGTGCAAACTTGGTTTACTGATTACATCTCTCTGTGTCACTGCTTGTATTGCTTTCTCTTGCCTGTCTGTCTTTATTTTCTGTTATCTCAATTTATGAATTTTAGTAGCTACTTGTAGTATCTATTTGTCTGTCTGTCCGTCTGTCTGTCTGTCTGTCCGTCCATCCATCCATCCATCCATCCATCCATTCATCCATCCATCTATCTATCCATTCATCCATCATCTTTGGAATACTTGATTGTTTAATAGCACACCTTCCATTGTTATCTTTGGCAAATACCCCACAGAGAAGCTACGAAGTAGTCCTCGTTACTTTTACATCTGCTGCCTGTTCAATAACCCCTGGCAGCAGAGGTCTGGTGATTCTCCCCTGAGTTATACTGTATGGATTTAACAGCAAGTAACTGTGGCATTTGCTCAAAGCCAGGGGCAGCAGGTGTGCAGGACTTTTAGCTCACTCTCTGTTGACCCTACTGTTGGTCAGGTACTAATCACTGATCACAAGAAGATTACCAAAAGTCCACACACTGACCTGAGCCTGACCCTGACCCCTTTAAAACCTCATGACCCAAGAAAATATCAACTGAAATTAACCTTGGCTGATGACTCCCAATGACCTCCAACATGTATTTTTAAGATCACATTTTAATTATGTCTGTGAGGTGTTTACTGGAAGTGTGAATCAGCCAAATGACCTTTACATTGATATCCCCAAGCAAATGTGTCACACTGGTTTCAACACAACTTCTTGTCTAATTTCTGGATATGAGATCCACGCTTGTTAATCATGAATGAGACGTCTCGTAAGCAAGCATTGGCAAGCTGAAAATTATTCCAAAGAAAATTACTATAGCTTTTAGTCTGTCTGCAACATCCATCAATAAGAACTCCTGTTACAAATTGAGCTCAGCTTGGCCCTTGTTAGTCCATTCACTCTGATGCATATCATTGCCTGAAGAAACCACATCCATAAACTATTGAAGACAAAGTTGCTCTTAATGCCAACAAAAAACTAACAACAAACTAACAATAATAACTGTTTTGTACTTATATAGTGCTTTTCTAGTCTCGATGACCACTCAAAACTGCTTTACACTCCAGTTTGTGCAGTTTTTCAGACCAAGGACACATCGACATGTAGACTAGAGGAGTTGAAAGACCACTCGCTCTACCATTGAACTACTGTCACCTTGTATCGCAATAATTCATCATGCAGCATAAACAAAGTTAGTTCTATTTTTTGTAGAAAAATAGAAAAAAAAAGATATTTTTTAAAAACCAAAACTGCAAATATATTTTCAAATCAATTTTTTTTTTACTGTGCTGAATCTTACATTAAAGCAAATTTATCAAGAAGTCAGAGGTCTTGCCCTGGAAGTTAGCGGATTTCAAAAACTGGTAGTGTGAATGATGCAAATTAGGTGAAACTGAGAATGAGTCATGCTTTATCCTATATTATCTTCATTGTGATGAGTTAAGTAAGAACACCTTTTCTGAATGACATGTTTTCCCAAAATCCAGAAATGCTCTGGTGCACTGAGGACAAATAGTTGTCAAGGGTTAATGTCTATAAGTTTGCTGCCCTGTTTTTCTAAAGCCTGTTTTGCTTCCTGCTTGCTGGTCTGTTTCTTTAAATTGTGTCTTATAAGTCCATTTAGTAAGCTGGAGTTAGGCACCAGCGCCTTCTGCGACCCTCAGTGGAGGAGAAAGCAGTAGAAAATGAGAGAGAGAGAAGTCCATTTTGGCTGGGCACATTTTCTACGCATGACAGAAAAATTAAAGAAAATAATCAATCAACCAATCAATCAATCATGCAAAATGTTTATGAAGACTGATGGGAGGTGAAAACACTTGTTGTCAGTCCAGTCATGAACATCCGGTGCTTCCTTTTTCCTCTGCAGCAGGTAATGGCGCCTGTCTCATGGCACATTTGTCAACTTAATTTGAAGGAAAGACCTTTGTGTTTATGAATGACCAAATGTGTCACAACAGCATAAACCGACTTAGATGCAAACTGAAAATCACGTTATTAGAGACACAAACTCCTTTGCCAGTCTGTAGTGAGTTTTTGCATATATTTCTGGTGGGTCATCCTTGTCTTACACAGACCCATCATGAGTCAGTGTGTTACGATTGCTTCACTTATGTTTGTTTCTGTGTCTGTCTCAGTGGGGCTGAGTAATCCCCACTGCCATATCTTCCTGTGCTAAGATCTGGCCTAGTAGTGAAGGCAGGGCATGTTACAGAGATGATTTATGATTTTTGTAAGAACCTACTGCATTAAGAGCAGTGTTGTTAGAAACCAACTCCAACAAATATTCAAACACAGCAATTCGACGTTCATGTGTTCTGTGGATTTTAGGCATCCATTCAGCTCACGCTGCCTGAATCTCTCTAATTCCTTTCTGAGAAACTCTCCTTCTCCTTTGTGAAGAAGCAGGATTCACTAAATTTGTAAAGATCCATGTTGTCAAGTGAACAATAAAGTGAAAACTGTTACAAATAAATACTTAAGAAAAACATATACCATATAATTTTTTTTGTCTCAACACAGACTTCCCCCCTGTCATCTAAGTGCATCCAGTGCAGGTTTAATGCATATTTCAGCAAGCCCAAGCAGGGTACCTTAGAATTACCACTTTACTTGTGGGCCCTCGGGCCTTGGAGCCGACTTTGACATCAAGAGACTATGTTTGGGAAAAGGAATGTGCGGCAAGCTTTCACCTCCAGGTATTTATCTTCTAAGGTGGGGTGGACTAGGGAAGGGGGTGGTGGGGTGGCGTCTGCAGCCAGGCTATGTTATGGCAGGTCGAAAATAGACAGATATGAATGTGTCTTGGAGCAGATCTGGTACACACCGGCAACTACTGTGGCACACAGGTTCCTGCATGATGCTGCTCCGGTGGCCACTTGAAGCAGAATTTGGCAGCTTCTCTCAGCGAAGTTTGCCGTCCCTGTTGCTTTTACACAGAAGCGATAGCTGCTGGATAGTTGACATGCTGTTTGCAAGGGAGCGACAATGTATGCACATTGAGCTCAACCCAGAAGGAACCACCTTATTTGCCTTGGGATGAGTTGCCATGTAACAAAGATTACATTACTGGTCTTGCATGGAAAAAAAAAGCCTCCAGTAACTGAAATGTGACTTGCACGAGCTGCGGAATATCTTCAGTTACATATGGGGCGATGCAGCCACCTTATTCCTGTAATGTTTACCAGCCACTTTTTTTTTTTTTGCCCCTACACTGTTCAATCAGTGACCTGACCCACCCTCCAAAATCCAAGCATCAACACAGAAAATAGTTGTTGACTTGCTGCAGGGTTTCTGTTATGACTAAATGGAAATCTGCTTTCCATCATGTCATTCATAACTCTCTGCACACAAAGGAAAAAAAAGTTTCAAAGGGACTTAGGTATGGACTTCCACTACTCACTAAAATGACATGCTCTATGTATACTGAATGATATATCAAATAACTTGGGCATGCATTCATTCCCTATGTCCATTAAAACCAGGAGTGGACTGATTTAGGTCTTTTTTTTTCTTTTTTGGCCAATGAGAGCCCTGCTATTACATCAGGATTTCCTTCCAGCTGAGCATGTAATTAGTTTCAAATCAGTAATACCACCAGGGGACCCATTAAGAGAAGCACATTGGGGTACATTCAAAAGTCTCAGCAAACCCAAATAGAGAAGGATTTGCTGAATTAAAAAAAAGAGACGTGTTAAAAATATACATGCTAAAATTGGTTAAAATGGCATCTGTGGTCACTGATGGACCAAAAACAAACAAAACAAAAACAAAGGACAGATCTGCCTTTTCCTTAAACCTAAATGTGACAGATAATAAGGCTGTTGCAGCCGTTTATTTCAAAAGTGTGGTGAATTCTAAATGAAGCAGTGATCAAATACAGTAAAAATGCAAAAAATAAAAGCAAAAAATGCAAAATAAATAAATAATAATATTAATAATAATAAAAAAAAATCATTTGGTGCAAAAAAATAAATCAGCTGATTTATTTGGTGCTGATATTGAACTGTGGTGAATTTTGTGTCAAGAGTGGTAAGAAATATCTAGAATATTAGGAAAAGCTTAGGAGAAGTAAATGCAGTTTTAAAACATCAATACGTTTGTTATTCATGTGATAGACTCCAACGCGCGCGCACACAGAAGCACACAAACTTTGCACCTGTTGCACTCTGAATGTCAAATGTACCAACTCTTACTATTCTTCCTACACATGTCCTTGGCTTAAAAGTGAGAGAGATGTGTTTATAAATATGTTTTCCTTCAAACACAGCTCAATTATTAAATGAATCACTGTCTTTTTTTTTTTTTTTTTTTTTTTTACAGTCATCACAGTTACACAACACCAGTAGCAGTTATATAATGACACGCATATATAACTTAAGCTCTGCTAAAATAATAATAATAATAATAAAAAAAAACCAGAACACATTTCACCACAAAAGTCCTGCTGCTGTCACAAACCAAAGCAGAGCGAAAACCGACTCCAGGTGACGCGCAACAGGCGGACCATCATGACACTTTCCACTTTTTTTTTTTTTTTGGTAAAGATAAAACACACCATGTGTCGCTTTTAGTCAGACGGGAATAGAATGGAAATGAAACTTACCACCAGATGGGATAACTAGCCATGACATGCGCGAGCCCACAGATCAGCAGGAAACATCCAAGGTATATCATCCTTAAAGTTTCGCAAAACATCTCCTGCAGAATGTCTACATGCGCGCTCCAGGGATTTTAACTGGAGAGGGGGGGGGGGGGGAAGGGGGGGGGGGGGGGGGGGGGGGGGGGGGGGGGAAAGAGGGACGAACAAACAAACAAACAATAACAACAACAAATAAACGAGTCTGCACTGATGTATTTTTTTTTTTTAAATTCCTATCTATCTTTCGCGACTTCTCGTGGCAGGAGTGTGGAGCCAAACATTAAAAGTTAAAAATTTGCTGCTGCTGCTGCTGCTGCTGCTGCTGCTGCAGGACCCAATCAGCAGGTATTGCCACAGGGTGAATTCTGACGATATGTTCCCTCTGTTGCTCAGTCAGGCAGTTTGAAGTCAGACAATTTAAAGATGTGTTTTAGTGCTCATTGAGAATTGGTCCGCATTAGCATGCAGTGTGTGTGTGATATATAATGTTGTTTAAAGGAGAGAGGGAGGGTCTGAGAGGTTTTAAATAGACATCGGAACCCCCGTGGATTGCGTAGCTATAACAACCTGTCCGGATTTCACTCCCTGGCTTGAAGCTTCTAAAATGCAGAAATAAATATGTGTGAATTGCTTGAGACCATTATTAAGGTCTCCCCTCCTTCATTCACCGTGAATGTCAAATTAAAAGGTTTTTTCTTTCCTTTCTTGACTGACTGATTAACTCAATTTTTTATTTTTTGTTCTAAAAAAGTATTAGTCTTTAACATGTGAATTAAAATAACTTTTTTCCCACAGTTCACTAGATGATATTTTACTTTATGATCAAATATTGTAAAATCCCGTGACCTCATGCATTCATCTGCTGTGTTCACAGTTTACAGAGTGTAACTTAGTGAGATGCCACACTGCTCATTTCTCTACTCCAGCCAGAATATATCCTTTAAAATTGGCCGCACCCACTGAGTTTAAATGACAGACTGTCTGTTTCGTTTTCTCGATGTCAAGTGGCTGTTGAAAGCTGATCCAGAAGGAACTCTGCATTTACAGGGACTGATGCTCATCTGAATATTTAAAAACAAAACAAAAAAAAAAAAAAAACAAAAAACAAAACAAAACACACACACATATATATATATATATACATATATATCCTGGTTGTGTACATATATATCCTGGTTGTGTAACATGTATGACTAACAGGACGAGAATTATAAAACAAGACAAGTTCAGTTTAAGGTTTAATTCAGGAGGAATATTTTTACTTTTGAGACAAGTTTTTCCTCCTCTAATACAGCTTGTGCCATTGGTTATAGGGTAATGCTAATAGAGAGCTATAGTAATTATTAATAATGGAAAAAATTTGTCACATTTAATTAACAGCTTAAACTTAGAGGAACTGAAAAAAAAATATATGTCAAAATTATGTCAGAGAAATTAAATGTGGATGTTGCACGAGATCATTTATTATTCCAAAATCTTATTTCAATGCACCGATTATTACTATTTGCTCCATTTCTTTTGCTGAATGAATGATGTAGTTAATCTGCCTCCCAACGAACCTGAGCATCTTCTTCTGTGGGGCAACGTTTCTCAGCGGGCAGGGATTATTTTCCTTCATTTATATATATATAATCAGTCGAATCATCAGGTCTTTTGGTTTTTGATTTTCTTGCACCAGAGTGTGGACTTGCAGATATCCACCTGTCCGTTCATATGTCATGCAGCCAGGGATTATTTCATCAGTCAGGTCAGACACTGTCATATGATTTCTAAAATGAAACGGTGCTATTTATCTTAGTTGACCCACAAAGTCACGCAGCGATCACACAGTCACGCATGATAACAGCGTCATCTACTGGGAATAACTGTGTACTGCAACTCTGGCAAAGTATTTTCCATTAAAACACACTGTTACCTACCACTTGACATCCACCAATCTAGGAATATATGTTTTTTCCGCTTTGTTGTAAGAAAAGGATGAAAAATAACATAAATAAATAAAGACAGAAATAATTGCTTAATCTGTAACAAACATTAATCATTATATGCATTTAGAGGCTGCTTTTTTAGAGGAGATTCAAGAGTACTGTGCATTCAATGTCATCAGATGGGAGAGACATTCAGCTGCTCAGTCTGCACTCAAGTGAATGAGGAGAGGCAACAGTTCTGTAACCATATGCATCAACACATGCATATGGTAACCTTAACTGCAGATCATATCCCCAATCCCCCCCCCCCCCCCCCCCCCGTTAATTATCATTTGTTTGTTTGTTTGTTTTTTATTTTTCAAATGTGCTATAATCAAACATGTACTATATGTCTAAGCTTAAACATTTGTACATATGGGCTTATGATTAAACTCTCTAAATTCCTGTATAACATATGTCCATCCTCCACCATATCCATTAAAAAGTCTCTTCCAAAGCATTCATGCAAAGGAAATGTGTAAAAGAGGAAACTTCCCAACTGATTCTACAAATAAATGGTATTCAGTGTGATTTCCATTGATAACTAATGCATAACAGATGCAAAATTAGGGACGTTAGGGACATCCTGTGGAAGGTGCATTTCACCTCTATTTTGAAATCTGTGCCTTTTATATAGTATACACATGCATTATATAATGGGATTGTGACTGTGAAAAGAGTGGCTGTGAGCGGCTGCATAGGGCTGATTTGGAATATTGAAGTATGAAAAGTTAGATTATTTAGGAAGTATGCCCATTTTCCCTCCCCAGAAGCTTTCAGCACAGGCAAAGAGTCCAAATCCACCGAGAGAGTTAAATCGATGAGAAAAATAAATGTGATGCCAGTTAAGTTCATGGCACTTGGATATATATATATATATATATATATATGCATATAGAAACTGACAGAAAGTGATGATAAGCCAATTCAGCGAGCTTCTTAAAAATGTAAACTAGTCAAAGCATTCTTGAGAAGTCTGAAAAGGTCCATTAATCACTCCAGTCATAAACTGTAGCAGTTTCATGTCAATCTCATCTCCACCCACACATTTGCCACCACTGCGCCACTGTGCTCCATCCATTCATATTTTCCCTCCAAGAAAACAGGAGGGAATCATGGCACCTCTGTGTGCCCACGGTGACCTCACTGTGATGATGATGTCACTTAGTAGAATGCCATTAGCGCGGAGTCATGCTCAACAAGTGAGTCCTGTCATTTCCCTTCACCACGGGCCCCAGTCAGACTCCCTCTGTTTGACATTACACAGCCACACTAACATCATGCTATACACAAATATTGTCCTAATCACATTTCATTACTTCACTCATTTTTCCATGAATATTCTCCTCGTGTGCCACAAAGCTGTCAATGCTCAAGTGTGGAATTTCAGTAACTGTCTTAATAAATGGCAACAAATACACACACAGAGTTTGATAAAAACACCTGCACAACTGAACAGACCTGTACTGTGCACAAATGTGGCAGCGCCACTAGATGTCAGCATTGCAGTGAGATTATAATATACAATCTCTTATTAATGCTGACAAAAATGGCACACCTGCTTTTTGCTATAATTGTTTTTGCAAAATATATTTAAGACATCAGTTGTAAGTGTCATGTTAAATTATAATACTTGCTTCTATTTTTCATTAATGGGCAGTTGAACAACGTTATGTGCATGCCAGCCTCCCAATAGTCACCACGGAGCCAGTAACAGGATGCAGGTGGATCCTGTGGGGGCTGAAGAAACTTATCTGGTGGGCCCATAAGTCAAGATCACTTATGCTGAAGTAGGGCCAAGTCATGGACAGGTTCCATTTCAGTATTGGAGGGATATCAATCCTAACATTATTCAGGCAACCTGTGAGAACTAGGACAGCTGGTTGAGAGCATTTGACTGATCAGGGCTACCTTGTAAGTTCAAAGTGTGGGTATACCAACACTGTATAAATTAAAGATTCTCTGGCCACGACTTGTCTAGTAAGTCTCAATCTCCACTGTTGAAGCCCTTGCGAGGGAAGTAAGTGGCTGTCTAAGAAGATGGCTGGGGTTGTCATGAATTCTCAGTAACATTGCCCTCTGTGGGAACAAAACAAGGCTAAAGCTGCCATTGAAGTATTTGGAAGAAGTGCTTTTGGTGTCACGGGCAAGAGAGCTGCTGATGTATGGGGGACTCATGTGACCTGAGGAGTACTGGTGAAGACGAAGGAAATGGAGAGCTGAATAATAAGTGCTGGGAGACCTATCCTGACTCCACCATAAAGATCTGATGGGAAATCATGGTGGAAAAATGGCTTGGGAATGTTCCAAACAACTCAGTTCAAAGGAGGAAGGAGAAAGGAGAAGGACTGGCTGATCCAGGAGAAAGTGAGAGTGGGAGAAGGGGGGGAAGGGGGGTCATAGATAGTGGCTAGTATGCGACAGCAGGGGTCTTAGATGAGGTAGGAGCAAGCCATTGACACTGGAGAGTCCATGTTGCCCATTGCGCTAAGCGAGAGGGACTATGGAACACATGATGAGCACAAAAAGCACTTGGCAAATCCCTTTACACTTGGTGGCACAGCCAGGTGCTGAAATCCATTGCAAAAGTTATCAGCAAAGGGGTCAGCAGCTGCCGCCGAGAACACCACCCATATGATCGCTTCCGTCAAGGCAGAGGCAAAGGACTGGACTGTCAGCTCTCAGTGGCCCTGGAAAAATAGCTGCGATTCCCCCAGCACATGGTCAGCACTGCCCTGTGACCACACATTCTCATGGTCTCAGTCCACACCAAGATCATCACCACCATGGAGCTAACAGTGCATGGGGGGGGGGGGGGGGTTCATAAATTAAGGAGGCAAAGTGAAGTAGGCTGGAAGGGTTTGTGGGGCTTTGACTCCACAAAAGCACGTTAGTTATTTGCTACTGTAAATAATCACTGGAACTAAAAGGGGAAAGCAGGACTTCTTTTGGAGCTGTTATCTTTTTAAGAGAAGGAGAGCATGGTTGTGCCTCAAAAAGCTGCAACCCACCCCACGAGCTCACACCTGGAAACAGCTCATCACTTTCCCCCCGTGTTTTCTCGTCTGTTTCCACACATGGGAAACAAAGCAATGGGCCTGTCTCCACTTTGACTTTATCTTCAGGATGGGCATTACCACAAGCGTTGACGTCGCTGTCTTGCTTGCACACCTCTTGGTAATACAGGGTGTAAAAAGGCTCCTGATAAGAGAAATCATGGGAAGCAACTTCCAAGTCTTAATGTAAACCATCTGAGGTCAAATGTGGTCGAGCTCATGACAGGTGACTGCACAGTATGTTGGCTCAGAGTAGGGCTAGATATTATGAATAGTCAGGGGCATTGTATCAGGACAGGCAAAGAAGGCAACTTGCCAGGGCCCCAAGCTGAAGGTGGGCCCCTCTAGAGTGACTGAATACTTAAAGCCACAGCAAAAACAATGAGAAAACCTCTAGATTCTGTGACTATCTTTGTCTACTTTGTACAAGTGACTGTATTGACCAAGCCCCACCCACTGTATCCTCTTGCTTTGCAATTTCAGCAACATTTTAATCTTAACGTGCACTTAAAGACACAAAATAAGACAACAGAAAGACAAGGGGAAAAAAATGAGACTCATGGGGTTCAAAGTAGGGCCTCTTTAAATGAAGGGCTAGAGGTAAAATCAAGGACAGTTGAAAGTATGGGACAGGTCACAGTTTTGATGAAAATAAATTAATCATACTTGAGGGCAAGACTGGACTCTGCTGAGGACTAATCCCTGCAGCACTCCAGGGTTTCACTGTCTCCTTAAGCCACACAAATGTTTTATTTTTATATGTTTAAAAGCTACCTACAAGAAACAAGATGTACCAGCAGGTCTAAAAACATATGTATTCTGTAAAGTCTAATTTAAAGTCTTTAAGAGTCTGAGGCAGGAGCCTAAGGGTTTTCCTTAGAGAGACTCAGATTGTTGCCATAGTGCTGAGGTCATACATTTTGTGAGCATGATCAAGCCCAAAAACAAGAAGAGGCCATGCAGTTTTAATTACAGGAACAGCCATGTATGTCATATCAGGGTGCAATGCTTTTTATCCACTGCTGAGACACAGAGAAAGTCTTCACTTCTCCGCCTCCCTCTCTACTGTCTCCTCTTCTTCTCTGGTCTTTTCCCCTTAGTGACACTTTCCTTTAGGGTCATCCCAGGCTGTGATCAGCTGAGCGAGAGGCTGCATTGGCTGCAGCTGCTAAACTTGACTCTGTCTTGTTTCATTGACGCTAAGCAAAGCAGATCATATCATTCCATCAACACCACCTGTTGGTCAAGAGCATGACCTATTCACTGTACACGTTCCATATCTTCTGTCTGTGTAAAGCAACCTGTACTTTCCTGGCGCTGACTCCTCTCATGTCACTTCTTTCAACTGTTGAGACTGTGCTGTCATTGTAGATGCTTTCTCCAATGAAACGAAGCCAACCTGTATGAATGGCCATGTTTGTTCAAGGGCAAATAGAAAATTGCGATTCTATAAACACCATTCAAGCAGAGTGTTTTACCAGTTGCCGGGAAACCAAAGAGTGGATTTTATCATGCAGCTTTGGAAACAAAAGACTAGTAATTTTGCAAGATCTTAATGCTAGATCTTAATGTTTGCAGTGAAAGTAATGTAATTAATGAATGAATGAATGAGTGAGACTATTGGCTGGCACTGACATGAAAATGTTGATTAAATAAACTGAGAGATATTTGACCTGTCTTGCATTAAAGTCACACAGCAGCAGCAGCAGCAGCAGCAGCTTAGATGTGCCTACTTTAACCCTCAAAAACAGACAAGCCACAACATGCTCCCATGCAATTTGGCTCAAGTGTGTCATAACACTTCACTAGAAAATGTACATGGACTATATCTAACATGCCACATATGAAGCACCGGGATTATGCTCCACTGTGATTGTTTTTTATTGTAAGGTGCTTCTCCTACTAACTGAAACAACAGTTTTGGTTTCAGTTTGATGTGAATCAAGGAGACACAACCAGGCAAGATTGTGTAATCTTTTGTGAGGACTGCTTTATCATGGCATGGTTTCTTCTAATTTATTGACTTTTTGTGGGAACTTTTTCTTTCTCTCCTTTCACCTCATTTAATCTCTATTCAGTGACAACAGCAGATTTTCTTTAAGTGATAAACCCAGTAGAAGAGGTTGACAGTGCTTGTAGTGAGGTTTTAAAAACAACAGCTTCCTCTCCAGCCCCTGAAAACAGACTTTTCTTGAATCCTGAGAACTGTTGCAAATGGTGCACTCGACGCCTGAAACAGCAGAGTGGCGCAGACGCACCGTCAGCCTCCAAACCCAAGCCACAAATTATGTCTGGTACATGGAAAAGATCATGTGGCCCTGCAGTGGAGTAGGGGTGATGAGAACTAGGAGTTTGGTGGTAAGTCGGGTCAGGATTGGACGGATACGATTTACATTCCTCTCCAGGGATGTGATATCAAGACAAGGTCAGACCAAGGCTAATACTTAGCACTATGAAGAGAAATTTGTTACTTAAAATTGCCTTTTTTTAAAAAATGAAAAATTCTTTTTTACTCACTGAGGTATACTGAAGTCTGTTTTGCATAATGCTTTTTTCTACATCTTTGTGTTAACTGAAATCTTTCAAATACGATTCAGGAGATTGCTCCATTTAAGGAAATACCTCCAACTTCTTCAACATCCTTCAGCACATTCCAGCTCATTTGAATAGTCAGTGCTCAGACTAACCTCAATGCCCAGAGGAACCTCATTGTAATTGCAAAGAAATGTAACACTGCAGGCTTAAGCCTCTAATCTGAACTGAGTATTCTAGTCACACATGGGGCTGACACAAAGTTGACTTTTCTACAACCCTTTTCTGAAGGTGATGTTCTCTGGGATACCTGATATGTCTGTATTCACGACAATGCATAATAAATACATTTAAAAAAAAGCCTTTGTCCACTTATATTTGCATGGTAGCTTCTAAGAAAGAATCCAAGAGGCAGTAAATGGTAGCAGGAGGTAAGGTAGTACCTTGTACAAGGAGAGAAACTCTCCTGACAGCAAAAAGAGATTAGTGTCCATTACCAAACTAATTTCTGCTACCATCTATTACACTCATGACAGCCCTCATAGGAGCCCCGGCAGAGCAAAACATGCTTTTGTCATCATGACTATGCTCCCTCGACACCACAATGAAACACGCTCTGTTTTCCTGGTTGCTGGGTCTGAGGAGAGCGGGCGAGTGTGCTTCCAGAAGGGTGTGGG
Organism: Brachirus orientalis; assembly: GCA_016785285.1. Taxonomy (NCBI): domain Eukaryota; kingdom Metazoa; phylum Chordata; class Actinopteri; order Pleuronectiformes; family Soleidae; genus Brachirus; species Brachirus orientalis. The sequence continues at coordinate 2,122,189 of JAFBJR010000504.1, read as the reverse complement.
AATCAATTATCCCTCTCAAGAGACATGCAGGACCAGTGGGTATTGCTTGGGATTAGCGTCCATTCTTGTCATGTACTGACAAACCCTCCTGCTGATCTCCTTAAGACCAGGTGTTATTAAGAAGCAAGGCCCTGACTGGGGGCCTGTAAGCTTTTGAATTACTGCCCTTTAATAGTGACTGACAAGCCTATAATGTTGTAGAAGTACATTCCTGTGCTTTCATGTGTTCACCTGTGTTCATTCTAAAATGATTTTATGCATGACTGTGAAATCATGCATGAAGCAAAAATTGTACGAATTACTGTACAACCTTAGTTGTGAATGCTTTGAGTAATCCTTTAAACAAATGCATTGAAACAGCTAAGCTATCTTTTGTTTATGTTGAAATCTTAAATAAAAAAAAAAAGGGGGGGGGGGTAACTAAAACAAGTTGCTTTATGGTAGAGACTTAGATAAGAAAATCAGTGCCACTCTGTATATTTTTCATTGAATACATAGCTAAAGCCAGAAGCATTTTTAACAAAAAACACAAGGCATAAGAGCCACCCTACAGTAGGTCTGTTTGAAGATGGCAGAAGAATCAGCAGCTCAAAAGCTCACGTCATATCCTCTTTGTTAAATCCACACAAAAATGATGGTTGACGGGTAGCAACTCAGCCAAAAGTATAATCCTGCATAAAATGCCAGTAAAAAGAGATATTTTTTTCTTGTATGAATGAAATGCAATTTGTAATTTAATGAGCTCTGACAGTAGTATTAATATCTTCATCTAAACTAGGACAGAAACTAAAAAAAAAAACTACACTATGCTCCAGATTTCTTGAAAAAGTCACAGGGAAACTGAAAAAAAAAAGACAAGAAAAAAAAAACTGTGTATCCATCCCATTAATTGGATACCCTTCAAAATGTAAAAGGTTCCCCCTTGGGTCATGTCCACCCCTTTACAAAATTTCACAAAACAACAACAGCTCCTTGGTTAAAAAAAAAAAGGCCTTCTAGATCTGCAAGTCAATCATCGAGTCATGTTCACTCACTCTGTTTACACTGTTGATCAGAGATCCAGAAACATGCAACCCTAATTATAAAGCTTTCTCACTGTAATCTCCAATTTAAGGCTACAACTGTTTACATACAGTAAGTAGAAACTTGGCTCCGTGAATCCGCTTGGCCCATCAGTGGCTGATCTGCGGTGAATGGGCAGATTATTGTTTGAGAGTGGGAATGAATAGATTTTATCCCTCATTTTGGCAGGAGCACTCCCCAGGTGAGAATACCTGGGCTTTTCCCAAGTTCGGATTATGCGCTTTGAACCAAGGCTTTGACAAATGTCAAATGTCATATAGTCAGGGTCCAGAGAAGTAGTACTGTGCCTGACTGAAGATATTCTAAGTTGGCATCATTGGATATTGCTTATAAACCAAGAGGTCAACCAAATATGTTGTCTATACAAAAAATAGAAACTGTAAACATCACTGTCATGACAAGATTTGAACTGCATGGCACATTCAAAATGGAAAAACAAAGTTAAATAACAGTTTGTACCCTCCAAGTGTTCATGCACACGTTAACAAAAATTTTTACAAGTATTTCAATGCTTTGATAATCTCCAAATCTTATATCAAATTTGTAGGAAAAGTAAATTGTTTTTCAAGAGCGGGCCTGCCACCTGGCTCAGATTACTCACCAGAATCACTAATAGCTTGTCACTTGATTTACGGTATTCAATATCATATTTTGCCAACCGATTAAAGGGTTTGTCTTCAGTTGTTGTGAAGTTGCTTGCAGTTATATTTGCAGACCCGCTTTCTTTCTTCACTGTGAACTGTGGATGAACTCACCTCAGCACATGTGGTTGAAAACTGATCACTGTGTCTCACAAAAGGCAAGATCAGACTGATATTTCACTTAACACACAATCGTCAACCAGAATCAACAACAGTGGAAGACATTTCTGCAGTGTATGATGCATTATTGACAGATTAAATCAACAGTGACACAAGATATGAGAACTCTGAGCTATCATGAAATTGATATTGAGTAATTTTGTTGAAGTAAAAGTGGTGACACTACTGAAAATACACGTAAATATGGAGCATATCTAGTGACATCATGTGGTGCCTTGGGAAGTCACAACGTTGTGCTCACACTTGAATAATGTGCTTACAACATAGACAAAATTTTAATTATTTTACTCTCATCTAGGAATGATTTCTAATGATGATCTTCACTTGCAGCAAGGCTTAGGGTAAATGTGAGGAAGAAACACGTACATTTCGCTGAACTGCATTGTGGGTCAGTTGCTTTGCTTGTGTTGAATGCAATAGAAGTTGAGATATATATATATATATTTTTTAACTTTCAAGGGTAATATCCACCTATCAAATCACATTCTGCAAATATCCCAGCACATGTGCTGGCCAATCAGATCACATGGAATATTTAGGTCAAACAAACCACAGCCCTAAGGTTGTTCTCCCTGTTATTGATGCTTTTAGTCGGACAAAGTGCACCCAATAATGATGGATATGGCAGACATCACCACCATCACTCTAGAAACAGTATCCGTTTGGTATCAGGCACACGTCAATTTCCATTACTGTGGCACCTCCTCGACGTGGTTAGGGGTTACGTTGTTTTATACACGACTCCCACACAAACTAGTGACAAACAAAGCAGTTCTTTTCAGTGTATTAGAATCACTTAATTAAAAAAGATTAGTGAAGTACTTCACCTGACACAGTCACTGAACTAAAATCCGAATGAATGGTTGTGATTTGGCTCACGATCACTGGCTTTCAGCAGTGCTGTTGCCAAATACTGCAGACTGCTCTGTTAAATATTGAGAATTGAGAAATTTCCTCACTAAATTTTGGAGATCAAAAGCATGTTTAAGTCTTTTTAACTGATCTACAGATCGGAATTGTTCAAATTTATTTGTATAGTGCCAGATTTCTACATACATTATCTGAATGTGTAGGTCTGAATTGGTTATAATATGTTGTATGTACAACAATGTCATTTATACAAGGAGTAGCATAGATAGTTACTAGTTGAAATTTCACTGTGCCAAAACATAAGTGAGATATAACTTATTCAAAGTAGTGAAAAATCTAATTGGGCTGATTATTTATATAACTAATTAATCTGTCAGTTATTTTCTAGATTAATTGAATCCTTATTTGGTCAGTAAAATGTCAGAAAGTGTTGAAAAATGTTGATCAGTGTTACCAAACTTTGTTTGGTGGACAAACAGTTTGGTTGTCCACCAAACAAAAAGTAATTTTTTTGTGATTTTTCTATTTAATATGGAGCAAAGAAACCGGAAATTATTTACATTTAAGAAGCTCAAAAATCTGAAAGCTTGCTTAATTATTAAAAAAAGAAAAGGAAAAAAAAAAAGAAAAACACACTCAAATCTCAATACTCTGTTATCAAAATAGTCAATTAATAGTTGTAATTAAATATCTGCTGCAGCCCTAAAGCGCACAAAATGTCATATCAACAGAACAGGCCAGTTGTAAGCAGAAAACTACTTAAGTAGATTTCACGAACAAACCCCAGCCCTTGTAGAATTGTTGGCTTATAAAACTCACTATTCTTTTATTCATAGCAGAATTCCTCCAAAGCTAACAACCCACCAAGCATTCACTGTAGTAGCCATGAATTAATGGTCTCGTTTCCACTTGTTATTAAAGGTTGGCCACAAGTTAATGATCTCATTCCCACATGTTATTGTTTTGTGGCCACAACTTATTGATCTTGTTCCCAATCATTATTATTTCATGGCCATTTTATAGTTGCTTTTTTTCCACCAAATGTCACCAAATGGGCTCCATCATCAAAAGTATATTTAATGCAGAAAAAAAGTCCATGTGAGCTGTTGGTAGTATTTTGTAGAAGGGAATGTATTAGGTACATATATGTCAGAATTGGAGATTCAAAGATAATGCACCTTGTACATAATAGGACACCATAAGTTAACAGAGTTTTTAATTAAGCTTTTAATTGCATCACATGTTCTCATGTTCTTCTTCAGCAGGATCTTTTTTTCAGGAGCATTTGGGTTTTACAGATGGATATTCTCAACCATTACAGTTACATATAGTAGCCTGTGTTTGATTGGGATTTAGCACAGTAACTAGTATTGCTGGATTATGCTGCATGCTCTTATTTCTGTGTCATGCATAAAAGACCCAAGGTGTTTATTTGCTTTTGTACATTTGCTCTGGTTCATCCAATATTTCAATACATCTCAAAACAAAGCGTTTTAAACTAAATATTCAGCTGTCTCTGACAGGCTTGGAAAATACATAGTATAATAATAATAGTTTTTTTAATATAATCAACAAAAAGAAATCAGCACACATGAAGGACATTTTCACTAAAAAGAACTACACATCCACTTTTTTTTTTTTTTAAAAAAAGCACATCCCTAGTGGAAATACATGGAAAAAGATTTAGGGACTGAAGGCAAACAAGCATTTTATCATCCAGTGCAGGTCAAGACTAACAGTCTGCACAAACATTGGCAGCATGGTGCTGCTTATATTACCCACAGAGGACAGGCAGTCATGCCAATCATAAATCTATAGACAACTGCGACTGTTCATATTTATCTTCCTGAAGTGAATTGTGAATCAGTTCAGCTCTCTGTGCCCCCCTCCCGCCTCTCTCTCTCTCTCGCTCTCTCTCTCTCTCTCTCTGGTGATGGGAGGAGCGCAGCTCAGCTCCTCTCTCACTATAAGAAGTGTTGAACATTGAGCAAAGGATTTTACACAGCAACTCAGGAGAAACGAAATGATCTGCCCTGGAGCCGCAGCAAAATGCTGGATGGACACCTACTCCTGGGATGGTTATCATTCACAGTTATAGTGCATCTTCTCAACCTGCCTGGACCAACCGCAGCATATTTCGGGTAAGCACTGACACACATACTGTAAGAGTATGATGCTGCTTTCATTGATTTGATTGGTTCCTGAGTTACACAGCCGGTGACAACTTCAGTTTCTCTCCCTCCCTCCTGTCTTTTTTACTCACTGAAAAGTGCCCACTTAATGTAGGTCTTGTGAACAACAAAGTTAGTTGTATTGATTTGACTCAGGTCAGTGAGGTGTCACTTGGCCGCGGTTGCGCAGCGCGCAGCGGCCTCACAGCAGGTTGTCTGCACATGATTTGGCCCCGCTTAAGTTGCTGACAGTCACTTTCTGAGACAGAAAATGTCTTACCAGGCAGGAAAACCGCATCTAAGGTTCATCCCATTCTCAGGCACCCGCTGTTAAATTCCCCTGGCGTGATTGAATGGCAGGTAACGGTGCGCAGTGATTGTCTTGCGCAAGATCAGATCACCTTTAGTCGACTCTGAAAACAGCCGCGGAGGGAAAGGTGAGCGCAAATGCCTCAGACTCAACAGCTGGTAACAATAAAGCAAACCGAGTGAACTAGTGGCCGAAACGTCTGCTCAGCTTGCACAGAAAATTCCCCCATCCAGCATAAACATATCACACAACTCCGGCAGGGTTTTGTTTCTGCTGCCTCCATCAAGTTTAAAAAACACTTTGGAACACGTGTCGGGAAATTAATCTAAAACATTTAGCTTTTCGCGAATCATGTCATATACACAATAATGTTTGATTTAGAAACAGCACAGGGGTGTATGTTGCAGAAGCGATGCCCACAAAACGCCTTGGATTCTTGGTGTATCCCACTATGACCTCCACTTGAGTGAGTGGCAGCTACAGTTTAAGGCACTGAACTCCAATTTGTCTGCAAGTGCATTTCATCTACTCCGTCTTAGAACATTTTCACTAAACTCATAGTAGGTGTGTGTTTATGCAACACCTTACAAAACAGAGATCCAAGGTGTGTTACAAGAAAAAAAAAGTTACATTTACATCAATATAAATGAAACAAATAAAAACAAATGGTGAAAGAGCAGCACTAGAACAAACATGTATCTTAATAATGATCAAGGTGGCATCACCTACTTAACAGAAGCAAGCTCTTAGTGGTTTTTGTAATGGTTGTTGTTAGTGAGGCGCAAGGAGACAAATGGCTGTAGGCTGCAGAGTGATGACACTTGAAGACTTTCGAGCAGAGTCAAATTTATGGTAGGTATGTGTGTTTTGTGCAGGATCCAGGAGTGTTAGGTGATCTGGGAACACGGTTCCCTCAGGGTGTGTTACACTGGTGTGTTGGACCCGTCGACCTGTTGAAGTGGCTCTCACTTTCATCGGCTTATCCTAAATAAGGTGTAAAAGTCTCAGGAGGACAGTCAAAACATACAAGGACGCCTGGTTTGGAAGCACCTGAACACTCTTTAGACATCGAAAAGTCTGATTAACCCAGATCACTGTAAGTTACACCCAGTTTTTCACATCTCTGGGTAAATGTTGTTCTCATGGGTGTTGCACCAAAGTGTTGGCACTCATCTTTGGAAACTGGGTGATGCAAACATGCTGTATGGCACCTGTAATAGCTCTGCATGCTGGAAATATCACAGCCCTTCACAGTTAAACGTCATCATCTGTAATGCTCGTGCATATTCTATATGAGGTACTTTCTCCGTCTCTGTCTTTGGTTTCAATGTAGCTCTAAAGTTGCATTCGAGCGACAAATGTGACCCCCAGCTCTGTGTTTCTGCCTCCCACCCCTGTTGCAGTGTCAACTTTGGCAGGCAGTGTGTATTACGGTCGCCGTGCCAATTTGGCACACACATCTGCCTTAATGGTACCAATGGTAATGCATATTTACTTATTCAGTTAGCACTTGTTTTCAGTTTCTTCTGTCAGTCTGTCCTCTATCTGTGGCCTGTGTACAGAGAGACATGTGGTATTACAATACTCCTGATTTTCTCTTCTGCAGCCCAGTGAGAGGGGAATATGAATGAATGTCAGTGAATGATTTAGCCCTGCAGTTGAGGAACATGGAACAGACTGACAGAGAATGCACAGGTGACACAGATACAAATGTGGCTGCTCCTTGGCCAACTTCCCAGAAATTTGACACTGGTGACACTCCGGCACAGTCCTGCTCAGCTTTGACTGTGGTACATACTAACATAAACCTGTTCAAATAAATATTCCATGAGCACAAGGCATCCTAGGGCCTCCTGGGTACTGATTTACTCAAAATAGAGGGTCAATGTTGCATACCCAATTTCCAGAGTGCGGTGGAGCGTAAGTGTAACATAAACACAATCTCTCCTGCCCATAGTCTGCGCAGCTGAGGGTGGGGTGGGATTCCTGGCGTAGTCGAGCACCCGCTTAAATTGTCATCCTTTGCCACAAGAATGTGAGCACTCATTTTCCTTTCCTCAGCCTGTTGTGGCAGGTGCTGGTTCTGCTCAGTCCGTTATCATTAGAGTTTGGATTGGAGATGTTTATCAAGCTTTCTTTACCTGACTTCATAGGTCACAGCACCTTGGTAAGATCCAGGTTAAACTGACAGAGGAGGAAGTGATTTGTTTGCTCATTTGACCTCGTCACGGCTCGGAGTGCTGCCTGTCTCTGACAACTCTGCTGATTTAAATTTTAGTTTCAGTAAAATAGCATGTCATTCTGTGGTCTAGTAAACCACGCTGCATGTTGGTCCAAGCACTGCGTCAAGAGATTGTTTTTATTTAGTCCATTGGTGATATATATACAGGAAGGTTGCCCACAGTCATGCAGCTGGGATTTACCAATCACTGCGGCAACACAGCATCTGCAAGAAACAAATACACTAGTTGCTGTCACTTACTAATGAATTTCTATGATCTCTTCATACAGTTTATCATCGGTTTGCTCCTGAAGAACAGATGGTGTGATTGTTTTCGGCGCTCCTTTAAGTGAGGCAGTGTGCCAGAAACAAGAGGAAAAAACAAATATGATGTGTGTAAATAAACCAATGGGGATGTTTTTTTTATTGTGCAGCTGTAAAGGGGTTTCTGAATTAGTTCCTGGTGTCAAAAAGCAGTTTGTTTTAAAAGACCCGCGTTTTCTTCTTGCACAGCACAGAAATGTTACAACATGTTTTTTTTAAGTGGCTCCATGTAAACATTCCTTTTTGTTCCCTCCTCTCTCTCTCCTCCCGTCCCCGGGTCTGCCTGCCTCATGTGCGTGCCGGCATCCCTGCAGTGGTTTGTCGGGAGCTGCTGGGTGATTACCACTCATTATGAGCAGAAGAGTTAGTGTGGACTCAGGCTGGCGTTGTCTGGCAGACAGTGGTGGTGGGCATCTCATTACCAGGCCTTAAGGACTGATTAGCCCTGATGTGCAGCAGGGCGGGGAGCCCCATTGATAGAGGGATTTCCCAAACTTCATAGGATATCCTGTGGCCACAGCCACACCTCACAGGGTATCACTTTACTGTGAGACAAGAAGATAGGATTCTCTCAGCACTGGCGCTATGACCTTGCAGTGCGGTGAGATCATGCAAACCTGGAGGCTTAGATAACAGACCTCCAAAAAGGCAGAGCTTTGTTTACTTTATATATCTGTTTGATAAGTCCGGATTTGAACTAAGCCCAGCTTTGCTGTGACTGCTCTGCACTTTGACATCTGTCTGAAAAGACCGGCTATTCCCATGGCTGCCACAGGGTGGTGCAGTGTCTTCTGAGAGTGCAGGATGAGCCTCAATCAGCTCTTTTCAACCTGTTTTGTGTAACAGTAGGAGAGTGGGAAATGAAATGTTTAAACATCACATGTAAAGGCAGCCAAGTGTGTGCAAAAAAGGGGAAAAAAATGGAAAAGAAAATACTTCTGTGCATGTTTAGTTGTGGTCAACCTGCCTGAAAGTGTGTGAGCTTACGGAGCAGAAATTCATCTATGCATAGTGTTACTGTTTATTTTACAGCTTGAATCATCAGAAACTGCACACACCGACACACACCTTTGTCATGAACGTTTTCACTGATGTTATTGAACCATAACAGTGCATTACAGACACCAGTGATGTGCTGTTATAGAATAATGACATAGTTATACAGACAATTTTGAAAAATAAAGGGTTTGATGAGGGTTGTAATCTGTGTTATACCCAGCATATATCACAGCATAGGACTGGTTCTGGTGTGATCAGCTGAGACATGTTTTGTTTTAAAAGGATGGCAGCTCCAGCTCGGCCCCATTAGTCAGCTGTGCACATGAGTGGTGGATAGTCGGAAGATATGGCAGGGAAACTCCCATTGAAGGAAAGTCTTGTTGGCCAAACTGCATGCATAATGATCTTTGCAGATGGAGCTGGAGACATGGGTAATTTGCAAAACAGGAAAACTAATATAGACTCACGATACTTTTAGTGGTCAGGCATTGATGAGATGATGCTTGTTAGTAAGACTGCCATGTCCTGTGTTTTCCATTCTTGACCGCAGGCAAATTTTCTCTGCCCGGTTTGTGGGGAGTGAAGAGACATGGTACATCCTAAGATTAGCAGATCGACAGTCTCACTTAATATTTTTATCTTCCAAAAAACATGTGTGCATTTCCTCATGTCTAACAAATGTGTTTTTTTTTTTAATTAAAAAAAATATTAAAATAAGATATAAGGGCCTTCAGTCATTTCTTGAAGAGCTGCATAATTTTGCATGAACTCAATCCAATAAGCCACTCATATTAGAGCTAGACAGAATTGGAATGCCTTTACTGTCATTGCACAAGAATAAAATGAAATCAAAATGAAATGAAGGTGAATCTTTAAACAAACAGAATTTATTCATAAGTTGTTTGAAAAAACCAAGTGGAGAGCACAATCATCTCTACTCCAGAGTGATTTAGCAACCCACATGTATATGTAAAATCAACATTAGTGTCAGCCCCATAAATCCTGCATCAGTCAGGCTCTCAGTCCAATGCATGATTACCAACCAAATAATTGTTACTATACACAGACTACCACATAAGGCATATTTATGCATAAAGCCTGAGCAATCATTTCACAGCAGACTGACATGAATGTGTCTGGACATGATAGACGTTCACCGCTGCGATCAACCCCTGGGGAGTTTTGTGTCGTGTCAAAAATGACCTATTTGTATGACATTCTACTGGTTGTTGCTGCTCCTGTTCTCCATCAGTTTTAAGTTGACAAGCGGCAACCATTTTGACACAAAGTGATAAATGAGCAGCGTGTATGAAATGCAAGCAACCGGCAGATACTAACAGCTCATATGTTTTAACTTGAAAATAACCTCTCTCCATTATAGCTTTAATAGCAGCAGGTTAAAAATATGTTTGTTTTTTTTTTTGCATATTTTATATTTTGAGAAATGTGGGCCTTTCAGGAACAATAAAAACCATTTTAGTATGAAGAGTAAATAATGGTTGATGAACTCAGTCACTTGCAGTTACTGAGGCATGACTGATTCAAAACAGCCACTGTTTTGTTTTGGATTTTGTGGTTTGACTTCATGTGCTTGGTTTACTCACAGAAGTGCTTTTGGCCTTACAAAAAACACCCATACAACCCCACTCTTTCTGAACATGTTTAAATATCCACTTTTTTGGCATTGATGAGTGAGAGTGGAGTACAGTATGTGTGCCTGAACGTATTTGGTGAGTCCGTGCGCTGGTACAGCACTCCTCAGTGCCATGGTGTAAGCTAGAACAGGGGAGTCATGCGGACACTGCTGTGCGCCCAATCTGTGCCAGTCACACAGTGACTATAACTGAGCTGCTGACCTTAGAAGCCTTGAGTTCTCACATAGCAGTTAAACCTCTTACCTTGCACCACACTCCCTTCCCCAAACCAAGCCTGTGTCACCCCTATACTCTGCACCTACCAGCACTTGCATTCATGGTTTTGGATTAAAGAAACAAAATCTAAATTTAGAGAGTTTTTTTTTTTTTTTTTAATCCATCAACACATGCAATTCAGATGACGGTACAAAGAAAGTAAATATCAACGACATGAGCCAATCAGTCAATTAGTGGGAGTAGTCTGACAACAGCCTATGTGGTTTGTGAATGACCAGAAGAGACAGCGGATGACATAACTCAGGCTCATATCCTGTTAAGTCATGCAAGATAGCGGACTTTCCCTCTTCATGCTGTGGGTTGCAGTGTGTCTCAGCGTTGCTTGACATTCCCACTCTACAGAAAGCCTTTATTATATAAATAATAATGTATTACTAAGTCCCTGGTCCCAACCACTCTGTTTTCAATCATTTTTGTCATGTTACTGTACTGTGTCAGTTACAGCTTGAAGGAGTAGTCACAACACCCAACACTTTCAACCAGTGACTAATCTTATCTTAACCTCATACATAATCGTTTACTCTTTGCCCTATTTCTGGTTTTAATGAGTTAGAGAATGAACAGTGTCACTATGGAGAAAATCGCGGGATTTTTTTCCCCCCCTTTTTTTTAAACTCCTTGGAAGTGGACAAAAGCCTGGAGACTCCCTGTACCAGAGAGCCTTTGACACTGATTCATGATTCCTACAATTATTCAAGTCGAAGCATTGGAGAACATTGTCAGCCACAGTTAGAGTGGGCCAGAGGCAAAACACCGCACACACTCACATTCCTACTACCTTTGGCATGGCCTGGGCTGTGATACACCAGATGGGACTTGGGCAGGGTGGTCTGAAGTTTATCCAACATTTCTGAAAAAGCAGACCCCCTCCCTTCCCCACCAAAAAAGGAGCACTTTAAACATAGTGAGGGCAGGAGGAAAAAGAGAAAGAGAGAAAAAAAAGGACATCACCAGGGTCGAGTTTAATTTCCATACAAAACCTTGAATAATAATAGAATAATTTTTTTTTCCCAAAATAGATTAAAGATTGATCTCAGGTTTGGACAGTAGTTTGTCTTTTTGACAGCTGAACTCTTCCAGGACACATGTTCATGTCTGTCATGTGTAGGTTACTTTCATAGACAGCGGTGGTTTTGTCTAGAGAAGGCTTTGTTTTGAGCCAACAGCTGGGTGGAATGATTGGCATTCGTTTAGAGTAATTGACCAGCGGGAATAGGGGGTGTTCAGAAAAGAGGAAAAAAAAAAAAGAAGGAGAGGGGGTTGGTTGCGATCTTGGAGACACTAGACCACACAACCTGCAAGTTCAGGCTGATGGAGAAACTGTGGCTTTTGTTGCTTTTTCTGCATGGGCGCGTTCAGCCACGACTGATTCGCTTGTAGGTGTTGACTTAAGGTTGTAAGTGCCCGTATGCATGCACACACTCACACACACACACAGAAAGAGTATCCGCAAACATATTGCCAACACCTGTTATACTGATGGAATGGATATAATAAACAATAAACAGACACTGGTTAAAAGCTCATCACTATCTTTATTCTCATCCTCGTAACTAACACAGTGGCAAAAAACACAGTTGGCTCTACTAACTGGTAATAACAGTATTGTACAACTGCCGCCGTATCTAAAGAGGTGTTCCTTTGGAAATACCAAGTAACTGACAACCGCTTAGAAAATTGCAGACATAACAAAACTTACACATCTTCATTTTCCAGAGATATAAAACATGCAAAAGTGTAAAATTCTTATATTTTAAAAACTGGAAGCCAAAGATCTTTAGATTTTTTTTTGACGAATTGCTTGTATAAACATAATTTGTTAGCGATTAACTATGCTGACATAATTAATGACAAATTTTTACCATTTTCTAATCCGCTGTTCCAGCACATCATCCATTTGTAAGATTGCAGTACAGTAAAAACAGTAAACTGCTTATGTCTATATATGTATATGTATATGTATATGTATATGTATATGTATATGTATATGTATATGTATGTATCTGTGTAACACCAGCAGGTACAGTGTTTGGTTTGTGAAGCATGAAGCGGCTACTCATTTAGGCAAATCAAGTCGAAGCAAAATTGATTTTTTCCCACTCTCTGAGGATTTAGCTGTTATTACAATTATTTAACTATTTACATACCAAGCCAGTGGTGTGTGATAAGCACTCCCAGCTAAGAGTCTCTTTCAGGACTGTGATGTAAAGCTAGAGCATGGTTGATGAAGTTTGGTGCAAGTCAACGATTTCCTTGAGTGATCGACTCTTTGGCTCCACAATGTGAAATGAGGCATTTTCACTCGACCCACTGCATTGGAAAATGTATTTAAAGTAAATAAACGGGCAGTCGGGAGGCGCTGACAGGGGGAGAGAAAGGCCTAAACAAACGATATTGAAGGAGGTGCGGCATGAGTGTGTGTGTGTTAGTGATATTTGCGAGGAGTGTGTAGAGGCAAGTGTGTGAATGGAAAGCAAAGCTGAGCAAACATCAGCAAAAATCTCACCTCACATAGGATAATAAGGAGTTTTTATATGTTGTTGTTGGTGTTGGTGTCCACATGTGAGTGGGGTTGCTGTGACAGCAACTCAAACAGCACCTCAAACAAAAACACCTACAGAAACAGGCCCTTGATATGAAAACACAAGGCTACGAAATATCCAGTTTGGTGGAGACACTGTGGAGATGACCGTGCTTCTCCTTTTAGTCATGTACATCGTTTTTGGCATGTTTTCATTAAAAACACTAAATTTGGAGTTGCAGAAGTATGTACAGCAAGTTTGCAGGTGCCATTTTAATGGTTAATAAAAAGTTAGTAGCCTTATAATTCTGTTATTAAATTTCAATCACTTGCTTTGGATTACTATACTGTCCATTGACTATTCCATTATTCAGCAATTAGTTTCGTCTGTGTCATATTAACCCCCCAACACAGCCAGATATTTTTCTTAACTTGGCAACTCAAAACGTTTTGAGATAAAACCAGACAAAACAAATTATTTATTACTGCATTTATACGTACCTTGTGAACAAAATCCAGATTCAGTGCAGTATTTCCAACACGTTTAAGCTCTAAGTATGCTTTTCCTATGTACAACATATATTTAATCAATAAATCTTTGAGCTACAGTTTAAATATCCTTACAAAAGATGAACTGTTAATCTTTGGGCTTTACTGGGTTATCAGACATGACCTTTGTGATTTAAATTTAAGATTTACAATGATTTTTGTGATCCAAACATGCTTTCAGTGTTTCCTGTAAGTGAGTTGAATGGATTCATTGTTCAGCAACAGTCACAGTGATATTTTCTGTTATTTTCACAGATCCACATATTGGAATGTGTGACCCTTTTGTGTGACAACCGGGATCATAGTACCACATCCAGGGAAAATATTATTTTAAATTAGCTGCACATTTGAATTAAAGAGGAACGATTGTAATCCAAACCTAGGCTTAGTCAAAACAGCACATCCACTAAGAGGACAGATGATCTACAAAGAGAAAATAAATAATATCAGTGAGTGCATCTGTAATAGTATGTGACAACTGGTCTGCCGCAGAGTGGAAACATGCAGGCAGCAAGCCGCAGCACATAGTATCTTCTCAGGAGGCATGAAGAAGTGCTTCTCCACTCTCAAATCTCTCCCCTGCACACTTCACCCTCAGACTTTCAGATAGAAACACGTCTTTGTGAGAAAAGGCTGCACAGACAGTAGCGCTGAGATCAGTGTCATGTCATCTTTGGCCTTTCTCCAGCTCTGCTCAGACCATCTTTTTGTCTCAGACAGGCAGACGTCACACAGACAGTTGAGGCCTGTCACTCTAATGGGCTCTTGTTTTGGCAGGCATCTGGGCTTTTAGAAGATTTGACACTGATACGTGCAACTATCCATGTCTCACTGAAGAATGTTCACATCATGTTGGTGGTTTGGAGTGAACACACACACACACACACACACACACACATAGTATCAAGCCAGTGAAATGAATTTATTTTTCGGTAACTAGTGGAAGCACACAGTTCGAAGCTGTATCATGGCATCATGTGAATTTGAGAAATACCTCGACATTGAGACTATTGTTTCAAATGGACTTAAGCGGGTACTCCACATGGCGCCATCATACAATCCCTGGTTGGTTGCTTACCATAGAAATGTTGTGGAACGATTGTCAGTCATATGTATCCTACTGGTCAGCTGAAATTGTTGGCTTTGGCACTTTGAACGTGTTTCCTTGGCATTGTTAGCACACTGAATTTTAACAAAGCATGAAACAAAAAGGAAATTATTCCGAGAGAGACACGCTTCTTTGCATTGCCTTGCTCTGTACGCCTCAAACCATACATTTTTTTGCTCTCCGAGTGTTTTGGGAGAACAATCTGTGTCAAGACACAGCTTGCCAGGTTTCCATTTGGGAAATTCATAGCTGTCAGACAAGTTAAGGGAAGGCAAATACGCTTTGTAAAAAGGAAACCATTTGACCCAATCTGAAAGCAAATCCTGACGCCTCGTCTGTGATTTGACTGTTCAGATTCTTAACTAGGCTGTGAATGCATGGCAGAGACATATTGTGTAGCATATGTGAACTATTAGTACATTGGTATGAAATTGAAGACTCAAAGGGAAACATTTCAGTCAGTTATTGGACTTAATAAAACAAATCTGTTGCTGTTGAAGAACTCCTGTGACCCTCTGCTCGAGGCTGTAGTGAATATGAGTGGTGACAGAATGGTGTGTGAAGAGCAGTAATGAAGTAATGTAATGTTAATGTAGATCACTGATCAACACGTCTGCTACATTAACTTAACTGGTGTGGAACTATAGCAGGTGCCCTGCATTTTATAAAAAAATATAGCTGAATAATTTCTTTTACATGCCTAGCTGTTCTAATCTGCATGCCAGGTTTCCCATTCACTGTGGTTACTCCTCACAGTCTTTTTTTGTAGTTGGCTGCATAGGCGTTTTTCACACTCAAGCAGGGATTGACAGCAAATCCAAGAATGTTCATGTAATGAATTTTTAATATTGTAATACCCATCTGTATGTGTTTGAATTTCTGATAACTAGCAAATGGCTATAGGAACTAATTTTAGACATGAAAAGCTTTTAATGTTTCATATCGCATTACATATAACACGTACGTTTGGCCGCTTTGCATGCTAAAACAGGATACTCTGAAGTATCCTGTTTCTCTGACTTTCTGTCATTTCATGCCCTGTATCTGTAAGACATTATTATCCAAAGCTGGTAGCTTAGGATAATAATGCATTAAGCGAGAAGTCAATCTATGCACAAAACTGTCCTTTCTGTGTCCGTCTGCGGAGACACACTGGCCCGTGGACTTTTGTGAGTTCTCTAAATCCATTTATTCTTCAGTTACACTTTAAGGGTGTCAAGGAGGCCAGAAATTACACATAATGAACAACTACGGTGCCAATCCTGTCAGTTGGTGTGACCAAAATGGTCACAGGCTGACAGTCGTGTCCCCTGTGTGTGTTTATGAAAGTCAAGCTCTGTTTTCTACATTACGACCTCAGAACACTGGTTGTCCATTTTGCCAACAATGTGGCAGTCCCCGTTTTGTGTTTTATATATGCTTCCCTTAAATAAACTGAGTCTACCACATGTTCTCCATACCATGTTTAGAAGTGAAATTTCTGCTTGTTATTTTTCACATGGATGCCAGATCCTAAACACTGGACATTTGTTATGGGGATTCCATAATGAGTGTGTCAAAGCTGCTGTGTGACCGTGTTTAAATCGAAACAAGTCAGTGACCGCCTCCTCTACGTGATATGATATAAATATTAAACCAAGTATCCGCTGGCTACTGTGTCACATAGTGTGAGTTTCATGTTAACTGCATGCCAATGTTTGAGATACGTCACCATACCGACTGAATGCTGCATTACTCATAATATACAAATTATAATCTTAAAAAATTCAAAGACTGTGGACAATTAAGCACTGATTCAATGCCTTGTTCGGCACGCCACAAAGTAAATGAACAGAAATAACTCTTCCACCTCTGCAGAGAATTCACTTTACACACAAACACGCCTGTGCTGGAGGTTGATCTCCGGCAAATGTTGAATTCCCCTGAACATTAACCACTGAATAGCTGAATTCATTTGAACATTAACCAGCTGTGACTCCTGTGCTGTTGATGTAGTATATCTTTGCAACTCTTTGCAAGTTGTTTATCCAGGAAGGCCGGCATCCTGTTCTTTATTTGATACTTTATCAAGATGTATCCACTCCCACTGTGTGGACTGTTTAAACTGACCTGAGTGTGTCTGTGATCGTTCCCTCTAGGTTGACAGGTAATGAACCGTTGTCTATTCTGCCACTGAACTCTCTACCAGAGGAGAGCATGGGCAGGGCCCACTACAAGCTGTGTGACCGGCTCAAACTGGAAAAGAAACAGCGAAGGATGTGCAGACGAGACCCGGGCGTGGCAGAGACTCTGAGAGAGGCCATTACCATGAGCGCCCTAGAATGCCACTATCAATTCCGCTTTGAGAGGTGGAACTGCACCTTAGAGGGGCGCCACCGAGCCAACATACTAAAAAGAGGTATGAGCAGAGGAAAAAAAGAGCATTGTGACATTGTGAGTTGCATAAAAATGGAATTTGCATAAAAAGCTGATACTTCTCCACTTGCTTCATCTCCTTGGACACTCTCTCCTCTCCCTTTCCACAGGATTTAAAGAGACAGCCTTCCTGTACGCTATCTCCTCAGCGGGCCTAACGCATGCATTGGCCAAAGCTTGCAGCGCGGGACGCATGGAGCGTTGTACGTGTGACGAAGCCCCTGACCTGGAAAACCGAAAGGCGTGGCAGTGGGGAGGCTGTGGAGACAACCTTAAATATGCCAACAAGTTTGTCAAGGACTTCCTGGGCAAACGCTCCAACAAGGACCTGCGCGCACGCGTGGACATGCATAACACAAATGTGGGCATGAAGGTAAGGATGCATGGTGATGTTTTCTTTTATTATTTTTATTTGTTTGTGAAGCAATAAAGACACATAATATGCTTCTGTATAGATCCATACTGGGAGACATCACACATGCTCATACGTAAACATAACACTATAGTGAGACAAAAACATGACAGCTTTTACATTGACTTATTTTTAAAACTTCCTGAGGACACAGCCCAGGTGTCTCAGGTGACTCATTTTAGTCAACATGGCCTCGCCCGACCGTGCTGCTACTCATATTACTGGGCGTCACATGTCGTTAACAAACATTTCACACTTTTGGCTGTCACGGGAGAGATAAGGTGTTACAGCTTTGTTACAGTGCCTTTGTTACAGTGTCAGGGGTCATGCTCCAGACGGGAGGCCGGGCCTCAGGTGTCAGTCCCCCCAGTCACTCAGGAGGAATTAATTCTCTATGGGGTCTTTTCTTTGGACCACCAGCTGTTTTTGGTTATGACGATTGTAGACGAAGCACTGCACTGACTTTACATGTCACTGTCAAGTTACATGAGTAACTTGTCCTCACGAGACAGTACAAGATGGAGGCCACAGCTGATTTTGTTAGGTGGCCAGAGACATGACGCCAAATGAAATGCTAATCTTGCTCCATGTCTGCTGGATAAATGTTTACTAACACATTCACCATATCAGCTGTACAATTTGATAACACACCAACGCTTTGTTTAAAACTTGTTGGAGAAGAGAACTCAATCTATGCTATGGCACTAATACACTGTTGGCATACTCCTCGAACTTAATATTATTTATTTTTTTACTCCTTATCATTGCCTGTTTGTGACAATAAAAGTAAAAGTGTTACCTAGTAATTTGACGTGAGCGTGGCAAATAATACATAAACAAAACAAAACATATTAATATCTCTAATATTATAGCAGTACAATAACCCCAACTGTTACCTTAAGTTACATTTATGGAGAGAAAACAGCAACACACACACCTGAATCTAACCAGGAAACACTCAAAACCGTACCAATCTGAACAGGGCCAAAGTTCATTTAGAGTCAAAGACAGTATTTAAACAGAAATGTTGGCTAATTACTTACATGTATCAGTTACATGGTGAGAAAACTGTGATAATACAATACTGTTGGAGCTCTGTGCGATTATGTAGACAAACAACAGCATGAAGTGCCAATTCATTCAGTCTTGGACAGATGTATATTGTAGCTTACCTTCTTTGATTTGCTTTTTGTAACTATAGAGATTAAACATTATAGTTGGGTAAGTGACAGGGCATCTACATCTACAGGGCATCTCAGAAATTTGAATCGTCTCCATTAAAGATGGATTAAAGGAATCACACTGATAAAAGGTAATTGCTGGTGTAAATTTGACGAAATGTGAAAGTGCTCATTAGTCAATATTTGCTTTTGTCATTCTGATTAGATAGGCAACAACACTAATTTGCGCTCTGGCACAAAGCAACAGTTGATTGTGGTGAGCAAATATGTTTTTTTTATTCTTGGAAGTTAAATAAGAACGAGGGAATGGTCATAGTCTGTCCAGCCAAAGCAAACTAAGTGTCTGGAAGCTGTTAGTTTTACTCAGCTTTTCTCATTTTGTCAAGATTTTCATTTGGTTTTCAAAGTGAATTATAGCAGAGGCACACTTCCCAAATGTTAGCAGGCATAAAAGCCTCCCAAAAGGCCAATGCAGACTCTTCCTTTTTAGATTGGCTCTCTGCAAGCTCTCAGTAGAATTCATTTGTGATAAAAGATTTACTACATTAAGTCTGCTTTTTCCTTATGATTGCACATGTAGTGAGGTGGACCGCATTAAGTCAGGATGAATTCCCACATGGAGGATGGAACTGGAATGTGCTACCCTCTTCATTCCCCTCCCCAAGAAAAAGCTGACCTATCACTTTTTTTTTCTTGACCTGCTGGTGTGATGAATATGCACTTCCTGTTCCCTGATCTCCCCGATCTCTTTTGCAGTGTCTGAGAACAGAACTGTTGATACTATCTGAACCCAATCTAAGACTATGTGTTATTGTCATTGACTTCTGCACACGCACTGCTTTTGGCATTGTGGATGATGCTTAAGTGAATGCGACCTTCTTGCTGGGAGGCAAAGGTGCCAGCAATGTGTGCCACCGTGGTAATACATCATCATTTTTTTTCCCCCTCCTCCTAATGTTTTGCATGACTTGCTCACTGTGTTATTACATAATTGCCATAAACGATTGCGACAAACAACTTTGGATTTAGAAGACACACTGTCTTTTCAAAGGATGATAATAGTAGCCATTGCATGGCTGACTCACTGGATTGTCTTTTTGTGGGCTATTTGAAGCAATAACCTCCCCTCACTTAACATAATAACGGTTATTGAGTTTAATCAAAATGTCATCAGTGGTTTATCATAACTGAATCAATGATCCCTCCAACTATTATCCACTTATGGTTTTGTTTGAGGCTTTAGACAAAGTGTTATATTGTTCTCTTAAAATTCAGAAGCAATAAGCCCCTAAATTATCCCCTTTTATTATATCAAAAGAGCAGTGACTATTCATTTTCTGGTATTTCTGTCCTACTCCTCAACCACCACCCTCTACAATTATCATTTAATTGTGAGGCTACCTGGGTATTTGGCTCTTTGAAGTGTTGCTTACTAAAAAAGCTCAATAACCTTTAGTTTTCAATAAGTTTCTTTAACCTTTCTTGGCAGTTCACAGTTTTTCTTTGTCTCTGAAACAGGTAATTAAGGCTGGAGTGGAGACCACTTGCAAATGCCATGGTGTCTCCGGCTCCTGCACCGTCCAGACCTGCTGGAGACAGCTCCTGCCCTTCCATGAGATTGGCAAGCAGCTGAAGCAGCGCTACGAGACCTCTGTCAAAGTTGGCAGCTCCACCAATGAGGCAACAGGAGAGGGCGAGATCTCCACAGGCCGAAACCAGCAGCAGCAGCAGCAGCAGCAGCAGCAGCAACAGCAGCAACAGCAGCAACAGCAGCAGCAGCCACAGCCCCTGCCTGGCTTAAATGACCAGATCCCTCGCACTATGGACCTGCTCCACATCGAGGACTCGCCCAGTTTCTGTAGACCCAGCAAGTACTCGTCGGGCACAGCTGCCCGCAAGTGCTACAAGGATAAGAACTGTGAAGCTATCTGCTGCGGGCGAGGCCACAACACTCAAAGTAGAGAGGTGACCAGGCCCTGTCAGTGCCAGGTGCGCTGGTGCTGCTACGTCGAATGCAAGCAGTGCACACAGAGAGAAGAAGTCTACACCTGTAAAGGGTAAACCGGTTTGCTGTCAGCACCAGTGGAGCAAGTGAACGAAAGGTCATGTTGAAAAGGAGTGGTGGTTTTGATCTCAAACAAGGTTTTGCTTCCACTGTCAGAACAGTGTCTGAACAAAGAGGAGCGAGCTGATGGAAAAGCAATAAGCACTTTGAGGGATTTCTGTGGGTTTGGGTTTCAGAGGTCCTGTGACCCCCCGTGTCTGCAGCATGCATTATTAAAAAAACCTTCTCAGACAATTGGGTCAACATCTCAAGCGTTTTTGTCACAGTGATGAAGCGAGTAGCTTTGTATTTTCCTATTATCAGAACATTTGCATCTACTTACAAAAAAAACTGATTAGTATCCATTTATTCAAGGACGGAAACACCAGCAGACCGGTTCCTGGGGCTTTACCCCAAGAAGAATGGTGTGCACGTATGTTTGGGTGTGTCTCAGTGTGTGTGCGTGTGTATGTATGTACGTGGGCACCTGGTAGGTAACAAAAGGGTGGTGGTGGGGGGGGGTTCCAATGACGACTTTTATGGCGATGAAAACCATATTCAGAGACTGCGAAAATAAGACAGGGTGTAAGATTTACTCTACACGCACATATTTACACTAACACACATTGTGTGTTTGCATATGTATGTACATTCAGTTTTATAGTAATTATATTATACAAGCCACTTATCTAACTATGTTAAGACAAACCACTAACCACACAAATGTATGTAGTTTGTGTGCCTTCTCTCACTTTTTGTTTTCTTGATTCATGTTGACAAGGCCCTCTGGAAAGCAGCACACTTTGTCTGTTGTCTTGCTGTGGATAATTTATAGACCCTTTGGGACTACTCCTTCATGGGGAGAAAAAGAAATTCTCATTTTTTTGTAATATAATATGAAGCTGTTACTAAAGTAAATGCAATAACAGAAAATAACTAAGCCAGTGAGTTTAGGCTATTCTCAGCCTTGAGCAAACCAGTGTTCAGGGAATACTTTAAACCACTATTTGGATAAAATAGAGAGAACTAGTGCAAATGCATGTACAATTCAAGTTGGAGATGACAATGGCCTTGTTATTTTAGCCAATACCATTCCAGCAAGTGATCACTTGAGCAGCAACAGTCCAGGTGTGACTTAGATCAAAAAATTGTGGAGCTCTGCAGAGCTTCAGTCTACTTATTAGGACATTTTTGTTTTGTTATACTTTGAATACTTTGAAGTTGTAAAGAAAACTGTGGAGAACTGGAGGAATGTATCCCCCTGCCATTTCATCTCCTTATATCCTCTTCAGCTGCCACAATTCAATTGAGCCATATTCAACATATAGACATGCAGTATGTACAGTGGGATCTGCATCAGTCAGTCCAAACAGAGGCTAATGAGGTGGAAATCTAACTTGTGGAGATAAAGAAACCTCACAGCTAATATTTACTATATTCTATAAGCATACTATTTGCAGATATGTCTCAGAAGTCAGTGTTGAGTTAATTTGCTCGGCCATATTGATACATTGTACACAGTGACGCATTTAATACAATATAAGTTAAATGCAGAGGTCAAGTACACTGTCACTAATTGGTATATGTGTGCAAAAATGACTCATTCTAATTCTAAAGTATACTAAATCCTGCCATGCAACTGCAGAGACCGATTAGTGTTTTGGCAAATAAAATATTTTTCTTTCTCGCTATGTGAGACGATTGGTAAATTTGAGGCTGCAGCTGTCAGCTAGTCAGCTCCAATGACAGTGATTTGCTTCATTAACAAATTTACCTGTTTTACAGGTGCAGTAAGGTGGGTTTTGTTACCCTGGCAGGTCATACATCTGGCTCCACTTATTGCTATAAAGCAACACCATGAAATCAAGAGTTTAATTTGATCAGAAATGCCTCTGTACACGCAAATCCAGTTAATATTCCAATGTGTTCTCAGCACTTAACCTCTGGGAACATAATGCATGTTACACACTATAAGATGTCAGATGTAAGATGCCTTGTTTTTGATGGGTGTGAATTAACTACTGAGTGAGGGACCCAGCTTGTAATATAACGCCATTCAAGCACTGAAGCCCAAAAGCCTTTTGAAAGTATTTAAAGTTCTGTATTTATAGATACAGTTCAGTGCAGAATCTTTTTTTTTGTTTGTTTGTTTGTTTGTTTGTTTTGGAAATTGTAAATAGCAAAGGTTTCTTCTCCTGTGGTATAGAGACAAAAGTAAGGCACATCTCTCAAATGCATTGATCCGCAATGTAGCACCATGACAAACATCTTTAAGAATGGATTTATGGATGGTTTAGTGTCTAAAGATGATTATTACAATGTTTGAAATGAAACCATGATCCCCCTACAGTGAAAATAATGCTTTAGAAACAGGCCTTGTTTGGCTTATTTGTCCTGAGAAGATGAATTCCAAGATATGAGGAGGCATGCCAAATAAAGACTGGTCAAAACATATACATAGAACTTTGCACGCTACATGGAAACCATAATAGCTATGCTGAGACTTGGAGCATAAATGCCTGCTTTCCACAGTTTTTGGAGTGTGTACTGTCTCTCTCTCTCTCTCTCTCTCTCTCTCTCTCTCTCTATCTCTCAATCCACTCCACTCAGTCTACTATTGAATATTCAAAACAGGCATGACAGGACTACCAAATGCACAGTGTGTGCATTTTTGTTTGTTTATAGATTGTACATATGACTAAAATTTCACTGAGGAGCATGATGCAGCAGCCGGCTGGATTTTTAAATGTCACATTCATCCATATTCTCAACTCCAAATCTCTGCACTGTTAAGTTGTCAGTGGATCATGTACAAAATTCTATTTTGTAGAAAAAAAAAAAAAAGATAAATTATTTTTTAAATATTATGAGCATGTGTTTAGTGTAAATAATGTCAAAGTCTAAATTGATTTTATATTCAGTTTTTTTTTTAAACTCTTGTTTTTCTTTTTGGGTGTTTGTTCCTTTTGGGGTGGAGGCTTCAAGAAGCAGTGTAACTCTGAATATATTTCCTTTCATATCTCAATATTTGCTGTTGTCGAAGCACTAACAAATCCTAACAAATTCATAACCCACTGCCAACCGGCTTTCTTTTATTCATTCACACAGTCACAATGCATTTACGCTTTAAATCACACACGTCAACGAGAGTTTATTTTGTGAAAAAGGCTGGCTTTGTAATGTTGGCCATGTGATACAGTATAAACTGATGATTTTGATGATCACTGTGTGACTGGTTTATAATCACCTTTACATGTACATGTACCTGTTTGTTAGGATTTGTGCTGTGCTCGTAAAACGAAGATAAAACACCTACACATGTATTACCCTTTGTGATGATATTACACAAACAAACAAAACCTTGTCCATTTCGTTCACTTATTCATGTCTTATGGGAACCCTAAATTATTTTCCTCTACCTCATGTGTATAGCTTGTAGGTATAAACAGATCACAAATGACTGGTAAGAATGTATTTAAGTTATTTAACATCTTTGTATAACAAAGGCGAAAAAAATCTGAAATAATAAATAATGAATTTTTAAATTATTTCACGTGTGGCTTCATTTTTCCTCTCCCCACCATGATGATCTCTTATTAGCCTAATGGTTCAAAAAGGTATTGTGTCCTGTGTTGTGTCAAGTCACTGGATTGAGTCTTTGTAAACACTGTAAATACTACTAAATACTCAAGATAGAATAAGTAAAGATGGATTAACACATATTTTGAAAAACAAAAACCAAAAAAAAAAATCAGGATTTACCAAAAATATTTATCGATCTGGAGGATAAAAAAAACAAAAACAAGTGACCTTCATGAAAATCTCAGTGATGATTAATCATTTTAGCTCATTTTCTGCCAAAAACAAGTACTGAGGCCTGGGTCATTGCCTCCAATGTTTACCTTTCATCATAGCTCATTGTGTAAATGAGAGGCAAAATGTAAAACAATGTAATAATGACAAAGTAAACTTGCACATTTCAGGCCATAGAAAAAATAAACAACCATTTAACAGATTAAAAAAAAAAAAAACTTCTTAAAAACACAGCCATAGAGGGGATTTCCCTTGAGTCCTACAGCACCAAATCAGATGGGAAGGAAATGGGAACTGACCAGAAGGTCTTCAGTTCATATCCCTGGTCTGTTGTTAAAATGTCTGAGGCCCACCTCTTGATAGAAGAATAGTGAGTGAAGCACAAAGGCCTTCCTGCTATGTAATCAGATATCATTGTTGAGGTTAAGTGTTTACAGGAATCCGATCCAGACGTCGCTGGATTTCACAGTTTCAGACAGGATCACCCTCAGGTTGCTATGACATTTTATATTGATTTAGTGTAAAGTGATTATCAAGGCCTCAGTCAAAGTACACTCCACAGTGCCGTGGCAGTGATGTTTTTGCTTCACTGTCAAACAAAGTTACGGTGAAACTAATTAGCACCAGATATAAACATTTCTGTTTTGGATTTACAGCGTTCTGACAGACGCAGGTGCCGGAAAATTACCCTGCTGAACTGCTATTATTTCAACAAACTTTATTCCCTCAGCAGACGAGTCTAGATTTCAGGGGGTTTTCTCTCTCAACAATCCTGCATATCTTGTGGCCTCATCATACAAGCCCTGACGCTGGACTAATCCAAGGGGGGCTTTGTGAATTCGGGCTGTGAATAGAAGCTTAATGTCCAGTTGGGAAAACAAAACTATTTCATTGTGTATCTCTTCTAATACCTACACATCAGTAGGAAAGCCTATGATATCCCCGACACGTGGACCTAAATCAGCAGTGCAGGAGTAGCACCCTCTTGGTGTTAGCTATTCCTCCCCTGGGTCTTAGATGCTTTGCTTCGAGAAAGTGAGAGTGCTTTAATGTAGTTGCTCACTGGACTCCCTCTGACTTCCTGGCCTGTACCGGCCTCTAATATGAGCTGTAACTTGTGTGGTGCGCTGTGATCCGACAACGTTTTGACAGCTGTTACCATGAAGGAAGTGGGTGCAACTAAAGCACAGACTGAAAAAGAGGTAAAAGAAAAGGGAAGCGTCGACCCCCCTATACTTCTCCTACCCCCCTCCCCCCGGACTGTCAGGCAGAGAGTGGACAGATAATTCTTGAACTGTTGAAAGTGGCAGGCGATTTATTTTTCCAGCATCATCCCACTGCACAGGATGTCTGTGTGCTGCACTGTGTGCATGTGCGTGTGTGTGGGAGGGTTATATGGTGCAAATCTACTTCTGCTGGATCAGACTTCATGTCATTAAATGCAAAGAGCAGAGACAATAACACAGAAAGTTGTGGTGAGAAGTCAACGCTACTGATAGAAATAGTGATGCTTTTTTTTTTTTTTTTTTTTTTTGGGTTTCGTGGCAGGAGTTGTAGTAGAAGATCAATACTACTTTCCAGTCTGTGGAGTAAAAAGGAAGCTGCTGTACTCCTAAGAGCAGGTGGTTAGCTTAGCTTAGAATTAAGAAACAGAAGGAAACACTGAGCCTGGTGACCTCACTGTGGTGAACAGAGTCCAGCAAGGTCCTCAGTCTGGCCAAGAAATGGTTCTGGTTTGGCACAGCTCAAATAAATGTTTTCAAATCACTGGCAAGATGAACATTTTGCGACTCAAATAATTTAATAGCACAAGACAGGAAGCTTGCAAAATGTTTTAACAATTAATTTAAAGTTTTACTTAAAGTTACCCATAATGGTTGGAAATATTAGCCTTTAATAATACAGGCAATAGTTGGTTTTAGCAACTTTTTTTTATAAAAAAGTATAATTTTATTATATATTAAATACCTGGGAAAACAATACAATCAAACAAGGTTCCAACTAAAATGTAAGAGATATATGTAATGAGGATCTAAGCATATGCTAATGAATGGGATGAAACATACTATATACGCAAAGATTTAGAGAAACACCTTGGCTCATGCTCCAGGTCTGTGAAACTCACACTTATGATTTTTTTTTTCAGCTTGCATGGGGAAAAAGCGAGTTCCTCTCTGGAAAGTGTGATAGGGGTCTGAAGGGTATATGCCTTCCTCGCCTCCTTCCTGTGCCCAGCCCAATAGCTTACCATGTTTATAACTGTTTTTGATTGTTGTTAAGCACCTGTCAGAGCTCCGACTTGTCCCTCATGCCTGGAAAAACATATGATCTCAACAAACTCTCAAAACAGGAGTGAAGTGAGGAAAAAAAAAAATGCAATGCATTAAGGAAAAATAATTAATGCACCGTATATATGGTGCAAATCTGCTGGTCTCACAAGGACGCAGTTAACTTCAGTGATATTGTATTTTAGGGCTGTGAGTGGCAAAGAGAAACCTTTCATCTTGTTTCTGCAGTGACATTATTACACAGTAATATCTGCCTTTATGGTCTTTCAATCCAAACAATGACAAAAGACCTAGATTTATGATGTCAGGAGTGTGGGATCAGTATTTTACTATTTGACTTTGGCGGCACAATGCACAGCAAATGGCAATGAGTAGTCGTGATCCCATTAGTGAGCAATAAAAAAGAAAAATGAACAAACAAAACCAAAAGACAACACCCTGTCTGGGCAGAGATGAGCAATAGCGGATCATGTCATTAATAGGTGACTGAAATGACCTTTTGAAGATATTTGGATGTCAACTGAGAGTCTTTCTATCTATTGTTGCTGTTGTCTAAAAAAGGAATTTCTGTCACTGATTGGGACAGACAATAAAGTCAATCAATCAATCTGTCTGTCTGTCTGTCTGTCTTTCTATCTGTCTATCTATCTATCTATCTATCTATCTATCTATCTATCTATCTATCTATCTATCTATCTATCTATCTATCTATCTATCTATCTATCTACATCTTTAAGACAACAAACACTCAAGATGTTCAGATTACGAACTGCCAGTATAAGAATTCATTTGTAATATATTCTGATTATATCTTGTGATGCACTCGCTGTAAAAACTATCAGTTCTTCACTGGAAGTGAACTGCCCCACACTCCAACCCTCTCTCAGCATGGGAGAAATCTCATTGACCACGTCTGAGGCCTCCCCGCATGGAGCGATGGATAATGATGATAACTGGCTCGGGAGGTTTTCAACACTTGCTCACAATCATAAAAATGTCAGCTTCACATGACCAAGCTCATTTTTCAAAACCCCCACCTTCTGTTTTAACATGCTGCACTTGTACCCAAAAGTCCAAATGAAGAATTAAAATATAGTGGACCTGAGTTGACATTCTCCTTCTGGAAAAACAGGATAATAAACAAACAAATTATTCTATAAATAATAGTGGAGCATGTGTTTCTTGCATTGGCAGACATACTTGGAAGGAGAGGAAAGCCCAAGAGACCCCATAGCAGGGTTTTTGGGGGGAAGGGATAAACACAGATCCTTGTGGACGCCTAGGTTTTTGGCAAGCTTGCTGTGATTGCAAATTGCACCGGGAGAATATGAGTGCTCACCAGCAGAGGTGCAGGGTTAGAAACTTTTTATACTTGAGGAAATTCCTCCTATTACTCCATTATTCATTGGAATCCCAGGGGAGATGGATGCTCTAACTGCTCTAGCAGAGACTGTTTGCAGGAAAACAGTTCATTACCCAGGAGTTCCTAGACAAGAGCTTGTTCTGATGTATTACAGAGTAGGATGTATGCAGTGGACACATACACATCAGTTCACTTGGACAGTAAGTACTTTGGAGATCACTGAATTGATATTCAATACCATAACTATACAGCATTAAATGTCAGTGTTGAACAGCCATTTACAATTGTTACAGAGAAAATTCGTTCTACCACGTCACCACCTGTTTTGTGAATCAGAGTTTAATAAAATGTTATCTACCGGGACAAAGTTTGGGTTTTGTTTTCTCCAAAAATGTTGTTATATAAGGACATAAGGGGAAGTTGTTCAGCTGTGAATCAAGGACGACCTGGAAGGTTCAATCAGCAGCTGTGCTGACCTATGACCGCTCAATTGTGTATGCATGTGGGGCGATGGTGAGGAAATTAGTTGTTTGTGTGGTGACGTGTGTGTGTGTGTGCATGCGCGCGTGTGTGTAGAAGGCTGGTTTACAATGCCAGGCCGATAAAAGTGAGGGGGGCTTACAAAGATGACACTGCTGTCCAGCTCATGCTTCAATTGTGCAGTAAAGATTCCCCAGCTGTCCTAAGGATTAGCCTGTGTGCTTATGTGATTAGGATACATGGCACCATGGCTAGACCAGGCGTCGCTGACACCGAGAATGCAGGATGAGATGAGACGAGAAAAACGGGCTGAATGGATGATGCCAGGATGGAGAGTGGAGGCCAGAAACTCTGTGCCCCCAACATAAATCCACAAGAGAGAAAAATAAGCCTGTTGCCGCCCAATGGTATGAAAAACAGAGGAATATTTCAAAAACCTCTGTATATTGAAGTTAGACATATGCTTGTGTGACTGTGACTGAATGCACAATACTTACTTAATACCTCAAAGTTGCTGTTTATATTATTTTACTTGTGAGAACAATGAAAGCAATGTATAACTTCCAGTGATGTTGTTTAGTTAATATTAATGCAGGGGACAATTGAGATTCAGACTTTTCCTAAATGGCAAATAAAATCTTGAACCTTGATCCTGACAAGCACTGTGAATTCACAAAACAACCTGTGTTATAGAAAAGATCATGTCAGTGCACTTCTCACAAATGTGTGCCTCATTTCGAATGAATTTCCACAAGCGTTTGGAAAGCACTATGCAATTTGTGACTGTGAAATCACAGAGTAAATAGAGCATGCTCGTTAAGTAAAATTCGAATTCATTAATCACAATTAATTGCTTGGGCAAGTGAGAGCCACTGTCAACACACAAATAGGGAATTTGTCAGTCTAATATAAATAATATGTAAAATTAAATCTCCAGAATGTATTAAATAATGAATGCAAAGTTAGCCCCTTTGTGAATAAAGTTTGAGGACATGCACTTCAGCCTAAAATAGTTCATAACTAGTAAATATGAATTAGAAGCTGTTCAATTTATATCACACATTCTATCAGCCAACATTTTTCCATTGTGTAGATATACTGTATGCGGTACATACGTGTGTGGATTTCATTTACTCTCATTTTAGTATTTTTACTGCTGTCGTTTGACCACACAAATTTTGATTGTTATTATATTACAAAAATTTGATATCAAACATACAGTGTAATAGATATCAGTACATATATACAATAAAATTATTTTCCAGTAAGAAAAGTCAGCCATCTTCAGCAGTGCACACACACCAGTGCTGTTAGTTAGTTAGCAGGGCCAGTACAAGCCTATATGGGGCCCTAAGCTAGATTTGATTTGGGGCCCCACTCCCACCACCTATGCTAGTGTCACCTATGCTTGACTATTTTGGATACAAATGTAACACTATAAATTGAATTAATTGCATTATAGCTGTCTTACTTACTCCAAACCAGTGTCACTCTCAGTGGGCAGTAAAATCACAAAAATTGTTTGTTTTACAAATATGTAAATATGTAATATTGGCACATTCATATTTAATATAGGTGAAGGGTGGTGGTACTGAACGTGAATTGAAAAATAGCAAAATACAATAGCAGACTCGGGTCAGGTGCACAATTTTGTACTAAATGTGCAATCTTCAACTACAAAATAAAACCAAGTAACTAATGCTAAACACTATTTAAATATATAAACATATCTAAAGAATCTAGATTTCTTCACGTTATAATGTTTTTCTTCTCACAAACTATTTGCCATTGATTTTTACTGACGCTTAGATGTACTATGACCAGGCTGATGATAAAAAAATGCAGAATAAAAGGAAGGTTCATGCATTGACTCAATGGCATGAGAGATAGCTCTTGGAACATACTGTATGTACACTGGAAATATGGGAAACACTGATACAAACACAGGAAGAGGCCATACTTTTCCTCCTGCATCCTCTCACTAAAATGTGCTCGTGGCTTGGGACAAGCTTAAAATGACTGACATATGGAATGACAAACTGTTTGACAACAATATGTGTGTGTGTGTGATCCCAGGTCACATGCAGCACTGCCTGCTCAAGGAAAAATAAATTAGGACAGCATTACGCAAATAGTTTGAAGTAATATAGCGCATAAAAAAGGCAGCTCATTTATTCACTCAACACTCGTACCATCCCAACACCAGTGACAAACATGGTGTGGGAAGGAGCTAAGGAGATAATAATCCCGTCTCTAAATGCAGGATGGTTCGCTTTTGCTCAGTTCCCACAATTGCTGTGTTTGTGTCAGGCATTCGCCAACTGAATTGAATCCCAAAGGTTAGTAGGGTTTCTTTTAACGAAGGGTACTTGAGCGTCGGTCACCACAATCTCAACAAGTGTGGCTGGCTGCTAAGAGAAAGAATCAAGGAGCAACCGCATTGTCAGAGGGGGCGGGTCTTAGTGGCAGAGGTCAGCTCCTTAGGATTAGTGGTGGTGGTGTGCGTGTATGTGTGTACGGCATAAACACTCATCTCGTCAGGACCAGTAGTCCTCATAGAGACCAAAACCTGGTCCTCATGTGCATTGTGGTTAGGTTAAGGTTAGGCATTAACCAGTTATGCTTAAGGTAAAAGATAATGCTTTAGACTGTCAATGCAGAATAGTGTTTTGTGTGTGTGTGTGTGTGTGTGTGGTGGGGTTGGACTTAATTGTTAATCCATTGATTTAACTTGAGTTAACATGCTGGCCAGGGTCCAACATAGACTTAAGTCTCAATCGGAGAGGGGCATGTATGTAGAGAGGAGATGGTGGGAAAGTCGAAATGCTATTGTTTGAGCCAAAAGGAGAATTGCAGAAACAGTCTGTGGTAGGTTTTCCAAAAACTCATCAACTACTGTCTACACTACACTTTGTGATTTGTTGTTGCTAATATAGTAACAAAAATAAGAAATACAGGGGGAAATTTTGACATAAGAAAAAAGCAGGTCATTGGCAGTAAATTAGTATTTTTACGCCGACTTATTGAAAAGACAAATTGCACAAACATCATAATCACGCGCACAAATCTAAAACAAATGTTTTTCTTCATAGCACACTGACAGAGCAGTATTTCCTTGGCAGTGTAAACACGAGAAACTTTGTCATCATGCTTGAAAACAGCGATGAATAATTTCATTTTAAAGATAATAGAACAAGGGGTGCATTGTCGAACACGGTGACCTGTAGAAAGCTTCAGAGATTCTTGGAACATGTTAAAACAGGACAGTGAAAGCGTAACCGTCCATGGACAAAGAAACATTCCTTGTGTCAGCGATACTTGTGTTTTTTCACGTCCATTTTTTCAATTATGTTAGCAGGCCTGTTGAGAGAGACAAGCAAGATTACCATGGAAAAAAAGAGAAAACACTCATCATTCTAGACAGCTATTTATGGGGCTGTTGTAGCCTCACAGGAATGGTCCTCCACCTTGACTTATTGAATTAATGAGAAGTTGTTGACAGGTTGAGCAACTGTCTCCTTCTCTCTGTGTTTCCTTACATTCACTTTACTCAACACGGTGCTGCAGCTGTCAGTGTGCGCTTCATTCCTTGGCTGCAGCCAGCCAGGGTTGATAAGTGCACCTTGCGGTCTCAAATCACAGTGACCTCAGGTTTCTATCGTTCAATCTGCCTCTCACGCTGCTGGTCAACTGATCACAAGAAACTTCCCTGGCAACAGCAGGTTTCTGGATGCATTGAAAGCTCAGTTCACCAAACACTGCTCAGGTTGCTATAAAGCATGATGAGTATGATCAGCCTCTGTCAAACGATTTCTCTGTTTATTCATATTCCTCACACTGATTAAAGTTAGAGTATATTAGAAGACCACTTTAGAATCAATAGAAGTTGCCTATTACAATATCACATAATATTTTGATTATATTTAAACAAATAAAATTATCCTTAAAGGTAGTGTCAGTGAAATGTTTCGGTTAAAATACAGTATGTGTGGAGTATCTCTGTATTCTGATAGCCGTCACTGATCAGTCTCAGGCATCTGGCAGGATGATCTGAAGACTTGCTCAGACTGCCAGGAAAAGAATCAGATTTTTTTTGCATATCCAGATTTTATTCAGATCAGTTTTGAATTTCTGGACAGCAGAGATGAACACATGAAATTAAATTTTCTGAAATATGATTCACATGCTGATGATTCAATCATTTAAAGGTATGAAATGAAATAACAGTTTAAGTAGATTTTTCAATTGCCTTTTGTGTCACTCAAGTAGGGGTGGTATTGATTAAAAATATTCAAGGTGGGTTTGATATCAATATTTGGACTGTGACAGAGATTTCTGACAACAACAAAAAAAAGTAGTAAAAAGTTTACATGTCTCGATCATCTTGCAGCCAATCAAGATCTCGATTAGACAAAACACCAAAAAAGCATTAAAGTCCGATGTCTATCCCAAAGTTCAGTTGATACCAAAGTATTGAAGTTTGATATTCAGACACAGTCCCAAAAATATTATACAAAAAAAGTATTCAATCAAACATGTTTAATCAAATATCAAAAGTGCTCATAAATCCTCTTTTCACTAGAGCTCACAACTGTCGAGAGCTGGACACGAGGGGGAAAGCTGCATCTCACCTCTGCATTGTTACATCACATCATCTGTCTTTAACTCATTTATGTTACCACAATTGTTTAAACAGTGCTGAGGTTCTGGGGAGGGGAAACATGCATCAATTCATTTTGAGTGAGCTTCGTAAACATGGTGCTGAGGCTGCAGTCCACAACTCCATCCAACAAATACAATTAATTATAAAACAGGTGTGATTTCAATAAAATCACCTACATGTTTCATTTGAACTCAGTGTTCATACCAGCCACACATTAGTATTAGTAATGTGTTGAATGCTGTAAAAGTGCACAGCTGTCTGATGAGATCTTGCTGAGCTTTCCTTTCCTGACCAGTTTGTTGTTCCAGGTTTGTTTTTGTTTTCCTGTGGAAATGTAAAGCCACTAAAACACAGGTCAAACAAAAAGAAGCAGTAGAGTCTTAAATTACTGTTTTTGAAAGACCTTTACGGCTCCAATTTGTATTCAGTTCTAGTTGAATTACCAGAACATGGTTGGTGGGGGGGGGGGGCACAATTAAACTGTGAGTGTGCCTGTTGAAAATTGTGATCCTTTAAATTCACAGCCAGCTCTGAGGTGTGATGGAAACGTCAGAGTGTGGGTCTCGAGGTGAGCGACTGGCGAGAACCAAGCCCATGGACCACATCCAGAAACGCAGTAACCTCCAGTGAAGCAGTATGGAAGGTGTTTCGTTTCATTTGGGTCAACGAAGCCTCTGCCAAAAAAGGCAAGTTCGTGTGAAGCGGATCTGCCACCTTCCTGGCTTCCCTCTCCGAGCCCCAAACCACACACTCTGTGGCAGGTATCAGTTAGTAACATGCAAAGCTGAGGATGCCAGCGTCCATGGCACAAGCTGAGGAGCGTGGTACTGCTTGGCAGGAGAGAAAGGTGTGGCAATCAGGTGTTGCCTTGTTAACTGGGAATATCCGGCAGCAGAGTCAATTACAGATTAATGTAGAGCAGGTGTTGTGTGTCTAGACTACTGAGGAGAAGTACACTCGCTGAGTAATTGAAAGTGCAGGTGCATCTTGGGCTTCTGCCAGCATGGGCTGCTGTAATGTTTTTAGCTGCATGACATCTCACTTGTAGGGCTATTGCATAAAAAAGCCTCCAAGTTCTGATGAAAAACATGATGCCTGAGCAACGCCAGGTTTGCTTATAAAACATCTCTCAAATATTATGTGCTTTTGTTTCTTCAACTTTGACGGCTATTAATGTAATTTCATAAGTTCAGGTTTATAGTTTATTGAAGTGATATAAAATTACTTGGCAAGCTATTTGGAATAAAAAACCCTCCTGACTTTGTCCTCCTAATCGTAAAAACCTGGTGGGTTTGGCTTCCCCTGCTGACACAGAATGGTCTGAGCCAAGAAATACAATCAAATGTTCCTGAAGAAGTCAGTCACTGTGGGTAACAGAGACAGGATAATGTCACCTGATATTCAGTGATAGACTGCAGTACCACAATGGACTGCGCTCATTTACAGATGATGATTTATGGTCCTACAGCTATTTGATGCCACTATTTATAGACCTGAAACAACAACAACATATGCAACTTAGTGAAAAGAAAACCACAAAAATCACATACAGTTTGTCAAATGTGTTTTTCATAAAAGCTTCTGGTTTAAGGGAAAACAAAGTATGCAGTTTGCAACGTTTGCAACACATCAGTAAATCAATAAGTGAGTAATATCTGCTTTGTGTTAATTTACAATTGTAGCAGCGATCTGCACTGTATGGCAGCTCCTGGCTTGAGGCTCTCACTGGCTATCAGTCTCCAGGGCTAAGAGGATAATGTGTTAGCTGATATCTTAGCTCAGTGTGGTGCTGAAATGGGGAAAGGGAGTTTAGCAGAGGTAATGATGGACCACTTTGGTCTGCCCTGAGACTGAGACATTCAGGCCCAATTTCAGAGGGAGCACTTTACGCTCTATGGCAAATGCATTGGTCAAATGCATGCTATTTAATGTTACTGTTTTCTTCTACCATATCAAGTGAAAGGAAATGCTGTTCGTTAAACTGTATGCTTTAGTTGTAAAACATGACAAGGACAGCACACTGACTTGAGAGCATGTAACATGACTTCATCACTGCCTTTAGGGTGAAATCAGGACGGATATGGTGCCAGGCAAGGCTCCTCTTTCTGTCCTCACACTGAGCCTCTCCAGTCATGGATCACAGAGCTGGAGAAGCAGCTAATAGCTCTCTCTAGCTGGGCCTGTGCTAAATACTCCCTCCACTAAAATTATTCCTCTGGGAATCAATGGGCCCATTCTTTTGTGGGCTGCAGTTTGCTTGATGGTCCCAAACTCAATGTGAAACATTAGACAGCAATGGGGAAAACATAAAACATAATACTTGTGTGACCAGCTTGTCATTGGCTCCTCGGTGCCTGTGTTAAGAATTTTGCCCAAGATAGCAGATTGAGTGAGGGAAAGGCTAGTGAGGGTAACGTGGCTCTCTGCAGCGTAAACACAACACTGATATGGGGTAAAGGAGGGGCTTCTGATGAGGATCACTGTAAACATTTTGGGTGTCGTTCACAGAAACACCAACAGGCAATATTCAAGCTCAAAGTTATGAGTAATGACTGATGCATGCTCTCTTCATCACCGCGTTAATTCACTCCAAAATAAGCTCAACAAGGGTCAACTATAGAAGAGTATCCATGGAACCAAGGCACCTAAAACAATTAGCAAATATAAGCTTTCATTTACTATATTGTGGCTTTACCATCAGGTCCAAATTATACATCACTCAGAAGGCCTGCAGATTGGTTTGTGACAAGATACTTGATAAAGTAATATAATTCTCATTTCCTCAGCAGTATTTACAGTAAAGCTGAGCAATAATTCAATGACAATATGTGTGTGGCCGTACAATTTTCTTACGTACCAATATAAGAGGTTCAAAATAATTCAATATAACACTTACGCAGTGTGCAAACATGTCGTTTCCTGTCTGTAAAGAGGCTTGATACCACAATTAATTTAGACCTCCACTTTAACTCAGGAGCAAAACTTTTTAATTATCTTACATTTATTAAGATCATTATCACCGTTTATCACCAACCTTTTAATAATGATACCCTTTTTTTAGGCATATTGCCCTAACTTAAAGCCAGAATGTGCAGGATCTCCAGATAAGCAAGGACAGTCACATGTTCTCTACACATTTACAAGGAATTATTTGCGTCTATTTTCTTTCCCTTTATTTTTAGGTTGTTTTGTAGGACAGGCAATTGTTGCCAATGCTGGGATGGTTAACCTTCCCACAAAAGGGACATGAACAGTAAATAGGAGTGTCCCACTCTGAACTGCCCTGTGATCAAAGTCCCATTAGATATTAAGATTTCCCCAAGGCTGTAAAAACGAAACCTAAATGAGATTTAAAGCTCTCTCTCAGAACACTTGGTTTACATTATGCTGAAATTTTACTTTGGAATTATTGCGCAATAATGCCAAAAACATGGTGCCTACACAAGTTGTACTACATGATGCTAATGAGCAATGTAGTAATGTAGTAAACATTTGATTAAACCAAAAATCAATATTTGTGCCACTGACACCCAGTTATTTGTATGAAACACAGTCATTTGGGTTAATTATTATACAGGAATTAGTTTTCCTGTTTTGGAGCCTGGTCAGAGCCAGCACCTTAAAACCAAGGATCAAACATGAACCACAGTCTTTTCGTCTGCATCCCCTTTATTGATTGAGCTCCACAAAAATGCCAAACATCTAAAATGGAGCAAAGCACTTAGTGGAAAGGCAAACATCTCTATTTTAGCTTTTTATAATCCTCATCATGTTCTGTCTTGAAGCCCCTTTTTAATCTTCCTGTAACTATTCTTTCAGTCAACCACAGGGATCACTACCCTTCACCCAGAGAGTTTAGCCTAGCCCTGGACCACAACATCTCCGCTGTCTTGCCACAATAACCTGATTCTTACTCACCCATAATTCACAGATGCCAGGGATTCTAGTATCTTTGCTTCCCAAATCAATTATCACAGATCTGCTCTGACTTCCTCCAGGTGATGACAGCAGCCTTCTCTGCATACTTGATGTTGTTTCAAAAAAAAAAGAGAAAGAAAAAGAAAAAGAGATCACATTCCAAATTTTAAAATTGTTTCAAGGTGGACCCAAGTTAAAGGCATTTGAGCACCGACAAATTGCAGAATAAATATCATTTTTTATTGTAGTTTAAAACCAGGCATTTATATTATTTGCAATGCAAAACTTGTGTGGAGTGGCAAAAAACAAATTAAGTTGATTTGAAATCAACTTTTGACTTTTTTTATTTAAAATGTGAGCGTCTTCCACTGATCATACTGATGCTTGTAATAGACCACTTGTCTACTAGCACTGGATATGGGACTCTTAAATGTTATTTATTGTTTTTGGTCGTAATACGTGTCTAAATGCAGTCTGGATGTGGCTCGTGTTCATTATGTTCCCCTGTCTATGCCAGACCTCAGCTCCACTTGTCTATTTGGTTACTACTACTGAGCCTTTGTTTGTGCTTCAGTGGAAGCTGATACGAGTCAGTAAGAGGAGCCTGTTGCTACAAGAGTCTCTGCAAAGGTCAAACATGGTGGTTTGTTTTTCCTGGGATTCCTCTGGGATACAGAGTGAATAACTATAAGGCTATTTTACCTGTAGGCAATAAGGTGCAACAGCACTCCTGCCAGTTGGTCAATTTGAGACAAACATGTCTTTATGGTCCTAGCTGATTGGGAAGTGTAAACATTTCACAACGATGACTAAAACTAAAAAAAAAATGAGGAAAATGGCTTGACCACAGTATATATCAGACTTTTATCACCAGACAAATATGAAACAAAAGCCGAGAACTTTATTTTATTGTCAGACTGAGATTAAAATGATTATTTGGTGAGGAACCTGACTGGTTTTTGTGGTATTTATTTTGACTTTCAGTCATTTGGTCCAGCCTACAACAGAACTACTCATTTGCAGTCACCACAGCTCCACCCATGAAAGACACAAAAGCTACTTGGAACACCCTCTATGAATAATGTGGGACAAATTCAATATTAAGCTTTCTCTTGAAGATTTTTGGCTAGACTTGGAATGCTGAACACAGATCACAGAGACAGAAGAAGGCTTAAATGGTTTACTGCAGCAATAATAATAATAATTTTACTGAATACTCGGCCCAAAATGGTAGGTGTGGCTGCAATAGGCTTAAGCATAAGGAATTTTCAGTGTTTGATTCATGCATTTACCTAGTTCCTGTTCAAGTTCAGCTACCATGATTTCTTTGGCACTGATTGTGCAGATTGGGCAAAATTAAAGAACATACCTGTATATCTTCTGTATACAGCAGAGCTGAATGGATGGTGATTGGGCCATAATATTCTGTAGGTGTGGCTGCATGTGTGCTGCCTAAATCGACATTCACACTAAATGACACTCACCCCACTAAGTTGGCCTCATACCATGAGCAGCATCATCAAATGGAGACCTTATCTCAGCTATGCTGATGAATGGCAAACGGCCAGAAACACATACCTTCTCCTTATTTTCCTCAGTGTTTAGATACGTGCTTGTTGTATGGGATACAACTGATTTGCCAGTCACATCAGGCTTGAGAGTGATGACAAGTACATGGGGAATGTTAAGTGCAGTGTATCAGAAAACATCAAAGAATACACAGAAACCTGGGCAGCACGTAAAATTAATGATCCAGATCGACGTCTG
This sequence comes from Brachirus orientalis, assembly GCA_016785285.1. Taxonomy (NCBI): domain Eukaryota; kingdom Metazoa; phylum Chordata; class Actinopteri; order Pleuronectiformes; family Soleidae; genus Brachirus; species Brachirus orientalis. The sequence continues at coordinate 2,082,937 of JAFBJR010000504.1, read as the reverse complement.
TGCAGAACAAAGAGAGCAGAGAATAGGCTACTGTATCAAAAAGGTCACAGTTTAAGTTCTGTGTATTTTACGGTCTGCTGGACCATAATGTGTCATCTATTGAAAACTTAACATCCTGGATGTGGCATCAGTTTGGAAAGAATCTGGGCACTTGCCAAGAAAATCAAAACAGCTTTGATTTTAAACAGCCTTTCTGATGCCTCAAGTTTACAATACTGCAAAACTTTAAGGGAAAGGTAAAGGTAAAAGCTTTAATCAAAAACTCACTGAATTATTTTTTTATTAAAGCCCCACATTTGCAAAACAAGCTCTCTTTATTGTGATTTGTTTGGAGGTGATTTGACGGGGAATGCAATTGCACACCTGACATAAGCAGGAATGGTATACTTTTTCCAGCAACCTGTATTTACAGAGCTGGTATACAGCACCTTTATTATTAACAAACTGATGTGAGACTTTTGGGTGATCCCACAAACTTGATGACTTGTTTTGGTGTGTTAAAATAATAGTATTCCAATTGCATTACTGTTTGCTAATGTAATCATATATAACATATTCAGTAATATATTCAGTAACTAAATTTCACAGTAATGTAACCCAACCCTGTTTGTGAATGCACTGAAGCAAACCCAATCTGGAAACTATCCAAATCCAACCAGCTGGGCAGATGCTTCTGTGGTGCCTGAGCGCTGCTCATGTCCATGGCGACAATCTCTGGCGACCAAGCAAGAGAGAAAAGCCTGAAAAGCTGCTTCCTGGGTGAGCTGTGGTGCCACTGGCGCCTGCATGAGTGAGATATAAATCCTGGCTGCTTTGAAAATAATTAGCACAGGGATAAAAACAAGCAGGCCAGTCTCCCCGGCCTGGCGCTGAAGAGGAGACAGGTGCCACCAGTGGAGTTGCACCCTTGTAGTACACAGCAGGCCCAAGCTTGGAGTAAGAATGCCAACTTTGATTAGACAAAAGAAAAAACCCCACTGATCAGGCAGCCCTGCTTCCTTTTTTTGTGGTCCTACATCACACAGTTTCGGGACAATGGGAGGCTGCAGGGTGTGGGATTTATATGGGTCTTGGAAGAGAAAGTGGATGGAGAGCTAGGTTGGAGGGGTGGGATGTTTGTATCCACCCCTGTGACCTGACCGTTGAACTCACCCCCTGGTATGATGAAAGCTATGTTTTTATTGGGCCAGTATCTACAGACGGCAGTGGAGTCCAGTGCAAATAGATCATGAGGAGATTGGAAGAATGAAGATTCCAAAAAAACAGTCAAATCCTGAGTTGAAAGCTCGGCTGAAGATTAGTCAGATAGGTGATAAGAAAGGACAAAGAACATACACCAGTTATTCAGACTAATGTACTTTCCATTAACAGAAGTCACAAGGGAGACAACACCGTAGACTAAGGTCACTGATGAGCTTTACAACATAGCTCAATGGTAAAAACTATAGTGTAGAGTCGCTTTGAAGTGGATACACAGTAGTATAAAAGCACTATGTTATACAGACCATTTACATGTGCACAGGTATAGAAGTAAAGATACCTTTAAGTTCAAACACCACAAACACAAGTACATCACCCAAAACACAGGTCTCTATCCTCATCACTTAACTGTGTCCCTAACTTTGTCAAATAGGTTAAGGTTTTATAAATGTCATAGTTTGGCACAAAATACAGTAAGACTAGACATTTTAGTCCCACATGCTTTCACACCAGTAACATGGACTTGCAACTTCAGCGCCTTCACTCAGTATCTGATATGAAGAGATCACTCCACAAGCATTGTCTGTGGGTTCCCATCACTCCATCCTCTACGCTTGTTCTGACTGTGTTTTATAGCAGTTATCCCCTTAAGCACCCTGGTGCACGACAGCTTTCCACCGTCATCATTTTTCATGAAATCAGTAGATTTGCCTGACATATTGTCTGATATATAAGTTGCTGTTTATATAGGTCTACTGTATGGATGTGATCACCGCAGCTTCCTGCCAAAAAAAAAAAAGCATTGCTTTAGTTATGAGTGTTGCATGATGGGATTGCATGGCACCAGCTATCAGAGCCCTATAGATCTCACCCCCCCCTTATGTCAGCCCAACCCTCAAAAGAGAAAAACACTGCCAGACAACTGGTAGAATCCGAGAATAGGAGAGAGTGTTATGGGGACAGCTGCACTGATACTGACGACATCATAGCATGACTACATCACCTCAAGCAAGTTTCCATGGTTATTGTCGCATTTGACCAAAATATGTGTGCGCCACCAACTGGTCCAGGAAATGTTGTGCTACAGGGAGCAGGAGCAGTTGGCACATAAGATCTGCACGGCACAGACGCAAACGTGAAGTGTGCTCCCGTTTGTCTGCGGAGGGTCCATGTGGACCAACGAAAGTTACATCATGCAGTTTTTTGCTGACATGCAGACGTGGAGGGCATGACTTGCTAATGTTACAGTAGGTGTCTTTTTTAAACCACAATATGGCTGGACATAGTGTACCATCATACTGGACACACCACCATGATTTGATCATGACTGGTGACAGCCTATCCTACAGTATGAAGGTGCTTTATTAACCTTAAAAGTGAGCTCAAATGAACACGTCCGCTTCTTGCGTGTCTTTACCCTCATAGAAATTCCTTTTCCCTCGTGTTGCGAATCTGTCAGTCATTATCTTCTAGAATGACATGAGACCATCATTTTCCACATTCAGGAAGTATGGGCATCCCTGGCTGTGTTTGTCCGGTGGACAGGAAAAGGAAAAACAGGATGAGAGGCAGTTCCCTTCACTATGGCAAGTCTCCAAGGTTAGAACTGGGGATCCCCTCTCTGATCTGAATTGTGGTATTCAGTGTTCGAGAAACTGACAGTTGAGACGTTCCCATGTCATATTTTCTATTGTCTTTTGCACTTGGGTCAGGGATTCTCTTTCCATGGTGATTATACTGCTGCTGCTGCCAGTGGCTGGTACTGTGGCTTGGAGTCTTGCTCAACGAGCAGTGAGAAAGCTGCCTTTTAACCGGAGAATCCAGCTTCAGACGCCTGACAGGCAAACTTTTGCACAGCTGCAAAGTACTCGAGGATGACACTAATCCTCTTATCCACCTCTCAGTGGAAAGAGGCGAGAACAGAGGAACGCTGAGTGAGAAATGCAACCTTTGAATTTGTTGTGACTCACACCTGGCTACTGTATGACTTAATAACAGTCATTGCAATAGACACTTTACGGTAAACTAAATGTCCCCCAAGTGCTGTAATTTTGAGGCACTTGCAATTTCATTTTATGCTACCTCACTACATTCCAACCTAAAATTTCAGAGTGAAATGTGTAATTTTCTACGGTACAATTATGTGACATCAGCAGCCAGTTGAAACTCTCTTCTGATTAGCCTATGTACTGGATATTGTATAAAGTTTAACTAGCATTTTCTCTGTGTGGTAAAGCTACTTTTTACTTAATTTATACTCGCAAGCAATAATTTAATGACAAACTGTTCTGTCCAGTTATCCTTGTTGAAAGGTCTTCTGTCGTTTAAACTATAATCTCTCAGATAACGTGTGTGTAACAAGAACCAGGATGGCTTTTTTTAGCCTATGCAGGCAACATCAGTCACAGTGATGTGAAAGGTGTTTCAATCATTCATGCCAACAAGCTCATACTTATGATGTCATCGGGATTTACCATTACACTACGTCTCCCTCTCTCTGCTTCCTACATGTGAGTTATGGTGCACGTACAGAAATGAGTGGGAACAATAGGACAGATGACGTTTTCCTCAGGCTCAACATTTCTTTAGCTCATGCTCAAATATTTTGTCAATGACCACAGGGTCAGTTCCTATTATTACCCAGAAAAAAAGAAACTCTCACGCTCACTTTCTAAGTGTCAAGTAAAATTATAACTGCCTTGGTTGATGCCAAGAAACAGTCTATGTCTGGCATATCACTCTTACGTGCATGTGCCAAACACACTTCTCTCTCATTAGCTGTCAAAGGAGAGTAGTACATTTTGTTTATTGAAATAGTGAGTTGGGATTTATTATTTCCTCTTACAGAGGAAATGTGGACACTTATTAAACACCTCATACTCAGGACATTTCTGCAACAACGCAAAAGAAGCCGGAAAAAGCAATAAAGAGGGGAACCCAGAGAAGAATGGGGAAAGTAAGTGTGCCAGCCTTTGAGGAAGTTTAATCTGGAGACAACACCCTGCATTTGTCAAAGACTTGAGCTAAGGTCATGATGCAGACTTGATGAGGTGATAAAGTGCTCAGGTACCTCTCATGCACAGCAGAAGCAGGAAGCCTCTCTGTCTTCCATGAGGCCCAGCCACAGCGAGATTTATTCAACTGGAGCAAACCTTTGAGCCAAGGCAGTGACGACTGTGGAAGACTAATGCATACATTTTTTTTTTTTTTAAATATATTTATTGGTTTTGTTTAATTGAGTGCCAATGCCACATTTGATTTAGTGTCTGTGACACTAAGCTGAAAAACAGCCATGGGAAAATCTGAGCTTTTTGTAAATAATTAGCACTGAGGATAAAATTGGATACATTTTGAGCAGACACTAATTTCCATTTTGAAAAAAAAAAAAAAACACTTCTGTAAAAGTAACATGGTAATTGTTTGCCCAATTTGTCCATAACCACAATTTGTCGGGATAAATCATATGACTGAGATACTTCCTTTCAAAACAGTATTTAAGAAACCACTGAGATATGAAAATCAGCCCTTATTTTCAAATTAAAGGGCAAGCACATTTGGAGTCCACATTACAGAGATTCCTGATCAATTTTAAGCTTTCAAGTTATTTTATATCATTGCAACCACAAATGTTTAATGCTTCAGTTGTTTAAACTGCTCCAGGATTCGCATAATGATTGAACATTGTGTGTGCTGGAAGGGCTCCACATTTTTATATTGTGGGATATCTGCAGTAGCAGCCTTTCACTGGTTTCCCTCAGTGAATTTAAGAGTAGGAAAGAGGATGGCTGTTAACTTTGTATGTACTGACATCAGCCACTGACCAACGCTGTCGAACAGACATCAAAACATGCACTTAGGCAAACTGCACACTCCCTTTTCCCACATCCCATCCCAGAACCCTTTATGTTGTCCACACAATGGAAATCCAAACACACAAGAAAGATTTTTCCATGCAAATGTGAAATCCATACAGGAAAAAGAAAAATATGCAGTTCAAGATTCACCATGCACCCAAAGAAAACAAGTCTCTGTAAAGTGCTTGTGTTGCCAGCCCGACAACCTCCAGCCTTTCAATTAAGCTGCCAGCAGTACATCAACTTGACAAATACTGAAGGATGTGACCTCTTGATCTGAGCTGAACCCAACCTTACCTCAACATTATGGTCAGTGTGAGCTGACGGACAAAACAGTAATCCATAAAAAGAGGTTTGTGTATCACGCATATTCAGTAGCTCCAAGCAAATGGATGAACAGCAAGGAACACTTGAACCATTTTTTTTAAAAATTACTTAAGTTAAAATATGACTCTAACTACACTCAAATGGATGAGATGTCAGGAAGGCCATCTGTAATTATATTCAATCACAGGGCGGGTCAGTGTTTGGATTAGCTCCACTTGTATCAGTTTGTAGATAATATGGACTTGTGTGGCATCTAACCATCGCTTCTGAAGTAAAACCTAAATAAACACCTGATACTTTACAGATGACACATGACAGCCTCATTGTGGCGTGGTCCCATGTTTTTATTTGCATGTGGTGCACGTTATTTTGTTCCTCTTGATGTTTTTCTTGTTACATTTTAGGTAAACACTTGACAGTAGATAGCATCAGCAGTCCCGGTGGACAGAGGACAGGCTGTGGGAAAGTGGCACTGAAACGATGATCACTCTTCAGATGGGACTCTTAATTGTAGCTGTCTGAACACCTCCTCCCAGTCTTAGAGACACTGTTGTCTGAAACATGCCAGTGCTGTTAACAATTGTCTGGTAAAGCTTATTGAGGTCCCGCTAGTTCCAGATGTTTGAAGGCTGCCTGGCTTTGGTGCAGAACCTCTACGCTGACAAGCCAGATGTGTCGCAGTACGTTCCTTGGCGCAGTCAGCAGCTACGCACATTTCTCAGCCCACAAAAAGATGCAGACAAGATAAATGTGGCTATGTTAATTGACTCAGACTCAAACGCATGACATCTATTGGAAAAGAACAGTTGTCTGTTGTTAGACTTGCAAATCTACAGTATACGTGCAGTTGCATTTCAACTTGATCGCAAATCAGATGGAAGGACACATTTTTTTCGACAAATGTTTTCCTTAGATGATCTGGCTACTGCACAGCAATGGTTCAAGGGCTTGTTAGACATTCTTACTTTTTTTAATGGCAAATAACAAATGAATACATGCTGACATGAATGTTGTTTATCTGTTTGGTTTGTTCACGCAAAATGCGATAAACATCATTGTACTATACTGCACAGAGATTCTTTGGTGCACAATAGGAACATGTACCAAATACTAGTAATAAAAAAAGAAAAAGCTAAGAAGTATGATGAATCTTTCCTTTTGGTGAGATTTAGTTTCATGTGTCAGAGGTTCAATGCTTTAACCAGTGGGGGACACAAGAGCCCACCTATAGTCCACAGAGATGGGCTAACACCATAATGTGTGGTGCTATGCCACACGCATGATCAAAAAAACATTATACAGACCACTTATCCTGTAAATATAATGGGAGATAATCCAGTCACCAAAGAAAATATTAATTTATTTGCTGATGTATGATTAGTCCTGACCAGGGTTTCACAATTTTTTTTTATATGTGGACCCACTCTTTAAATTATCGCAAACCTGCTGCCTCACAGCCAGAAGGTCACTGGGTCGGTTCTCAGTTTGACCGAGGGCATCTCTGTGTGGGGTTCGCATGCAACTGTTTTTATGTTAAAAATCTGAAAATTTATTTGAAGCCATCGCCTGTGACCCATTTGTGGGTGTAGGCATTGTATTTGTGCATCTTTTATTTTAAAATGACTCGGTGTCTGCTGTAGGTGCCCCCCCCCCCATTCAGAGTACAAAGCAAATATAACAAACCTCTGAGGAAAGAGAGATGTCATTAGTTTTTAAGGTCTGGCCTGTTTAAGTTTGCATAAGTATTCAGAGGGCCTTCCTGTAAATTTGATTGGCACAGCCATAAAATTAAAGGGAGCTATTGGCTGGGACACCGTTGACAAATTGTAAACCAGCTGAGAGTTTACCTCTTCAACCTTAACATGTAAGACTTGATGTGAATGAGTCACAGAACTCCACCATGGATCTGCCAAACACATTTACGTGCTTGGTCACCATGCCAAATACAACACATGGATCCAAAAGTGTGCAAGTGAGACCTACACATCCATTTGGAAACCACAAAGACATTAAGAACAGTTTTAGTTTGAAAATTAGAAAAATACTACTACTAAAATATAAAAATATATAATCTGTAACTTCAATTACGAACCTTTTCTTGTGGAATAAAAGGGTGGGGGAAAAAATACATGGATTAAGAATGTGGCCTTTAATCAGTCACCTCCCAACTATTATATTTCCAAACATTTTGATTTAATCTACATTTTTTTTTTGCTTTTTTTTCCATTCATAAGTGGCAATCAGCACTCTGCATTATAATCTGGTTTTTTTTATGTATGCTGGAACATGGCAGTGAATGATGTATAATATATGTACGAATCATTAAATAATATTAATAACTGCTTTTATAAACAAAATGTTACTCCTAACCTTTTCTTTCCCTATTCTGTGCATCCAACTAAGCTGGTAATTAAGGGGATTATTGCAATTTGGAGATTTAATAAGCAAATGGTTTGTACTTTCATAAGAGATGCAACTGTATTTTTTCAGAGCATCGGGTTTAGCAGTTTCAGTGTTGAAACAATGGCCAAGTTCGACATTCGATCAGACAACATCTGATATTTCTCAACTATAAATTCCAGTCTGGGACATTGTGCACACAAATGATGCAACAATGTCAGGCATATTTGACAATGACCAAGTCTACAGCATGACTAATCTATAAGGAGGAAATCGCTGTTTTACAACAGCTAGGGAACAAATCTTGTCTGTGACATCTCTAGAATGCACAGTTTAGACACTTGTGCAAAAAAAACCATCCAGTTTAAAGAGAAAGAGATAAAGAATGTCCACTCCTTGTTAAGTTGGGCCAATTTAGGGCAAATGTCTATTAAAAAATTGATTGAAGAATATAAGAATCTGTGTGTGTTTCTATTTTGCCCTTTGTGGATACCATAGCACCAAATAAAAAAGTTAGACATAACCAATTCAGTAATAAAATGAAAATATTATTACTGGAAGGTGAAGAATCTTTTCCTGGAAGGAAAAGTATCCAAACCTGGCAGTTGAAGTTAAGATTACTTATCCTTCATGCGACACACAGGCTAAGTGGTGTATTTATATAACATACATGTCCCAGGACATAGTGTATAGTTGATGTGAAATGGACCAGAAGAATCCAAGGGAGAAAAACAAGTCAATTTCTCAACCAAGAAAATGGAGAGATTTAGGAATGTGGCCTCAGACTTGGCACAAATATGGAGGACAGTCACGAAGCTGAATGTGGGCAATAAACAAAAAGTCACGCAAATGTACACTTCACATGCAACACAGTTGGTGATTCACTTAAGTGTCTGGCTGAAATTTTACTCCCTTTGGCCTTGGTTACATATGGCATCATTTCGTTTTGCAGCAGACAAATACACAAGTGAAGCTGAATGCAGGTTATCAGTATAATACTCACAAATGACACCATGCTGAGAGAATCCAAGTAAACCACTTTCACTGCCAACTTCATTTGAGACAATGGAAACCTTTTTGGTCTCCCCTCCCTTATGAGCAGACAGAACGTTGCTCCCTCTTTACGTCATCTCCGTTCCCTTATTAAAACAATCTACGAAAGACTTTGTGTAAAGGCCATTAATGACTACAGGAATTAATACTGAGCCACGGCCATGTCTCAGAGGGCTATGCCGACTTCCCCGCACTATGAGCGTCTGCTACGCAGCAGACTCCAGCGACCACCACAGTTGCCAGGACACAAATGTTAACATCAGGACCTACATGTTTCCTCTTAATTGGATGCCTTTCATCAAACAATTAAGAGCTGTCTTCTACCAACCAGCTGGGAAAGGAAGGACTTCACTGCGATAACACAACTGCATACAGTAGATGAAAGCAATGTCAGACACGGTGAAGGAGAGAAATACACATATGAAAGAGAAGACCCAGTCAAGTCTCAAACAACCCTTTTCCTGAACCCATTGTGGCTTCTTGTAGGTTATCGTGCACTTCATCAAATCAATAAAATGACAGCTTTGATATTAAATGTGATCATAAACAGTTTTTGTTTTAATTCATCCTAGTTACCCTAACCTTTACTTTGATAATTATCTGAGATGATGACGTCATAAACAATTTATTCGTTTATTAAAACTAACTTTTAAATGCAGCAGAAATGACATACTATGAATTCAATGTGTGATTGTTTCTTGTGGATGGAAATAGGCTCATTTGTAATTAACCACAGATGAAACACACCTGGGAGTGGTCAGGAATGCATGGGAGAGTTGTAATGTCACAACAGTGAGATCCCAAAAATGTCAACTTGCAATAACTGTTATTTTCATGCTTTTATTGTTGACAGATTAGAGCAGCCACGCAGAAAGACAAACTCATTTTCTCTGCTTGTGGTTCAAAACAAAGAAGACAGTGAAACTGATCATTACGTGTAAATTTGTTGAAGAGATCACACACATAAATATTTAGTACAATTTCTATACCCATTTCAAGCTAAAAATACTGTTTAAATGTATTCCAGGCATTGTGTTTTTACACATAGGCATTGGAATGATTTTTTTTTTTTTTTTAAAGAGAAACTCTTTGTAAAATATGGCACGGTCACGCTCCCTGTGTGAGCAACAGATGTGTGTGAGACGCAGTGGATCAGCATCGCATATGCATCCAGCGTGGCCCAGGCATTAAACAGTTTTAAAACTTAATTTTGACCGTAAAATAAAAGCTGAGCATAGATTCAGCTATGCTCAGTCGTTGCTAAATAACGAACACATCTGTTGGAGCTGCTGTGGCTTCGAATGAGGGACAGAAACAATCATCATTCTTGCCAAACTTGGAACACACAGAGCCAGGCTCTGGGCTAGGTCGTATTTTTTAAATTTCCTGTATAGTGGCTGAAAATGTCACCTTCTAGCTCTCACTCAGTTCAGAAGAGTCGGTCAATTAATTAACAGAGTCATGAAACATGTTTGAGTTGTGTAGGGAACATCAGATCTGCATTAGGCCTCATCCTTACAGAAACAGAACTTTCCCTATATGACCTTTTTCTTTTTTTGTTCTTAAAAAGGTTCTCATGAACCTGGCATTGTTTCAAGAAATGTCTTCATTCACACACAAAAAACCCCCAAAACAACTCTGAGCACTGTAATATATTGCCAAGCCTTAATGTGGCACTGTAAGGCTGACACAGAAAGACATCAAAAACAAAGGAGAGGTCAATGAGCAAACGCAGAAATTTAGCGGGATTGGGGATCTCATAATTGCTTTCCTAAAGTTGTGTTAAAAAGTTTTGAGATGTTTTCACTCTGGGAACTGTTTTAGTGTGCTAGGGCTCCCATAATGACGATACAATATAAAGAAACTGACATTGCAAATTCTCCTAAACTCATTCTCGTATGTACGGGCCCTTAGTTTCGACTTCACTGTGTCTGAATATCGGGGTTTCAGTGCCGACTGATTTCAAACTTGCAAGACCTTTAAAGAAAAAGTGGTTACACTATTTTTTTTTAATGTGTAAGTCCTTTAAAATCCATCAATATCTACTAACATTTTAGAGTCACAGGTGGGGTGATTTACATCACTGTGGGTTATAGTAACATCTTCTAGTGTTACAAATGTGAGAGTATTAGCCATTGAAATATTCTGGCCACATACCACAACGGCTTGAAAGATTCACGTCGTCTTTATGATGGAGTTAGCAGGCTTTGGCCTCTGGGTTCAAAGAACCATCCTGAAACAAAGGAAGATGGAGACTGACCTGACCTGGCTCTGCAGCGTGAAATCACTCCCAGGTCACATGTGTTTCTGTTCATCCTCTTCACCTTGAGGTTTCAGACGATGGAGCAGATAGCACACAATCGTGCACCAGACCTGCTGAAGGCCACCTCGCTGCTCCAGATGCAGTCTTTCATCCTTTTTCTTTTTTTCTTTTTTTTTGTGGTAATGATTTCTGCGCTGACAGAAAGCCTGGGCATGATCACAGCACGCTGTTGCTCGGGGACAGAACAGGCATGTGGTTTATGATTGTGAATGTGGAGAATATTTCATGGAAATATTCTCTGCTAGTCACAGGGTGACAGCCTTTCATGCTGTTATTGACAACCTCTCCACAGCGAGCCAAGCGACTCCTCCAGCTTGTCCTTTTCACAGTCTGCCTGTCTTTGCAAATTGCAGAGGAAAAAAAACTACTACTTTATCACATCGGTCAAATACTCTGAATATATAAAACTAATAGGGACAGCAGCTGACACTAGACAGTCCACTGTCCCATCAAGATCAAATGAGTGCTGTTATGCACTGAATCTGCTCAAGTTTTTTGTGATAAGGGAAGCACAGTGAGCCTCTCCAGGCCAGCTCTGCTGTCCCCGCACAGATAAATGGCTTCCTCTTTTGGAAGGTCCCACTCCTCATTTGGATAAGCAGCGTAATCAGTAAAACACTTTGAAACGTATTCCCTCATTAATGTTCGCTTTAGCTTTGAAGTGATGGACTCTTGTTTGCACCCAAGTCAGTTTGGATATTATCCATGCTCTGATTAACCTTAGTAGAGCTCTGAAGCCTGATTGCTCACCAGAACATGGGTTGACACAGATGTTGGCTGCTCCAATTGTGAATTTTGGCTTTTATTTGAATGGTACAAAAAAAAGGAATGTTCCAAAAAAAAAAAAAAAAAAAAATCCCACAATAAATACATGATGAAAATATTTCTACAAAAGTATTTCATGTCAGAACAGCAAAGGAACATCGCAGCCGCAAACTTCAAAACGTCCCAGAACAAACCAAGACAGAATTTAAAGCGAAAACAGAACTTAATGACCAGAAAAACAGATGGCAGAGGAATGTCTTATAATAATGAAAAGATGTTCAAATATGGTGACATTTGCTCTTTTCACTGATGTTGAATTTACACATTCATAAATCACTAATAAAGATGAATCGATCATGTTTTATATGATCGATTCATCTTTTGATTCTTAGGTAACACCTTATAATAATTAATTAAAAATAATTGTAATGTTTGGTAGATGGAAATCAAATGCCATGATTACTTGGAATCAAGTAGTCAAGTAGATCAATAAACTATCAGGAAAATAGTGAAGAAATTATGATCATTGTTTTTTAAACCAAAAAAATTATGACTTTTTTTTTGTCTACAAACCAAAAATTTCAGTTTACTGTCACAGAGGAGCAACATTTAAAAAGTTAGACAGTATAATTTAAACAATTCAAACTGATGAATCGGTTGTCAAAATAGTCGTTAAATATTAATCATTTAAATGTTGCAACCCTACGACCAAGTCCTCGTTGCTTTTGTATGTAGTATTTTTTTAATATTATTATTTGGTCACTGAGCAACTATGTTCATTTTCTTCCCAGTGCTCTTTTCACACCAAAGACATTCAAAACATATTCATTTCGCGTGAAGATGAAGTTTTTCCATTGTTAGTAACCACCAGCCGATGTCAAATGAAAAGCACCTAACATGAGGTCTCCTGCTGTTTTCCATTACATAGTTATTCAGACAAACTGAAATACAATACAACATATGGTTGTACTTAAACGTATGCTGTCCTCCATTATGTTTCTAAAGATGACATTATCTTTTCATCTAGATGTAAACATGTTTTTTTCTTCGTGGTGAGGCACTTTCTTTTGCATTCTTTTGTGTGTTGAAAGCATTACAGATATAAAAAATGTTAGAACACTTCAATTTTTATTTCTTTTTTTTTTAGGAAATAATAATTTCTGACAGGTGCTAATGGCTTACTTTCACAATTGTTGGGAATAACTTATGATGGATTTATCTGTTTGTACTCTTCTCATCTTTGAGTAAGCGAGTCTGCAGAGCGGTGAGTTATTAGTGAGACGTTTATCTCGGCTGCTGAGCTGGTGACGCATCATACACTCACCCAAAATTTTAATTATTTTGCTTTTAAAAAGAAGAAAATGAAAACATGTGTGTGCGCGCTGCCTTTTGTCTGAACCTTAAATCAACTAACACTTATCTTTGAAGTTAGTAACAACTTTAAGCCACCAAAGTTCTATTTCAACTTTAAATCTGTAGTGTGTGACTTTTAAATATCAATAACTGTCCATTACATTCAAACCATTATCATATGAGTCTATATAAGGCTATCAGCTGTTTCTCTGTATAGCAGGGTTTAGATCACATGCCACTGGGTGACATTCCTGTGCTGCACGCAGGAAGTGGTTTGCTTTGTGTCAAGAATGGTGGCGGCAAGAGCAACGTTGCTTTACGAAGGTGATGCAGCTGCATCGGCTGCTCAAAACCACACGGTCCCTCGTCAGTTTGATCGGCTAAATGCCTCTTGACCCGCCCGCCAGTGCACTGCTGCTGTACATACACAAGCGCTCTCACTCAGGTCTGACAGTATTGCTTGTTTTCCGATGAAGGACGCAGCACACAAAGTAACATTCCATTCCATCGATTCACAAGGACCAAACAGAGGCAGAACAATAAATTAATAACACAAGTCACCAAAACATTAAGCTCCAGTGAGCTTTAAGTCCTGAATGATTTTAAAAATTTATGATGAGGGAGATTGAGATTTCACTTTCATCTCGACCAAAAACAAGAATTTGGCACTCATGTAGCCTCAGGAGTTTTTAAGGACACAGAGACACAATTAAATCTTGATCGCTCAAAACACTTTTTGCAATAGTGCTTATTGAATCAAGAGTTCAATAAGCAGTTGGAAGCTTTCCATGTTGGAAACTTTCCCAACACCTGATTGAAAAATGATGATGATTTGTATCAGTTTATTATCCAAGGCAACTTTTAACTGGAGGTAAGTGATATTTCTAAGTGTCATTTTTCAGATGACAAATTTTAAGGGTTATGAAAGATCATCATTAAACAGCTTTGTACGTCTGCCTCCTTTTTTTCTTCTCCAGATGTTTAATCCATATGTGCGTTCCAGTCCAAATGAAATGTGCAAGCAAATATGAGTAAATGGGCTTGAGATCTCCCAAACACATGTCATCTCAGAAACATCTAAGAATGTGTTTGTGATCAGAGATCGTGTTCGGAGTCATCATGGCTTTTTTGTAAGGAAGTGTAGAGATAATGCTTGAAAACACCTTGTCTCTATAGAGTTCCCCTTCACTTTGGGTGCTCAGACTCTAATTATTTCAGATGTTCAGTTTCATTTACAAAGGCTGAGTACTTCATTCTCATAATTTCTTGCTGACAGAGAGCATTATTATTTTTCCACTAGTAGTTTTATCACACATCATACAGAAAGCCATATCAGAAGCCTAAACTGAATACAATTTCAAATTAGTATTCAGGTTAACACAGAAGTACTTGGCAGCAGCCAACATTGTTTCCAATTTTTTTTGTTAGGGCCTGATGAAATAGCTGAAGTGCAGTTTATTTACTCCACATTACCACACTGAACATAATAAAGTTCAGTCTAATGATATTAAATCAGTTTTAATTCAATGTGAAGATGCAGGATATGCATTTTTACACTGTGGCAAAGCGTATCATATGGTAGGATATAAGAAGCAGGAAGCACTTATTTACATATTAATGGAAACAAAACTGCAATTAAATATGTTGTGACAGCCTCAGAAGCATTCCTTTAACATGGTGCAACTTTTTTATAGTGGGGGGGGGGAAGCCCACTTCCACCCCCTTATTCTTCATCTTGCTTTTAATTTGCATTGACGCTGTTGCACCGCATATAAGCCAGTCATAACACAGTTTTGGAAAAGGGTGTAGACTTAACAGTAACAGACTAAACTTATGGACACAATGGCCTAAACCTGAGCCCACCCCTGACTGTCAAAACTAAGTGAAACTTGAGTGCAGAGAAAAAGTTTGGAGAGTTCACAGAGTTGTTTTGTGTCACGGCTGAACTTGTGATCGGTCATCCAGTTCTTGTGCTCATGTAGATATAACTCACTGCAACACTCTACCGTACCTGCGGATGTACTTGTATTCGCTTCCTGTTAAAGGTCTTTTTCAGTGTTAGGCATGAAGTCGCTATGCTTAAGGACAGAGATAATGTTTTGGTTCGACTGTCCAAATGAATGGAAGGCAATGCAGTGTCCTAACAAGAACAGGTGCCAACAGCTTTGGGCTGAGTGCTTGTAGTAACATCAAAGCAGCTGGAGATCTTGTGATATGAATTCTGGAAACAACACGATGAGTCGCTTCATATCAAAGCAGTTCCATAGCACAGTGTGTTCTGCTGACAGTGAATTGTGCAGAGGCTGTTTTCAAAGACAAAACTTAACTTACAACCCCAATAACATTCGTAGAGGTTTTA
Organism: Brachirus orientalis; assembly: GCA_016785285.1. Taxonomy (NCBI): domain Eukaryota; kingdom Metazoa; phylum Chordata; class Actinopteri; order Pleuronectiformes; family Soleidae; genus Brachirus; species Brachirus orientalis. The sequence goes on along the minus strand of JAFBJR010000504.1, from coordinate 2,067,303 downwards.
TGGAAACATCAACCCTAAAACATTCAGACAGCCTTTATTTAAGGTGATGCAGTTGAGGACCCCGATCTTACACGTACATGTACATACACATGTAATCAGAATATGGCGTCTTACTGGAAGTTTTAGCAGTCGTTGCACTGTAGCATGTTCGGGAATATACATGGAATATTCTTACGGTAACTTGTATGAACATCATAAATGAAATCATGTTTTACTCAGACTCAGGTCAGTCACGTGATTATTGCTGTCCATGTACACAATCATATGTACGCAACAACTCTCACTGTTTTGTGGCTTTGTCATATTTAAGTAATCCTCTCCTGTAACTTCATTGTTGTGTGGGTCAGTCGTGCAGCATCTGCTTGTTTTCTCAGCTGGCCAGCTTAGTGTCCACCTTCACTGTCATGTCTACAGTCCGCGGCCTCTGTGTCTTAAGACAGCAAGATAAATGCGACTGCTATGCGCAGCATCATTATTAATGAAAAGTGACATCATCGCGTGGTCTGCTTAACAGCAATCAGGCCTCCCTCTCTCTCCACAACACTCAATGCAATCCAGATGTCCGTTTGATTAAAGGCTTAAACGAGATTGGAGCGGGTGAGAAGGAGGGAGGCAAAGCACAGGTCAGTCCCTGGATTCTTAAACAAAGAGTTTTAATAAATTTCTCTCAAAATAAAAACACATGGATGGAGTGAACCCCCCCCCCCATTTCCCTCTGATGGTCCTCACCTGGTTTCAGGCAGCAGCACTTGATAATCAGCATGGAAATTCTTGCCTAATTGGATCCATTGCTTATTGTAACATATTTCTGACTCTAATAATAGTTGTGGGAAATTCACTCAGTGACATTGTCAAACATCACTGCTGAATGGCTAACTACAGTGATTCACATTTAGTGACGGAAGGATTATTTTTTCTGTCAGTCATTCCACAACTTTGGTCAAGACTAATTATCAACAACTGCAAAATTGGGTTCTAGAATAATCCAAACGACTATACTCTTTTGCATAGATGGGTTGTCGTTTTTTTTTTCACTTAACCCACTCACTCCTCTCATGTATGCACACTCAGCTCCCGTTGTCAGTTCCCTGAACTGTCAGTTGAACTCTCAGCTGTTCAACAGCTGGTCTAACCAAGTTACTTATTATCTTGTTGCTGTTTTCTGCATAGTTCATTGATGCTACTGTAGCGCACACTCTCCACCTCTCACACATTCCCCCCCCCCCCCCCCCCCCCCTTCATTCACTTCAGCAAGTCATCAACCACCGTGTAGACTCAACAGGGGATTTACCATTAACTGCTGCTCAGGGCACATGCATTCAATTACAATATCTGTCCAAGCACCAAAAACATTACTTTATCACCGCAAATCATCTGTTCAATCTGTAATAAATCATCACTTTTCATTCACATGTCTCTTCTGATTTGAATTTTTAAAAAAAAAAAAACCACAAATGATTTGGTGTAGTGGTTAGCACTGTTGCCTCTGCAGCAAGAACACCTGGGTTCGCGACCCTTTACATGTTCGCTCTGTGTGTTTGGGTTTTCTCCAGCTTCCCTGGCTTCCTCCCGCCTTTGCCGTGTGTCAGCTGGGATTAGCACCAGTGACCCCCGTGACCCTCCTGTGGAGGATAAAGCGGTAGACAATGAATGAATGAATTAATTTAATTGGGAGCAGATAAGTTCATTGTTGCTATCTTGGTAAACATCTGCCGAACCAGTTGTCAGTGGGTATTCCCATCAGCCTAAACTTCGTTTGTATTTACTGGTGATTAGCCTACAATGTGGTAGATATTCCCAACAGTGCAGTACCTGTACCTGTTCTCTCAAAGATCTCAAAGTAGACACCGTGACTCACTGTCACTGATTCATTTGTTTAGAAATGCAGCCATAATGTTACAAGTTACTTTACCAAGCGTGTGTTCACACAATATGAATGGCAACCACAAATGCGTTTTTTAATTGCTGTGATGTGTCAGAAACTATAGCAATATTAAACTAATCATCATCAACAGGAAAACAATTTAAGAAATATTAAACCAGAAATAAAAAGTTCTTTTACCAAAATAATTTAGGCACATGAGGAAGAAACTGACTCTTAGTTCTCAATATTGTTCCTCCTGTTGACAAAATGAACCTCTGATATTAGGGACATTTAATGAAGCTTAAGTATGTTAGTGAGAGAGTGAAGAGTGGCCTCATCATGATTTTCCTCAGTCAGTACATTTAAATGTGACTGAAGAGAGGAGGACACAGTGCCAGTGATCACACAGCATTGCCGTTGCTCCCTGTCCAGTCCCTCGAGGAGGTCAACCCACAGTGAACACCGGGCATGATTGGAAAGTTAAAAGTCAGGTATATTTATTTAAGGCCATCGTTAGAGAGCCCAGCATTTGTGGCAAAGTAACGATAATAAATCCTAAGGCCTATAGTCTCTGAGTTCATATGCACGATGTGGATAACCCATGACAGATCAGATGATAGCTCAACTCCAAAGCAGCCGAGTAGAGTTATCCCCTCGCTCAGCACTAATTCCCAAATTCATGGAATTAGCTCCATTCATTGTCAGTAAAAACTCCTGTAGCCATTCCGCCACAGAGTCCAGGGCCTTCTGAGTAAGCCCACCAGAGACCCTATCAGAGACGTGATCATAAGGTCATCCAAATATTTCTTTCCCTGGGGTAAGAGAGTGAACAGACATGGATTCAAAGCTGTTATTGCAAATGACAAAAGAACAATGCTTCTAAAAGCAGGGGACAGTGGCTGGTTCTGCACAGGGATCAAACTCACAGGATCCCCACTACACCCAAGTATTCAAGCCATAGTCACCTCTATGGACATTTCAGTGAATGCAGGTAATGTCAAGTGTCTTGAGCTACGTGAAAATAAAAAAAGAGATATGATTTCAACTTACCTCAGTTTCTCTCTGAATAACATTCCAGCAGTTTGTCTAAATCTAAGCCTGAGGACACAGTGCAGTCAGGGACAAGCCTCCTGTCCAAAAAAAAGGGATTTAGGTAAACTACAGCTAAAAAAACAAACAAAAAAAAAACAAAAAACAAAAAACACACCTGTCAAAAATGAGAATTAATCAAGTCTACCTCGATTTTTCCCTTCTCTCTTCAACCAGCATTTGACCTGTACTGGCCACAAGTAGACGCGGGCGGTTTGGACTGACTGCAACCTGAACTGCCACATAAAATGACTCACCTGACGCTGACTGGGCGTGACCCGTCCTCAGCTCACATTTTCCCCCCGCCAATTTTTTACGAGAGCAAAGCCAAGGTCAAAACCGAAGCACAAACCCGCCCAGTGTTTTCTTTAGCATGTACTGTATGTTGCTGATGCAGGATGGATAGAGGGATGAAAAATGAGAATCACTGACTCATTTTATTTGCCTTATTCCCACTCAAGGCAGCCATGAAGTTTATCATGTTACTATGTTACTATGGTGGTGGGTCTGTCAGTGTCCCAAGCACTGTGACGTGTTGTTTTCCACCGGGTCACTGAAAAGCCTACATATTACTAAGAAGTATCTCTGTTTTGTTTTGACTGTACAGGTACCATAAAAACATGGAGTCCCACTGGGGAACTCCCTTTTCTATGTGTCAAGCACTCTTATTCTATGTGGGCCAAATGCTGTGCAGGGGAAACCATCACTCACTGTCTGTAACTCTGTTAGGTCTGCAATGATGCTATCTGTTGGTGTTTGCCTGAAGGGTGCCACACATGGAGGCTGTGAGAGCAGGGAGCTCTGGAAGACTCTGAAGTAACAGACGAGCGGAAATGAAAACATTCGAGAGAGACCTGAATGAGGAGTGTGTGAGGCCTGTCCCTCAACTTGTTTGCATGTTTGTTTTTAATTAATAGTTTGTTTATTTATCTGTATACCGTCTGGTGTACAAGCTCCAAGAGAAGGGAAACATTTACAACATTTCCATGACAGCAAAAGGTGCAACACAGGCAATAATCTACAAAGTCTGACATTTGAGAGTTTAAGGCTCTTCATACACTCAAAGGTCAGAAACCGTCTAATGAATTTATATCATATATATATATATACATATATATATACATATATATGTATATATATATAAACATACACACATAAACAAATTTATTAGACCACCCAGCTACCATAAATTAACAACACTGGTAATCATCAAAATCATTTTTATGTCTATACACCAGTATATAGAAGCTCTTATACTGAACTTCTATTTTTTAATGTGAAAACAAAATTATTATTGTTATTGTTTTACAAAACAACTGAAACATAGTTAAGCACGTTATTAGATAGAGATAGACATGCCAGTTTAAGGTCATTTAGTTGCATTCCTGAACAGAAAAAATTGTTTTGACGGTTGAATGTTGTGCTTTATTAATTTCTGACTTCTCAGAGAAGATGAAGCCCAGTGAGCAGGCTAAAATTTAGGTATGGAAAGAGATATTCAGTTTCTTATTTGCTAAAATAAATGATAACATTTTAGTTTTAAACAGATTTCTAAAATATCAGTTTGCTTTTGTTTTTATGACAGATGATCTTATAAATGTGTTAAGCACTGTACACACACACACGCAAACACATATACTGATATACACTACCACTGCTTATCATATTTTCTGTTCTTGGTTAGACAGACTCTTAAGTGAGGAAAAAAAACCAAATATTGGTACTGAAAATGACAGTAAATCTAGCATGACAAATATTTGAATTGCCACAGTGAGTTTGAAAAGATTTAAGACAACTACATCATTCAGTGTAGCAAAACTCAACAAATACCTTTATCTGTGTTTATATATCTTAAATATATCTTATCAAGAGGGACTTCTGCTTTCTAAACACAGTCAAATCTCTCTTTCCTCTCGGGTCCGAAGAGACATGCAAAGCAGCCCTCTGGTCTCAGGATGTCTGTCCCCTGTTTGAAGTTTATCTAACTACCATATGTATTTGTTTTCCCAAGCAGAGTAAATGATGATTCTCTCTGTCCACTTATCACCCCCCACCCCCCACCCACCAGTGCACATGTTATTTATTATGAAATGACACCTCGCCGTCCGGAGAGCCTACTGTAGTGGGCATGATTTATGGACAAAGACTATTAGACACAGGAAGGACATTAAAAATCCTATCAACATCATGTCACAGTTGGTGGACCATGAGGAGGAAACTGGATAGCCAGCGATATGTTTTATGTTCAGGTCTGTTTTACTAATGGGGAGTTCATTTCAAAACAGTATGATCCAACCTTTTATCCAAAACGTAACATGATCATATTTTATGACAATGATGAGAAATGGTATAACATTTTACTGGATGAGAGAATAAATGCCACTCTTACCGTAAATGCTGAATATAGAGCAAAACAACAAGCCAGTTTTTGACCTAAAGCAGCAAAGCCAATCCATATTCGCACCTCTAAGGCCTGGGTCATACTTTCCATGCCCACTATGGTCCGTGTGACATTAATGTCATCATCTGCCCATGTCTGCGGCAGAGCGTTCAGACCCTTTGCAGATGACCATGACCACCTCCACATTTTATGGCCACATGGTCCATACCATGTCTATTGTGCATGCTCTTTGTAGAACAACCCTTTACAGTTCAGTTAATGGTTGGTCTTTTTTATGTCATGTGAAGAGATCTGCTATTACCCACACATGTACGACCTGTCGCTAAAAAGAATACAAGGATATAGAAATGAGGGCAACTCCTTTTCAGTAAATATCAATAAGAAATCACAAATACTGGAAGAAATTTGGAACAAAATACAAAAAGTATGACCCAGATTTAAGGTCCCTCCACACGTCCTGTAAAAGTTTTAAACTTTTTTTATTGTTTATTAATAGAACAAGGTTTGGGGAAGCAAACACAATCAAGCGATCTGCCTCTGTGTTAAATGTTTGGACCGCACCTCATCAACAACATTCGTTCTGATTAGTTAGCTGTGAACCTGTCAGAAAAGGAAGCTGGGGAAAATGAACCGCTATCCAAAAAATTGACGTAAATGCTGCATTGACTGGACACATACTTCAAACATGCAAATCATTTGCACAAACAAACCAAAAACAAAAACAAAAAAGGTTTGCAAAGGCCTTTAAGCTCAATGATTGACCTGGTTTAGTACATGGCCTAGTGAATAATGGTGCAAGGGATGCTGTTCTAATCATACAGCAGACCATGTATCAATCCTCCATAAGTCGCCCAGTGAATCTGTCAACATAAACTCACTGGTGGACATTGTGTGAAAAACATCTGGATCAGAAACCTACCAGGGCATGGAATATTACTTTCAATAGATTAGGAGAGAATAAAACCTTGAATTTATGGATAGGGACTCACATTTCCTTTTTCACAAAACAGAAACAGAACAGGACAAGAAGCCAGAGTTTAAGATGCACAGAAGTTCTGGGAAATAGGTTGCTACAGATGGACTCCGTACAACCTAAAGGGCTGTTTAATTTAGCGAACGTAATACAATCATTTCTAAACCATAAAAATACATTTTGAAATCCATGTTTTGTGAGTAAGTTCTTTGTGCTTCATTAAGTATCCATAAATAACACTTTTAATGTTAATTTCTCAAGAGAAAGGTTTCACTCCTGGAAGAAAATCAATGTCAGCCATTAAACATGAAAAAAAAAAAAGAAAAAGTCTCACTTGTTAAATCCTTATAAAAAACAGAATGTAAGATGTACTTCATGTAACTGTGTACATGTCTAATTGTCTAAATGTACAGTTTTTAAGAAAACAAAGAAAGATTAACTTGTGAGTCAATGGATGCTGACCATGGATGGCATTGGCAAATACAGCGTAAATATCCTGATAGTTGCAGATGCCTGAGCTGAAATGGCATTAGTTAAAAATGCCAAAAAAAAAAAAAAAAAAAACACAACATGCAATGTTTATGAAACTAAATCCCTAAGAGCCCAGAAATTTCAGCTTGGTGATAAATTTCCTTTTTGGATTGTTTCAGTCTTTGAATGCACTTAGACACACATTCTAGCTGCTTTGAAGACTGGAGGTGGACATATGGCTCTCCCTTTCCTCCCCTCAATTTACTGATACATACCAGGTGTTATACTTTTCATGTTGCTTTCTCAAGATAAAGCTTTCATTCCTGGAAGAAAGGGGGAAAAACACACACACACACACACACATATACACACATGTTGCTGTGCTTCAGTCAAAGACTTTGTCTTTTTCCAAAATATATGAAATGAATTCTAATTTCTTCCTCTACGAAGCAAAGGGGGCCTGTTGCATCCCATGTGGCCCTCAGATGTTTCTGTTATTACCAATGTGCAAAGACAATTTATTATAGCAAAGTTGGAGGACACAGAGAGACTGAAAGAGGCATGCATTTTCCTCTGAGATGTGCACCAAAGGCCAACAGTGTGGTTGACCAAATGAACAAAATATGGCCATTAGAAAGAATGTTTGATAGATAATGAAAAGATAAGAGGGAAGGGATGACAGTGCTTTCATTGCCTGTCTAGTTGTTCTGATGGGTATCTCCTTTAAAAGTCTGTGGGTGGTCAATATCACACGCTTCACAGAAAAATGCATGGAAAATGTGGAGTGCCGAGTTCTGCTGGTGGCTGTTTTGAATTTATCACAGAGATACAGTCCATAACTGTCACAGCGGACCATTTTGTTTTGGAGGGACATTTCTCATCTAATTTTAAGTTCACGCAGAGTGTTTGACAAGGATCTGCATGGCTCCTTCTCGTGAGTTAGTGCACATGTCCACCACTAGACCCAGTTGCCAGGAGGACAGGCTCTTGTCACACTAATTTGGGGAGGCAACACTAAACACCATCCCAGAATGATTCATGAATCAGCAATAACAATGGGCCATCCTTATCAGACACAGATGAATCGTACTACCTCACCCATTAAAAGTCCCATTATTTTTTGTTTTATTGAACCCAAATGATCCAGTACCAGATGTGCAAATCTATCAAAGCAGCTCAAAAACTTTCTGTCAGCCCATACTGAAGTGTAAATCTTTTGAAAAATGTCAATTAAAGCTGCAACGCTGTAGTAACATTAATAGCTCTGCCCTTTTAGAGGGAGCTGTATGAAAAAATCCAGTGGATGTCAACATTCCTGTGAAGTCTGTGTCACTCTTTTTCATAATCACATTTAAAGATTTAATCAGATTAAGCATGCACAATACAGGCTTACCCCATGTGTGGTCTCCTGCCCCCAGCCCTCCACCAAAATCCGATTATTACCCATTTTAATTACTGGATAATACCTGTGGGATATTGTATCATTATTGTTGCTAATATTATTAATATACAACAGTTTGACACTTGGATCACTTCATTTGCCTTTGAGATTCCATTTCACACCTGTGGAGACAAATAAGTAGACCAAGACTGCTAATGATAACACAGTAGTTTTTGATTTGAAATGGGAAATAGTCACCCAGTCCTGCAGATTCCTCACAATCTCCTGGAAGTCAAGTGTCGGTGTGGACATTATATAATTCATAACCACTGTTCCTTCTATTTTTACAGTCATGGGAGTAGCCCATTTGTTTCTAAATAAAGAGGATTAGTTTACATGCATTACAGTCGTTTGTAAAACAGGCTGCTGTAAATGCATCCCTCTTAAGTCTTAATAGGCTTGACTCCTGTTATTTTATCTACTGTGTTCAGGGTGCTACATCAAACTGTTTCTAATTAGAGGGAAGTGAGTTCAGGGAGAGGCAGGGAGGTCTGAGGAAACCCAGCCACTGAAGGTGTGAAAGATGAGGACAGATGTTGTGTTGTCTCTGATGGTGAGGTCACTTTGATGACTTTGACCTCATATGCGCGAGTCAGCAGGACTCTCACAGCCAACAGGTCATAAATATATGCCTGAAATCAGGAGGCAGACATTACCAGCATAGTGCTGCATGACCTAATGATCTGGCAAGCTATAGATGGTGCAGTGTGTTGTTTTGGTGTGCCCGTACTACCATTCATTCACAGTGCAACATAAATTGCTTGGTTTTGCTGAATTACACACTATGATTTGATACTGATCAAATAGGGAATAGACTATTTTACTTGAATGGAAAAAAATATGAAATATGGAAAGAAAATAATGGAAGGTTAGAATATATTCTATCACATGGTTAAGTCAGTTAAGTGTTTTTTTATTTATTCTTGACTAAATGTCATGCCATTAAGATGCCCTTGACCTAATACTTGTGTGATGGAGCAATGGAATAACAAAGTGGCTAATTGAGCACTTTATACTCATTTAAAAAAATTATGTTGCTCTGACCATGACCCTTTAGTCCGTGTTTGATAAATCACCAAAAGCCATGAAGCAGGAAACAGTGATACACTGCCCACCTTTGGCAAGAATGTGTAGATACAAGATGATGCCCGTGTCACCACACTACCATTACCTACTGTAGCAGTGTAGGGTTTTGGTTAGTGTGAGCCTTGTTCTCTTCAAAGCTCTGTACAAAGCTCTGCTTCGCACCACAAGTCTGACTTGAAGGATTGCTCTCAAGCTCTTCCCCTTTTGTTTTGCAAAAATGACTGTATCAGTGATCACGTCCCCAAACAGGTCAAGCAATTCCAGTTGCGAAGCCACATGGAGGATTTATTAGAACCAGATGGGCTGTGCTCCCTTACAAGCTCGACCGAGTCGAAAAACACTGGGCTGGCTTCTCCCAGGCCTGCTCTGGGGAAAGAGAGCGGCTGGTCCACCCATTTCCTTTCCTTGCCCTTCCCAGGCATGTCAGAGAGGAGCCAAGCCAAAAAAATCAGACCTGCAGTGGCTTTTGGACAGGCTGGGACTCGAACAGTGTGGTAATTACGGATGGCAAGAGGGAAGGTGTGTGGTAGAGAGGAGGGGGGCTGTCGGGCGGAATCGTTCGTTGCCAAAGGCTTTAAAAGAGCCACTAAGGAACTAGAAGAAAAATAAACAAACAGATTGCTAAAAAGCCTTGGCATTTTTTCCTTCTCTTTGACATTCTCTTAACACCGAGTGTCACAGAAAAGTTAGTTGAGTTTTCTTGATGCTTCACGGTGATAAGTGGTGACTCAGTAGGCCGCTGGGATGCTTAACAGTCAACATTGGTGTGACCTGAAGTGAAGCCATAGTTCTGCAAAGCCATCTCCCAGCCACCCTTAAAGGGCCATTGCCAACAGCAATTGACGCTTGTCTTTACAACTCGTTTACGTCTGTCAAATGACCTGTTTTTCATTGGTCAGACACACTACTAGCATCCCTGTCCATCTCTTAGCTGAGGCAGCTGCACTGTTTCCATTGCTTGAACCTGACTGACAGGAGTGACGTTTTAGTGGTGTTTTTAAAGGGAGCCCTCCTTCATTGTTAAGGAATTAAAACAATAAAGACTGAACCAGCATTTTGTGAAGCCAGAGACCTTGTATACTGTAGCATGGACAAGGATGTAATGGGTCTATGTAAGCATAGCATTCATTAACATATGGCGTTATCAAAACTTTTAATTTAAATGACTGCAGCAACATTTGAGATATTGGAAAGTAGAAAGAAAAAGAAAATAATCTGTCATTGACCTGAAAGAGTTGAAACTGAATTTGGTGAGAAACCATGACTCATTTGGACTTTCCCTCAATGTCCTCAGAGTAGACTTCAGACTTTAATGAGCCTTACAGTAAAACTGAATTTACATTTGTGTTAATTAACTTGAGACACAACTTTTACTGTACTCACTAATAGGTTTGAATCATATGAATTATAATGCCCTATGGTGGGTGGACATTAACGTTTTTCTTTTATCTTCTGTCAGTATACACATTTACTCAGAATGGTTCCAGTCATGAGTGAGTTTTGGTGTTATTGTCATTGCACGAGTACAACAATATTTAGATAGCAGCTCTCAGACTCAGACAGTGCAATGAGAAGTATAAAATATAAAAAGCCTTATAAAATAGAGAAAATAAAATACAATATAATACAACAAGACTGAACTATGCACACGTACAAGGACTTAATGGATTTAATGGAGCATGCCTTGGTTGTTCCGTTAGCTTCAGCTATGGGACATCAAGGTTCAGTTTTCCCATTCTTCCACTGGTTCCCTTTGAAATGTCCACTTGAATCTCAAACAATATTAGGTGTTGCAGAAGATGAATCTCCAGCATGATTCATTCTCTCCAATTTTGGGTGCAAAGTATTTCCAAACCTATTTCGCTCATTAAGTTCTTGCTTTTGATCCTTCACAGGGTCCTGAAACGATTCAAAGATATTTCCAAACAGGTGGAGAAACTTATGAGCATGGGTGGATTTCCTGAGGAGAAGCATAAAATAGAGCAGAAAGTGGAAAAGCAGCAAGGCCCTATTAAAGAGAATCTGTCTTTTTTTTCTTCTGTTTGTAGTAAAGCTGTGGATTAATATACATTACACAATTTTGTTTTGGGTGGCCTTGTGTATCCCCCCCCCCAAGAAAATATAAACAGCTGCTGTTCAGGGGATGCCCTAACATACTTCATTGCTTGAAGAGAGGTTTGCAGGTATTGCAGCTGCCATATTTTGCCATGACAAGTACATGTCTCAGAGGGATCATGTTAAAGAAACGTTGGCCAGAGGTGCAGTTGATTTACTCCATGAGGTGCTCAAAACGAGAGGGGCTTCTCTTGCTAGACACAGATTGAGAAAACAGGTAAGCATCAAGGCTTAAATCCAGGAAAAACATGTTTCTGAGCTACTGTTTCTTTCTGTCAAGGACAGAGGCCTGTCTACAGCGTGGTAGAGAATATGAGAAAGAAAGGATAAGACAGATAATAAAAGGAGTTAAGACCTTGAAAGAGGAGCTTGTTCAACACCATTTCCCAGATTTCTTGTGGGGCTCACAGTCTATAAAGCTCAGACTCACATGCTAAAAGCACATTAGCATGCCTTTACTCACATTTCCGGACATTGATGAATTGATTAAATTAGAAAAAACTCAGATGAGGGTTTTTTACGCAAAATTGTGAAAGTATCCAATAGCAAATAAAGTTAATCTCAGAAGAACATTTTGGGAAAATGCACTTTCTTGCTACTCTTATGTTAAATGTGTGTGTGTGGGGGGGGGTGTCATAATATATATATATTTTTTTTCTTCTGTAATATGTTTTACAACAGAAAATATTATAAAACACAATGGTCAGGCATATAGATGTTTGCTGTCATGGCATAAACAGCATCTACTCCAGGTCACAGAGGTCATCCTGTGACTCATCATTTTAAGTTCAATGTACCAAGAATTTAAATTACTGTTTCATTAGCACATTTTAATTTGGTCTTGGTTTGGGCTCAGTCACACTGGCTGGGCCTGGCTCAGTACATGTGTAGCACCATATGTATTTTTCTAATACAGTCTGCATTCATTGCTACTTACACTGCACACGTCTGTAAACAAAAAAAGCGATAACCATGGTAACTGAGAGGACCTGTCTTTATCCATTATGGAGCCGCCATTTTCCAAAAAAAAAAAAAAAAAAAAAAAAAATCCTTGTCATCAAAATCCTCTCAGTTTGTCTCTGGTATGTGATGATGTGCCTCAAATGGGCTACCTGGATTACAGTGGATTAGTTTCTTAAAAGAGGCAGAGAATTTTTACTGCAAAACAGATGTGCACTTTCACCTGCAGTCTTCATACATGCAACTTAATACATAATAAATGAATCCCCCATGTTTTTACATAAAGTCCAAATACCCACCCATGTTTGCACACATATGTGAAAGCAGGAACAGCACAGGTTGCCTGTCTGCACTCTTGCAGCAGGTGGACTGCGGTTTAAACCATATGCATTCTCATTACACTATTCCATGCATTCAGGTACACAATGTGATAGATTAACTTCTGAAATCAACACAAACATGTTAGTGCATCTGCCTCAGTGAGCTTCAGAATGAGATGTGGTGCCAGTGAATCTTTAGCAAAGTCAACAAAAAAAATGCTTTCTTTATTGTATTACGTTCTTGTAATGAGCTTCAGTGATGTGAAGATCTAGATTATAAGAAAACAGCTCAGTCTGTAGATTCTGCAGATGATGTAAATATAGAGCGCAAACAGATGTGCTACTGAAATGAGTAGCAGTTTTTAATTGCTGATTATGGCAATAAATTATTGACAAGGTTAGCCCAAGTTTAATGGCATTTCATTACGGCAGTGTAATGGCGTTTGTAGACAGTACAAAAATTAGCATGAAACCATTTTTTTGGGATGTTCCATTCTGCTCCTGCCAAAATTGGAAAAAGGCGAACAAAAAAAAAAAAAATGAAATCCCTTTTTGAATGCTAAAGCGAATCACTCTCTCCTGAAGCTTGGCACAAGCTTTCCTGCTGAAGCAACAGCGAGCCTCTTGATGTGGTCTGTCGTTTCCTCTTAGCTGGCTTTGCTACAGCATGGGGGTTCGAGGAGTGTGGGAAAAACCAGTGTGAAAAGGAAGGGAGGAAGTGTGTATTTATCTCTGTTGGTGGGGCATGATTACCACTTTGATCTGTCCTCATGGGCAGCAAAGGCCATAAGGTCACTGTGTCAGCCACAAATGGTTTAACACAATGTTTGGGCTGCACCTGTTTGGAGAATATGGCAAAAACCCTTACGCATTTAACTAAATGTTAAAAACAACCCCCTTTTTTTACACTGTAAATGAGTGACATCAAAAACCCAAAAAATAGCAACACATGACATCATCCTGTTTAGTGTCATGACAACTTCTCATTATATCCAGATCAAGTATTTAATGTTGATCACTCAAGAGCAAAGGATTTAAACTGTCTTGATGACAGGACGAGTGTGTTCAGCACAAATCAATTGTGAAGTAAGTTCTATCAAGATTATTTACAGTACAGGATATGATATCATGGGGTTTGGTCTTCTCCATAGCTATCCATCTTCAATCCAACTCCCAATCTTAGTCACTAAGCAAACAAATCTTTTGTTTGATCTTCTTGTACAGGCAGGAGTGGCTGATTAAATGAGCCATTTTCCATTGTCTGGAAAATGATATATTTAATTAAAGCACAAGCCACATGTCAACACCTCCCCCAGTGTACAGAATGAAATAATACAGTTATGATGTGTCTTCAATCTGTTGGCAACCCACACTTAATTTTTGATTTTCCCATTAGGGTCCCCCAGTCGGGAGGTTTAATTGGTGACTGTCTTCTCATGCATGTACTCTATATCTATACTCAGGATTTCCAGCTGTGGGTACACCCAGACCTCCTACTCTCCTTCTGTGTGCATATGGAGGAAGTCGGTCAGCAAGAGTGCAAGTGGCACATGGCAGTGAATGGAGGCCTGTGAGCAGATTAGCTGCTCCTGTGTCTATCTGGTGCTGACAGTTCACACAGGCCTTTTTTTCCACTGCCCCTGGGCGTATCAACACACAGTTTCCCTTCTCAGAAGGCTCTATCTCCTGGCTTCAGGGCTAAAAATGTGAAGGTATGCTGTATGCATGCCTTGAAATGTAGGCGTCTTAAAAAGTAAAGCACTGAATGTGGATTTGCTGATTAAAATGGTTTTTGGTTACAATTCCTAGAATCCAATGTTGTGTTGTAATACTGGTTATACCGTATATGACCAAGTAGGACCACGCAAAATGCGAGTATGCCTGCTCGACTAACACAGGTGGTTTCTTTTTCCTCTCTGTTTTTTTTTCTTTTTTCACTTGAGTGCGTATAGGGCTAGAAATGAGTTATGGTCAGGTGCATTATTGGCTCTCTGGAGGCACTGGAACACAGTTGTGCAACTGACGGACAAAATGTTGCAATTAAGTCAGTGGTGCAGCTTTTCACTGTTATTTTAATGTCCTCTTAGGTTACCAGTATCCGACTGCAAGGGCAGGTGTGTAATGCACGTACACCTTGCTTTGGGGCGAGTGTAGCAGCAATGACATATGCAACTGGTCATTTATTTGACCAATCATTGTATTTAAACAACATAGAAGCCTAATTTCTTACTACCTGGCAAAGGAGCTCTATTTGCATGTTGCATCCAAAGTTCACCCATGAATAATTAATTCATTCGGAATATGTAAAACCCATGTGAACAATGTGCCAGGTGCTAGCGCCTTTTTATTCAGTTAAATTAGCAAAAGTATTTTGTATTTTGACTCTAAATGCAATACTCTAAGATTGGTCAAATAGAGCCCGTTGTGCCATCCTAACAATTTTCAATATATATGGTAGAAAAAGTAAAAATCTCTCAATCTAAACATTAAGGAGGAGTCTGTCAGTACTCACTTACTAAACATACAATTTGTGGTGAATAAATCACAGTTAGATCAACATAAATAGAGTTACAGATGTTGGGGTTAGGAGGAAGCACATAAGTGATGCTGGCATGACCTCAGTGATCATACGGGGTCATACTGTGTTAAGAACATTTTGGAAATTAAAGTATTTACTGTAAAAAGTGTGCAGCAATATCTCTTTACTAACACAACCACTATTATGCCATCATGTTATTATGCTCTTGTGCTGGTCCATAAGTTGGGTGCTGAGGATTCTGCAGCACCCCCTACTGACAAGGGGTGGAACACAAAGCCTGTAAATGGTTCAGTTCTTTTTTCTTTTTTTTTTTTATCACACTCACTCACTCACTCACTCACTCACTCACTCACTCATCTTCTACCACTTTATCCTCCACATGTGGGTTGCGGGGGGGGGGGGGGGGGGGGGGGGGGGGGGGGTGCTGGTGCCTAATCCAAACCAAAATTGAATTATTTTTATTAAACCATGAATTATAATTATTTATCTGATAATATATCAACACATGTTTAAAGTATGTTGAATTATTACCCTCCACTATCTAACATGATGACATCAGAAAACTCAGGACAAAATGTAAGGGTAGGGAATACAAAGGCACAGAAAACAATTCAGGATATTTTCATTTCTAAAACCCCAACTCATGTTATGAGTGTGTTGCATTCATCTGGGGAAATTCAGAGGAAATGTTAGCAGCATGTGACTAAAATTGTTTTCCAAAAATGACAGAAATAATGTGGCATGTGGCAAATGCTGTCAATGTTTTATTGCCTGTAGTGTTCCTGCTGAGTGCTAACACTGCATATGAATGGAGTAATGTTGATCACCTTCTATTTGGTTTGTTTAACATGAAAGTGTGCGTCTGGTTACTCCGGCACTGTTCATTCCCTCATTGATAACGGTGTGATAGCACTTAATGTGTGTTGAAGGAAGTAAAGTGTGTCGGTGTATGCACATACAGAGCTTTGCATGCTATACAGCTCTCTAGTCTACCTACATGCCACTAGGGCTCTGTTGCAAACAGCTTTGTCTACATGTGCAAAATTTCTTTGTTCGGAAAAATGTAAATAATCCGATTGTGGTGTGTGTACACATCCATCAAGCGTGCGGTTGGATTGGACTATTTTAACATGCACAGGGTTGTCTAATTCAACAGGGGGACTGGTCACACTGGTCTTATTTTCCTTCTCTTTGGCGTCTGTGATTTCATGTCTGTTCATTATTTTTTGTCGAATGGAAATACACTGTGATCTTCAAACAGATCCTAAGTTCAATATGTCACATTTACCTGAATCAGACATGTGACAGCACCAAACAAGGAAGTCTGAATCATGACCTGCATATACCAGCCCTCTCATGCGGAAAGAAATTTGTTCCTCAATGGGCTGTACTGGATCACAGTTTTCTGACTGCCATGTTTACATGACATATTTTTATTCTGATCAGGCTTTTATTCAGACTGTCCTTGTAAACTTAGTGGCTGAGAGCAAACTGCATGTGCATTGTTTCGACCAGGCCTCTTCCCAAGACTCCCTCTTCCCACCTCCCAACAAAACCAGCAGTAACACACTAAACAAACCATTTTAAAGGTTTATTAAGAACAAGTACACAAATGTCTGCTGGCAGTCTGGCTGAGAGTGGTTAAAGGGAAGTCCGCCACAGCTGGGATGATCAGGCCTCTTATATTGGATCCTCCTGTGCAGGACCAATCAGCTCTCAGGATCCACCCAGACACTCACACACGTCATTTAATCAAACATGCACACCTGCAACCCATCACACACTCACATGCAGACTCATACATACAAGGAAAAAGGAACACACGACCCTGGGGTTGTAACTGCATGCACCTGTGTTGCCCCCTTTGGCTGGATTCATTCTATGGGAAAAATTGCATACCCAGCTGCATGCCTGCACAGGTATGTCCACACATAATAACATCAGTCCATAGGTCTCATAGTTGAAACTGTGAGGTTCTTATGTCTGTTCTGTCCACACTTCCCTGGTGTTTTAGAGCCCCAAAAATGGAGAAGTTTAAAAATGCTGCTGACAAAAACCTTTAGAAACTAAAATGCTAATTACCCACATTCAATTCCTGACTGGTTCTTATCAGCCCGAACTTGACTGTCAGCTAAGAACAGAAAGCTCCACAGAAACACTTACTTTTAGTTTCAATTTCTTCTCATTGTCTAATAAAAAAGGACAATTTTCTACTTTTAGCCATTGTTGTTTCTTGTTAGTAATACTTTCTGAAACTAAGCAAACAGCTGGTGACTAGAGAATCAACGTGCCCACACACATGCCCAGTGCACCTGAATAGTCATGTGTTTTTTGGCATGCCATTATGGACGCAGATTGTTTTTTAAAAGAATACGTACAATCAGTCAGTCAGATTTATTTATATAGCACTTTTCATGCAATGTCAATACCACTCTGAGAATGTATCTGATCTCTGAGAATGTATCTGAAGTAAGAAGGGCTTTGTCTTGGGGACTCTTCGTCACTTTTCCCATTAAGGGTGTTTTTAAGTCTTTTATATAGACACTTGGTTTCCTGGATGGAAGAAACTATCATCTTATTTTCCCCTGAGCCAACAATTCGGCACAATCGTTATTAAAACGGCCTAAAATCTTTTTCCTGTCACATTAGATTCTGTGTCCAACGAGGCAATTAAAATACAATTAATCTCAGGAGTTGACTGCTGTGTTTAATATTATTCAAGGTTAAAAAAATAACAAACAAACAAAAAAAAAAACCTAGCAACAACACAGTGTTATAAGCATCCGCTTTCTGTGTCTGTGTCTGGTGTCTCCCAACGGGCTCACCCTGTGTCTTCACCTCTGACTGACTTCTCACTTTTACTCCAGCCACCCATTAGAGCATACATCTGCTTCATTATCTTTATTAATGATGTTCCTTTCCTCTCTGTCACATCAGAGACTTTCACTTATGGCTCTGGTGATACTGTTGGTCATTAGGACAGCTCAAAGTGTGGGATCCCATCTGGAGTGTCTCACGCAGAACACTGTTAGGGCCAGAGAGGCTGCTGAGGCTCCAGCAAACTTTCAACAGTTTTCTCAACCAGGTCCCTGTGTTGTGGAATACGGGATTTAGAGAGACACAAAGTCTGCGGGTTCCAATTCTCCATACGTATGGCTCAGAGAGTGAACAGGAAAAAGTAGTCATATTATTTGGAAAAGCCTTGAAGGGGAAAATTAATCAACATTCATCGTGGATGTAGGGGACACAAGGAGGCGTAGACAATTCATTACAATGGAATGAGGTTCACGTCTCTACAGAGAAAGAGTCCCCAAAGCATGATACAATTTAATGGATCTTTCCAGCTTTTAATCATTTAGACATATCAACTTGCACAGCATTTCAAAAAAAAAAAAAAAAAAAACTCCAGTTGTTACTGATTAGCATAAATAAACGAGAAGTAAATGTTAGTATAAGGAGCCTTGACAGTGATGGAGGGCTGCAAAATTTCCATTTGCAGTCACGCACAGTAATGTCATGGCTTACATGGAATTCAACCCTCCTCTAGATTAACAAGCACAGAAAGCTTTGCAGAGCAGGTTCAAGCACCTGACGTCACGTGCTCGGTTGGGAGTAGGGTCTTTTATGTAGAGTGGCGAGGGTGTGGTGCGCGGAGCTCGGAGACTATTAAGCTGTCACCACTCTATTTCTGTGGCGGGACTACAGTGGGTTACGCTCACCCCCCCATGGAACTGGTAATGATGAGATTTGAAGTCAGTCAGCCACTTTGCCGCGTGTGTAATCAAAACTCAAGACTGCATTTGTAGCTACTGTGGAGCTGCAGTGAGTGCGTACATGCGAAAGGGCACATGTTGTTGTTGATTGATGGTAAATCTACAGCTCTTTAATAAAGCAAAATTATAGTCCTTCACAAGAAACAATTAAACAGATTAAACATAATTGGCAGGTATGAGTGCACCATAACACAGGAATCCGCTACACAGTGTACTTATTGGTTACTATAGCAGCAGATGTTTTTGTGTTAATCACTGTCAACTTACAGTTTACAGCTCACTCAAATCAAGGGTTTAGCAGCAAAGTGCAGTTTTTGTCCTTATAACCATCTTATTTTTAAACCAGGGTGTTTTTAACAAACCTTTAATTTTCTCATATGGAAGGAAATATCGGTTCAATTATGAGCATAAACATATTTCCTGGCATGCTTTTATGAGAGAAGCCGTCCAGGTGGGTAAGAATAGACAGCCATTTCATACACAAAATGATATAGCTCTAACTGCAGGGAATGCATGATTCACCAAGCAAAATACTACAGGATGATGTGTTTTAATTATTCCCCACTTACAGGAACTCAATTTGGTTGTTCCGATTATGAACCCGGCCTGACCTTAAACTCATGGCCTTTACCATGGTTTCCTGTTTAGCATTTTTGCAGACTTCCTGCTGCATAGTGACAAAACAGGAAGATACAGTAGTGCCACCTTGTGTTGTGGCCAAGACAACGGTTAAAAGGTTGGGAGTCAGTTAGGAATCTACATAATGCAAATGACAGATTGTAAATGCATCACAAAATCACACTGACAGTATGTTTATGATAAGACGGCTTTGGTACACGAGAATGAAGCTTTGTGATGAATGTGGGCTGTATGAGGGCTTCCCCTTGGCCTTTATGTTTTATGCACCGGGAAAGGCAGAACGGCTTGTTTTGGCTATTCCGAGTCTAGCCAAACTCAGCCAGACAGAGTTTTTCTGGCATAATGAGAACCTACTGCAGATGTCTGAAGTATTACCTCACAGCAAAGAATACGGCTTCCCCAGCTAACAGCCCCAGCTGCCTGGAGCTGGATTTTATTCCACTACTGACCAATGGGGAGCTCCCTACACTTACATCCACCATTGGTGCTGCATATTGTCCGAGTCAAATGGGAGGAGGGGTGCTGGGGGTAAGATTTGCTCCTCCATTAGGTTTTGTGCTGAGTCGGTGCAAGGTTTTCCTGTATGACCGTAACTGCCAGGGTCTCAGGCTGAGGGTCATCCAGAAGAAACTGTTTCCTCAACACAGATATGAACTTTATTCAGTGGGAGGACTGGGCTCTCCTCCTGTTTGATGGATGTTTCTCTACTATCCTGGTGTTGATAATGTGCTCATATGGACACTAGGGAGAGCCAGTAAAGAATATCCTGTGCTGTATTGGTGGGGGAAAAAACTGTATTTTTTCCACCGTCATTCAGTAAGTACTCAGAATACATTAATAAAGAAATTAATAGAGCACTTACAGTATATCACATAAGGCCTTGTGCTGTCATTGCGCAGGTACTATAATGTCTATGTACACTTCCCTAGTGGCAAAGAATAAGCAGAGACTCAGAATAAAATCATGTGAGGGTCAGCCTGGGGACCAAGGCTGTCTCCAAGGTCTCCTAACTGCCTGAATCTAAACTTAAGGTCATTCCTCTGCTGCTCGACCAATTACCCACGCACACAGTTCTGCGGAGTCTCAGCCAGACGCTTTGGCTGAATTGTTCCAGGACATCCTCCTGTGGGTTTACATTGGAAATACGGTCTGCCATCGACTGACATTTTTTCATCAACCACCAATACACAGAGGGATAGATCTTGAGCATGCCAGTTGCAATAAGTGGTTGATGGACACACATTTGCACTGGGGAGGAAAACTATTTATTTCTTCTTCTTCTCTTTTATACTTACTAACGGAGCACTCAATGACACATCCTTGCTTGCCTGTCTAAAACGCATTTTAATAATTTCCATATCTCAACGGAAATGTGCAATTACTGCCTGATATTTTCTCAGGGATGAGTGTGCTTTTAGTGTCCGAGACATGGTGTCATTGACATCAGGCACATATTTGTAGACACAGTTTGGGGGGGGGGGGGGGAGAGGGGGGGGGGGGGGGGGGGGGGGGGGGTGAGTCATGTCACGACTTGTCTGTATGTGTGTTCCATAAGCCCTGGTCCCTGCAGAGAATCTCATTACAAGGAAAATTGTGGGGATTGTTTTGCTGTGATGGGAGGAGGAGGAATCTTGATATGTCGTGCACAGATGCAAACTATGTTAGAGAGTTTAATAATAACTAAAAAAAAATTTTTTTTAGTGATGTCAATTCTGCTTAGTCAGCTTATGGTCATTTTTATCTGTATTAAATCATCAACATTGTCTTGTCGACATGTGAAAAGAAACATTGAGTTTTTGATTCAAAAAGTCATCTACACTTTCTAAATGCATACTGGGTTTGAACCAATAAAGGCATCTTAAACTTGCCATAGTCAATTTTTTTATATTAGCGACAGGTCACATGCCCAAGTGTAATCTAACTCTCACTCTTTTAGCTGTTGGTTAAGTGTCCTCACAGATTTTTGTTTGGTTTTATGGGCTGCAAATAGACATTTTTAGCCTCAGTCAGTATTTTTCCAGTAGTTAAGTGGATTTTCTAAAATACTGTACATTTAAAGAGCAATTTATTTGTTTCTTTTATTCTTTGATAACAACCATAGATATGGATTTTCCTTTTCAAATGTAATTATTTAAAAGATTTGACAATTACATTGTAAAATATTAATAACACTAATAAAAAGCCTACATAATGTCTGCTGTCCACTGTGGCAGTAAAAAGTTAACTTCAGCATATTTTCATTTTAAAGATGAACACATTCTCCTCATACTAAAAAAAAAAAAAAAAAAAAAAAACCCAGACGGAGTAAGTCCATCTTGATTTATGGAGAGGAAATAGTTTCATTCTCCTTGCGGGTGGGCCTGTGAACCCCCCCCACGCCCGCCCTCACTCTGACGTGGCAGCCTTGTGTGAGTTGCAGCGAGAACCCAAATCAGACAAGGTCACCATCTCCAATAGTCAGTTGCTAGTCTTAAATTATGGCTTGGTCACTGTAGAGAAATATTCCCAGATGTTGCTTCATTTTAAGGGGGTAAGATATACTTGATTGCTCCCAACACTCAGAGGAAGAAGGGTTGTCCTTTGCTGCGCTCCTTAAGAGCACATACTGTAACGGAGTGAATCCCTCGATCATTGAGAAGGAAAGACATGCTGGAGCTGATTCAGACCAGAAAAATCTAAGACAAAAAAATGTGCAGAGTATTCACTTGTTATTGTTGTCTTGTTATAACAGAGTAATGTGTGTACTGACATACGAGGGTAATAATAAAACTAGACATGGTGTCATGGTTGACCACTCATTTATCACTTATTTGCTCTCAGTATATTCATGATGGACTGTTAAAATGCAGGATGTGTCCAGTGAACTCACATAAATATGGTGCCCACATTTAAAAAAAGAAAAAACAAACAAAAGAACATGACCAAATCGGTACATGACTTTGCAAGAAGAAGATATTGAATAACTTCATTTCACACCTGGCAGAAATTGTAAAGCTCAGTTGGCATATAAAACTATAAAACAGTCATCTAAGGAGGTTAACAGGAGTCTATAGCCACGGAGAGACGTTTCATCGTAAAACAGTCCAAAACAGTTTAGATATCCAGTTTTTTTGAGGATGTCAGGTCCAGTTTATAGCTTAGATAAGTGGACACACCTATGTTGACCTGCTCAATGGGGAGACATGATGTAAATGTGATTTGATGGCTTGTGTCACCTCATCATGTTGCTCTAGTATCGTCACCGACTGACGTGCACTGCAGACCCTGATGGCCCTCACTGTTTCATAGCTTCGTAATACAAAACAATACTTTCCACTCTCTCTCTCTTCTCTCAGACGTCTGACATACCACATCTACAACAAGGTAATAAATTCTAACTTTAATACAGAGTGAAATATTAGTCCTCAATAAATCAAGTTAAGGAATTTGACAACAATGGGTGTGAGCAAGTTAAGTGACCCATGAAAACTGGTCTTTCACTCACTGGAGTTTCAAACACATGGCTGCAGAATGATGCCTCAAATACCACTGCTATATTTCCTGAACAGAAACTGTTAAAACTTAACTAAAATATATACATTTTGTATAGAATTGTGATATAAATGTTATATTAAATCAACATTTATATCAATATATTAATTAAATACCACTATTTAAAATGAACTTGTCTGTCCTTTTACTTCAGTTTTACATTCACCAGGTCAAAAGATATTTTTTTAATTGTTATTTCATTTTTTTTAAAATTATTATTATTATTATTATTTTGCCTAATTGCCTAATTGGTCATTTATTGTCGAAAATAAAATCACAGTAAATCACAGTAGAAGATTATTATGTAACATGTGGCATACAGCCTCATTTGTTAGGAAGTCAAAATTGAAACCATAATATATGCTTGGAATGATTTTAAATTCAAATCATGATGTATAGTTTAAACAGATGTGCAAATGACTTGATTTAACACCTTTATTGACATAGATCATTATCATCCAATAAATTATCTATATTGTCTGACTTTTCGACTGTAATGACACTGCATTAGAAAAATTATTACGCTCATATCAGAATGTTATGAGTCACTCAACAGTCAGTGAATCACATAAATTACATGTTGGCCAGCTGTTTTAATAAACGAGAAACACTCATCATATACTGTGTATATTATACACACAAACACACAGTGTGATCCCACCTCTCTCTCACCAGAATGGGAAGAATGTCTAAAGACTGACCCCACATATACACAAAGAAAAATATATACAAATGTACATTTAATTGCAGTTCGTAGCAAGGGAAACTGTCAAACAAACTGTTCGTATAGTCCAGGGATGTTTAAGTAAGTGTTGTTTCCCCTTGATGTAGTCTAAGTCTAAATGTGTTCTGATCTTCTGAGAGTTGAGTGTTGCAACAAACCGCACAACAGGCCTGAACAATTTACAATAATTTACCATTTTGAAATGGAAATTGCATTATCAGGCAAAGCAATGAGCAAATCTAAAAGGCTGTAACATGTTATGCTGCATATCTGACCCTTGGTTTTTACTCTACTGTTAATGGTTTCAGTGATGATAATTCATACACTGTGTTCTCATCCTTTAAAATATAGTTGTTTTTAAATAAGATCTCATGTGGTAAGCATACATCCCATATTAAATCTATCACAAAACAAACACAATCACAATATTGGACATAAAAATTTGCAAATTACATATTTTTCCCCAACTCATTCGGCCCCACTGCAGGACATACAATATGATCTTAAATGTACATAAACCATACTCTAACCTTTTCAGACCATTCTTTTTAAACCCTAGAGATGGTTGTGTGTGAAAATCCCAGTTGTCTGGTATTTTCTGAAATACTCAGATCAGCCCATCTGGCACCAACGACCATGTCACATTCAAAGACATCCCCCATTGTGATGCTCAGTTTGGACTTTGGCAGGTTATCTTGACCATGTCTACATGTTTAAATGCCTTAAGTTGCTGCCATATAATTGGCTAATTATACAGCAGGTGTACCTAAAATAGTAGCTACATTTTTGCATGAAATGGCAGCAGGAAATACGGGTATCCCTTCTAATCTCTTTCTGGATGAATAGGAGGGCAACACAGGTTATCGTAGTAGTTAGCACTCGTGCCTTTGCAGCAAGGCCTTTCTGCATGGAGTTTACATGTTCTCCTCATGTGTGCATGGGTTTTCCCCAAGTTCCGGCTTCCTCTCAAAATCCAAAACATGCAGATTTGGGGATTAGGCAAATTGGACACTCTAACTTGCCCATAGGTGTGAATGTGAGAGTGGATGTTTGTTTGACTCTATGTGTGGCCCTGAGATGGATTGGCAAACTGTCCAGGGTGTGCCCACCCATCACCCTATGTCAATTAGGATTATGCACCAGTGAGTGGATGAATAGTGACAAAGCCAATGATAGTAAGTGGGCACACAAGAGCTGTTTGAGCAGCCAAGCATTCAGGTGTTACAGGTTTGTAATAGAGACCAGCTTCAGCAGTGACCATATACAGCTACACTAATCCTCAAGGGAAAACGATTCAGTCAGTCACCACTTGCACTGATAAAATAAGCTTAACTTTGTTGCACAGTAATCAAGTAGGCTTAGAACACTACACAAGGTTTTAATTATATGGCTGTTACATCATTTGGTAAGTCTTTACAGCAGAGGGATGTGGCCACTTTCCTGGTGGCAACAGCTTGTGCTAGAGCCATCACATGGACTCAATACTGTTTACTCGAACTAGCAGAAAATATTTTATCCTAATGATCTAGATGTTAAAGTTGTGACAATGTAGAAACTTTCGATCCCAGCTTAAAGATAACACAACTATGAGGGATGGTGACTTCTCTGGTGGCAGGTGTGAGTTGCACAACACTCACTCACTCACTCACTCATTTTCTACCGCTTTATCCATTAGGGGTCGCGGGGGGCACTGGTGCCTATCTCCAGCTAACATAGGGCGAGAGGCAGGGTACACCCTGGACAGGTCGCCAGTCCATCACAGGGCCACATAGAGACAGACAACCATCTCACATTCATACCTACGGGCAATTTAGAGTGTCCAATTAACCTAGTCCCCAAATCTGCATGTTTTTGGACTGTGGGAGGAAGCCGGAGTACCCGGTGAAAACCCACGCACCACGGGGAGAACATGCAAACTCCTTGCAGAAGGCCAGGAGTTTGTGAACCCGGGACCTCTTGCTGCAAAGGCAAGAGTGCTAACCACTACACCAGCCGTGGGCCTGAGTTGCACAACATCCTCTGCAAAATTGGAGAGCTGTTGAGGAGCCGGGTATTCAGTACTGTGGAGGTAGTGTGCATTGAGCAGGGTAATGTAATTCATGTAAGTGTAGCAGTGTAAATAACACAGACTTCACTCCATTTCATGCTGTTATATAATACAGGCTGTGTCAAAAAGGATAATGTGCTCTGACAAACAATGACATAGTGTGTTGTTCTGTTGACCGTTATTTCACCAATACAATTTTTTTTACATGTAAAACAAGAGTCTGGAATCAGAACTTTGACTTTGTTTTCAACCCAAGTGTCTTACATTTAGCATGTGGATATATTTATTGTGAACTGTTTTTGATGAAGGACAAACTATACTGCAATGTGAAGTCAAAGCCTAAAACCGCCGTATAACTGCATTGTTCCAGACAATCTCAAACGTCAGATTCAGTCTTGGATGATTGTTTTTGGGACAAAGTTGGGCTCCTTCTCAGAAGAAAAGAACACAAATATTCAATGTTTCTGACTCTCAAAACATTGGTCTACCACAGGTGCAAGCTTTCCATACCAATTAACAAGTGCTCCACCCACAAATTTTCCATCAAAATAAACTGGGTACACATAAAAAACGCACATTAAAATGGGAGTGATTGTCTTTGATATTCAATGCTTTAATTGAAACCAGGCAGCAGAATTACAGAGCTGTTTTGACGGCTCCAGGTTTCCATCAGTAAAAGGGGATTCCTGAGTGATATCCTGAGGAACACTAGATTTCCTTTTAGAGGAAAATGAAACAGGGTAACACGTCATTGTTTTGCATTGGCTTCATGGTTAATTGGCATTACAGCTTTTTTTTGGTACCTGTAATGGACACTGGGTCAAAGGTTCATGCTCCTCCTGTCTGCTACTCACACATTCTGCACTACAGTTCAGTAAGTGCCTCACATATGGCAGGGCTGGGTAAACATCTGGTAATCTTTGTCTCAGCTTCTCAATAGCTCACCAGGCTATGGTCTAGCTCTGTGTACTCAATCTTCTCCAGTTACATAGTTTCTGGCTGCTCCCCTGAGGTTACGTGGACAAACCATTTGGGATTGCGGAAGGAGTTTCCACAAAATAGGTGTTGTCCAAAAATTCTTTGCAGTTATGGAAATAAACCCACAAAAAAGAAAGTGATATAGAGATGGAGCCTATAGGAAGGCCTTTTTAACCAGTAACATTTAACATTTCTTTATCTTCATTTTGTTGACAATTTTTAGTCTCCAAACTGCAATGAATTGAAAGAATGTAGACAGCAAAATCTTTCAACAGTCATTCAAGTTAGTCAACACAAATATTTTAAAGGATTTAAAGCATTTGTTTTTGGTTGCATTAAATAAGACAAGGCATGGATGGATGGATTACTGGAGTCGGAGCATTACAGAAGTTTCACTTTATTTCTAAATTAAGACCATTCTTAGGCCAAAGGTGGTTACAATTATTCTTTCCGTTTGTGGTTGTATTGACTTCACAGTCTATGGTATTTGGCTGGCGACTTCCTTTTGGAAGAACTTAAAAGTACACGTCACAATAATTTGAGCATGAATTTGATGGTCGACGCCCTCATCACAGACCCAATCTGTTGTCGTGGCCTGGTTTTACCTACTTCATCAAACTGTTCTCTGCCTTGTGATGCAGCAGATTTATAACCAATTAGGTCCATTCATTCATTTACATTCATAAACTGGTGCATCTGGACAATTACTTCACATGGCCCTCTGTCAAGGCTGCTCTTACCATACTGGCACTGAGCCATACAAGGCTGCTGGCCCAGGCTCCTTTTTCCCAAGTTCCACCCAGACGCTGCGTGCGCCATCATCCTGCTGAAATGTAAACCCCAGATTCAGCTGTGTTTGTTATGGTTGTGCCGGCCCTTGGTGAACACACAATGCTGTCACAACGTAGCTATAACAGCAGGGCAATATTTCAACAATCTGTTTGGTCAGCTGCAATTGCATCACTAGGTGGTCAAGCACATACGTTTGCTGGAATGATAATTAGGATTATTTTGCAGGCACTCTTACCAAGGGTCCCAGATGCTGCCCTTATGTCCTAACACACCTCAACATTCAGTACACAAGTTTAAGTCAAGTGCTTTTAAGTATGTTTTCACAGTGTCTGAACTTGACCCCACTGGACGATGTTCACAGGAGCAACAACATTATTGTTTGTGCTGGGGATGCTCTGTATAACAGCAAGGCCAACCATACCATCGTGTCTCTTTTAATCAACTGGCTTTAATATAAACAGATTTAGACTGAGCACTAGTGTTGCCCTTGAGATCACTAGCCTGCTGCAGCGCTAATGGCTATTTACTTTCTAGAGAAAATGAGTCTATATTTATCCTGAAATGATCTCATTGTCAACCCAACGTGGGGGGGGGGGGGATCCTCAACTTTAATCAAACTGCTGCCCTGCAGGCTGCACCCAAGCGTAGCAACCTTTGTGTGATTAATATTTTTCCTGTCTTCTTGTCAGCTTATGTGACCCAAAGTCACTATAATGTAGTAGACTTCAACAGGATTTAATGTTAATAAATAAATCCATAGAATGCCTGTGACTGGTTGGGGGTCTATGCAGTGTGGCATCAGTCGGGTGGGTAATTTATTGTGGGAGCTAAGTGTTTCCATTTGCAGTAAGAGCCACTAAAAACAGAGTCGATGAAAGTTTCTGGGGGGCCCACTTGTAAAAGTAGTGATGCGGTGTACGCTGGCTCACAGCCTGACAACCTGTTTGGGGAACTGCATAGATGGTGTTTTAATGAATACATGATCCAGTCATCCCAAAAAGGACTCCTCACACTTGCCAAACATGCAGCTTCTCATTTACCTTGCCCAGAAAAGTGGTATGCATTTGTAGAAGATCTGCAAAAAAATGCCTGATGCTAGATACCATTGGGCTTTTGATTTATTTTTTGAAAAGATTAAAGTGGAGAGCAGCCACTTAATTTTAACTGCAATATGATCTGAATCCCAATAGTATTCAGTTTTTTTTATATTAGGTAATGAAAGTATAATTTAAGAGGGTTATATACTGTACTAATTTAAGAGAGTTAAATTATGAAGTAAACTATCAATTGAACCAAAATGAATTACATCTTTGTTGAATTTCATAAAAAATTAGACTATGGAGTAATATTTGCTTTGTTTTGTTTGTGTGTGTTTCTTTTTTTTCTTATGTCTTATGCTGCTGATATTCTGGGTGTCAAATTGATAATATAGACAAAAATAAGCCTTTTTTGTGGTTTATCTTGTATGGATTCTATTTCTCTCAGTTATGTGTAGTCACACCGTGTTGTGCTTTGCTGATCGTAATGTAGAAGCAAAAAATAAATGAGGAAATTAAACTAAAAAATAAAATGAACAATATGTGTACTTATACATCAAAGTATAATGTACATGTAGATAGAAAAATGAAGTCTCCTGCACTCAACGTGCAAATGTTATGATGTTATGAATTTGTACATTTAATGAATTAAATCTCACCAATAGAAACTTACTACTGCCCTCTACTGAATCCAACAAGACCTCATTAATAATGATTAAATTCAACTTATTTTTAATGGTACTTTTTTACTGCTTTGGGATATGTAATGAGCTGACAGTAAACCCTGTGTTTTGGTTGGTGGGGAGAGTGGGCATTTTCCATGATGACATCTGACTTTGTATAAGATATTAAGAAATAAATGAAAAGTAAACAAGCTATGTAATATGAGTGAAATTTTGGTTTATTATTTCTTTAATTTCTTAAACTTGTTTTTATTTTAATACTAACTATTGTAATTATTACATTAGCAAGTAATACATTAGTTATTTGCAAGAAAGGCAAGCAATTCAGCAGATTTCGGGTAGGTTGTTATGAGGGATTATACCTGGGGTTCATTTGAGACAACTACTACTGAATAAAACCAGAGCCAAGTTTGGTTTGGCTGTCTGTCTGTTAACTCTGTTGCACAGAAATGAGAAAAGTTTGTAAAAACAAATGCCAGAAAATAAAAAGTGTGCTTCTTAAACCAAGGAAAGCACAATAATTGCAATAGCATATGATATCATCAAACAGCGTGGCATCTGTTAAAGTACAGTGAGCATTTATGGTTTGATTAAAGCAAAAAAGGATATCTGAAACCAGACCATATCTGTGCAAAAGTTCATTTGCATTCACAGCAAAACGAAATAAACACCACAAATTTACAGGGAAACATCTGTAACATCCATCTTTCACTACAACAAAAGAGAAAATGTCACCACGTTGACAGCCAGAGTGAAGATGATGATGATGATGCGTGTCAGTACAATTTCTGTTGGAGAATACACATATACCCCCCCCCGGTTGGGGGGGGTATATGTGTTCCTTCCAGGAACGTTTTCTCCCAGTTCTAACATTAACCAACAGGCCTTATTTCCTGAAACCAGAGACTCCCTCAGCAAAAGGAGACCCAGCAACACCTGCACGAGCAAGAGACCGGCCAGGACATGAGTCAAACATCAGGCCATTAGACTCACACAATGTAATAGTGGAGCAGAAGTGTTATTTACTATATTTTTCAATTGATAACCAATTTTACGCAAATTAGTTGAAAATGTCATATGCTGCTTTTATTAGACATTGTCTAATATGAGTAAAAAGGCATATATAAAGCACATAAATATGCTCCAAAGAGACACAGACGAACATATTCCAGAGGATGGCAACTCCAGCCTGTTTGTACTACATCACATGGCTGCATATTATATAACACTGTCCAAACTACATGTGCCCTCATGCCCACAATCATGGGCTGCTTTTTTTTTCACAGGAAGAGTTGACAGATTGGCCATCAATGTAGACACGCTCCTTGAATGAGAGAGCTCACCACAGAACTATCAAGTAAACAGACTTGAAAGTCAAGGCCAGCAAAATCCCTTGTGTCTCCATACTATCCGTTAGGAAGGCAAAGCCGGATCTCATGCATCTGTGGTCAGACAAGACCGCCACCACTTCCTCATATTGCAAGGCTGCTTTAAAACCACGCCAGTGTGTGCACTCGTTTTCCCTAACCTTTTTTACGGGCTGGAATTCACATAACCATGTGGTGTGCTTCTGGAGTTTGGGACTTCCACAATCTCACTATTTATCACTCAAATCAACAAAAATATATGGTCCAAAATGAAAAAAAAAATGGTTCAGCTGTGCTGGAAGAACTTTTCATAATGTCATTGACATCCTTTCTGTGTTATCATGTGTTTGTGCTTTCAGCCTTCGTCTCTCATGGTGGGCTGTGTTTAACAGAAGTGATAAGTTCATGCTAACTGGGACCCGACTGTTGAGTGAAGCTGTCGGTCTTCTTTCAATCCCCTCAGTGGAAAACATCTTCCTGATTCATAATTGAGTGCTCAACCACTTGCCAAATCAAATGTGATCCACTGTTGACATCGTCCGTCCAACAGGGGTGGTCAGCTGATGCCAACAGGATGTTATAATAGGTGTACAAAGTGAGCCACTTCCCCAATCCCCACAATAGCCTGCAGAACAGCTAAAACAGTAATTAACATCAGTGTCTAATTTGCAAATGTCTCAGTGCAATTTGCAATTAGTCACTCACATGGTAGTCGACTGCCTGTTTAGAATTCAGATGACTTGTTTCACATGCTTACAAACAACTTCAAACCAAAACGATCAGCTCAAAGACACTTAAAGACACATAGAGAAAGATTTACAGGAGAATTCTACTGCTCAAAGAACACAGGATAAACAATGCTTCCTGCGCTGCTGGTGTATACACACAAACACTCCCTCAGACAGGTCTGATATTTAGGGTTGCCAACATCCAGATAAGAAAATGAAGAATGCGGGACTGGGGTAAAAGATGCAGTTTTTGCCATTTTACAGTTTATATGTAGGTGACTTTCTATCAACCAAATATGAGTTTAAAAATCAATATAATAATTTTATTATATATTTATATTATATATATACTTTTATTATATATATACTTTTTTTCACCTGAGCAGTATCCTCCTGTTACAATTTTACCTATGACCAATTCAAAGTGCCCATTTTCTGTTGGACAGTAATGAGGGACAGGCTGAATGAGGGTTTTATTTTCCCTAATACAAATCTCCATTAGTGGACTAATCTGTCCTGGTTTTGCACTGACTCGATTATCAAAAATAAGGAACAAAGTGCATTCTGAGCCTGTTCACTAGGGAACATGCCTTTTATCTTTCAGCATACAGAACGAATCCTTATTTTACAGAATGATTGGCAACCCTACTGATATTGCTTGACGGAGCTGATTTCCAGATGAAGGACTGAGCATGCAAATAATGTTGAACTGTTACTGTTCACAAAGTCGAAACGGGGACAGAATAATAACAACAATGAAAGAAAATCACACACATGTACACACTTGAGCCTTAACCTTGTGGGATAAGCGGTGGGAGCCTTTGTGGTGGTTTATGCCCTCCGAGTTCTTTCTCATTTGATGATGCCATGATGTGTATAACATGCATGTTTGAGCTCATTTTAAACTCTGCAGGAAATACTGTCAATACTCACAGTTCTTTAGAAGAGTCAGGAAGCTCTAAGTCACCAAGCAGCAAACCAGCTCTGTCCTGAACATTGAAGATAACCTGTCTTGATCCATGTGAAGCAAGGAAGCAACAGATATCATTTGTCAGTTTGCAATAAATAATTCTTTTATAAACATACTAAAATGGCCTTTTGTAATGAGACAAAGCATATTGTCATATATAGTTCTGTAAAAGTAACGGAAATATTGTCATGATGCAGTTTCTTTCTTTTCCTTCGTCTTTTCCTCCTACACGTGAAGTTATCATGTACATTTGTTGTACACAGATGAGCCACATCATTAAAAGTTGTGTTGTGATTTAACATGAATCCAGTTTAAATATGGTCTTGCATTTAACTCAGACTGACTATAATTGATGCTTACTTGTCTTGCCAGTACAGAACATAAAGTGGACCTGGAACGCTGAAGGTCTTCTTCAAACCCGTGCACTATGGAAAATGTAATTTAAAAAAATCAGCAATAGCATTTAGCTGGGTCATGTTGTGGACTGTTTATTTCTGCTTTATGGGACAACAATATTTGTTACTCTGAGAATTTTGTCTTTGAATTTGCTTGGAACAAATTTGTTAACAGATTCATGGTTTGAAAGGTCTTAAATAACTCATACTCTTTCCATAAATACACCTTTTCCCATCTCTGTGTGCATCACATTGACCCTGGTCAGATTTCAGCAAATATATTTCACCAACCAATATGTAAATAGAATAAATAGCTTACTATAATATAAAAATGTGATTGCTGTGCAAACAAATCTAATGTAAATCAATTACACTTTAATTACATTTTATTAAAAATTAAATATTACTACAGAGTGTCAATGCTAATGATCTATCTGATAAGTAATAATTCCATGTACTTAGAATGCATTTTAATTTACTTATGTGTACTATAAGAAAGATGCAGAAGCGTCTATATAGTACTAATACCATTTTTTTAAACATGGTACAGAGTAAAGGTTAAATAAATAAATATACAATATAACCACAAACAAATAAACAGTTATAACACACCACAGTAAAATTAATGTTACAATGTAGCAGGTCTTTACAGAAAGTACAGATTTAAAACATTGTCAGTCCTAATCAAGTCATATACAGTATTTATGGATATCAGCATGGATCTATGTGTTTAGAATTATGTATAGTATTTAAAAAAGAACAGACAGGGAGGAAAGTTTTCTGCAAAAGGCCCATGTGTTTATAACAAGAAGAGGACATTTCCTGTCAATGGAGTACAAAGCGGCAATATTGAGACATGCAACACTACACCATAGCAAATATGTGTTGAGAGAATAAGTGGGACATTCACAAGTGGGAGAGACAAATTATCAGTACAGAAATGCTCTCAACAAGTAAAGATGGTAATACTTCACCGATTCCTTTAAGCAAATATTATGTTGATCCATTATTAACTCTGCAAAGGTTCGGTGCCGAATGCCCATCTTCCAATTAGTAGGATAACTGAAAAACTACAAAACCATGAAATTTTGTGGAAGGGCAGGACATGACACAAGGATGAACCCATATGATTTTGGACATGATCAAACTGAGAATGGACAGTATGTTTGCCAATAATTTGAATCATTTTTAAATGCCATTTTTGTCAATCTTGTATATCGCATCTATTAAAAAGCATGCAGTTTCTTTTGAATTAGTTTGTGCAGCAAGTATGCAACAAATGTACTCATTATTTCTTTCTTTTTTTGCTTTCTAATGTCTTTTTTGGTCTTCATTGACGCTGCAATTGATCTCTGCTGTGTGCCCTCTCTGGCACATACAGAGTACTGAGCTACTGACATGCATCGTGGATTCATGCGATTGCCCCAGATCAAATTCAGGTGCCATGATCAGCCAAAGGGAGTCACTAATGCACCAATAAGGACAATAATTGTGGTGTCTTTCCACCACAATTATTGTCAGTGAGGTTCGACAGACTGAGAAAGGCCATTACTATTATTTTCATGAGTGAACAAAGTACTGGATGAGTTCTTTCTCCTCAATGGCAATTAGGTGCGTATTGAGATTACAGAACTAACAATAACGCCTACTTGACATATTTGGCACAAACTCACCTTTCTAAAAAAAAAGTATTCAGCAGATGATTATATAGAGGATCTTGTTTTGATATTAAATTTCCTTAAAGAAAGAAAATGAGGAAAAAATGTGCTTTCAAGATGTCAGTTATTTAGCCGACAGCATCAAAACAAAATATAATGATAACAATGGTAGCCACTGCTACCAAGTGCTGCAGGCCACACATTCAAAATGCAGATCACAGACCCACCTTTCATTAGGATGCCCGATTTTTCGCAGTCAAACATGTTTGAATTCAATTCAACAGTACGATAAACAACAAAACAGGATTTAAGCTAAAGGATCTAGGATCTACTTATAATGGGAAGAAAGAATCACATTAATTACTTAATTTTCTGAAACAAAGAAAACACATTAAGAAATGCTAATGTCCTTATTATTTTCAAATTCAAAATCCTATTAAAAATTGTAACAATGGATTAACAAATTATAAGGATTTAGCGTCCATCTTAAGGTGGCTATACCATGTAATGCAACAAAATTAAATAAATCTAAACAATTTCTGAGCATGTGCAAATCTTGACTGCTGTTTCCCCAGTATTCTCTAAATGCAGTTGTTGCAGTGCATTTCCCAGGAGGGACATACTGACCAAATGCATCAGCTGAACTGTCAGAGCTACAGCAGTCTTTTCATACGGCAGGTGTGCTTCTCTATGTGCATGGTGGCTCGGTCCGTAGAGCTGGTCAGGACGTCCAGGACTTCATCCTGCCGTTCCAGCTCCGTCTCTGCCTCCAGGGCAAGGTTCTTCAGCTGCATCAGCATCTGTACAGATGTACACACAGCCAAGTAAGTAAACACATTTGGAGAATGTGCATTACACTTGTTTATTTATGCAATTATCCACCGGCTCCCACTGAACATGAACAACTGAAGGAGCAAGACGCACATAAAAGAGTGAATATTAAAACCCACACAAAGCTGTTGAGCAGTTGCAGGGTGGAACATGTGGATCCTATTTTGAGGGTTGTAAAGATGGGCTCAGGAATTTAGACTTTAGTGTGTTGATGAATGAAATCGAGAAAGAGTAGCAGCTGAGAGTGATCTTGTCGTTGTGGTTGAAAATAATACCTCAGAGTAGATTAGAACAGTGGTCCCCAACCACCGGGCCGCGGACCGGTACCGGTCCGTAGATCAATTGGTACCGGGCCGCACTAGAAATAATAAATTATTTCCCTTTTATTTATTAACTGATTATGAAAATTATTTTATTTTGACAAATGACCGGATTCTTTCGGTTACATCCTGGTCACTTGAGCTCTAAAATTTATCCCAAAAGCTAGCAAAATGGGTAAGAAACAGACAACTTTGGAAAGTTTCTTTGAGAAGGGGGAAAAGGCCCAATGAAGAGACAGGAGAAGAGCCTACGACTTCTAAGAAAAAGAAAGCTTTTAACAGGCAATACCGGGAGTCCTATTTGAAATATGGATTTATCGCTACAGGTGATTCCCACACACCTAGCCTGCTCTGCGTCATATGCGGCGACTGGCTCTCTAATGTAGGTATATTAAGATAATAGTGAAATAAATGTGGAATAATTCTATAATTTGTTTATGGGGCAGAGAAGATGTTATCAAAGACTTTGAATTTATACTCACGTTATGTTGTTCAGTGTTACAAGGAAGCTGCTAAAAAAGTCGCATACGAGTACACAGTGGATTCACGTTTATGATTATAACACCCCCCGGGCCGCAGTAAAATTGTCAAGCTTTAACCGGTCCGCAGTGATAAAAAAGGTTGGGGACCACTGGATTAGAAGACTATGTTTAAAATCAAAACTAATCAAAAGGCAATAACAACTAATCATTCCATGAATACAGAATAATTTTATTGTCTTTTATTCAGTAAAGGAAACTTGAAAATAAGACATTTCAGAATGTCTGGGTTAGTCTGTTGGGATTATTGACTATATTGTTTATTATTTGTTTTCAGGTGGTTTATGGCTGCAACTACATCTCAATGGTCAAACAATTGCATGTTATGGTTGATGGAAAAACTTAAATGTACTGTCATGTGCCAAGCAAAACCTAATAAACGCTCACTCCAAACCCCACTGCCATGGTTTCTGAACTAATATTATGTTATGCTACATATGCTCTGGCTCTTACACAGACACACACTTGCACACCCACTGACATTATGTCAGTTTTCACTGGATGTTATGTGTGAACCTTGCAAGTGAGCACACAAATGGCTCCAGACAGCAGTTTAAAAAACAGATAGTATGTCAATACACACTAAGGAACAGCTGCATTTACTCACTCGGGTCTGTGACTTTATACTTTCTACTGACAGTGGATAACCAAATTTGAGTTTTTGTGTGTCATCGGAGAAACAGAGAAAATGAATATTTTTAGCTGCAGCATATACAATGGCAAATGGAATTATGTCATGTAGAAACCCACAAAATTAAACATTTAGGCTACAGCAAATAGAAAAATATATGAGCTAAAATTCCTACTGTCATGGGCAAGTGTGAGGTACTTTCAGGGCTGTGATTAGAGACATGCATTACATGAAAAATAAAAAAAGAACAAAAAAACGTATCATTCTTACACATGAACCAGTTTGTCCCATTTAAGAGTTGGAATTTCCACCCTCAAACAACAATGATTGTATAAAGTCATTGGACAATGGAGAATATTTGCAAAAGCACTTAGGGTAAGACAATAAACTGAGTGACCCCATGTACAAGTTTCCCCACTGTCAATACTAATCTTGACATGTATTACATAAAGAGAAGGGTGTGTATATAAATGTGGTATTAATTAAAAATGGCAGGCTTTGACGTCTGAGCCAGTATCAGCTGAAGACAATATTCATCAAAGTATTTGTATGACTGGCCTAATGCTGTTAGTGCTTAGATACATTTGTTTGCAAAATGATTGTACAACACTAAGCCACTGATAATTAACTAAATGTTAAATATAAAGTGTTAACAGTGCACTGTTTGAGATACAGTAAATTATGAAAAAGCTGAAATAAAGATAAGTCAAATGCCCAGTAATTCACAGGCGCAGTCAATGTGAATCAAATGAATACCTGTTGGTTTCAGATTTAATAGCTATTTCTCTTTGTTGTGGAATTATGTGCTTTTGTTTATCAAACACGATCTCTATGTTTTAATTTTCACATATGTCTCACATTGTTTTCCCACTGCACATAAATGCTGACTAATACATCAGCTAGGTCAGTATATGAGGACAAATTATCTTATATAGTACACTGGTGACTGCTCATATGTTGACCAGTAACCAACAAGAAAGTAGAGACACACCAACGTGTGACACATTTCATTTTTTAAAAATAGTGTCAGTGTTAAGTATTTTGCTCACTAGAGTACACTTATGAATTCATTTTTCTATTGCCCATCCCATACCTTGCTCAAATCCCAGGGATTTTGACCAAATTTATATAAGATGATTAACTCTGATTCATTCATATATCATCTACCACTTTATCCTTCACATGCGGGTCGCAGGAGGACTGGTGCCAATCCCATCTGACATAGGGCAAAAAGGTGGGGTACCATTCACTCACAATCACTCCTACGGCCAGTGTCCAATTTGCCTGATCCCCAAAACTGCATGTTTTTGGGTTGTGGGAGGAAACTGGAGAACCTTTGCTCCGACCAGGTTGCGAAGTTGGGTCTTCTTGCTGCAAAGGCAAGAGTGCTGAACACTAAACCAACCGCATGGCCAGAATAACTATTATGATACTTTAAATTTATTGGTGAAGCTGGTCATTAGGAGACCACTTGGATATAAGGCTAATTTAGACAGTGGTCATTCTTTCATTATTTAAAAACAATGTGATGTGTGTGTACACACTACTGTAACCAAAAAGACACAGTAGCTTTCTGAAGGTTGAACGCAAATTATATCCTCTTCTAAGCAACCTGTTATAGTGTGTGTTCTGTGTGTGTGCGTGTGTTC
This sequence comes from Brachirus orientalis, assembly GCA_016785285.1. Classification (NCBI taxonomy): domain Eukaryota; kingdom Metazoa; phylum Chordata; class Actinopteri; order Pleuronectiformes; family Soleidae; genus Brachirus; species Brachirus orientalis. The sequence goes on along the minus strand of JAFBJR010000504.1, from coordinate 2,028,752 downwards.
CTCTCTCTCACACACATAAAACAATGTCTGAATCATAGGTCTGAGTTTGCGTCATTGTATAGGTCTTGCCACCACAGACCATGTCTGTAACGGTTCTCACTGTTGCAAGGTTCTGAATGGAAAGATGTTGCACAGTCTGAGCAAATGACTGACCAAGTTTCTTTTCCTCTCTTAAAACCAGGATGGACTTAGGTTTGTGGTCTCACCGAATAACATTTTAAACACACAGGATAAAAAATAAAAATCATTATGATGAACTATGGCTTGGAATGGAACTATCAAAATACATGTTACTATAACAGCTGCCAAGACTATCTGTTGCCTGTACACACAGACATGACATTTGTATTACCTACCTTGAATATACAAATATAAAAAAAAAACTAAATGCAACAGTAGTGCAAGTCATTCAGACACAGAGGCAATGGAAGTTTTACTCACCTGTTTAAGTTCCTGGGCCTCAGCCTGACTGACAGATGGTTGGAGGACATGCACCTGCAGCTGGGACAGCTCTCCTGCTGGGACCTCCGGTGGAAGCACTGTCTCTTGGCACCTCTGTGACAAACCTGACTCCATGGGTGGAGATGGTGAAAAAGTGCAGAGTGCATATGTTGTTTATCAGGAAATCAGACAGTAAACTCAAAACAGAACAACTGAGGCAATCAGGGTGAAGTGACTCATTAAAATACATGTCTAATACACCAATAGCCATGTCCAAATGTCGTGTGGATGAAGTGTTTTTATAGGTGGCTATACAAAATACAGATGTGGAAAAATAGAGCTTTAGTGCCACTCAGTGTTCAAATGTATTATAGACATGGAAACAAGCGCAAAGCAGTTCTCCTTACCCTCATTCCAGTTAGTCCCTTCTCTGTCACACGGAGATGAAGCTGGAGTTGCCTTGAAAGTAGTGTATTCACTTGTAAACTCCATCTTCTTTTTGTACTGCATCTCCAACAGTGACAATGCTTCTGGCATCTTGGCAGACAAGAATCTGTAGCATATATCTGGCTTCCCAATAAACCGCTGTCTGACAGCAATTTCATAAGGAGTCTTGACCTTGATTTCGTCAATTTCATTTCTTTCAAAGCGATGAACGAGCTGGCAATTTCTGTCCCGCACCTCCAGTGAGGACACCAGCACTAACAAGCATCCTGGTTTCAAGTCAGAGTCTTCACCTTTGGACATGACAGCAGGGATACTTGCAATCACCTTGTTTCTAGCAGACCCCCTGCCAGCTGAAGCAGCAGCAGATGCTGCAGCTTTTGCAGCATCCTCAGCCTTGGCTTCCTGATGGGTCCTCCAGGGAAGTTTCCCAAAAGGCCACCAGGAGGGAGACTCAAGCTGTGACAAAAGTCTGCAATAGAGTAAACACCAGGAGAACTTGTGGGTGGTTGGTTGTTGTAACAGTAAAAGAGCTGTGTTGCTTTAAAATGCAAAATGGACAAGACTACAAAATAAAGAAGAAATTGCTTAATTGTTCTGTTAGTAAATATACAATAAGTACTTATCAGCCACGCCCAGGTCAGAGTCAATCTTCTCAAGTCCCTGCATCATATTATCAAACTGCTCTCCTTGGTGGCTGAGGACTCTGCCAGTGTCCTCCAGTTGTCTCTGGGCTCCTGCCATTAGGTTGATCAGCTCTCTGCCTTTAGAAGGCTGAGACTCAGCACCGTGGGCCTCTGAGCTGGGGGACAGGAGGCGTTCCCTCCAGAAATGTTCCAACACATTATATACAACCACTCTGTTGGGCTTTAGGGAACCAAACCAGTGTTTCACGTTACCCTCTTCAAGAACGGTGAGAGTGCTGAAGATGAAGCTGGACGACTCCATCTTGATCTCCACGATACGGGAGATGCGGAAGCTAATAAGACTCTCTTTACTCTGGTTAGAAACAAAGCGTACCGTGGTCCTGGTGAGGGAGAGGATGCCATTTTCCCACCGCTTCTCACTGTTTATGTAATAGGAGCCAGGCCAGCTGTGGATAGGAAGGTCCCGGCTCATTATGGACGGAGGCACACGGATTCACCTGAAGAGAGACAAAAGGCTTCATTGAGATAAAAGTAACATGCAAAAACTGTTCTAAGCAACTATTTCATCACAAGAACAGCGTTGTGAGTGAAAAATATGTAGTCAGACTGAACATACTTTCTTCACAGTATATAAAAAGAGTCGGGCAGCTTCGGGTTTCTATCCAACAGACCACTTCACAAGAGCAGTGTTATCATGTAATAACAAATTCTAGAATTCGTTTATCTTTGTTCAATTATATCCACCCCAAACCAAATTAATCGACATCATCTCGTTGGGTTCGGCATTACCCTACCCATGTCTTCTCAGTAAAGACAGTGATGTTTACAACGGAAGTTACGTCACAAGAGTTCGTTCGTGTTTACTGTCCGACTTGAAAATGCTGTTAGAAAATGGCTACAACGGCAAGGTTGTCAAATCAAAACATTTATTGCATTAGAGCATTTGTAGCAAATCGATAGAGGTAAGATAGCGTGCACATTTTAAGCGCTGACAAAGATAAACACAAGCAATTTTGATTAATAATAAATAGTAAAATTGTTTTATTGGTCTCGTTGAGGAACTGTATCCCGCTGTGTTAGGAATAGTCTTATTGTGCAGCGATGTGATTCAAGATATTAAAATAACAAATTTTAATATCTTTGGGAAGCAAATATTTTAGCATAATGTATATTTTGTAACCTAAACATCGTTGTAAGATTAACGGCGAATGTGACAGACGTAGCCAACCTTTCATTACCGTTTCATGCGGCCCCGGCACTGTAAGCTTAGCTTGCTAACTGATTATAGCCGAGCTTTTGCTTAGAGTCATGGACAGTGATGCGTACCGTAACTGCTGCAGTTTGGTCAAAATACCAAGACAGTCGTATGAACAGTTTTGGTCTTCACATTTTGTGGATTACATCGACAAGGAGCTGAGCTATTCAAAATTTTTTAAGAAATATTTGCTTCCCAATCACCCATGCATGTTTTCGAGAAGGTTCACTGAGGACTGGAAGTGTAGAAAACAATGGGTGACCGAAGAAGGGAAGCCTAATTTCCAGAAACTGCTACAAGAGTTTGGTAATTAAACTCAATGACAACACATCAATCATTTAATACTAATCTGCAGTGACTGTCATGCACCCTAATGCATGTCTTCTCCATTACAGATGAGACTCCTGTTCCTGTTGCAAACTGCAATGCTAAGGAGTACAATGCAAACCCTAAACAAGTTATGCCTTTCAAAGAATTTATACACTACTGGAAGGAATATATCCAGAATGGGCACTCATCACCTAAAGGATGTCTCTATCTTAAAGACTGGCACATGTCAAGGTGCCAGTCTATGCCACCTTAATTTGCCTTTTGTTAATGTTATTGTACAGATATACTGTATGTAACCGACAAATGTTATTATTCCATAGGGACTTCCCAGAACACAATGTTTACATCACTCCAGTCTTCTTTTCTTCAGACTGGCTTAATGAATATTGGGATACACTTGAAGTAGATGACTATCGGTTTGTCTACATGGGGCCTAAGGGTTCATGGTATGAAAATGTAACAAAATAATGACAATAAGTATGATTATATTGTTATTTTGAACACAGACATCTTTTCATCACCAGGACCCCATTCCATGCTGATGTGTTCCGCTCCTACAGTTGGTCGGCAAACATCTGTGGCAGGAAGAAATGGCTCTTATATCCTCCAGGTCAGGAGGAGTTTCTGCAAGACACTCACGGCAACCTCCCATATGATGTAACATCATCAGAGCTTCAAGACACAAGCCTTTTCCCTCACTTTGAAGAAGCCTGTCAACCTCTTGAGATCATTCAAGAGGCAGGTGAAATAATTTTTGTGCCAAGTGGGTGGCACCATCAAGTTTATAATCTGGTAAGAACAGACAGTAGTACTAAAACTGCCTGTACTATAGAGGCAGAGCAAAATGATGACCCATTATTATATATTATATATTTAGTGCTTGTATAGATTGTCATTTGTCACATATATTAGAGTTTACTCACCATTATGAATTTTGTTTTGCAGGAGGACACTATCTCTATTAATCACAACTGGTTAAATGGCTGCAACATTGACATCATGTGGCAGTTCCTTCAGAACGAGCTGTCTTCTGTTCAGAAAGAGATCGATGAGTGGAGAAACACTATGGACTCGTGGCATCAGCACTGTCAGGTACTTGGCATAGAAGATTGTTCTTTATGTTGTTCAGGTTGCCCAAGAACATGCTGCTGCCCTAATTGATGATATATATAATATATAGATGACTGTGAAAGATAATTATGTGTTCCTTTTCAGGTCATCATGAAGGCCTGCTCTGGTATCAATTATTGTGAATTTGCTTCATTTCTGAAAATCATCGCTGACAATCGAATGGCTTTCCTGAATGCTTGCTCCTCGGGGGATTCCTCTGATTACCCACGTCATCTCTCAGAGGTGCTCACTACACTTGGACCTTACCATGCTGCCTTTGATCTACAGAGAGTGGCTCATGTATTTGAATGCCTCCTCTTCAATGAAGACTTTAAGCAGCTTGATCATTCAGCACTGGCACTGCAGCCAGAAACAATGTTACAGCAAATTCGAGACACCATTCAATCCACAAGAGGGCAGCATCTCCTTTATCAGGAGTAACATGTTCTGTGGCTTGTCACCTTTATGTAGTTTGAATGTTAAGTGCCAATGTGTTTGGGATGAGATAAATTGCAATTTTAGAAATGTTGCTTGTAAAGGTTTTTTTGCATTTAAAGATAAAAAAGCTAATTATATAAAAAAAAGACAAGTTGATAGTTTTTATTTTTATCTTGTTACATTGTACTTTTATTTAATTACCAGTAATACCATGTGGCAGTAGTACATCATGTTGTAAGTGCTACACTGTAGGTTTTAAATAGATCTTACTACTATTTAAAAAAAAAAAAGGGAAATCACTCTCAAATTATGATTTATTGCAATGGAAATTACAAATGGCAATAACAAAAACCACTTCAGGCATCTATCAAATATAACACGTCACTGTCTTCAGTTCATTTACCCATCTTTAGGCCACCAGTCAGGCACAGAGACTTCAAGTGTTACTGTGGTGTCCTCAGAGGATTTGACTGTCAACACATCTTTGGCATGAGCCATGCGGATTAGGCTTAGACCCAGGTCTCCAACCCCTGCTCGGTACTTTCCAGCTGGCTTGCCCATCTGCGTTTGCAGGGCAGCTCCTTCCTCGAGGTGGTGAACTGGAGATGAGAAGCGTACTGGCATCAGGCGTTTACGAATCACCCCGGTATGATGAGTTCTGGCTGTGAGCTCTTGGCCAATGTAACAGCCTTTGCTGAAACTGATGCCCTGCATGTAGACGAGATTTGATTCTAGTGGCAGTGCCACTCCAGGAGGAAGGTCCTTGACTCCTTCAGGAAGTCCTAGACAACAATGACAGCAGACCAAGCAAAACTTGTCACAAAATATCAATAGCAAATGTTCAGACCAGGGCTGTCAAAAGATCATTTTTTCTTAATTGCAGAAGTTCAATTCAACAGTTAATCGCAATGAATCAAATTTTTATCACATGTTCAAAATTATATTATTTTGCAAATGATAATAGTTTTTTAGTCCATATTAAAAGTCAAATTTAAAGGAACTCTTATATAAGTACCTTGATTGGGAATCAAAAAAATACAGTTACTTTATGAACTTCACTTTGAGACTTATTTGATAATTTTAAATCTAAAAGAAGTGCAATATGTCTGAGGTAACACAATGTCTACTACAGAAACGTTAATGTGGCAGCATTTGCACTTTGCAGGAGTTCTAGTTTAGGCACCTTCGTCACCTCTCACCAGAGCATTTATTTAACTTCCTGACAAAGTGATTAATCTGCAGCAATTTTCCTGAAGTCTCATTGTATTTGTATGTATTTTTTGTCATTGCACATGCGTCAGAGTGATTGTCAGCTGTTTATTACTCATATATGCTGACAGCCCTAGTTCAGACGAATTCATATTTCATCACCTCATTAAATTTAGTATTGACTACTACTAACCAGTCGTACCTATTGCATAGCGATGTCTGTGATAGTCATCTGTGTCACCTTTCTGACAAGATTCAATGATATCCGTGGGGTCCATGTGATTGTCCATCACCAATCTCCAGCCCATTTCCTGAATTCGGGGATCAGCTTCCCATACCAGAGCTTTTTCAGGGGAGGAAAGCTCGGGTTTACTCACCACTTGGCCAGGGTTTTTTTGCTGGGGGAGAACTGCCCAAACAGAAAGTTCTGGACAGGGGTTAATGCTGACGTTTCTACGAATCTTGTATACCTTCAAGTGTCTTAAAATGGAGTCCTCAACAGAAGCATCACACTCAAGGAAAATGCCAGATCCAGCATCAGCTTCTTTTAGACTGAAAGGAAAAACAAAAAGTTAAATGTCACAAAAAACATTTTTGTCAGGAAGGCTGACAATATTTTATGGTCAAAGCCACCCAAACAAACAAACTACTTGGCACATCTATTTCATGTGACAGGACCGTGGCAATAGAATAGGCATAGAGAGAGGGTGTTTGTTTTTTTTGTTTTTTTTTTACCAAATAGAAAGTTCTCTGATTTCAGCTACTTAAATGTGAATATTTTCTGGTTTCTTTGGGATTTTAAGCCAGGGAAGTAGTGGAGATTTTGTAACCATGAAACCTCACCACCAGTGCACCTGGGTTAATAGCTGCATTGTAAAGATAAGTTGAGCATCCACGCCCTCATGTTTACTCATAAGATGTACAGTTGAGGACCAAATTATTGGCCCCCCATGAAAATTTAAAGAAGAAACATGGTGTCTACACAAAAACATCACAGCTGTAAGGGGTTTATGAGATTAAGCTGCAGAATACAGCATATTTAAAGCACCTTATTGTAAAAATTGAGAGGTGTTGAGATATACACTTGAGGACAAAATTATTACCCCCCCATGTGCTGTTAAACAGAGCAAAGAATTTTCAAACATCCTAGTTTAATTTTGGATGCTTCCATTTGAAATTATTACTCCCCTTAAGAACTGACCTTTTTACTGAGCCATAGCACATACCACAGTTGTGCAATGATGTGCTTAACTGTGTAATGCTCAAAACTTTAAAAATCAAGTTAAAACTGAGGGTTATCTCCTAATTTACACACAGTATAACATCTTCCGCAAGGGTTTGAGCTGTCACTTGAGAAAGCATCATGCCAAAAACAAATGAAATCAGTTTAGTCTTGAGAAAAATGATAGTCGATGCTCACAAAGCAAGAAAAGGGTGTACAAAGTTATCACAGCATTTCCAAGTGTCAAGAACTGGAGTGAAAAGCATCATCAAGAAATTCAAAGAGAGTCACACAATACAGAACAAGCATGGCAGAGAAGCAAAAGATTTTAAAGACTAAGATGTGTCTAAAGACCCCAGAACAACTGCCAAGACACTAGTGAAGGACTTAGACAAGTTAAAAAATGTAGTCTCAAAGAAGACAATTACTAGAGCTTTGCAAAGAAATGGACTATGGGGTTGGAGACCAAGAACAACTCCACTTCTGTAGAAGAGACACCTTCAAGTCAGACTGAAGTATGCTGAGGACAACATGGAGAAAGATTATCCATACTGGAAGCATGTCCTTTGGTCAGATGAGACAAACTAGAGCTCTTTGGCCATAGAGACATTGCTTATATTTGGAGAAAGAAGAGAGGCCTATAACTCAAAGAACACTGTCCCCACAGTGAAACACAGTGGTGTGAGTATTATGCTGTGGGGATGCTTCAATGAGTCTGGAACTGGGAATCTCATCAAGGTGGAAGGAATCATAAAGAAAGAAGGATATGTGGAGATTTTGAAAGAAAACCTGAAGCAGTCAGCAGCAAAACAGGGTCTGGGTCGTCGCTTTGTCTTCCAACATGACAACGACCCAAAAGATACATCGCTCCTGGTGAAGAACTACCTGCAGACGACCAAAGTGAATGTTACTGACTGGCCTGCACTTTAATCCTGACTTAAATCCCATTGAAAATCTTTGGGGTGAACTGAAGACGAAGGTCCATGCCAGAAGGCCATCAAATCTGGAGGAGCTTGAGAGATTTGTCAAAAAAATGGCCTGGAATTCCTCAGGAGACGTGTCAGAGACTTGTTGAAAACTACAACAAACAACTGCAGGCTGTTATCCAGCAAAAAAAGGATAGACACTTGACTATTAGCATCAGGGGGCTAATAATTTTGACCCTGGTAGTTTTTTTTTGTGGAATAATTTCATTTCTGTGTGCAAAGTCAAATAAGCATCCGAAAAAAACTAGGATGTTTGAAAAAGCTGTGTTAAAAATTCTTTGCGTGGGAGATACTTATTAAACAAGGGACGAGTGTACGATGACGTTTACTTTACCTGTATAACAGGATGTCATACAGTATCCTCCCCTGAACATTCAACATGTGTGAGTACATGGCTCTAGGCGCAGGCTCCTCCAGCAGCAGTAGCCTCACGTCATTGGTTATAAGCCCCTGGAGAAAAGAGCAAGTGTCTTGGCCCTGGATTTTCAGCACGCTCCTATGAGGGAGATGATAGCACACAAACTGTCCCGGGATATTCCTAGAGTCATGGCTGTACTTCTTGACACTTCTCCCTGCTGTAGCTGGAACACCAGAGGGAAATGTAACGCACAAATGACGACCGGTGCATTTTCTGGTGTAAACACCGAGACTGTCACTGAACGCGAACGTTCTCCTCGCGAGACACAAAACCCGCATTTTACACACTATCCCGAGAACGTGTTTAATCTTAAAATGAAGCGGCCACTGCGCGTATCAACATAAAAGGACGGCTACAGTGCTAACACTTAGCTGTTGACATCAAATTCAACGGCTCCATTTTCTTCTTCACTTTCAGGCAGACTCGTTACGTTCGGTGCTTTGCTGCCTCCCACCGGTGTGAAAGTGGTACAATAAGATAATAATAAATAATAGATAATTATGAAAACAGTATGAAGACAGTCCTAGGTATCAGTGGTATTTGTGAGACTGAATTGTGAATTGTCCTTGGATGTTGTATAAGTAAACAGTCACTAAACCACTGAAAGGACTCTGCTGTCTCATTAACAGGTCATACATCCAGTCACTGTGCAGGTCTAGTAAATATGACATGAATAAAAACGTAGCACTTTCTCAGCTCTACTTTGATGCGAAGGTCCATCTCCCAAAATTGTTCTTAGGTGACACACATCAAAGTGTGCACAACAGAATCAAGTTCTCCACAGTGTTAGCAGCAGCCATCCCTGTGTTTCCCTACATGTTGCGATCCACTCACCAATCCACAGTCCCAGTCTGAGCCATCTCATTATACCATCAAATCAGATAGTAAATCATATCTACCTGCTCTGAAAGGAAAACAGATATCATCAGGCAGCCATCACCTATGACAAATGTGTACATGTGGAACATACAATTCAAAAACTCACTCTCCTGCTCTCCAGAATCCCCTGAACCATCTGTATAAATATGTAGTTCTATTCATTATGTAGCACTTTAACAGATACAACCGCTGGTAACAGTCAATGTGGGAAAGGTGACCATACAGCAAACAAGGGGTACTATTTCTTTCCTAATAAATTAAAGCCTCCCTGATATAGAATGTAATCCTACTTATATTCTTTCCAAATTCCCGGCACTTGGCTAGCAGACAGGTTGATGGAAGAGCTGTTCCAAAGCTTTTTTGATTTTACATTATAATTCAATGCTGACTTTATACATCGAAGCCTCAGTGGAGACGTCCCTGTCTCCACCAAGAGTTGCTCATTTATGAACTGAGTTCTCCAAAAGCCATTTCCTCAATAAGCATTATCTCCCTCCTCAATTGTCCTTCTGTGCATGAAATATGTCACTGTAGCTTAAGGAAACACATCAAATTAAAATACTGGCTTCACTGATGGAATGGTGCAGGCAGTACTGTATGTATTTGTAATTTAATTTTACATTTGTGGACTGTAAACTGTGTTTTAGTTTGGCGTTTACACCCGTAGTACCACACAGCCAATAGCATAGAATGTAACATTAATTCACGGGGTTGCCAGCAGAGTTAATCAAACACAGTGAGATGCAGCTATGGGTCAGAAATGCCAAGCCTTACTGAACCTTAAAGAGCAACCAATGTTACACAGTGCACACAGATATGAGCAAACCATGTGTAATGTGTGTGTGTGCAAACGGTGAAAAAATTAGAAAATTAAGTATATATGCTTGCTCTTAAAGGATTTCCTGGACTTCCTAATTCTGCAATTGCAGAACATCCCTGAGGTGTATTATTGTTTGGCCACTGTTGTTGTAAAGATACAGCATTAACAAGGTAAGGATTCAGGTAGGCCAATATTTGCTAGATCTAGGTCCCTTCAGTGTACAAAGAAACATCCTCCAATGACATGTACACAGTGGAAATAATCATTATGTTCACTTCCTCTTTGTGACTAAAAGAATCATTTTATGACAAACTTTTTGCTGTTTGCCAAATGGTCCTGAAATTGGCTGTGAAGTAGCCATTCCAGTGCAGGGTGCAATCCTTTGTTTATGGCATTCACCTGGTTATAATTATCTATAAATTAGCAGAGGAGAAAAAAACCCCTGAAGCTTTTACTACAGGCACCCACATAAACCTTACAGGCCAATAAAAGCATGTTTTATTTTACTCTCATTTATTTAAATTGCTGTAGCTGATTCAGGAGAAGTTGTACTTTCTCATTTTATGGCATTTCCCCATATTTAGGACACAAAAACAGTGTGTAGATTGTTAGGTTGTAAAACTTTTGCAACCTCAGTTCATGATATTACTTACCGTAAGTGTTGTTTTTCACAGTACTGCCCTATAAGCTTAGAACATTACTTTGGACAGATTTACATAACTGATACATTCATGCAGGTCTCATACCAGATATAAATAAATTAAATTGATATATATTAAATAGGTACAATATCTCAGGTTGTAAGACGCAAAATATACCTTAAGACTTTCTGAAATCATTTTCTTCTTGTAACATATAAAACGTTTTTGCTGTAACAACATGCTTGTCCTCCTAATAATGGAAGTTTCCCCCAAAGCAGACTCGTGTTATTGAAATGACAAGACAGCTACCACAATATAAGGAACTCGGAGGTTTCAAATAGATTTATTTCTTCATGACAAAAATACCAGAACAGTCTTTAAAGTCTAAGGCACTTTGAAGTGAGACAATAGTGAAGGCAGGATTAAATATTACTCTAAACCCATTTTTAAATGACACAGAAACTAAAATGCATATGATCAAGACAACATGCCTGAACATGACATAACTGGAAGCTAACTGAATAGCAAAGGATGGGATTTCTACTGTAGCCTAAATGTTGTGTATGTTCCCAGTTGTCCCCAGTATGCATCACCTGCTTTGGATTGCATAAAATGAATATTTACTTTGGAAAATAATCTTATTTTCTATTTACTTACCTCTTTGCCTTTAGATGTGACACTGCTTGGCTTTGGAAAACATGGAATGGATAAGGGATTTGCACCCACCAACTGAACAATCATCACACTGAGCAGCTGTTTAAGCGAAAGACCTTACATTGACACAGCCCCATTTCATCACCCAAATCCAAATGTTCCACCTCTTACCAAAATTTTTCTCCTTTTATCTAATTCCAGCAACAGTCACAACAACACTTTTCCAGAAACACCTCTCCAAATCATACATCCTTAAAACAACAATCATCAAGCCTCACAGATGACACATTGTGCATTAATAGTGTTTTGAACTGCAAGTGCAAATTAGGATTTAGGGTACAATCACACACTAAGTTAAATTTATCCAGTTCAGTGGTATTCAAGGGTAGATCAGATAAATAGATTAAAGCACTCAGTTTAGACTTCAACATTTTGGCTGGAAATACAGACGTTCACTAAGTAAGCATATGCTAAACAACTATGACTGTAAATTATGGCAAGCACAAAAGGACACAGTAACAAAAAAGAATGGTAATTCTGGGTTTGATACTTGTTTCATGTGCATTTTTCGTTTTTTGTAGCCTCAAGACTACTGTGAGCAGGGTGATTGAAATTCTGTGTTATTGTTCAAAGTCACACGTTATACTCACTCACACATCCTCCAGCTGTGTTACAGTGCCGTCCTAGAGTCTTTAAGAGAAGATTTTACCGTTAATGCATTAAGTTAGATTTATCTCTAGATCCAGACAGAAGTCTTCCCGTTTTTCACGATGGGTGCAGCCTTCTCTGTTGCTGATTTTGGTCTGGCTGCCTGTCTTTCCTGGACTATATTAATTCGATTTTGCTCTGCCATAGCGCCTCCAGACATTGGACTACTGGTTCTGGAGGTTTGCTGGGTGTTTTTGGTTTGATATGTTTGAAAGGCCATATCAAGCTGCTCCTGGGCGACCCGTAGGTGTTGGTGCAGGGTTGCCAGTTCAGAGGGGATGTTCTCATCTGGGCTGGTGCACTGCTGCTCCTGGGCCACATTAGCCATGTTCTGCTCATGGGTGATGAGGCCGTTGGAGATCCTAGCAGGTTTGTCTGTCTTCATGACAAGATTGTACCCTGGAGGAGAGCCTGGGATGTTGCGTGAAAATGGGTAGCCGTAGGATGTTCCGTGGCCCCGATTCCTCCTCATGCGAAGTGTATCCCGAAAAGTCCCAATCCCCAAATGAAGCATCTCGCACACGTTTAGCACTAGACAAAGACAGCTTACCACATACATGATGAGAAGGAAGATTGTTTTCTCTGTAGGCCTTGAGATGAAACAGTCCACACTGTGTGGACAGGGAATCCTGTTGCAAACATAAGAAGGGTTGACTCGAAAACCATAGAGGAGATACTGTCCCGCAAGGAACGCAATTTCAAAAATAGCCCGTGACATGAGCTGAAGAACGTAGATTCTCATCAGTCCTTCTTGCATAATTCTTCTGCGGCCATCATGTTTTGGTGGGTTCTTCCCACCACTGCTTACTTGCTCAGGCTTTGCCTCCCGCACTTCCAGTGTAGCATAGATCATTGGCTCAGCATCATCATTTTCCTCCTGTTCTAAGATGTCCTCGAGATGGTGGCTTTCTCTCCATCTAGAATGAGGAGGCAGCTTTTTGCGGAGCCTTTGGTGCTTCCTGCGCTCCTCCTCCGAAGTCCGGGCGATCTTGTGAATGGCATAACCCATGTACATGATGGAAGGAGTGGAGATCATGATGATCTGGAAGACCCAGAAGCGGACGTGCGAGAGGGGAGCGAAGGCATCATAGCATACGTTGTCACAACCCGGCTGTTTGGTGTTACAGATGAACTTGGTCTGCTCGTCCGAGTAGATGGACTCACCTCCAACCGCCGTGAGCACAATGCGGAAGATGATGAGCACAGTCAGCCATACTTTCCCCACGAAGGTGGAGTGGTTATGTATCTCTTCTAGGAGACGAGTGAGAAAGCTCCAGCTCATGTTTGTCTTTTAAGTTTTTCAACTAGAATCTGTAAGGAAATAAGAATGAATCATTGATAAGCTATGAATGAGTTAAAAAAGAAAAGAAGGACAAATCACAAATCAAACTGTGAGCTAGACAGAATTTGTGTGCTGTAGCGTTTTTGTTTTTTGTTTTTTTTGTGTGTAGTTGTATAGCCATATTGTGTTTAGTATTTTCCTGGTTGACAAATCAAAAAAGATGTTTATCCAGAATTTAAAAAAAAAATTGCATCTATCATTTTTCCTGAAGAATAAAAGATTAACCCATTAACTTAAGATCAACTATCAAAAATGTCATCTATAGTTACTTTCTGCTCATCAGCTTTTCAGTTAATCTGCTGACTATTTTATCTTGAATCATGTATAAACAATTTCAAAAATTATTCAACAACTACATTACTAATTAAACTTAAAAAAAAAATAAAAACAAATGACTATGCTCTATTGGTATAAATTATTTACACACATAGATTCATGTGATAATGTTCTTTTCTAATGTTTAATTAACTATAAATACTCCTATCTTTCCCAACATAAATTGTTCTTGTTGAAGAGGAAACATCCATTTTCATTTTGATACACATCCAAGTGCAAGACAAAGGCTTGAATTGATTCATGTCAGCAAGCACGGTGATGTCATTCATTCATTCAATCCCAACACACCACACAACAGCCAATATTGTATTCTAGCTGATTTAAATAGTTTGTGAAAGGGCTTAAATGGGAAATGTAGGGAAGGGACTGACAGAGCTGTGATTGTTGTTAAAAGTATTATTCAGTTGTGTTCTACTTTGAGTGCCCCTTTCAGAAACATTCTGTTAATGGCACATAAACACAGATTACGTGAAAACCTGACAGTCTCAGTCTCTCCTCTCAGTCAGAGTCACTGCTGACTGTGGGATGAATGAATAAAGCTGCAGTGAGGAGACAGCATCATGCTTCTGTCCCTTCCTTGACGGGACCGAGCCACAAAGTTCACGTTGATCTCATGCCTGTGGCACCATGTGCCCTGGTGTTGGATGTGCCATCTCCTCATCTGAATGAACAGGAGTGGCTTGTTGCTTTGCCAAGAGGCCTTGTCTCCAGACTCAGAATGGCTGATGCTGGGGAGGGATGCAACCACATGGAGCCAGATGGCACCTATGTTGGGCTGCTCAGGTCTGCATTTGGATAGTGTGACGGAGGGCTCCTGCACTCTGGACTTGCATGTTGTAGCATATAACATAAAACATATTTGTTGGAAACCTTGAGATATCGTCCTGCTGCTTTGTGCTTTGTTGTGTTTTTCATTTGTTGCAGCCTTTTTTGTTGCATTTTTACTGCCTGGCTCTTTTTTACAAGAGCCGCTGTAATTTTAACCAGGTCTTCTTTAAAAGGACATTTTGAATGGAAAAGATATTTCCCTGTTGTTGATAAAGAGTAGATTTAATGGATAAAGAATAATAATGCCTTCAGATTAATACTATGTATGTACATGCAAGTCCACCTGTTAAAAACATCCAGCAATGTCAAATAGTTTTTATTCATGACGATGTCAATCAGTGCAACTCACTCCCAAAATATTGTATTTAAATTCATTATTTTAAAATAAAGTGAAAGTGACCATATTTTCAGAAATTCAAATATTTCTTAAAAACAATTTCATATATTTATGTATTACAAATAGCAACAGTAAGTAAATGTGTATTTTAAAACTTCACAAAACAGAACCATAGCATCACATCATTGTTGTCAAATCCAGCAACAGCCTCTTGTTCATACTGATTTTTCTCTGGAGAATATTGATATTTGAAAGAAATTACAACTAATACACACGTTGACTGATACAAATGTGTGTTTATAGTATATGACAAGACAGATCACTCAGATACATAACAAGAAAGTCAGTAAGAGAAACAACCCACCTGATAAAAGTGTACATGCATTTCCCATTGTGAAAGTCTCCTCTGCTCTCTCTAGTTATACCCTCAGTCAAAATCCAATGGGTTTCCACTTCCATCATAATGTCTTGGCCTTCATCAATGTATTGATGTCAAAACAAAATGCCAAAAAAAAAGAGAGAAAAACGATGTCAAAATATATTAGAGCAGACGTTCTTTTTTTCCCCCCTGATTTTATGCTCACTCTGTGAAGTGAGGTCTTAAAGCTGTGAATGCCTCACATTCTGGCTTGTGTCTGCTTTCTATTACACCAGCCTTCTGCCCAAGAAGGAAGTTAAAAAAAAAACAAAAAAAAACAGTGAGGCAGGAAAAAAAATCTTCCTCTAGCAAGTGACCCTCATCCAAAGGTTCAGACATAAGGATATCACACTGCAGACTGAAAGAAACAACCAACTGCAAACATGTTAATGACTATACAGTGAACCCCCCCAGCACTCAGATGTAACATTATAATGGCTGGTGAGAGTCTCTCTCTCTCTCTCTCTCTCTCTCTCTCTCTCTCTCTCTCTCTCTCTCTCTCCCCCGCCTCTATATTTCTCCATCACTTAGTCTTTACCCTCTTGACTCCATCTATCTATGTATGTTTCTCAGCTTCCTGTAGGTCAGTGCCATGCATCCTTTATTTTTATTTGTAAAATTCTCACATCGCACATCAACCAAAGTATATACAGATGTAGGGCAACATTTATATCATCAACTACAGAAAGCAGACAGCGCAGTTTCCTTCAGTATCAGCACACTCAATAATCTGGATCTGAATCATACCAACACATTTTCATAATTTCTTTTTTGGCCTATTACCTGTATCCCCAGATATTGAATCAAAATCTGTCTTTTATTTTTTAAGTTTTGCTGCTCACAACCGGACACATGTGGCCAAGAAGTATAATCTTGAGGGAGGTAATTACATGACACTGCACAGTGGGGTGACAGTTACAAAAATCTACTTTTGGGGCGATAAAGACAGGGGGGTTTGAGGACAGAAGTGTCATGGAGACATAAGCCACCTTGCCTCAGTGCAGATCCGCTAGAATGCTCAGTTATATTAAGTGTCATAATATTTGGATCTAGAATCCAGACCGACGGCCAGATAACAGAGCGGTGGACAGGTCGCACTCGACTCTACCACTCCTTTGACTTTTCCACCTCGTTGTTTATACTTCAAGTGTTCACCTCAGCCTCTAGACCTCAGTACCACATTTTTTTACTAAAGCCAAGTGATGGATTTTTTTCGCATGATGCAAGTGTATGTTGACAAAAATCTTGTGCGCTCTCTCTCTCTCTCTCTCTCTCTCTCTCTCTCTTCATCAAACACACTCACATTTATTTATTTTTTTTACTCGACAAAGAACAGTCGCAGAGGTGGTTCATGTTGGATAAACATCAGAAAAGAATTTCTCCATTACTTTATTCTATGTGCCAGGTCCTCCTGTCAAATTTAGGAAGGGATCTAAAGTCAGCTTGTTTTAAGAGAGGACAGATAAATGGGTGAATGTCTGCTTTGCATGAATGGTCAGTGTCACAGTGACCATATTATTCTAATGCTACTTTCACAAGGCCCTCAATAACCCTTAATTATGCCCTGTATGCAGCCATAAAGTGAAGACATACAACAGCATTAGTAAGTCCACCATCAGTCAGATCGTTGATTCAACTCAGTTGCTCAGGTCCCTGTGTCATAATTCCCTCAGTGAGCGTGCACTGTAGGAATATTTTTGGACTGGCAAACAGCAAATAAAACTGCGCCAATGCATATTACATTTGAAACAAAGTCTTTGCATTTTGACTGTTTACATGGTGGTCTAATAAAAAAACAAACTCAGAGAACTTGCCATCTAGGCCGGCTGAACCCACCACCCAGAGGCCTTGCCTTGAAAGTTTCCCTCTCCTTTTGACTGAGGAGATGTGGCACAGCAGCCAGCCCTAGTGCAGCACTGAGGAGAAAAAGACAGGGGATGCTACTGGAGCATTTGGGGTTTGGACATGTGCTGCCCCCCGAGGGACAGATAAGCACGTGTTTTTAAGTTGCAATACACTCCACTGCCTCCGAAATCTTCCAGTCATCCAAGAGACACAGATGAAGATGACTGATAAATGAGGATTAGTGTGATTATAACGCAAAGTCAGTCAGAGTTAATGTTCCTTGACAGTCAGTAGAGCTTCCTGCCCATGGCTGTGGTTTATAATTCATATTCAGTGACAGAGTTTTCGGGTTTGAATGAATACGTCTTTGAAAGTAAGGCAAAAAAAAAAGTTTTCCTATGAATAATTTAACATAATCATTATTCGTATAAAGTCCTTATGTCCTCCTTATCTTAAATACTAACCAGTGGAGAAAACAACAAATCCTCAGTCCTTGCATTTCATTCACATTATTTAACAAATTATGCTCATGAATCATTTTGATTCATCATGAATTATTGGTAATATTGATGTTCTTTGATGACAGTATAATAATACTGTTATTTCACCATGAAGCAATCAATTTGTTATTGAGACTGCATTAAATAGTTGCTAAGTTATTCAGCAAAAGCAAAAGAGCACAAACTCCCAGAGTCAAACCAATGACTGTCTAGACTAGATATGTCCTCGCCCTTGTCCTCGGACAAATCAGGCGATTCTAGCTTTGGGAAACTGTAGTTCATGTTGATAAATATTGATTGGATTGCCCAGAGACAGGGAAATATTACAGTATTCCCCTAGAGGACACTGTTTGACATTGCTCTTGTCACAAGGCAAGACTGGCATCCATGTTTAATATTTATCAGGTCAAAGTTATATTTAGTGTTGAATATAAAATTTTGGTCCTTTTTTAAAAAAAAAAAAAAAATATAATTATTTTAGCTATGTAGTATGTGGGTTGCAAACAACTTGACAATTTGACTTTAAGACAAAAATAATCTATGAAAATAAAATCATGTTGCACAATTGAACAAACTACACACAACCCATGTCGACTGTAGGAATATTTTACTGGGATGGTGTTTTTTGTGGCCCAGACATTTTCAGAGGTCACTGGGAGCCATGAGGCTTTTCAGCGTATACCGAGTGTTGCAGTGATGCAACGGGAAGGAGTGAAGATCTCGACAGCTCTCCTTGGCCGCCACCGATGTCATCCCAGTTTTATACACATGGATTTGCTTAGCAAAGTTGATGCGAATGGACTCGGGCCTGTGGAGGTCTATATTTATGTAACACATCAAGCTCCACCATGTGACTTGGAACCCCACTTCATTTGGACAGCTTAAACTTATCCCTAACCATAACCATAATCAATTAATGCCTAACCTTAACCTGCCCACCCAAAAATTTAGCTTTATAGTTAACCAGCTCCTCAGAAATGAGGTTCTGCCACATTAGGACCAGGTTTTGGTCTCCATGAGGACTACTGGCCCTGACAAGGTTAGTGTTTATGCCAGAAAAGGTCCTAAAGGGGGGGAGCAAATACAAAGTACACACAGTCATCCACACCCCCTTAGAGAAAAGAGTAAGACAAGTCAACATGCAACTTTGTGCTTGGACTCCTCACCCGCTCACCCATCTCTCCCACCACTATCATTAAAATGCTCTTACCAGCCTGTCGGGGACTATCCTATAGGCAGCCTGAGAGTGGTAGCAGTCCTGTCTCATTTGTTCATTTTTTCCGCAGTTTCTCAGCTGAGCCTACCCTACCCCTGGGGTGAGTGTGTCCCGTGCCAGTTTTACAAAGGATAGACTCTGCTGAAGTGACTGAGATGAAAGGCCTTGAGGTGGATGCCAACAAGTTTCCTCAGCAAGGGCTCTGCAGCTCCCACATATGAGCAATACAACTTGACTACACTCTGTATTCGTCTCTTCATTGGCCATCATCAACTGTTGCACACCTCATCTTCTGCATGCGACACTCTCTCTGCAAAATTGACTGTGCTTACGGTCCCTAAAACCAATTTGTCTGTTGTCTTTTCAGTGTGTTGCTAACCAGAGACTGGAATTACTTACAAAAAATTCAACAGCTGGATGCTCTCATCTCAACAGCGGCTTTAAAAGTGTTTATCATGGACCTTTTAAAAGAAAAATGCTCCTGTCACTCAGACTGCTATCCCATTCTGTCTTCTTTGGCTCGACACTTTGTAAATAAATCACCTTTGTGTGTATGTATTTTACCTATTTCTTTGTGGTGATTATATTATATTATAATATAATAAAGCCAGTTTTCCCCTCTCCCTCAAAAGGCCGTGCATTTTGCCAGGCCGCAGTTGTAAATAAGAATTTGTTCTTAATCTGCCCTGCCCGGTTAAATAAAAGTTAAATACATTTTTTTATAAAATAAAAGACTTTGCCTTATACTGCAAACTTATTTATTTTGGTTAACTTATGTGGTTAACTGAGACCGAGTAAACTCGCTTTATGAAAATACTGTATGTGTCAGGTATTCTATTTTACCCTATTAAATAATCGATAAAAATGAATCTTAATATCAAAACATACTGATGTGAGTCCTTTGTAAAATTACTTGAAGCACTGAGTGCTCCATATTTAATGGTAAAGATTTTTTACTTAGACATGATGGACAATTACTCATTCCGAATAAAAGTTCACTGATTAAGATGATTGACTATTTTGAATACCATCACATAAACAAAATAAAAGATTTTGCTTTCATCCCTGACATTATCCAGCAGGGAGGAGCTGCAGTGAGCATATCTCTGCTCACTGAAGTCCAGACACTGGTAGCAAAGCTGCAGGGCCCCACTGATAACAGCAACAGCAAACAGACCATGCACCAGCACTCATTTGGTGCATGGAACTCACATGTTCACATCAAAACTGCACACATGAACATACAGTACTGATTAGTGTGTTTGTCATGAACAAACAAGACTGAAAGAGGAACGGACAAATGGTCAAATTATGTAAGAAATGTATCTACTTTAATGTAACATACCCACCACAGAATACATGTGCTGTACAGATAATACCTTTTTTTTGAAAACCTACATCAGAACAAGGGCCACACGGTTGGTGTAGTGGTTAGCACTCTTGCCTTTGCAGCAGAGATTCAGGACCTAGTCAGAACAAGGGATCTTATGCATGGAGTATGCATGTTTTGGGGATTAGGTCAATTGGACAATCTAAATTGCCCGTAGGTGTGAATGTGAGAGTGAATGGTTGTCTGTCTCTATGTGGCCCTGTGATGGACTGGCGACCAGGCGTCCAGGGTGTACCCTTTTATTTTATTATTTTTTTTATTTATTTAACCTTTATTTTACTAGTTAAAATCAATTGAGAACAACTTCTCATTTACAATGATGACCTGGCTGACATAGGCCTCTCGCCCTATGTCAGCTGAAGTTAGGCACCAGCGCCCCCCGCTACCCTCAGTGGATAAAGCGGTAGAAAATGAGTGAGAGTGAGTGAGTGAGTACATCAGAACTGCTATCTCTACTTTTCTGAGTGGAGATTATTAAGGCCACTAGATGGCAACCATGTGTTCAAATAACCATATCCATTCTGAACTTTAATAAACCCTAGCTTGAACAGGCATGCCCTAAGGTGAATGGCCGTTAGACCGCAGTCACTGACCAAAAATAATAACCAGCCGTGATATCGGGGAAAAGGATCTACCTAACATTTCCAGGAAAACATGAAGTGTCTGCACAAAAACGTCACAGCTGTAAGGGGGTTTTTATGAGATTAAGGTGCAGAATACAGCATATTTAAAGCACCTTATTGTAAAAATTGAGAGGCGATGAGATATATATATATAAGATAGATATATAATAAAAAAATTATTAGTCCCCCTATGAAAATTTCACTGTTTTATAAGTATCTCCCATGTGCTGTTAAACAGAGCAAATAATTTTTAACATAACTTTTTCAAACATCCTTGTTTGATTTTGGATGTTTCCATTATTTGACTTTTTGTTGACTCATGAAATTGGATATTAAATAAGATATTCTAATTCTTTAATTAACTCACTATGAATGTGTTGTAAAAGAGATTTTAATCTCAATGTGACATCCAAGTACATTAGAGGATAGCTAAAATTAAAGCTATGGACCTTGCAAACCAACATGACTGTCTGACCGTCAGTTGGAGGCCAATTCGGTACTGCCTCGATTTTCTTAGGGTCCAGCTTTACACTGCCTCCTGCCAAAATAACACCAAGAAGGTCAATTTGTGGAACATGGAATTCACACTTCTCTGCGTTTAACAAATAGTCTGTTCACTAGGAGTTTCTGGAGTACAAGTCTAACATGTTGTCAGTGTTTGTTGAGGTTTTGGGAAAAAAGATTAAAATATCATCCAGATAAACAAAAATAAACTGATTAAGCATATCACAGAGTATGTCATTGATCATGTTCTGGAAGACTGCTGGAGTGTATTACATATTACGTGATATTCGAAATGCCCCAGTGGTGTGTTGAACACGGTCTTTCACTCATCCAGAAATAAATTCAGAATTATTGCTCTGGGGGGTGACAGACACTTTTTTAAAGGCTATAGATCACACTCATGTTTATTTATGAGGGCAGTGTCAACATAAAATAGCCACGAATAACATGGAATAACTGCCTGTTAGAGATTGTCCCTTACAAAACAGCAGACATATTTACTTATACCACAGTGCAACTTGGTGTAAGTAATTACCTACAAAACGGGACACAATTACCTACAAAACGGGACATACATGATGAATTATATTACAATACTGTGCATAAGTCTTGGGAAACCATTAGATTTGTTGTTTTTATGTCAGTTTTAGTAGGAGAAACACAGGTTTGACCAATAACATTAGGGTTCCATTCCAGGTTTTAAAGAGCCATGGTTGTGTTATTGTTCAAGTGTAAATGTAGGTCACACTAAATATTTGATATTATAGAAGCATTTTTGTTGTTTATTGTTTTCTGAAAAAGATGTTATTTTCAAACTGCATATGTGTTTCTCCATATTTTCAGGATGTGTTAATAAAGTGATTGAGATAAATAAAGTGATTGAGAAATAACTGTACAGTATGGTCATTATAGCATTGCTAAAACAATAAATCTAATGGTGGCCTAAGACTTATGCACAGTACTGAAGTTTTCCGATAAAAAAAAATAAATAATGCTTTGCTTTGCCTGTCACTTACAAAAACAAACAGCTTCAGTGAAAGTCCTGTCCAACAACAATGATGATACATATCCTTGTACATTTTAAAGTGGGTAGACAGTTAGGCAGTGTATACCTGCCTATCACATAGACTAAACCTCTGCTTTCTCATCTGCAACAAACTAAGTGGCAACTCACAAGCAACATGATTTGATAGGGAACAGCCAGTCAGGACTGACTGGTTTTCTTGCATATTGTGAAACTGGCCCAAGTTAGATGAGAGCGAGAGAAACTGTTTTACTGTTTGGTCAGACTGAAATGTATTTGTCTTTAAATATTTAATCTCTTATCTTTATAAAAGGAACACAAACCATCTAGTTTTGGTAGGAGGAAAAGATATTATCATATCAAATATTTGAAAAAAGACAGAGAGGCTGCACATCAATGTCTGCTTTAGGCTGCTTTGTACATGTTTAAGCTGCTTTGTACATGTTTAAGCTGCTTTGTACATGTTTAGTACATGTTTAAAAGGGTTTATAGTGTGTATTACTTCACCAATATTCTCTGAGGATGTTAAAAACCTTGTTCATGTTAACATAATAATATAAATGTAGAAAACGGGAAGTTTGGTGGAAAATACCAATCTCTGCACAATGAGCAAAGAAGAGGGGAAAAAGGCACAGTTAGCAGCACAGTGTGCAGTTAGCTCCCATGTTAATTCCAGTAAAGTAGTGAAGCATGTCGTGGCCTTGGTGTTGGCTTTTTCCTGTGTTGTCATGTGTCATGTGGCTCCTAGACATAATATTATGTCTGTATTACCTCAAACTTAAATATGCTTAAAAATTTAAAGTAGAAGTATTATTGTTTCATTGTATAAAAAAAAGAAAAGAGCGGTCAACAAAGTAAAGCAGGTATATTTTGTTTTGTTGAATAGTCAGATGTTTCTACTGTTGCTGGATGACAAGAGTGGTCATGTGAAACTGCCATAAGCAGAGATTTATGTTTTCAAGGGGAGCATTAATTATGGAAGAGTTACAAATATCCCTTCAAAATGTTTGCCGAGCAATCAGTTTCATTAAAATCATTTTTTTCCTAATCTGAAAAAAAATCAAGCCTGCTGGTTATTACATGACAAACAGAAGACACCCATGTGTTACCAAAAGCTATTTTGCCAGTTCATCCTATGACCTTGAGACATAAAACTTTGGACTGGATAGTTTAAATGTAATGATGACTAATTAAGCTGATTTAACCTCACTAATGATGTTTCTATACAATAAAGACTGGAGTTGTAACTCAAGTAGTAGTTGGTCCAAAAGTCCAAGGATTTTAGCCCATGGTCATTCTGGGTATTAATGCAAGACAGTGAAGCAACATCAGCAAAGGTCAATGCCAACACAGCAAACAAATAGTCATAACTAGCGAGAAAAACACAATCTGTTCCCTTACAGGTTGTCCCTTCCAGGAATATTAGTTCAAGTGTAGCTCTTGCAAGTAAATAAAGCAATCACAGACCACACTGGCAGACATTGATGTGCAGCCTCTCTGTCTTTTTTCAAGTATTTGATATGATAATATCTTTTCCTCCTACCAAAACCAGATGGTTTGTGTTCCTTTTATAAAGATAAGAGATTAAATATTTAAAGACAAATACATTTCAGTCTGACCAAACAGTAAAACAGTTTCTCTCGCTCTCATCTAACTTGGGCCAGTTTCACAATATGCAAGAAAACCAGTCAGTCCTGACTGGCTGTTCCCTATCAAATCATGTTGCTTGTGAGTTGCCACTTAGTTTGTTGCAGATGAGAAAGCAGAGGTTTAGTCTATGTGATAGGCAGGTATACACTGCCTAACTGTCTACCCACTTTAAAATGTACAAGGATATGTATCATCATTGTTGTTGGACAGGACTTTCACTGAAGCTGTTTGTTTTTGTAAGTGACAGGCAAAGCAAAGCATTATTTTTTTTTTTTTATCGGAAAACTTCAGTACTGTGCATAAGTCTTAGGCCACCATTAGATTTATTGTTTTAGCAATGCTATAATGACCATACTGTACAATTATTTCTCAATCACTTTATTTATCTCAATCACTTTATTAACACATCCTGAAAATATGGAGAAACACATATGCAGTTTGAAAATAACATCTTTTTCAGAAAACAATAAACAACAAAAATGCTTCTATAATATCAAATATTTAGTGTGACCTACATTTACACTTGAACAATAACACAACCATGGCTCTTTAAAACCTGGAATGGAACCCTAATGTTATTGGTCAAACCTGTGTTTCTCCTACTAAAACTGACATAAAAAAAACAAATCTAATGGTTGCCTAAGACTTATGCACAGTATTGTAATTAAATCCAATATAATTCATCATGTATGTTACACTTGAACAATAACACAACCATGGCTCTTTAAAACCTGGAATGGAACCCTAATGTTATTGGTCAAACCTGTGTTTCTCCTACTAAAACTGACATAAAAACAACAAATCTAATGGTTGCCTAAGACTTATGCACAGTATTGTAATTAAATCCAATATAATTCATCATGTATGTCCCGTTTTGTAGGTAATTGTGCTGGTGATCTTGTTACGGACGACATTTAGAGTGTGTGCATCTTTTTTATGTGACAGAGGGAGAGTTGACTGAGATGGACAGGCATGACTGTGGCACTTTACTACCACTGCACATTATGAATCACATATACCTTGTATAAGCATAAATCCAAGGTGAACAGTAACTAAGTAAGCAACTTTTTTAACGCTTTCAAAAGCCTGTTAACTCAAACCTTCATATGGATATACATGTCATACAGATAATTTAAGGCATATTTAATATTGAAAAAAAAGAGAAGCAGACTTTTGTTTTCTTGATACTTTTTTCTCTTATCTGGTGCTCATTTGATTAGACTAGTTTAGACTGGTATGAATTGGCAACTGATGAGAGAATGTGGTGCACCTTAGAGGTTTAATCCCTTAAATTACTCACAAAAACCCATTAATTAAAATGCAAGAATTTCATAAAGCCAAACCTGACAAATGTTTTTACACAGGGACCCATGTTTCAAAGATGACAAACTATCTGACCCAAATATAAATTGCAACAGGAGCAGATGTGTGCATAATATAACAATTCTGACTATAAAAATTACAGATAGTGGTATTTTAGCAGGTAAAAGGGATTGAACCAGAAACCGATTCTGTGAACCAGACTTGCAATCACTGACTGATTCCACAGTTCGCTTTTTGATGTAGATCTTTGTCATTATTAGCATCTTGTTCAACTTTGCTAATTACAAATATTTTGACATAACATTTGCTCCTGAGTCAGGCATATTTGTTGTTTTTATTGGATGATTTAACTGGTCAAAGTTCACTCCAAGTGGAAAATAGACATTCGAGAGGCCACCTTCTTATCTCATTGCCTCAGCCGACCATGTTAATGTACCGGTATTTAACTGAGTGACTACGATTTTATAAACAGAAACACTGAATCATAGCGATAAGGCCTGTGTTCTTTCTCAGCAGTAATTGTAACCATCCTTTTCCACTTATTAAAAGAAGAAAGAAAAGAATTTCTGACTCACCAATGCTTCTCACCAATTTTTCCACAAACACCCTTTTGCTGTTCTTATATAATAAAATTCTATTATTTGGTCTTCTTTATCTTATCTATCTAACTTACATATTCCTATACATAAACCTATAAACTCATTATAGTCCAGCTGCAAATCAAAAATCACATATTATTGCAGTAAGGCCTCTGTGCAACATTTGTTCCCATAAACTCTCTACAGAGTGTTCTCTGTTGTGTCATTGTTGTTCCTAAATCTGCGCCGGACATCTTGACCTGTAACCTTGCCTCTAAGCTAGGCAGATATATACCTTAACTGGACATTTCCCTGGCAGAATGTGAGAGGCCTAACTGTTCACATCTCGCTTCTCATGTTTGGCTTTGTCTCTGTTTCCTTAGTGCTGAGCTGTCCTCAATAAAAACTTTCAGCTTAACTCATCACTGACTCCAGAGATTCCATCACTGGTCATCCAACCTGTTAATCAAAAATCTCTCTTAAATGTATGCCCCCCCCCCCCCCCCCCTTTAAATTTTTTCCCCCCCCCCCCCCCCCTTTGCTGCCACATTTGCAGTTGTTACTTAGGGATTTTACATCCACTTCCATATTTATATTTTTTGGGAGGAACCGGGGTGTGTAGTGCACTCAGTGTTACGTGTCATCCTCTACATGGACGACTGTCCCCCCCCCGTTTGGACTTAGAGGCTCACCAGATATTTCCTGTTGGCAGGTGCTTGCTTCCAGTGCATTGCTCTAAATTGACCGTTGACATGAATGTGAGAGTGAATGGTTGTTTGTTACATTACATCACATTCCATCAGTTACATGTAACTGATTTCACTGATTTTCTTTTACCTGTGAAAGAATGCATTTGGTTTATTTTTTTTTTAGAACCTTGGATTATTTTACAACTGTACTGGTAGGAGATTGGGCAAAAAATTAAAAGAACTTCCTCCTCTCTTTGTTAGTGGCCATACTGCTGGATATTTGTCACATGCTTTAGTTTAATGTAAGCAGCAAACATCAAGTATGAGTTAATGAGTTGGTCTTTCCCACATTGTTTAGTTAAGAGCTACCAATGACCAACAGCCAGCTTTTTAAAAGTCCTTTAATTATGAGGATAAATGTAATGTTTTGAAACCTTCATAAAAACACTACAAGTTACAAGGCAAGTAACCACGTTTACAGGTAGACTTGTTAGGTTTTTACACTGGGCATGTATGGATGAAAAAGGAAAACGGAAGCCAGGTTGCGAAGGACAAGGTTAGTGAAGTTTATTTACCCAAAAATACAAAAACTAAACGAGGCGAGCCAACAAAGAATAAACTAAAGGCGAGGAGACTGACAGGCTGGCTGGGCGAGTATCTCCCGGGGAAACTAGAAAGAAAAGGGAAAAACCACGAGTTAGAAAAACGGAACAAAAAGCATGGAGACGAGCTGATTTGAGTAGCGACTAGTACATGTGAGTACCGGGTTACAACTGTGACGCGCTGACACCTGCTGCAAGGAGGAACCAGCTGATAAAGGCCGGGGGGAAATCAGGGAAATGCGCAGCAGGTGTGAGAAGAGGGACTCCACCCAGCAGCCTGGTCAAGTCTCCTGAAATCAAAAAACACAGACAGGGTTGCACAGGAACAAAAGGACTTTTCAAAATAAGGGACAGGAAGCAGGGGAAACCGGACCCTGACAAGACTACTAATAATAACTGAAGTTTAATATCCCAAAGAAATAGACAATGTCAATTCTCTCTAAAATCACAGTTGACTTAAGAAAATAAATAAAAAAATAAAAAATTAAATTAAACAAACATTAAGCAATGGCCTGCACCTGCTGCACGGATGTGCTGTATATGAGTGTACATATGTACACTCAGCGGTTTTACTGTTTTGTCTAACTTTTAGTATTTTTCAGTAGTTTATTTCTCTCTAATGTACAGCACTTTGCTTCAGCTGTTGTTGTTTTTAAAGTGCTTTATAAATAAAGTTGGATTGGATTGGAATGACACTGTAAAAAGTAAAGGTCCATGTTATAACTTGACAAAGAAAACTTATTTTGTTTCTACTCAGTTTTAATCAAAATAACAAGCACTAGAACCATAATATGTTACTGTTTGGTCATAAAATGCAAAACTGTGGGGAAAAGAAAAGTTAAGAATAATCATGCAGCATGTTACAGATGCTTTTGTACAAGTAGCTGTGGTTACAAATCTGCGTAGTTATAGGAAACAAGGCATTCCCAGATAAAATATAAGTCTGACCCTGAACTCTAGTGGTAGTGTGACATTTAGTGGACACCTTCATTCACCACATGTTCCTGCCATTATGATAGAGCCCATAGAGGCTGTCAAAGATAACACCTATACCCTCATAATAGTGCACATATACCGAGATTAAGACTTTTGTGTCATCACATAAACTGGCTAACCATCAGGATAACATACTTTAACACAAATGTATATGACAATACAATGGCATTTTTACTTTTTCTACATTTTAAGAATAATTTTAGTTAAATACAATTCAAGAAATGGACAACACGAATCAGTGTTTCTTTCTCATGCAAACTGCATGCAGATCATTGAAAGGAGAGCATATATTGTAACACGTTGAAAAATATAATCTACATCCATTTTGTGCCAATCACACAGAAGTTGGTTTAATATCTGAGTCTGTACTGAAACTGAACATCTCTGACAGGCTGCATGGATCCAAAGCCCCACCTCCTAAAGTCAATTTCAGGTATCTTCTCTTCAGGATTCTTCAGCTCAAACTCAAAGTAGACCAACATGAGGAAAACAAACTGCTTCATTTCATTTGTGGCAAAGAAACGCCCAGGACACATTGAGACCCCAGCGCCCCAGGGCATGTTGTAATACTTCACCTTCTTCCCCTGCTTATAGAAATTTGTTTTCTTGCTCCCGTCTGGATTGAGAAAGCGGTCGTATTTGAATGAATGTGGGTCAGGGTGGACCTCTGGATCCAAATGAACTGCACTGTAAGGGAACATGGCCATTCTGTCACCTTTGCGAATGAAATATTCACGACCATCTGCCATCTTGAGAGTCATATCCTGAAGCACAGCTCTGGTGAGGAGGGGTGCGGCAGTGAGTCGGAGACTCTCTTCCAGAGCACTGTCCAGGATGGATGCTTTCATCAGCATTTCATGGCTCAGGTTGATTAAAGGACCACCACGTCGGACTTCCTGACCTGATTCCTTCACAACCCTGTCTACCTCTTCCTTTACTGCTGCCATGGCTTCTGGGTCTTTCATGAGAAAGAGGAGCAGCCAGAAGGAGGCAGGCCCTGTGTTGCCTTGAGAGGCCCAAAGAAGCACAAACATGTACCTGTCAATCATTGACTCCTTCATGCCCATATCATTTCTGAACTGCTGCATGTCCCATATCCAGGGACTGATGTTGTCCTTGACCTTCAACTTCTGCACTGACAGAGCGTTCCAGAAAAGTTCCATCAGCCTCTTTGCTTCTAATCTTTCCCTGGGTGTGAGCACCCCATAGGCCAGGTTAGGAAAAAGTTGGTCATATTTACGAAATTCATAGAATAAGGCTTCTGACTCAGTTCTGTCTTTCTGTTTAGCTTTCTCTTCACTTCCCTCTGACTCAGGTGGTGTATTTCCAAACAGAGACAAGTAGCCAGCCCTAAAAAGAATATTGTAGCTGTACATAAACAGTCCATCTTCTATCCAGGTGCTTTTGTCCGCTGCATCAATGCTGAGCAACATCAGGTTCTGCAAATTGGGAACCATAGCTTGTGTCAGTACCTTCAGGCCATCTCCCTTGAGATGCTTGTTGCTGGAGACCTGGAGCATGTGGTGCTCATCCTCATAAGCTACATAGCGAAACACTGTGTGTACAAGATGCTTTGCAAACTTGCTGAAGTCCAGTTTTTCTCTACTTTCCTTCACAAATGGTCCAAACGATAGAGGATCCTGAAGGAATGTAATATAAAACCCTCCCAGCTGTACTGTGAATACATCGCCATGCTTTTGCTTCATCCTCTCGAGGAATTTCAGGGTGTTCCTGCGAAACTCCAAGACATGACCCAACCAAGGGATGAGCCCCTTATCCAAAGGGGGTTCTCCTGGCTGCCGCTTTCGAAACACCCCAAGAAGGTAAAGTCCTCCAATCAGAGAGGCAAGAAAGCCAATAAGGATAGAGAGCAGCAGTCCCATGACTGATAACTCTGATGACTACACCGCTATGTAGAGTAATGCTCTACATCCTGCTTAATAAATAGAATGTATGCTCCTCCCTTTGTGTGGGATGAGTTTCGGGTTTCAGTGAAATCATTTAACTATTAAAACAAGAGTTGCCCAAGCCAGTGAATGAGAGAAAATTACACGAACAGACAAAGACACATGTATAATTCAACACTGTGTGTTTAACATTACCTAATTTCCCTTACAAAACTGGTAATACAGTACAAACCAGTGAAGATCTATTGTTTTGGCAGTGAAGCAATGATCCGGCTTATTATTACCAGACTTCCAAGATGGTTGAGCTCAGTCACAAACAGCAAAAACTGTGCTGAGTGATGGAATTTGTGTCAAGGCCATGTGGGAAGAGAGATTAACATCATGTGCCATTTTCTGATAAGGAGAGGACACTCATTCTGACGCAAATGAATTTAACTAAGAAAACCCTCATTGTTTTCTTAGGAGTCACAGTCACACTGGTAGCACTCTACATTATGCGATATGGACGACACAATAAAAACTTTAATGAAACATTTTTAAAGCTGTGCTGCACTTGTTCAGTGCAGAGTTAATGAACAGACAAATGGATGGCAACATAAAAACATTTATAAACAAAAATAAAATGCTACTTGGCAATATTAGGCTTTCTAATGTGGTAAAATGTTACAGGATAATTTATTTAAATCTAAACTTCACTGACAAATCTTTATGACATCTAATGTATGACGTTGAGCCTTATTACTGCTGACTGCATAGTTTATTAATCTAACTTTAATAGTGAGGTAAAACAAATATTTACAGAAAATGTAAGTTATAAAAACACATAAGACAAACTTAAGAAAAACTTGTGATTCCTTTATCAAGCATATCTCCCTTGGAAATGGATGGTTCAAAAATACTATTAGCTGAATGAAAAATAGCAATGGACATTGCATTATGGGCAAATTTACTGTTTTTCTTGTGGCTGATCGAAGGATCCTGCTGAGTCGTGTATCATTCATGTAAAATTATCACCAAGAAAACATACAGAAAACATACATTCAGAAACTATTTTAACATAACCACTTTAACATATCTAATACAAAACATGATTATTGATTTTAGAAGACATCCCCCCACACATTGAATGACCACCATTAAAGGCCAAACCATGTCTTACAGATCTTCAAGACAACTGTAGACTCACACCTGAACTTCTAAAACTATGGACGAACATGACTACTTCATTATTCATAATTTGGTTAAAAAGATACAACTGAAAAATGTTTTATCAACGATGCCAAAGGAAAAAAAAATCTTTCTACGCGAATGCCTACCTAATTTGTGGTGCATCTATTACCTTGAGGTGGCAGCAGCTCAAACACTTGGTCAGTGGACTGCATGTCTGTTTACACAAGTGAAGAATTTTAAAAGGTTTTTGAAGGCATCTTGAAACTGCAACAAAAGTTTACCAATTTGAACATTAAATATCTTGTCTTTGAAGTATATTTAATTGAATATAGGTCACAAAGGATTTGCAATTCATTGTATTGTGTTTTTACTCAGAGTAAAACCAAACAAAACACAAATATTACATCTTATACATTCAAGTTGCAAAGCTGTTGGAAAACATTTACAATCTAAAGGAACGTGAGTTTTAAAAGGAAACTGTATGCGATTAGACACATTTTGTCTCTGTCATGCAGGCAGCTCTGCACAATACATCCTCATCACAGCATGGAAATCTTTTCAGGTGTACATGCTTATTTGATTTGTAAGTGTGTGAGTGTTGTTTTTTTTTTTTTTTTTGCTTGTGAAAAATGTATTTATAAAAGGTGTTTTGAACTTTGCATGAGAAAAAGACTTTCGCAAAAATGTGAATTAACAAAAACAAAAAAAGAAGAGTGATAAGAGAGACAAAAACACTCTGAATCTCACTAATTTTCTACCACTTTACCCTCCAATGAGGGTCGTGGGGGGCACTGGTGCCTAACTCCAGCTGACGCAGGGCGAGAGGCAGGGTACACCCTGGACAGGTCGCCAGTCCATCGCAGGGCCACATAGAGACAGACAATCACTCAGTTGCACGTGCAGGAGATTTAAGTATGAGAGGCCAGACTGTTCCAGCTGCAGTGGATTCCCCCTGAACTCTCATACTGTAGCTTGCGTGCTAGCTGACATTTCATGCTCACTTTATAAATAAACATTTAAAATTGCTTGTTTTGTGAGTTGCTGGGCTCTTGGAAGTTAGGAAAAGGGAGTCTTCTTTTCATATTGCGCCCATGGTTGTCCATTAAGCCTGGACGTAACAACTAGGGACTCATCTGCTCACCTTAAAAAAATCTAAGTGTTTATATTATGTGTTGTTTAACTTTGAAAGGAATCTTTTGTCAGTTTGACTATGGCTGGTCTCTGGTGATGTTCTGATTTAGACATTCTAAGTCACCCTTAAGCTTGGCAAGCCATTAAGACTAGCCTGGTTTGTGATCCGTCTTTGTAGGTTTGCGTGTCTCTTTGTAGCACATGTGTGTAATCTGGCAAAATTACTGACTGTGCAACAGGTGAAACCCAATGCAGTAAATTAATCTTTAACTGCACTAGTCACTAATTTCACCAAGCTGTGGTTTGGATTGGATACAAAAACAGAATTACTGTAATGGATAAAATGTAGTAAACCACAATTCTTTACAGAAAAGTAAAAGAAAAGATTTTAAAAAATACTTTAAAAAGTTAAAGTCAACAAAGAACGATTCAGTCACAACAATGCGAGTACTCTAACCTGTGGCTTTCCACCTCTGCTTAACATTAATCATCATAATGGTCTCCTGTTTGCTCTGCATTGGTCTCTTGACATACAGCACCACCTGCTGGTTTTTAAATGTCATTGGAAAGCCAATACTCTAATAGCAGTTGCCTTTACCGTTTAAAACTTTCAACCTGCTTGCAAGTTGTGTTAATGCAAGGTTTTATTAAACTAATTAAAAAAGATTATGTCATTTAATTTACCTAATAATGTACAATATATGTGACGATTTAAGACAGTGGGGGGGGGGGGGGGGGGGGGTAAAATATTTATATCATATTTATATTTATAAATTCTTTCGTAATTGTGATCGTGCGAAATGCAGCTGTTCTTTTTGGGACAGAGCACGTGGCAGAGACCCTCAGATATCACAGAAATGTATGTGCGAATAAAGATAATTCACCTCCATCCACTTCCGGCTTAGACATAATGTAACGTTAATACGCGGAAAGGGGCATGTAAAACTCAGAGAACGCCAAATGAAAGCATGACAACTTTAAAAACGTGTTACTTTATCCATAATTTGGAAAAGTGTAAAACTGGGACTAAGAATTTCATTACTCGTCAAGAAATTGTCTATTTTAAAACTGTATGACAATTATGTTCTTCACCACTGTTACCTATGGTAAGCCTTTTCAACATTAAACATTTAACGCTAGGTTTGACTATTTGGAATTACCATTACAGATATCTGTGATGTCATTGTTACTAGTCGAAACTACAGTATTGGTTTCTGCATTTCAATTTTTACTAGTCAAAATTGTGTCATGTTTGCCATTTATGTGTATGGGGTGTCATATATAATTCTGAATTGCTCTCTAATTCCAGTTCGAGATATCTACAACTGTATTCTGACAATGTCGGGATATCTAAAAAAGACAGTGATATCTTCTTATGTTAAAACCACTTGCCATAGTTACTCTCGCATATTGAAGAGATAGGTTCTTTCCTACTCCTTTCGGAACAACTGTTGTTGTTGTTGACACGTCCATGGCAATAAACCTTTAAAATATTATTATTTTTGTTTTTTTCACATTTAATGAAGTAATTTGCTCATTTGACGTTTTTGGGGTTATTGTGGCAAAACAAAAGCAAGATAGGTTTTCTATTTCCAATTTTTTTCTCCATCACTTGAAAGCAACACCCGTGAGTCCCCCGATTACGTCAGACCTACGTGCGCTTGCGTTATCACAACGTTGGTAACATCACGTAACCGGCTGTCTTACTTCCTACTAGACAGGACGTGTTTCAAAGACTTCACGCCCTCACACAACGGATAATTTTCTCCACTCGTGATTTCAAACAGCGACAAACTCATTAAACAGGTAAGAGTTAAGTCCAACCTTTTTTGCGTAGTTAAGGTTTTATCAGTTGTTTAGAGTCTAGTAACGGGACGCTTTATCTTCGTTGTCTATTCTTTACAGTATGATATTTAATTATTAGCTTCTTGCTGACTTTTAGTATTATTATCACTATTTTGACTCACTTGTTCTCAGCAGTTAATTTGGCCTTCATCGAGCCGTGGTTCCCCCTGCCCTTCATGTATAACCTCTGTAGAGTTCATATAGTGTTAGCTCAGTTAGCACCTGTAATGTGCTAGTTTTGGAGAAAAAAATAATGAAAAATAAAAAATAAAGCACCCAGTCTGTAATGTTGGAATTAAGATTGGAATGGTGTGACTGAACATTGGTCTTACAAACTGTCACAGCTCGTGCAACAAGTCTATGTAATGTTCAAGCATGTTTTGAATTAAAACTTTTTGGGACAAACGCAGGTTTTACCATTAATTAGGGCTCTACTCCAGTTTCTAAGAGAGCCAGGGTTGTTAAGGGTAGGTCGCACTAATTGGCACTTTAATCAAGCGTTTTTTATTTTATTTTTTAAAATTTTAGTGATTGAGAGAAATATTGCACTGTGTATAGTCATTATACCATTGCTGGAAAAAAAAACAAATCTTACTGTGGCCTAAGACTTTTGCACTACTAAATTGTCCCTTTATTTCTTTAGTCAGGATGTCTGTCTATGACGAGAATGAGTCCAAGTTAATGCGGAAAGCAAAGGAGAATCCATTTGTTCCAGCTGGTGAGTACATCTGTGCCCTCATGATCATTGCCTTAATCTTATCCACTAGACCTTTAATAAGTTTCAGTTGTTTTCTGTCCTTAAAGAATGTAACAACCACAATTAACTGGCTTCTTATACTCTGACTTATAAGAAAACTTCCATTATCTGACATTTTACCACCATAATTATCGATAACGACTGATTAAACGATATTGATATTTTTGGTCACATTATGCAGCCCTGAGCTAGAGAAATTGGAAAGCGCAAACCTTTACCATGGTGTAGATACATGGTCTGACAGATAAACAAACATACATAACCTTCCTAGTTGGCAAAAGCATAACCTTCCTAGTTGGGATAATAAAACAGAATTGTTGTGAGTCAGAGTCAACTGTCAGTGTCAACTTTTTTTTATATAGCACATTTAAAACAGCCTCAGCTGACCAAAGTGCTGCACAGGCACAACAAAAGCAGGTAAAGCATACCAAAAAGCAAACTACAAATAAACAGAAATATATGTGAGTGAGTGTGAACAGTGCAGTAAGTGGAACCATATTTTTTGCACAAGTTTGTTAAAACACCTTGGTTTTTGTTGTAGATATTAGTCCATATGGCTTGAACTCTTTTTTTTTTTTCGCTCCTTGCAGGAATTGCTGGATTCTTCGCCATCGTCGGATACAAACTGATGAAAATGAAGAGTCGAGGAGACACGAAGATGTCGGTGCACCTTATCCACATGCGTGTAGCTGCGCAAGGCTTTGTGGTCGGAGCCATGACTCTTGGTACGTGGCCTGTCGTGTCACTTCCTTGATTAACTCTTAAGGCCTATTTATTAACATCATCTCCGTCACTACCCTCTATGTGTCTTTTGCGTTGGTATGGACTTTGCAATACTTCCTCTAGAGCAGTGTTTCCCAACCCTGGTCCTCGGAAAACTGCATGTTTTAGATGTTGCCCTGCTTCCACAGTATTGCTAATTTTTCGCTGTCATCATGAATTCCCCACTAGATGCAAAATGATGGGTGAAATGAATGCAAAGTACTGATGAAAGGCTCCCTCTGTCCCCTGTTTGTGTAGAATTTAAATGGGTCTTTAGCTGTGCAGTTTCACTTGGAACCAAAGTGCTTTTAAAATAATGGTAAACATAAGGGATGTCATTTGACTCATCACTCACACATGTTTCTGTGTTTTTCAGGTGTCATTTATAAAATGTACAATGACTACATTGTAAAACCAAGAGAAGAAGAGAAAGCCAAGCAAGACAAGTGAACCCAGCCTTTATCTACACAGATGTATCATAATATTATTATTTGTTATGACACTCGTACCTTTCGCAACCTCACCTCTACTTGAACATATAGCTGTAATTTATTGATCATACTTCCACCATAGGATCTAGCTCGTGTACCACTGATCCCAGCCAACACTGGACACTTTTTCTGATTGTAGTTATAAATCCAGTTGGTTTGATGTTCTGATAGGTCTCGGTAGAATTTAGTTGCCTCTTTGAATGATGAATGGTAAGCGAGTGGAAGATAAAATGTGGGAAATTTTCTGTGTTCACATTTAGAAAAGAACAGTGACTAGCCTGGCCATATAGTTTTAAACACCCATCATGCTACAGTATTTTCATGTATGTATTATGTTTTGCTATGAAGGAATACTTTGACAAACAGTCAAGACCTGAGCTCTCAGAACACATGAGACACCATTCCAAAAAACTCAATTTTAAATTGACAAGAAGGAGCCACATTTCTTCATTAAATTTAATTTAAAAGATTCAAAGATTTTTAACTTATCATTATGTTGTGATTCACAGGGACACAGAATTTCACAAGCCCTTATGAGACATTGTATAAACCAACTGACATCTAAACCTATAAAATATACTGTATAACCTACTTTATGATACACCTAAATAGATGCCTTGTTAAATTATATACACTTAGCCACGTTGTGAATGTTTAGTGCAAATAGATGCCTTGTTAAATTATATACACTTAGCCACGTTGTGAATGTTTAGTGCAAATACAGAGCAGGCATTTTAGAATAATATTATTTTTTGGAAATAAAAGTGAACAGTATTTTCATTATGACATTCTGTTGTGTTTCTCTTGCACTTAAGAGTTTATCATTATACACTCAAACAGCCTCAGTACTGACAGACCGATAAATCAAAAAATAAGTAAAAAACAGTTTAAAACATCCCCAAGGATTGTTTTCTGAAAATAAAATGAACATTTTTTTTATGAAAGTAGGATTAAATGCAGGCTTATTTTTTGTACCTAATCAACTGAAAGTCAAAGGTTTAGCCTTGATCTCTTAATTTGTATATCCTGCCAAATGCAACTTAATGTCCAACTAGTAC
This sequence comes from Brachirus orientalis, assembly GCA_016785285.1. Classification (NCBI taxonomy): domain Eukaryota; kingdom Metazoa; phylum Chordata; class Actinopteri; order Pleuronectiformes; family Soleidae; genus Brachirus; species Brachirus orientalis. The sequence goes on along the minus strand of JAFBJR010000504.1, from coordinate 1,991,228 downwards.
TCCCCCTAAAAAAAAGAATGAAACAATTAAACCATTGAATTTATTTAAACCACACCTTCCACTCCTATCAAATATACAGGAACTTCCCTGTTCTCCAAACCTGATAACATTTTATGGTTTGAATTTTTTAACTGAAGTAATCAAAGCCAAGGCATTATTGCGAGGGGAAAGAAAAAGAGAAACATTTATATGACTCGTGTATGGCAGATGAAAAACAATGCATCTCAGTGTTGCAGCACCCAGAACTTAATCAGGGTGATTAACCTGGGAGACATCAACAAATGACATCTGGGTTCATTATCACAATAAACAGAGCAGGTGACTCAAATGATTGAATTACCATAGCACAGGGACCTAACACATCAAAAACCTTTATACTTTCCTGTGTATTGTGAAAGGCTGTGTCAGTGTGACTCAGCACTTCTAGTGATGATGGCTGTTACTATAGAGAGGATGAGGCTACGTGATATCCAGTAAGTATTGTGCAACCTGCGGTGTACAAAATGATAGTGTCTCGGTGTTGTCTGGAAATGGTACTGACAAAAAAATAAAAATAAATAAATGGAATTATCAGGGAATCCTACATTCTTCCTACACTTTTTTTGTCAGTACAGTGGGAAATGAAAATTGGAGTTATTTTGTTTAATTTATGAGGCTTAATTATGGAAAGCCCTTTTTAGTGAAAACTACAATTTTATTGACCTAAACTTTACTAGAATAAAGGGCCTGCTCTAAAATGTTTGAAAATAAAAGCACATATTTGTCTGTCCCAAACATGGTGAGTTAATCAAAAACATAATCTGTGAGTGTGTGTGTATATACTGTGTGTGTGTGTGTGTATGTATATATATATATACATACACACATATATATATGTATGTATGTATTTATTTATTTCCTGGACATTTTTAAGGATCAATAGCAGTAATGCAGACAAAAAAAAGACCCATTCTCAATGAATCAGAACTTAATTCCTCAAGCTCTGCTTAACGTTAGGATTAGGATGTTACTGAGTTTACATTAAGGCTTTGATTGAGCTGTCCTAAAAAGAACAGCTGCCACTTTGTGTTAGCAGCATGACTGTTCTAATCATGTACTGTAGCTGTTAACATCCTCCATTTTTACCAAATCAGCACCCTGAAGCTCTAACGGTTCTAACCCTGACCTTTGAACCTGGACTAAGTAATGGCTATGGTACTGCAGAGGTTTTGTTTTTAGAATATAATGTGTCTATACTGTATATTCTATTTTTGATCATCTTAATCGGCAATCCTTTTCTTTATTGTACTTTCATAGACGTGTAAATGTGTTTTTATTATTTATCACCTTTACCTTGACTGTCTTTGCTGCTATGACACCATACATTTCTCCATTGTGGGACTAAGATGTATCCTATCCTATTTTCCGCATAATAATGGGGTTCAAATGAATGTACTTTTATAACAAGTTTTGACCGTGCAGTCAGTATATTTGAAATTAATGTACTACTAATTTGAAAACTATTGGAGACCTGGATGAATGAGAATCTACACACACATTGTACAACTATGTATTTGCCATTTTGGTATGATTGGATATACTGAAGCTTGAGAGCAACATACTTTATTATCCTCTATTTACAATAAAAAAAAGTCTACATCAGATTCAGCACTTTGTAGACCCTTCATTGATAAAGGCTTGACTTTATGAAGACATTGGAAGCGGCGGCTCGACTCCTGCTCCCCACCATCACCAGCACCCACACTCCCAGTCAACTTCCTTTTTACCAAATGTCCTGCTGTGAGAGGTGATAAGGCTCATAAAACTGAATATGCCTGGCACTCCTGTTTTTGTAGCAGCATTCGATCAGCCTTTCTCTAAGCTGCGTGGGCTAAAAACCTGGCTGTGATGCTGTGAAGGCTGATTCACTACACACCTATTACCACTCAGTGATTGGGTGGAGTGGACTAGATGTGCTTCTTCGTCACACCCTTATAAACACCTTATTGGGAAAACAATTGCGAGATTGTCATGCATAAGTGTGTGTTGCAATAGCTGACAAATGCCTGTTCTTTAATTCAGGTTTTAGAAATTATTGTCATTTAATGTATACATAACATTAATAAAAAAAAACAACGTTAAATACAAGATCAAAATATCTGAACACAATGAGACTAATGGTATATCTTTTGTTGAGTAGTGTAATTACATGTGCCAAATCAGGGTCTGCAAAAAACAAGTACTGCTGTTTACTAGCAGTATGTGATATTTCACTGAATTTCAAAATAATAATGATTGTTTTGATATGGAACGATGCACAGTTCACAATCTATCTATCTATCTGACCAATGCCTGTGGAAAATACTTTGACATTGTACATCAAGTAAGAACTAGACTCATTTTCCAATTGCACTTCATTCTAAAAGGAGTTATCTTTGAAAACAGTGGTGTCGCCCCCTGATGGCTATATATGATATTTTTACTTTCTAATCAGTTTGACCAGCAAACCCAAAGACAACATTTGGTTTACATTCTATGGCTTTAACTCCGAATTCTCTATCAAAGTGAGGTAGAAAAGGGTGGCGCTATTTGGCACTATTTATTTATTTGTTGTATTTGTCACTAATGGATCACAACAACTTATTGCCATTTCCTGCCATCAAAGCTCTCCTTAAATGGGAGCCAAGGGAACCAAACAAGACAACAAGACACACATTTCTATCAATCTCCACTGTTTCCCAACATCATCAAACTCTGTTATTGTTCTGATTGACCGACTCCTATGGGCAGAAATGACACGTTGCACTTAACTGCACTAATATTGCATCACAGATATAAACACACAGTGACAGTATACCCACCACAGTAGTCCACACTACACCACAGGCTTTACATATCACCATAAAATAAATTTACAATTCACACATGCTTCAAAAAAAAAGATTTTTTAAAAACATGTTTCTTGCCTTGAGATAACCATATTTTAACCAAATGAACTTACTGTTTTCCTTATTACTACAGAATGTCCCAGCAGCAGTAAAATGCTGGGCATTTATTTTTTTTTGTAGACCCGCCCCTGGCCTGCCTCTGATTATGTAACTGAGGGCAGAGCCAATCATCTCTCTGGAGGACAAGTAGAGTCAGTGTAGGGGCGGGTCTTCGTCCATCATTGGTGGAGGGGGTTAAAAAAAACAAAACAAAACAGATCTCCCGCGAGATCTTGTACCAAGTCTTTGGAGAGGCGTTGCCATGGATACAAAGGCGTCGCAACACTTTCTTCACCTACTATACAAAATGAGGCAGTAGAATTTGTTTACAAGGGATGTGCGTGGATGAATGACAGGTGAGCCATTCGTTATTTTGACCAAGCTTAACAAGGAACTTTAGAGTGACATTTCTCCGTCATGAACGTCAAACTTATCTGCACTAACTGCTTGTGCGTTACCAAGCAAATACAGTTGTTTTGCTTAGAGGACTTGAGCCAGTTGCTGCCTGTTCTCTTTCGGGAGCACGACTTGCTAAATGTAGGCCACTTTTTCATCGTGCTTTCATGCCACTTTTACTTGAATAAACACACAGTCCTATGAAACAAGTATTTAAACTAAATAGTATGAATACAAGAAAATAACGCAGTAAACAGGCACATTAAGGCACATTATTTAATTCGGCTAAAACGAAAAATACAAAATGTATTATTTTATGTAGCCCACAACCCACACAAAGTGTTCCATCTCATGAAGTTCCTTTTTTTTTGGCCTTGTGTATTTTATTCTCATTTTATTCTCATTGTAGCTCCACAGGCCTACATCATAGATCATGGATCATGAGGATGAGCTACATGACCTGCAGCTTCAGTTTCAAGCTCTCCAAAAGCAGCAGGAGGATCGAAAACTAGAGAGAAAAAAGAAGAAAGGACCAGATAAGCCTGATGCCAGTGTCACACCAGATGATTTGGATCTATTGAAACAAGGCATTCAGGCACAGGATCCGCCTGCAAATGTCAGGCGAGTTTGGAATCTAAAGGTGGAATCTAATGTTCACCTCAGTGGTAGACAGCATACATCTCTTATTTATATTGACTGATATTGATTATTGCTGCCATTCTTCATTATGTACCTAAATAATTTTATCTGACAAATTAAGTTATTATGGTTCTCAATTTGGGATTAATTGCTTTCCTGTAGACTTTCACAGATTGAAAATCAGGATTTGCTCGATCAGCTGAGAGAGCTAACAGACGAAAATGGTCGGCTCTTCAAACTTCTGGGTGAAAAGGATTTTGAGATTGATCACCTAAAGAAAAAAAGAGATGAAGAAAGACTGGCTTTCGCAGGTAGACATGCACTTCCATAACCTGCACTTAATTTGCACAACAGAGATATTAGACAAGGTTATCTTTTCCTCATCATCGTCCACTCCTCCTTTTAGGGACATCAGGGCTGGCTGGGGACGTGGCGGCCACCAAGATTGTCGAACTGTCCAAAAGGAACAGAGAGCTAACGGCTGAAGTTGAGCGAGAAAAGACTAAGTCAAAGCAAAATAGCAACAGGATCAAAGAGCTTGAAAAAGAGGTAACACCACGTTTGAGTTAGTTCTGTCATTTTCATTCGAGTTGTCTTATAAAAGTCCATTTAAATACACAACATTCACACACCATTCATCTCATTAGATACACAGACAGGATGGCAGGTCTGATTCAAGGTTCGATGCTTTGTGCATTTTGAGATGGTCATCTGTATATCGTAGTTGTAAAGAGTAATTTTATGTGTTACTATTTTTTTCCCCTCTGGTCTAGACCTCTGGCTTCAACAGGGCATTTTACCCCAGAGAACTGCTGCTCACTGGAAATTTCCCATTTTTTTGTACATTGCTCTATTAAGTGATGGGTTGTATGTGAAACTCCCCATACATCAGTAGTTTCTGAAATACTCAGAGCAGCCTGTCTGACACTCATAGTCATGTACGTCACTTTCATTATATGTGCAGTTATATGCCCATGTGATTGGTTGATTTGTTGACATTTGCATTAACAAGCAGTTTAATAAATGTACCTATTAAAGTGGCCCTTATGTTAATTGTTTTTTAGAAAGTTATTTGTTTTGTGACATAATGTATCAAAGATTGAATAATTAAATAAATTGTTGAAATGTTATGCTTCCTACAGCTGCAGTCTGCCTTGGTCCAGACTGGGCAACAGGTAGATACAAAGTCACACAGTGAAAAAAAGATACTTGATGACACTGAGGTAATTGTTGAAAGACAGCAGGTGCAGTCAAAATTGAGCAAAATTATTATTATTATTTTTTTTTTGTCTTCATGGTTGTAATGATGGCAACTCAGTGTAAATATCTCTAAAGCAGGAAAACCCAGCGGTGAAATCCCTTCAGGAAAAATTAGCTGCTGCCCAGCTGAAGGTGGCTGAATATCGCAACCAGGTTCAAGCTGTAAAACAGGAGCTGAAAGTAGCTCAGAAGGTAGTATCTTGTTTTCCTGCTTAAGTCAAAATCCTCAAGAAGAACATCACATGTTTATAGTGAATAGTCAGTGACCTCTGGATTGAAGTACTGTGCACAGACTGCTTGTGCTGTTGCAGGTTTTGATCAGTGAGGTTGGAGAGGAGGTGAACCTTCAGCAACTACTAAGCTGCCCAGGGAACTTTAGAGGTCGATCTCAACAGATATTGGCTCTTCAGACGAGGGTGAAGTTGAATCATTTCAATTACACCTTAACTCAATATTTCAAGCCATCCAGTCTATAGCAGAGTGAACATACAATGTAAGATGCAAAGAAATGTCAAATATCAAAATTACACATGATTGCAACAGGTGCGAGATCTTGAGCAGCAGCTGAACCAGTCAACACAGAGGAGACATCCAAGTGTCCTGAGTGTAGACGAGGACTTTCTGGGCATGGGCGTTCTTTTGAAAACCCCTCCTCAAGACAGGAACCTCAGCTACATCCGCACCATCGAGAAGGAGAAGAGGGAGGCGTTTGAGGCGCGTATGCATATTGTGGATGATTTAATATGAATTGAAGTCAAATATGAGTTTTGTTAATCCCTTTGCCGCTTTTCTCAAACTATACAGAGGATCTCGGTGGACTATGCAGACCTCCAGAAAGACCACGAAGAGGTGAGGAAAAAGCTGGAAGCCTCCAAAGCCAGAAACAAAACTCTGTCTGCTGAACTGAGAACTCTTAAGTTCCAGATTTCCACCCTGCTGGAGAAAGGAAAGCACGATGACGAGCTTGTGGATGCTCTGCTGGTGAGCCATTTGTAAAGAAATCGATATATTTATGATGTTATGTGCTGTTATGTTCGGACAATTTGCAGTATTAAGTAGTGCTTTGAGACCTAAAGAGCATTGTCTTACTAGTAAGAAAATGATGTTTCAGCTATAAAAACTGAAATGCATTATACTGCAGTACAACACTGGGTTTATTCTCAAAGATATTGACAAGTTTACTTGAGCACATTCAAACTGCATAAAAAGGGGTGAGAAGCCAAATCAAGAATTAAGTGTGGTTAAATGTTTAACAATTTATTATTTGAATAGGCTCCATGAAAGGCATGGGATGCTTTAGTTGATTTTGTTTCATTTCACATACAAAATGGCAGTAATTTCAGGAGGTGAATATATATATATATATATATATATATATATATATATATATATATATATATATATATATAAAGAGACTAAAGAGACCCAGAATGCAGATAGAAGGATTTTCTGCAGTGAGCCTACAAAGTGCTATCAACAGTATCTGCTTGTTATCTCATCTCTCTCTCCGACAGAAGCAGCAGACCCACATGCAGGAGGTGCTGAGACAGCTCAGTCAACAGCAGAAGGATCAAGGCAAGGAAATCCAGCAGAGTCAGAGACAGCAGCTGAGCAGTGAGCCTGCTGAGCACAACGCTCTCATCCACAAGCTGAAGCAGACAGTTGCCGAGAAAGAGACAAAGATTAAAGAGCTAATGGAGGAAATCCAGCAACTCTCACCCACGGTAAAAAAAAAACAAACAAATAAAAACAATAACTAGGAAAGAAACCGATCAAAACATAGATTGTAATATTAAAAAGGCAACAGCAGGCAAACAGAAAACAGATTTGAAAACACATACATTGCCTGCAGATTGTAAAGACAAAATGCAAGCGTGTTCATTTTTCTGGCCTTGACTGGAAATCGTTATTTGGTATACATTATGAAAACTATTGTTTTAAAATGTCCACTCCTGCTTGGTCATTCACTTACAATGTTTCAGTTTTCTGTTCATTATTATCAGTTCCAAAATATTGTCTTAAAAAATCAGACTTTTAATGTGTGTTTACAGGAAGAGGACAAGGGAGGACAATCCAGCACCAGGTCAAATCGCAGTTCAGGTTTTTATCCTGAAGAGGGAGACACTAACAAGAGAATGACATCTTCAAGGTACGTCAGCTATTAGTGACGAATGCTGAATCAAAACATGGGTGTATTGATGGTTTGATTTAAAATATTATGCCACAGACTGTAATTGATCTGGTATTTATACTTTATGATTTCTTTTACTAACTGTTTATGATAGTACACGGTTGTAAGGTATCTTGTCTAGCACCAGCACTTATTTTTTTCTGGATCATGGGAGATTTAGTGATTATGTTTGTTTTTCATGCCTTACAGCTTTGTCAGTTCACTCTACTGCTGTCTGTTAATACAGCTGTCTTATTTTCCCCAGTTCACTTAATAAATATGGTCATAAACTGGTTCTGCCTACTGTGAAAAGTAGCATAGAAACAAAGTAAGTGCACATTCCTTTTCACTTTTTTTCATACCTTTCCTGATACATTGTTTCACAAAAATATACCTTGTAATTATAGTAAGCAGTGTAAGTACTACTATGAAATAAATTGAATGCAGAAGGACTAAGGACTATTGTTGAATCCCTTTGGTTTTAGGGGTCCTGGTCCTTCAAAATGTCCCCAATGTTCAGCCGATGTTAGTGCACTCATGACTCAGAGTTATGAATACAAAGCTCTCTGTGTGGAGAAGGACAGGCTTCTTGAGTTGGTGAATGTCCTACAAATAAGGTAGATGGGACCGCTTCATTTCACTATTTATTTTCCTGTTAAACTCTTTGTTCTCTAATTTATTATGTTCAGTTTCTTTGTATTCTGTTGGACACAGTGTTGAAATGCACTCTGCAACTATAAACTACAATTTCTATTCAGTCTAACAGAATGAAAAACAAACACAGTCAGTAACAGTGGCCAGGCATGATCTTCAAGCGAAAGAACCTCTATTGTCTTGTTACCCTTGTCACACTGCAGTATTGGACTGTCTGACATAAAAATTAATACATTTATAATACATTATGTTAGTGAAATAACATGTAAGCTGTTTCTCAGATTTGGCACTGTCATGTTGACACATTTTTTGAAGCAGTTAATTGAATCTTGGAAATGATTATTATATTTTCTTTTGGTTAAAAAAACAACAACAACACAGCCTTAAGGAAATTATGCAGTTTACTATGAAACTTTCTTTTAATTAAAATGTCCACTGTGTTTATTTCAAAGCCATACACTGAGTCTGATAATAAAGATTGGATTGCTCTCCCAACACTGCCGGGTTGTAGTTACTGTAGTTCCATTAATCTAATATAATTATTCATAAATGTGTGAAATAAAACCAAAATGAGTTTTATGCTAGAGTACTTAAAATTCTGCAGAATACAGTTGGTTTTTTTTAGAATATCTTTAAATTAAGTAGATGTATCACTTTATCATGTTTTGTTCTAACATTTCAAGCCAAAGCTTCATTTCTCAATTTTTCTTGAATCACTGTCAAAAAGAAATGCATTTCTGTCAATATAACTCGTGTGTGTTTTAATTTTCCAGTGAAAAAGAGGTAAACCAAAGGTGCTTGGAGGCAGAGCACAAGTATCAGGAGGAGCGCCGTAAGACAGTAATCCTGGAGCAGCAGCTGGAGAGGACTAAATTAGATTCAAAGTGAAGGCTGCGCAAACACTAAGGCTCACTTACAGCAGAGTGCGACAGTGTCAAGCTGATTTGTGTTTTTTGCTCATTTCGTTTTAATAATGCTCTGGCTTATCCGTTGCTCTCTTGGTTGTCAAACGTCTTTCCCTCAGGATCAGTGTCCCTCTGCAAAAAGGTGGCAGGACTCCATAAACAACCTCAATCACCCACAGAAAAACTAAACTGACTGCGCATCAGTTTGGCATTTGTGCCTGCATACACTCTTCCTGTACGGTCATTCCAACCCTCATGTTGTGGCTGCATATACACGTTCACGTTGCTGTTGCGTCTTGTCTCGTTGCTGGTCATTCGCACAGAGGCGATGAAAGTGCCATGGGCATCCCCGAAGAGCACACTGTCTCTGATTACCTGTAGCTCTGAAGTGACGTGATGAGACAAGTCAAGCATGTATTCCTGCAGGCTCTGTGACAGCAGAGACAAGACACTAACCAGAGAAAATGGCTGGTCCCTGCCCAACCTCACATCCAGCTGAGCCCCACCTTCTGCTGTCACATGTGTCAAACATCAGCCTTATAGGAAACAGACTCTTCTGTTCTGCCACATAAATATCACGCAGAGCTGCCTTTCTACATTTGAGCTGTCAATGACAGTTCATGATGCTCCCTTTGTGCATTCAGGTGACCTTACTTCAACCACTTAACTACCACGAGTAGCAGTTTTCAACTTAACCTTAATGGCATCAGACAAGTGGTCTCACCGATTACAGAAATGGCTGGTGCTGATAATATGTTTCCCTGTGGTTTCATATTTTGTCAGCTTAGAGTTTTATTAATGTCACTGTCACATTTCATTAAATCAGTGTGTGTTTTTTGCGCTGCTGGCAACCTGACGTGCACTGCAGGTATAAAGAGCAGCAATTTGTGTTTTTAAAGTGTCTTGTAAACTAATGAGACATCCAACTGAATCAATGAAAAGGAAGCCAAATCCTCCCCAGATGTTTTGAATATATTGTTTGCCTTCATGGCTGTTACCTTCCTAGGGTTTTTAGTTGTTTTGGCCCCAGATGGTTGTACGTAAATGTGTGACAGGCCAATCCAAATAGTAAACACCTCAGTTAAGTTCCCAAAAGCATCAATATTCCTTTAAATATTAGTGTTAATCATTCCTGACTTGGGACCAGCTGTGTTAGAGTAGTGGCTAAAAATGAATGCAGAGTCAAGCTACATAAACTCTCACTGTAGTGCTCCGTGCATTCCCCAGAGAATGTCACACATACTGTATGTGCAATATGGGATCTTAAATTCTTAACTCAGTGGTTGTGTGGATATGTACAGCCTGGTGGGAGTGGCCCCTACACTCATACTTACATCCGAGTTATTTGCTTCCAATGTAGCCATGAGGATTTCAGCAGAGACCCCCTCCTCCCTCGCCCCTCCGCATCACGCTTAATTTAAAACCATGGCTGAGTTAGTGTGCAGCTTCAAATACCGCACTATTTCTTCCAGGACCCTGTGGGAGATTGGCAGGTCCCCATTGGACAGAGCGAAAAAAGTGCCACAAGACAAAAATATCAGCATTTAGACATGAAGAAAGCCTTTATGCTCAGATTAACAAAAAACATCTTGTTTTGAATACCTCCCAGATTGAAGATGTGATACCCTTTAATGTAGTCAGGAAGAACCAGTTGCCCTGCACAATTACAAGTTATATATCAAATAGAGCAGTGTGCACTAGAAAGGTTGTTGATGAAGCCAAACTTGTCATGGCCATAAACTGCATCCAATTCCAGGGAAAACCTTTTACTTAACACATTTTTTTGTTTTGTTGTTTTCTTTATATTTGCTTTTTTTTTTAAAAAATGTTTTATTTCTAAAATGTGATACTGGCTAGGAACACAAGTATACAGATCTTGGGTTTTTAATTAATGCTTTGTGCTGTTCAATATCCTTTTCACTGTACTTCCAGTAAAGAAAACTGTTTAAAACAACAACAACTGCTGACTTCAGTCATTTGGAAGTGTCATCACTTTCAAATAAATTCCACTTCACCAAACAATTTTAATATTGTTTTATGCAGCTGTATTACGCAGAAAGGAGTAGATTTATTCCAAAATGCCCAATAACCCACCAAGCCAAACACAAACTTATGTAAACACAGCATACGTAAACAGCCTCACCTATTTGTCATTCCAGGTTTGAATGACTCCTTTCTCCATCCTTCTCCTCAGAGGTATTCCCTCGTTCTGGACCAATGCTTCCTGCAGACCATTGACTGCATCCAGAAACTAAAGTAAATAGTGGAGCTGTGAACGCAGAGGTTAAAGTTAGCCATCAGTATATGAGGGATCTGTGAACTTAAGTCCGGCCAGAAAACGGTTTGTGCCTCTATGAGTCCATTCATCTAGCGGTGCCTCTCATTTACATGTAATGGAAAGAAAATAAACAGCAGAGACCTAATGTGCTCATTTACAGTAAGTAGAAATTAAATGATGAGCATTTATCTCAACAATCTCAACACTGAAACTATGATTTAACACTGTTTTGGTTCCGCAAGTGAAATGTTTGCTGAAGTCCACAAGATGAGTAGAATTGTTGCTGGCACTGTTTAAACGACAATTGGACACAATTTAACCGATCACTTTGATCTCTGCTTCCTCACACTTGCTCTTTAAATATGAAGTTTTGAATTTAAATTTGTTTCATCTGCACACACACACACACACACACAAATAAGTGAACAGAAGCAGTGGGTATTCCAATGTGCCTGCAGGAGCAATGGGGACCAAGCCCTTGACCTGTCCAGGGATTTGAACTGGTGACATAGCCCAATTCCTTTCCACTTGGCAATAAACTTTGGCTTATCGTGCCACTGTTTGTTTCAGCACATCCAAACATAATGTGGCATCACTATTTGGCAGTGTGGTTGGTCATGCACTGTATTAACTCATATTAGCTGTATTCTTGTTAGTCAGTGGCTCTTAATTTTTTGGCAATGGTGCAATAAATAAAGCTGAACATGCAGTATGCTTAATCAGTGGTCTATGCAGTTAACTATTCTATTTTTAACTGCCCTTGTCATGTTTATATCGGTAGACTATAAGCAAATGTGATCTCTGCCTTTAAAGTCAATTAAAGTCAATAAAAATGTGCTACTTACAATAATAATACAATAGTTATATTATTTACAGGTATATAAAGGAACATGACAATATAAAAGATGGATTTTTTTCTCTCTTTCTATATTGGTGGTGGCATCAAAGCAGAGTATATATTTTTCTTTGTAGTGCAGCAGTGGAAAAGCACAGAGAGCAAAGTGACACTGAAATAAAGTGACACTGAAATGGTGACAACCCTTGCTTAGAAAACTGTTATCTTTGACATACCGTCGGTGCAGTGAACGCACAGTCTGACGACCCCCAACCACCACTCTGCACTCATCGCTTTCCCATTTTCCCAATGGTTAAACCAAAAGAAAAAAAAAAAAGTTATCTGTGTCCTATTGAACAGATAACAGATAAGATCTGTTTCCTCAGGAAATACTCCAGCTCACACGTGACACCCTGGTAATAAGAGTTAAAACGAGATGGTTTGTTTTATTTTAGGACCAGTGCTCTAATCGCTGACACTGTTGCATTTTAACACAACTCTATAGCCGCCGTGACATTTGTTACAGCCAAAATCATAATAAGATGAAATGAGTGTGGAAGTTTGAGTCACTGGCCGTGTCATGTGTGGCCATCATCAGTGGTGTAGATATCCTAAATGTTCCAGCTGGCTGACACACGGAGACTCCTGACCTGTGGAGAAAGGTCCCATAAGAAATAAAACAAAAACAAAAACAAGAAAAGACTTGTATTGCTAGCTGACACAATCCTCACAGATATATATTTAGGGTTACCCTTCTTGTTTTGAAGCAACAGTGCTCACCACTGTGCCGTCTTTCTGCTGCCTTTTGGAGATGTGTAAATTAGCACCAGTGATCTCAATCTGCTGCCTGTGTAGTTTTACCTTTATCTACTAGTTCACACAGAAAGTGGCAAAAATAATTGGAAAGACACAAAAGAGGATGGGGTGTCAGCTGAGGCACCACAACGCCCCAGGAGGCTGTCTGCTGTGTGTGTATGTAGCCGGTATTCCTTATGTTGTGGGGACATGGGGATTTGTCTGAAAACATGTTTTAAAAACGTAAGGCAGAGGTTAGGGTTAGGTTAAGGTTAGGGTTAGGGCACTAGTAACTATGGTCACAGTTAGAGGAAATGAATGTAAGTCACTACAATGTCCTCTCAATTCATGGAAACCAGTATGTGTGTGCGTGTATGCTTCATGAATATACTGTACATATCTGAAGCCTGTTATGGTTAACAATGTCATTCATTATTAATCTGTAGTTGGTCCTCCATGTGTCTGCACAGGTACATACAAAACATTGTGTAAAAGATGGCAGATTAATTAAAATATTAATTAATATAATAAACCAAGATGCTCAGACATTTCAAGGTATTTTCCATTTTTTTCCCCCAGACAACTCTCCATAAGCTGCAGCTTCTCATTCAGTCTATTTAAAATGTATGTGTGTTTTCTTTAAAATGTCTGGCTGCCTCGTTTTCTTTTGTAGCTGATCACTCATTAAAAATAATTATTTTGGTGGAGAGAAAAAAAAAGAAAAAAACCAAATGACAAATTTGATAAATACAGCACCACCTTTCACCTTACTTGTCCTCTAACCCAATAACAAGGCACTAATTGCATGGTTTTTCTATAACACTGCATCTCACTCACCAAATGGACATAGGAGGAAAATGTCAAACACTAAAAGGCTTCCCACTGGAGGAGACATTTTGACTCCCCATATTACAATCAGACAAGTCATTTGACTTACAGTGTATCATGACATGCCACACACACACACCCACACACACACCCACACACAACCCTTGGGTTAAAAAAAAACTGTGTTTTTTCTGTTGCTATAACAGTATTTAAATTTTACTTTGTTCGCTTATAGGTTTCCATATGCTTGAAAAGCACCTAAATGACATTTGTTATTTAGAGCGAGAAATAAAATTGGCATGTCATACTTTGCAACACCTCATGATAATAAAAGAAAGAAAATAGGAAGACCTACTCTACCATTAGGTGTCACATAAAGTTATGGTTGTACTTTATATAAGGTATAAGGTCAAGTACAACCATATACAAGGTGTAAGGTTATGTTGGCAGATTTTGTTCTTTTTTTTAAATCCCTCTTCTTTTGTGGTGCCTGCATAGCAGTATGTCCCAGTACATGACCACTGTGACCACAAAGATACTACGATACTAATTTCAACAAGCTGGTGCATCAGTGATCTTTGTTAAAAATATCTTATAATGACTGAGTTTGCAACTTTTTGCAACTTTGCAAATTTAGTTACATTTGTAACTAAATTTACAAATGTCAAGACAAACATTCTTTTCCTAAAAGGTTGCTTCCTTTGAAATACTTCTTGGCAAACAGAGCAACTTACTGGCAAATGCTTTAGTCAACAACAAAGCAGGCTTTTTTATGTGACTGGTACAGTGATTGCATCCTAGAGTTCTAACAAAACCCAATCACTGTAAGCTATTTATGACTATAAGGTGAGGATAAGGGTTTTCATAGTGATCACCAAAAATAATCAAGGTGGGATTGTGGGCATGCATGTGCTGCTAATTATCATCAGAGTACAGGGATTCAAGTGTCTTCTCTAAGTGATAAATACACACTCATAGTACCTCCATTTTCATGGTAATGGAAGAATATTTCCCCGCATCTTTGTCTGATAGATTGATGACAGTCTTCTTCATCACTGATAATTGCAGACCAAGAAAGAATGGAGCTATGATGACAAAAGGATCCACAATGAGTGGCAGCACTTCTTATTATAGGATGTTTTTAACTGAGATATAAGCATGATGTGTGAATCCTTGTGAAATGCATCTCTCTGCAGGAGGTTTCTTCTATGCTCTCTCAAGTAATCTGTATTATATTTTAGCTGTAAATATGATGCCTGGCTGTCATTAAAGTCAGTGATAATGTTGTTTAACGTTACATCCATATTAAAAGACAGATAAAAGGTGAGATTTGGTAACTGATGCTAAAAGCTGTATAAGAAGAAAGTTTATAAACGTCAAAAGCAGACCACACCAATAAAGCTGCAGTCCGTAACAGTTGCTGTTTTTTTGTTGATGTGATTATTCTTCCTGTTACAACCAGGACACAACAACTTCCTCTTCCAACTCCCATGGGCGTGTCTAAGGGGTGGCCAGGGCATGTGCCACCCGGCTTACTGCACTGCTGACACAATTTTCTATTTGCATGGTTTGGGTTGGGGGGGGTAGAGTATTTATTTAATTTATTTTATTTGATTTGGTTGACAGTTATTTATTTTATCTTAGGCTTCATATTACATTTCTATGGTGACTTGGGTTATTTATTTTAAAAATAAAATTTAAACACGAATTTTAGTAATTAAATTAATTACAAAAGAAAAAGCAGTAAATCGATCCTATGTTGATGCACACACAAGTATTCTTTAGGCTACTACGGTCGGGTGATTGATAAATCACTAAGTCTGGTTTGCCACCCCTGCATTACTCGGTGCCCCACTTCAGCCGTCCCAGTAAAAAAAGAGTCTGGACCGGCCACTGCCAACTCCTAAGAAACCACCAGTAACACACTAAAGAAACCATTTTAAAAGGTTTATTAAGTACAAGTGCAAAATGTCTACTGGCAGTCTGGATGAGAGTGGTTCGAAGAAAGTCCACTGCAGCTTCTCCTATACTGGAACCTCCTGTGCAGGACCAGCTGCCAGGATCCACCTAGACACTCACACACGCACACACAGGTGTGTCATTCAATCAAACATGCACACCTGCAAACCGTCTCACACTCACCTGCAGACTCATGCATACAAGAAAAGGAAGCCATGACCTTGGGGTCATAACAGCCTTTGTTTGGACTTCATGAACAGCTATGGTGTAACACTGTATGTGCGCTGCATCCTTCATGGGTGAAGCAACATCAAACAACACACAGAGGGGCGGGTGCTGCCGTTTGCTTTTGTTGAATCTATGTCTTGACATAAAACAAATCACTTCCAGCTTGGGTCCATCATTTGTTTCTGAAACACCTTTTTTTTTTTTTTTTTTTCAAATCCTCTTGACATCCACATAAAGATAAATAACTGAACCTTGCAACATCAAGGTATGTTACTGATACATCTCATCTCTTGTTTCTCCAATCTCGAAACATGCTGGTTGAAGCAGAGTGGATGAGTGCTACAGCTTCGCTGACACTGACTGCGTCAGGTCTGAATCACGTGTAAGAAAACACTAATAAATATCAAAACGAACCACAGACTGGTCGCTGAGTTACAGGTGCACCTGCCAATCATTCTGTTCACTTCCAATAAAGAATTGGTTGTGTATATTGTGGCATTGTGAGGCTGGAGATGCCAGGTTTATTTATTTTTTTTCAGACAACTGTGATTTTTCTTTGAGGAAGGAATTGAGCAAATAAAATAATGCAGGACTGTAGTGTATGGTATATGTAGCTTCGAATGAGAAGATTGCTGTCATCCTCTCATCCGATTACAAGCCAACACCTTTGGCTTAGCTTAGCAAATAGAAAAAAGAAAAAAAACAAAAAATGGGAAACTTTTAGCCTGGCAGTGTTTAAAAGGAATAAAATTCTCTACCTTACAAGCACTTTAAAGCTGGAACACATTATACTTTATTGTGTACTGCAAGTACCAGCATGGAAAACCAAATAAAAACCACCATGTGGATATCGTGTATATATCACTCAGGCAAACTAATAATTTATTTTCTTTTTTTTTTCTTTTTTCTGTTGGATGGAAACAACACGTTTGCTATTGATTATCTTCTGCATTTTGGCATCCGCACTATTGTGGTGGTTGAGATTTCACAAACAAATTTGAAATAAAAAAAACAAACAAAAAGAAAATGATCTGTTGGTACATTTGAAACCAGAAAAAGCAATTTATGATGATGTTAAATGTGGCTACATATCCCAGACCATAACACTGAAACTTTTTGTAAAAGAAAAAAAAAAAAAAAAAAAACTACTTTGTCCTATTTGAGGTTAATTTAATGGTAGTGTTTTTTAGTTTTCACAGCAATTTTTCACCCCACTGAAGGCAGACCCCATCATCACTGAAACATAAAAGAACATAGTGGTCAGAGCTGCAAAAAAAAAAAAATTGACAATGTTCTTACATCTGTGCTGAACACAAATGAATGTTGCTGAGGTAATTTGACTCCAACTGTTTGTTTTGTCCTAGTTTTTAAATTTGCGGGTCCTGTTGATGAGGATGTGAGGCTTTAAGAATATTTTACACTCCAGGTGATACACATGATGATGCTGCACAGGCCAGACTCATGGGGAATTGAGCTGCCCATCCCCCTACACTGTGTGAACTGCCTGTCCCCAGCAGGATGAGCTGGCTGTAAACCCACACCAGATCTATTAATTAATTAATGTACCCTAACTGCAGTGTTGGCTCCCTCCATTGTAGAGGAGCTGTTTTCAGCTGGCTGCAGTGGTGACTGCTGGTGTTTCTTTGGGTAGTGTAGTCGGACAGAGGCAAGAGAGGAGAGAAGAGCAGAGGACAACTGTGTATGGGAGGAAGCCGTCAGCACTATAGCCTCCATTAATCACCCAGGGCCATTGTGGTCCTGTCCTGTACACGGCGCCAGTACATGCAGGCAGGCAGACAGAGAGAAGAGAGGAAGAGAGAAAGAAGCAGAGGAAGAGGGAGAGAGGGGGGCAGGGTGGCTGCAGGGAGACAGAGGGGCAGAGAATGGTTGGGGAACAGCCTGTATGTCCACCTCAGCTCCTACTGCGGGGCTGGGGAACAGTTCTGCTGTCTCAGTGCTTGTCCTCCGTGTTCTCCCAGATCCCGGATCCTGAGGTAAGAGCCAGATACATCTGTGTCCTCCACAGGTTCTATTCAAGATGGAACCTCCCGAGTGTTTCTCTGTGACAGGTGCTTCACCTTTAGAAATGTGATTCATGTCCATTGTTTGATGCTTTTACTGACTATCTGGGTAATGTGTGACATGACTGTAGGTTAAAGCATGTTACATTACAGGGTTGTACATGGACACTGAAGGCACATGTGTTGGAACAGGTGCAAACAGGAGGTTGAATAAGATGAGTCACAGCACAAACAAGTTGTTTGTGTGTATCTGTGCATAAGATAAGTGGGTTGCATTGCATTAACCCTAGGAAAAAAATAGCAAATGATTTCCATTGTGTTCCCTAAAAGCAAAATAATTATGCATCTGAAACGAATGCACTTTACTTACATTGAAAATATGACTGAGAATGGAGAATATTAATAGCACTGAGAATTTATTTATTTATTTTTTTTAAATCTTCGGTTGTTGACATTACAAACAAATTCCAGGAACATTGCAAGAAGCTACATTGTGTATTGGGGGGGGGGGGGGGGGGGGGGGGGGGGGGGTGATTAAAGCCTATAAGGTTAAAAAACTGGGAAAGGTTTGGTTAGAAAAAAAGCAGAACATATGTTATTTATACAAATGTGGTGTTCACATTTACCAAAATTTTCTGTGCTGTTAACACTTGTGGGCATCAAGTTATAGAAGTTCAGAGAAGGTTCAAGGTGCTTCTGTAAACATCCTCCTAGTGGCAGCAGGAAGCAGTACAAAAGTACGAAGTAAATGTCAGTGTGGGGTCCATAAATAAATGTATTAACGCTTGTAATACAAAAATGGATGTAACTAGGTGGGTTGTTCACTTTACATGCATTTTCAATGTTAAGTTTGCCTAAGAAACATACATTTGTTAAGAGAAAACAATGTAATACATGATAATTAAGTTAGATAGAATTAACATTTGTGCTTCAGATAAACGTAATGCAGTTATGTGAAACCTATTGACAAAATCAATTTTTTGTGCAGATTTTTTTCTAATTGTAGCCAACCTGTCAACCAAATATGTTAATAAATGTTGTAATGAGAAATATGAGGTAAATCAAGGTCAATGTGATTTTTTTTATATGTTGTTTTGTTTGTTGCACCAAAATAAAACCTGATGCTTATAGCCACTAATCCAGACTTATGGAATGCCCTGAAGAGCCATGTTTGATATCCTCTTCACAGCTAATCTTTCTGCAGGAGTTGCACAAATGCAGTGTAAATTCATTCAGGCCATTTTCTTCTGAGCTTCTTTGTTTAGACCCACAGTTCCCCTTATGTCCTCCATGCCTGGCAGACAAACAGAAGAAGCTTTGAAGACAGCTTATAGTTGGCATGTTGACTCAGTTAAGTGTATCACATCCAGAAAACGACAAAAGCAGGTTATTCTGTCCTACTGTGGATACAAATCAGATTGATTTATTTCAATGCGCATGAAAAAATAAATTAAAAAAAAATGCATATTGACACTTGCTTAAAATGAATCTGCCAATTGCTATTTTAGATGAGTGTTGTTAGATCAAGTTTCTGTACAGCCTCAGTTCTTGGTGTTACTTTATTCTTAGAATCATTTTCAGACGCCTCTATTTCACCACATAATGGGGCTAACCGTTAAAGCGGCAAATGCAATAAAAGTCCATTTTCTAACCCATTGCTTGCTGCGCTATGGACTGAAGTATAAAGTTTCCAAAACCACTCAGTATCAATCAGTCACATTATTGATTTAGCAAGAAACCTTCCTATGTCTCCCTCTGGAGAGAGCAGCTTTGAAATGTGAAGTGTTTTTATTTGTTTTTTTTTTTTTTTGTTTTTTTTATTTGACACTATCGATTGAACTTTTTTTTAAGCAGACAGTTGGTCATCTTTGCACATGTGTAGAGGCACAAAAACACCCAGGTTATGTCACCAAAGCTTTTTCTTTCTTTTTATTCCTTTAAAGAAAGCTGTTCTTTCAAAGACAGCTTTGTGGTCAAATATTGGTCTGTATGCTAGTAACTGAATTGAAATAAATAGGAAACATTTAATTCAAACTGTATGTTGTCCGCACCTGTGAGTATATATAATTATCTATTGACCCCTACAGCATTTGAAACAGTGGGGTTATAACAGTGTTGTAGAGGAGACTTAAATGTGGCACTTGTGAAACACCACTAATTGGGGGATTTCTGCCATTTTCAGGACTTTAAATTTTTCTTGTCTGATTTGTATCTGTGTATGACTGTAATGTACAATATTTTAGATTCAAGATGTTGCCTAACACATTGCCTAAAGGGCAAAATCCCTCAGAAATCTGAGCATATCTGAAGCTGAGATCCTGTTTACGCCTCGAATGTTTCTCTGGTGTAAAACATGTCAATTAAAAGATATCTGTGTTGTCCAGATACTATCAAAACACAACATATTTCTGTTTTTACCCCAACAGCTTTTACCTACAGATCCTCCAAAGAAGCCAGACCCTGTGACCTCAGAGACGGTTGTTTTCTGGGGGCTGCGGTTATGGCAGGTCATTGGCATCTTTGCGGTGTTTGCTTTGGCAGTTGGTCAGTATACTTCATGAAATCCAATTTTCTTTCCTTTAAAAAGCTGTGATGGGAAATTCAACCACACAAATTCATCAACAGGAAGCACAGTGTGAGAATTAAAAAAAAAAAAAAAAAAAAAAAGTACTGATATTCTTTGAGGAAATTATGGAAAAGAAATTATGACAGGGATCACTTCCACACTTCTTGCAGAGTCATCCAAAAATCTCAGTAAGAGAAGAGTAAGAAAAGGGAAAATCCCACTGGATATAAGATCAAATCATCTCCACAACAGTACACCTGAGGCACTTCTAATTTGTCAGGTGACAGAATGATCTTACAGTTTTGACACTTCTCAGCCTTCCTGCTTCCACCTCAGTACAAGAGAAGTGAGGAGAATTTTATATTGGGAGATAAAGACTGAAAGTCTGAGCTGTGCTTCTGGGTCTAGCTATTATTATTATTATTATTATTATTATTATTATTATTATTATTATTATTATTATTATATTTTCTAGTTACTATCTAGAGGTCCAATCAAATGAACCAAAAAATGATGGTGCGGGACCAGGACGTCACTGCAGTCAATCCACCAGGTGTTAGAACATTTCATTAACAGCATAGACATGAATCTGATGGTTGAGGGAAAGACACACTTACACCAAAGTCATTAAGATCCATTAATTTAGAGCGACAACTATGATGTGGTGAAATCTGAATGAATAAGTGAAAGGTTTCTCCAGACACTATCTTTAGTGATGAAGTGTCTTCAACCTACTGTATACCATACCTGTATAAAAAAGGTAAAAATGCAATAAATATGTGTGCTGTGTATGATGGCCCTTTAAATTACCACTAAATGTGGTTACGGCATTGTTAGTTGGATCACCTGATCTGATTATATCTTGTGTGTTTGTTTTTTGTCCCCTTCTCCTTCAGTTATTACTCTGTGTTGTATATTCAAATGCCGAATCCCAAGAACCAAAAAGGAAATTGAGGCACGGCACGCACAGAGGCAGGCTGCCAAGAAATATGCCAACACATTAGAGACAGTGCCACCTCTCAATGAGCTGACCGAGATTCCAGGATGTAAGTTCCCCAGAAATATCTTTTCAACATTTATTTTTGTAATGCAAACACCAATTCCAGTGAAGTCGGGAAATGTGAATGAAAACAGAATACAATGATTGCAAATCCTTTTAAACTTATATTCAATTAAAAACACTTCCAAGACAAGATATATATGGTCAAATGATATAATTTTTTTTTTTTTTTTTTGGTAAATATTGACTAATTTTGAATTTGTTGTTTACAACACATTCCAAAAAAAGCAACAAAAGACTGGGAAAGTTGAGGAATACTATAAGAACATCAGTTCAGAACATTCCACAGGTGACAAGGTTAATTAGAAACATGTGAGTCTCATGATTGGGTATAAAAAGGCTGATTGGGTATCCCTGAAAGGCTCAGTCATTGACAAGCAATGATGGGATGAGGTTCACCACTTGTTTAAGAACAACACAGGTGACAAGGCTGAAACCCATCACTGAATACCTGTGACCGTAAAACCAAAATCATTCTGTAAATTACAACGTGGGCTCAGGAGCACTTCAGAAAATGGTTAACACGGTCCGTTACTACGTCTACAAGTGCAAGTTAAACCTCTACCATACAAAGTGAAAGTCATATATCAACAACACAGAGAAACACAGCTGGCTTCTCTGGGTCCAAACTCATCTGAGATAGAGTGATGCAAAGTGGAAAAGTCTGCTGTGGTCTGATGAGTCCACATTTCCATTTGTTTTTGAAATCATGGATGTCATGTCCTCCAGGATAAAGAGGGAAAAGGACCATCCAGATTATCAGCTCAAAGTTCAAAAGCCAGCATCTGTGATGGTATGGGGTGTGTGTTAATGTCCATGACATGGGTAACTTACACATCTTTCATTAATGCTGAAAGGTACATACAGGTTTTGGAGCAACGTCTTCTTCAGGGGCGTCCCTGCTTATTTCAGCAAGACAATACTGAGACATATTCTGCACTTGTTACAAAAGTGTGTCTTCATAGTAACAGAGTGTGGGTGTTGGACCTGTCTCCCATTGAAAATGCGTGGTGCATTATCAAGTGCAAAATAGGACAACAGAAACCCTGGACTGTTTGAGCAACTGAAGTAGTATCTCACGCAAGAATGGGAAAGAATTCCACTTACAAAGCTTCAGCAATTTGTGTCCTCAGTTCCCAAACGATTATTGAGTCTTGTTAAAAGGAAAGGTGATGTAACACAGTGGTAAACATGACCCTGTCCCAGCTTTTTTGGAATATGTTGCAGACATCAAATTCAAAATGAATGAAAAAAAAAAAAAAAAAAAAATCCATGCATTCTGTTTTTATTCATGTTTTACACAACATCTGCACTTCAGGGCAATTGGGTTCATAATAACAAGCAGAAACTCTAAAGGGAACATTGGTGGTTTATGGTAGCACCCTGCTGCTTTATCTCATGCTATTGTTTCTTGTAATTCTTTGTTTTGAGCTGCACAGCGCAAGTCCAGGTGCAAATTAAAAAACAGGACACAAATCTGTGAAAACTGTTTGAACTTTGCGTAGCAGGTCCTGCTGCCACTGTGAGTTTTCCTGACACAATTAAGCTCCTGGCCACAACTCAAAATCTCTTTCATAAACCCAAATGAAATGGCCAGCACTGTTTCTCACACACAAACCCAGACCCGGTGTGTATGCAGCAGTAATTCCTCTCACCAGATCCAGAGAGCTACTGAATTTAAAGGAGAGAGAATGATTAGGAAGCAGCATCAGCTGTGTCAATAAACTCACCTGTGACTGATTCCATCTTCACACCTGCACTCTCTCTTGCAGCTGACTGCCAACCACGTTTAGGTATATGACTAATATGACTCCTATATATGACTTGACTGTTGTACTCTCACTTTATCACTAAGCCTAAGAAAACAGCTGAATTTCATCATTTGTAGGGCAGCTTGAATTTATCAAATCTTCACTCTCACCTCAAAATAAGGCCAAAAAAAAAGCTGCATTTGATGAAATTTCTGTTCAGTCTGTTTTATGCTCTGTTATACTAAATTTTCTATTCTATTCTATTCTATTCTATTCTATTCTATTCTATTCTATTCTATTCCTACTTATCTTCCAGCGACACCTGATGCCTCTGCAGTACAGACAGTGTCTGAGCAGGTCCAACCTCAAAGTTCTGACAACAGCCAGGTCTCAGTAGTTCGGGGCAGCGAAGAGCATCCCAGCTCCCTCAGTTTACCAGAGACAACATAAGTTTTCGCCACCCCCCCCCTTCATCTAATCTCATTTTCAGTCCCACTCTCCTTGCTAAGCCACTTTAAAAATACTTGCAGTCCCATTCAATTATTTTAGCATATGTCAAACAGTCTGGTTCAGTCAGGCTCTCCTGCCTAATGCTTCATGTTTGAAATGTACAATTTCAGCATTACAGAGAGCAAGTAGTGCAACTGTGTGTAGCAGAAAGGTTTACTGCCTTTAGGTTGATTCCCTTTGAGCCGGTGGACTTTTGTAGTTTTTACATTTTTATTTGCCGTCGCTCTCAAGGTTAGATGTCCTTCATATAAATGCACATATTTTGCTTCATGCATATTTGCATGGAAACGTAAAAAAAGCAAATGAATTTGATATTTATGTGAGAAGAAATGGTAATGCATGCAGCATGTTTACGCTCTGTGCTTGGCTTTTCCCTCCTTCCTGTTGTGTCTCCTTTCCCAAGATGTGCTTTGATTAAAGCAAATCATTCTAACAATCTACAGCTCCTGGTAATTAAAAGTGATGGTGGAAATAAGAGCAAGCACTGGTCTCATAGGTAATTACATACTCAATTCTTTTTTTTTTCTCTCTCTCAAGAGTTGATTTATTTGTATATGAGTCATTTCAACTACTTAGCGATGACTTTTTCAAGTTAGAAATGATGACAAATAGGGACTGACGTTTGTACTGTCTCGTTGCTCTTTCTGAGCACAAATACAGGTTATAACAAGATGTATCGGCATCTATAAGTTCTTTGTATGGTAACTGTGTCAAATAAGATCTGCATCCGACTGGATATTCACACACGATAATCCTAGTGTGGCAGGAACATCAGTCTCTCGTCAATGTCTAGATTCACCACAGAGAGTTGATTTCACATGTAAATCCTTTTTTTTTAATCAGTGTTTACTGTAACTAATCAACCATGTGGCTAAGAGAGGAACTGCATAGGCAGGAGCCATTATAAATATTCAGGACTCCCAACAAGCCATGTTCTGTAATTGGCTTTTGGGTTAACTAAGCCCGAGAGTAACATGACTTTAAGCTCAATAATATGCTAATTGGCACCTTTTTCCAGGAAAAACATTATGTTTTTCGGGCACAGTGAGAATAATTATGCAATAACAAATGGATAATCCAAAAGATCACATGCAATGATTGTTGTGAAAATCTTAATATCAAATGAAATTGATGATGACAACTTTTGTTAATCTTTTAATTTTTTTTCCCATTATTTAAAAGCCCTGTAAAAATATGAATTGTGCACCCACAGCAGTCTGGAAAAACAACACAGTGACAAATGAGCATCAGAAATGGTTTTTCCTGTCTTTCACATTCATGCGCTCATGAAGATAATTGGCACTGTTTTCACTGTTAAAAACATGAGAATATTAATTAGTTTCCTGTCGATATTTCTTGGAAAATACATTTTAAGAGAAGGAAACAGCCAAATGTTCAAGCAGGGACTGAAGAGAAGGGTTATGCCAGAGTAACTCGTGCTGTTAACTCTCATCAGACCTGATTCATCTAAGAAAGTGTCTAATTTGTGTTACTCTTAAAATGAAGGTGATGTCAGTGTCTTAGGGCTGTTGCAGTTTCTGTTACAACAAACCCTTTTCACACAGCTCTGAATAGGCAGTGAGGAGCAGGTTTTATGAGGTTCACATCACACAATCTGATCAGTGAGTGGCAAAAAGAAATTTGGTTTGTTTTCAAGTCCCTCTCTGTTCCCAGGCAAATTACACACCTTTTTGAATAGAGAAGTGACATTAGTACAATGAGCTCTGGCAGGAACCTTGCCTCAGTCAAACTGAACTGACTTTAAAAAAATACCAAAATTTTTTTGTCAAAAATAACCAGCTGTATCTGTGCTGAACATTTGACATTTATTAATGTGTGAGGGTCAAGACCTTTGGTAGAAGGCAATGTTCACCTTTAATTATTCCACTGCGGTGCACAGGAGTAGGTAAACACCAAGACACGGCAGGCAAAAAAAGGTAAGCTGTCCAATTTTGAGCAAAGCTTTAAACAATCTCTGAGTCACGTTTCACAATCTGACATTTCATCACATTATCTCATTTAGCCTCCACTAACCTGTGTTTTAACCCACCGCACTCATGGATATACAGTATCTCCACCATTTTGCCAATAAAACAGAAAGGGGATGAAAGGAGACAGTGTGAATAAAAGAGAGATGTATATGAGCATAAGAGAGGTTACAGGTTCAGTCAAGACTCCACTGCATTAAGACGGTTGGTTGATCAGTTTAAGTCGGCTGGACTGATCCAGCACATGCCAAGAACAAAATCATTTCAGGTTTACTCTGACCGCCGCTGGCAGCTTTTGACATTTTGCGCATCTTTGTGTCCTGAGTCTCTGATGCTTGAAGAAAATGTTTACCTTTTTGCTATTTGACAAAAAAAGAAAATAGAATCACAGCACTTCCATTTCACTCCTGGAGTCTCTCCTTTGAGCAGTTGATAGCTTGTACACATCAGCTACTCAAGTATAAAATCACATCTGGTTGTGTAGATCACCTTCAGGTGAAATTAGGGAAATATTGCCTGCAGCTGTGCATAATTTTCTCTTTTGGTTGCTCCCTAAAACCAAACTCCAGTGAGCTTAAATGTTTCCAGTTAGACAAATACACCTTTGGTTTTCCCTGTGTCTAAAAATGCATGACGTATTTTTGGTGTGGTTAGAATATGGATTTTGTTGAAATGTAAAAGTCATAATATGTACATGAATGAGATTTAGAGTTGCTGCACAGGGAGATTTTTCTTTTAGGTTCACACAAGCCATTATTGGGTCTCATATATACCAAAAAAAAAAAAAAAAAAACAAAAAAAAAAAAAAAAAAAAAAAAAAAAAAAAAAAAAAATCATTAGGATTAATTTATTCTCAATTTCACGTTATTTGCAACAAACCAAAGTCCAGTATCTTGTTCATCTCCTTCATCTATATTCTCATGTGCATGATGCCCTCTTGAATAACAATGAGAAGACTCCACCTGTGAACCTCTTTTCTCCAAGTCTCACGCAGAACGCACTTCAAGCAATCCCATTGAAAGAATAAATAGATCATGCTTATTATAACAGATAGAAACAGATGTGTCTTCATGACACGTAACCCACTTAACATGACATTGTACTGGAATAATTTCTTCCTTCCAATTAGCATATGAGGCCTGATGATACCTGATGTTTTTTTTTCTCTTTCTTTTTTTCTTTTCATCTCTTTTCCTTTGCAGCTGCAAAAGCAGAAGAAAAGGAGGAGGTGACAACCGTTTCTGGGAAAGTGGATGGTGAAAAAGGAGAGAAGAAGACCAAGGAGGGCAAGAAAGAGAGCAAGGGTGCCAAAGAAGGGAAAGGAGATGAAAATGGACCATCCACAAAGAAGAAGGGTGAAAAAGTTGAAAAGGGAGCACCCAAGAAAGAAGATGGTGAAGGTAAAGGGAAGAAATCTGCAGAAAAGGGAGGCAAAGGGGATAAAGGAGAGAAAGGAGGCAAAGCAGGAGCTAAAGGGGGAGCCAAGAAAGCTCAGAAGTGAACCCTGCCTTTCACTGAAAAACAATACCAAAAAAAAATTCATATTTTTCACTGCAAGAATTTTTTTTCTTAAAAGAAATTTGTACTGACATTATATTTACAATAAATAAAAAAGTAAAATAAAATCATTTGTGTTTTGTCTGCAATGGAATCACGAAAGTTGCAAATGTACGAGTACAGTAAAATCAACGTTTTATTGACATATATTCACAATTCACTATTGAGCAATAGAGACAAAAAAAAAAAACAATCATTTTTTTCCCCCAAAGTTCACACTGATATCAACAACATGCCTACATCAGTGAAGAGAGGGCGAGATGTGTCCTAGAAAACAATGTCCACATACTGTATCCAAGACATGAAGACCAACACAACTACATTTCTGCACAAGATAAATAAAACTCTTTTTTTTTTTATTTATTTATTTATTTTTTATTTTATTTCCATAAGAGGTATTTGAAAACGACAAAATACAACATTAGCTCTATTGTTGTTGGCCTCATTGTTCACCATCATTTTACATGATACAATCGGAATAAAATACTGTATTATGGGGTATTAAAGTGCTCAAATATAATTTTCAGATTTTTTTTTTTCATTCTCTGAAACCACCCACCTTTTTCATTAAGAGCCTGGACAACACAATGACAACATGTTTACTTGTCCAGCAATAATTAGCAGAAAGTCAGATATAAGAGAACTGTACATGTTCCAAATGTGCTTATAGTAAAATTTAGGTACTTTTACTTCTTCCATTACTGCGTCCTTCAGCCACCTACATGTGATATTTTAGTCAAGTCACTCATACTCCATTGTAATCATGACTGTTTCGCATGGAAATGTCCCAGTTACTGTATGGTGAATTTGATACTGCATGACTTAATTTATAGTCTCTCTCTCTCTCTCATATATATATATATATATATATATAATAGCATTATATCATATACCTATATATATTAAAAATACTAAAATCAATAGTATGAGAATAATTTCAAAAATCTGTAGCTTTTAGGGAACTTCATTTTTGGGAATAAATATATTCCATTAGTAATTGAGTTTTTACAATTAAAATATATTTTTTGTACAATTGACCCAAAATAAATTAAAGTTACTACGTTAGAACTTTTTTTTTTCGTAGGTAAATGCTGTTTTTTGGTATATCCTTTAAACATTTGAAAGAGTAGAAACATGTGTCTGAATGGACTTAAGGTGAGCCCAAACTGTGCAGATCCGACAATGTGACCTTTCAACATTGAGTCAAAGTGCATGGATTATTGGACCCGGCAACTGGTTGAATAGATCTGAGAATAAGGGAATTTGGAGAATAATTCAGTCAGTCAGAAGAGGAACAATAGCGCTTGGTGAACGGTGGTCACCAGAAACAAGATACAACACTGTGCATGACAGCAAATATTACCTTCAATCATATACTGTATTTATCTTAATGAGGTAAACATCAATTTGTAAACAACTGATCTAAGCCACCAATGTATTTACAGATATTTTAGTCAAATCAAATGATGACTGAGTGAAAAATGCCATTGGAGGATTTAAAATGAATGTGCTCAGTCCATTAGCAACTGACTGAGTGTTTCCACACTTGCCTGAAAATTTGTACTTATTAAAAACAAACCAACTTAAAATTACATGGGGTAGAATTTTAAGACTCATCTTGACTTTCCCCTACATGGAATACCACTTGAACTTTAGTGCAGGTGAATTTAAGACTGTGTGGTCACCGTAAAACTTTGCTCATGGCAGCATTCAGTACCCTGCTTTTTCTCTTTGGTATCAAACGCAAGTTGCAAATTACTGATTAAAATGTCTCGTGGAATGCCTCGTTAAATGCTCACAGAAATGCCCTCAGTCACCCGCCGATATATATTCATCAGTTTTGTTTTGGTCTATGTACATTGTCAAATACTGCAAAAAAAATTTTTTGTAAACAGAACACATAAAAAATTATACAGTATATACACTGAAACATTACACATCCGTGCACATGAACATTATTCGCTCACAACTAGAATGTATTTCTTACCTATGTAAACATTGTGACTTGTATAGTATATATATATATATATATATACACGCACACACACACAAACACATCAAAAAGCAGCAAAACACTGGACCATCTATAAAAGTTACTGTGTGTTATTCATGTCTGGCTTTTCCTTCATATCCGCCACAAAAGCCAATCTCGGAATTCCAAGAGAATTTAAGATTTTATTTTTTTTTTGAGATTCCTCATTTAGTTAACATTCCACTTGAATATTTGACCATTTCCTGCAGGCTGTTTTTTTTTTTTTTAAACATCTGTTCTTTTGAAAAACGTTGTAAGAGCACATGATATTCCTCATTTCCTCAGCTCACACTGAACCCAAGGAAAGATGCAGTCTTCAAAGGAATATTCTTACTTAGGCATCATGTTGTGTGTGCATGTGTTTGTGTCAGTATTTTTTTTTGGGGGGGGGGCAAAGAATTTGAATATGACACATTCATTTGAACTTTTTCGGCATGCGTTGTAATTGGAAAGGAGACGGAGAGACTGGGTCTTTCTACAGCAGAGAGTGTACAACTCTGTGAAAACAAGACTAGTTAACCCATCCTTATATAACATATCAACTTCTTCCCAAAATTTAAGCTGACCAGGCTAAAACACCATTATAAATGAATAAAAAAAATGGGTGTGCAACACCAGAGGACTTCAATTACCTGAGTACACTGAAGTGGATATACAGTAAAAACTAATGACATACCATGAACAGATGCCATGAAATAGCTGCGTCTATACAATGACTTTATCTGGCAGCCGAATGTCACTAAATCCACACATAATCCAACTGGCCTCACAAAGGTGACGATTCAGGCTGTTACCGGATCCACTACTGCACCCTTTGATTTATGCACAAAAGGTGAGCACAAGACATTTGCCGTGAGAGGGAACGAGACAGAAAAGCAGAGACCAAAAAAATGGCAATCTGTTTCCAGCCTTAAACCCATTCACTGTGGAGGTGGTGGATGAAAGCGCAGAGAATATTTGCCACAAAACTGAAGGTCATTTTTTCTTGGGAAAAAAAAAAAAGAAAACAAAAAGAAAAGGTGTCACAGCTCACAGCCTCAGCAGTCTGTCCGTGTTTTTTGCTTGATTCACAGGAGGAAAATAAAACTGGCAGTGTTGATGAACTTGGCTGTCCCCTTCAGACCATCCTGACACTGTGTTATGATTTGTTGAGCCAGTTTTTTTTTTTTTTTTTTTTATTTGTATACACAGTGTTCTTGGAGGTCACATGACCGTCTCCCTCTCCTCCTCGACCACAGGTGAGGGTTTCTCGTTCTCGCAGGGCCTCACATGAGAAGAATGCTCCTCTTCCGGAATATGGAGCTCCTGTCCTGACGATGGTATCGAGTTTTCTGACACTGAGCCATTCTTCACGTACCCGGGCAGGTTCCTGTGTCCATTCACAGGCACCGGTCCCAGCCTTGTTGTGAGGTGGAGAGCCAGCGGTCCTCTGGCAGTGACATTGGTAACACTGGTGTGTGATACCATAGGTCCATAGCTGTAAGTGTTACTGCCGCTCCGGGCTTTTCTTTTGAAGTCCAGTGCCAGAGTCCTCCTGCTCCAGGACTTTTTGATCTCAGCTTGTACCTTAGAAGGGAACAGGTATGTGGTCACATCACAGTGTAAATATTACGCAGCAGTTTGTTTCTGTAAAAAACTAAATTCCAAATTCTTACCTCCCCGTTGCAAAAACAGTATATAATTGCAACTAAAAATCCCTGAAAGAGAGAGGAAAAAAAGATTGGTTTTATTGACATCATCCATGAGTGTCCGGTTCATCTATCTTTAACATGCATATTATCTGTAAAAACTGATATTTACAATGGCATTTCACATCACCAGCCCACACAGCCCTCTAACTGCATCTTGATTAAGATCTACTCAAATACCTCAACAATTTAATTATCATATAATTGATCTCTCCACATGTTTTGTGAGATGCCGTCAGTGTTTCATGTAAAAACAAGTAAAAATCTGATGAGGTCAGTCGGATTTGTTCATCGCCAAAGGACATTAATATGTATGTGGGACCCTCAGTGCCGGATTATAATTTCTGACAATTCTACCGCAGCAGCTTTACCTGGAAGGAATTAAACAGCATCTCATAATGCATCTGGATCAGCCAGGGAACTCCAGACACTTCTGTGTAAGGCATGGCATTGAAAATGATGTAGTGGACACCAAACAGTGGCATCAGCACCAATGTGGACTTCAACAGTTTTCTGTAACAGAGAGGCAACAGTTGAAAATCTTACATTGTGCACATGACAAAATCAAAACCTCTCAACCCTATTGCTTAAATTTTAGGTTCAATTTTTAAATAAAAGTTATTTAAAATCATTATAAATCAAATATGCAGTGTTAGTAAATAGCATTTTAAATTATTTTCTACAATAATATAAACATTTCTCCATCAATAATTGAAATTAAAATTGAATGTGAGCATTCAGTGCAAGCGGTACTATCTTCCCTCATGACCACCATCAATATTACTGGTAAAGATAGGGAATAGATCGCATTCATTACCTGTACTGTTGTCTTGTGTCACACCGTCCCGCATTTGTTTCTCGCAGTTTTGTTGCCAAGACTCTAATGATGTTCAGAAATAACATAAAATTAACCTGGAAAGAAAAGAGAAACACAATCATATATCCGATAAGCTGTCATGTTACAGGTGTGGTGAGGCACTGTAATTTCCTACACAGCGGGAGAAAAGTGAAAGCACCAGGCTTGTATACTCACCACCACAGCTGCCAGGATAGGCACTTGATAAATCCATTTCAAATTGCCCGCACTTAAGTCCCAACACCTGCAGCACACAAATAACCGCAAAAACAGGGATCAGGAAGGGATAAATAATGTTCATGGGATGAGCCAGGATCTTTCTCTTCCATTTCAGTGTCTCTGTTGATCACTGTCTTTGGATAGCCGCTATCGAACCTTCCTCTGCTCCTATTTTAGATTTAGCTGAGATTTTAAGACACAAGTATCCTGTTGCCGAATGCAACTCAAAAATTAAAATCATTGGATGGAAATACTTGAGTCGACTGTTTGCAGCTAGTTCAGTGTGACACGGCATTGCTCTCACACTGTTCTGTGAGGGTAAATGTCCATGCACTACGCCAGTATGCCTTCTCCACTTGGTCTATGAAAGGAAGAGACAGCTGCTGTTTGATGTATCTAAAAAAAAAAAATCAAAAATTGCTAAATATTGATAAATAAAAAATATTGTTGTCACCTTACATGTCCCCTAACATCCTGTATCCAGGCACTGGCTTTCAAATAAAGCTGTCGTCATGTTAAACAGCTTTTGCAGTTCTGGGAAAACTTTCAATAAGTAGGCAAAAAGCAGAAAAAGTGCTTTATGTAGGTGCAATTTAAGCTTATTCAATTGCTTTTAGTCAAATGCCTACTACTTTTTACTCCACACTACCAATTACTATAAAATGTGCAATGACAGAGCTGTGAATATTATCATTCTTGGTTTGTTTTCCTGCTCAGTGAAGCCTAAGGGAGAGGCTGACATGGTCTACTGACTGAGAAGAGAAATATGTGGTTTAGTGCCACTGTGCGGCTGCAGACACCAGATTTGCCATAAGCTCCCAGCTCCAGAGTCCTCACTACTCACCACTGTACTGGACATTTGGGAAGATAGTAGACAGTTTGAAGACACTTGACTCCCAGAAAAGATATGCCAGCAGGCAGAAGTGGAAGTTGACTCAACTTTTTCAACTGTTTTATTCAGCTTTCAACCCTTTCCTTTATCTGTAGTACAGAAACTAACAGTGTGTTTGTTAATGAAGTGAATTCTCTGTTTGTGTATTTTAAATTTCACTAATTAAATCTTCAGAAGTTGGATATGTGTGAGATGCAGCTGTTTGTCCCTCCTTGTGAAGGAAGCTTTTCAAGAGATTATTACTGACCCTGTTTGCGCCTGAACTCTTTGGCTCAAGAAATGCACCCTTGCCATCATATTTCTGCATTAAATTTTCACAATTTAATGCCTGCATTATTTATAAGCATCACTCACTCTGTATCTGCAAACGTGGCTCTCACAGTTGCCCAAACTGTCACAAACATGGCTGGTACTCCTAAAAAAAAGGGGGAAAAGCTGCTTTGATATAGATAGAAAATAAAAGAAAGAATATCATCAAAATCATAATTTGTTATGGTCAGGTTGAACCTGGGTAGCACAGCATCCACATTGTATGCGCTGTGCTTGTGTAACTGATACGCACAGTGTGTACAATGCAGGAACTGTGAAGCCCATATTAATGCATCTGTGAGTTTAA
This sequence comes from Brachirus orientalis, assembly GCA_016785285.1. NCBI lineage: Eukaryota > Metazoa > Chordata > Actinopteri > Pleuronectiformes > Soleidae > Brachirus > Brachirus orientalis. Next base: position 1,957,559 of record JAFBJR010000504.1, on the reverse strand, counting down.
TGCATCTGTTGTTGTTGCGTCTCTTGATTTATTTTTTTTATTTTTTTTTTGCATACTAGTTAGACCATCAAAAAGAAATGATTAATGTTAGATTTAATTGTGCATGGTGTACAGCCTACTATCCATTGGGGCATGCAAAGCAAATAATGTAAATGAAACATAACTCACCCCAGCCAATCAATGTAAATCCCCAAAGATACTTTCTGTCTGAGAAGAAGGTCATGAAAATGAGGCTGTGAAGGTACAGACCCTCAACAAGGATCCAGTAATAATTGGTTGCCAGAAAGTACATGAACAAGGTCACAACCACCTTGCAGCCAATCTACAAACAAACAGCACATAAGAGGAAGAAATGAATCAATACCCACCTTGACAAATTTTCACACACTTCACAAATACTGTGCCGTACTTTTGAATTGGCTCCACATCATTCAACACAAAACACACTCTTCAAAACATTAACACAACTTGCTTTATTAAAAATAGAGTGTAAACATTTAAAGAACAGATGAATAGTGTGCAAAAACAATAATGAGTAAAAACTGAGACGTGATTGACAAGGGTAGTGTTTCTGTTTAAAACCAGGGTTTACTATTACAAACGGTACATTAAATGCAGCATGCAGGCTACTGCCAGCTTCAGCTAAAAAAAAAAAAAATGAAAATTGTGATGAATTCTGGGTCAGAGTCGGATTAAAAAATGATTCTACTGTTCACATGTTATGAATCCATGAGCACAATATACACTGCAACAGGAAAAGCAGGGAGTTTCTCACTCTCGCTCACATCTCTCATCTTCTACCACTTTATCCTCCACATGAGGGTCGCAGGGAGGGCGCTGGTGCCTAATCCCAGCTGACACAGGGTGAAAGGTGGGCTACACCCTGGACAGGTCGCCAGTCCATCACCGGGCCACACAGAGACAGACAACCATCCACTCTCACATTCACACCTACGGGCAATTTAGAGTGTCTAATTGGCCTAATCCCCAAATCTGCATGTTTTTGGACTGTGGAAGGAAACCAGAGAACGCAGAAAAAACCCACGCACACACCGGGAGAACATGCAACGGCAGAAAGGCCCTTGTTCCAACCGGGTCGTGAATCTTTTTGCTGCAAAGGCAAGAGTACTAACCACTACACCAACTGTGTGGCCCGCAGGAAGTTTCTGTCTGACAAAAAAAAAAAATGTACTCCACATGTCACTGATAATAGTTTGTGTGGGAAATGTGTGAAAAGTCAAGTAAAGATGTGGTGTAAGCTCTCTTCTGGACCTGGAATCTGCTGAAGCCACTCTCCCACTTTAAGGGTCTTACTGCTCATAGTGTTCTTATCACCACTGGAGCCACAGTTGCCTTTATTCCCCACATCTTCCCTAACTCCTCACTAAGCCATTGTAATTTTTCAAGCTTGATGCTGCCTTCGCTTGAAACTACCACATCCATCATCAATGCCCTGTTCTGCTGCTTATTGAAGACCGCTATTTTGAGTTGATTAGCCACCACCAGCATGTCTGCCTGGATCTAAAGGTCTTGCAAGATCTTAGCTCTGTCATGTCACTGCAAAATATTTATTTATTTAATCCAGATTTTTCTTTTCCCCTAGCGTCATTCAATCAATAATTGTTATCCTATTCTTGATCCAAAAAGCAGTTAAAGGGGACTCATTCATTAAAAAAAGAATGTTTGAATCGTGCCTTTCTAATACAGTGACATCTCATCTTATTTTCTTTTGCGTTTGAACAAAAGGAATTATGTTGTTTTGTAGTGACAGCATGTGTGGGAGTCTCAGAAGACCGTATTGATTAGGGCAGACATTGATTCAGCTCCAGTTTGTAAACCTCCACATCATTATCCAGCTTCAGCTGTTGCTGTGGTATTGTCATGCCATGCCACCTCCTTCAACATCAACAACCATTGTTTCAAGAAATGTCTTCATACACACAAAGCCCCCAAAATATACACCAAAAACAGGAGAAGATGTTGCACATGCGCATAAAGCCTAATTCTGAGTAAAAAAGGAAATATTTATTTGAATGCATTTTTTCAAAAATAGCATTTTAAAGTTCCCAATACCAAACTTCCCAAGCTGTGATACACCACTTTTGTACATTCTCCTAAACTTGTTTTTGTGTGTAGGGGCCCTCACACTTAAGCCCTTAATTAATGCTAATTAAACCTGCTCTAAACCTTTCTCCAAGGAGTTTGCATGTTTTCCCCTTGTGTGTGTGGATTTTCTCCAGGTCCTCCAGTTTCCTCCCAAAGTCCAAAAACATGCAGATTTGGGGATTAGGCCAATTGGACACTCTAAATTCCCTGTAGGTATGAATGTGAGAGTGAATGATTGTCTGTCTCTTTGTGGCCCTGTGATAGACTGGCGACCTGACCAGGGTGTACCCTGCCTCTCGCCCTATGTCAGCTGGAGTTATGCACCAGAGCCCCGTGATCTCATGTGGAGGATAAAAGCAGTAGAAGGTGAGTGAATCAGTAAACCTGCTCTACTTAGTCTTCTTGAGGATTGTGAGGGGAGCAGTGTAAGACAGAAGGCTACATCCTGCAGAGCTCACCAGCTAATTATACGTACACACAGTATTGTGTTTTAGAGGTGTGGAAGTTAATTGGTTCAGTAACGCATCACGTTGCACACATGGTCGATTCTGCACTGTGCACTGATGGCACATAATTGATGAGCTGTTGATCTCCACTTGTTAAAGATGCAGCTGAACTGCAGAGGCATTAGTTTTGTATTTGCAAAATAAAAAACAGGAAATGGCTCATATATCATTTGAATGCTTGCACTGATTGGAAAAGTATGTGCATTAATATAGAAACCTAGGGATGTAATGCATCGAGATGCAATGCAAGATACACAACCCTTAATGTATTTCCTGTATGCTTGATACACAGCTTTAAATTTTATATATGATTTCAAAGTGCTTTACATCATTCACACAACATTTCTACATATTAAACTCCTCTAATATACTATACATCCCATTGTCAAAATGCTGACAAAGTGGGAGAAAAAAGGTATCGGGAGAAATGATGTCTTCTTGCCTCATGACACTTGAAGACCAAAACACTGAGATCCTGGGTAATGAACAGACTACTCCACTTCCTGTGCTATGTTTATCTGGGTTTACAAAGACTACAAACATTTTTGCACCTTGTACTCAAGTGCAACTCACATTTAGAGATGAACAGGAAAAAATTATTTGTTTGCATATTAAAGCGGACATGAAATGTACACAGTCTTCATTTGTTTTCAACCTGACCCAGAGAAGGAAAGTACTCAGCCAGTAAAAACTTGGCATGATGAAAAACAGTACAATTTATTTGCTCTTGCACTGGAAAAGCAGGTGAGACGTTGCAAAATACCATTTCCTCTATGGAAGAAATAATGGTTTAATGCCCAACTGCGCAACAAATCAAATTAACTGTGCATGCAATGCAATCAGACTATTCTTATTATTTTTTTGTCTGGAAAAAGAAAAGAAAAACAAAAATGAATGTAATATATTCATATATATATATATATATATATATATATATATATATATATAGTAAAATCATAAAATATAGGCAATATCACCCAAGGTTTCGCAAACATGTAATCAGCCAATCACATGGCAGCAACGCCATGCTTTCAGGTATGTAGACATGGTCAAGATGACCTGTTAAAGTTCAAAGCAAAAGGTAAGTGACTTTGAATGTGGCACGGCTGTCAGTGTCGGAAACTGTTTAAGAAGCAGCTGATATGCTGGGAGTTTTACGCACAACCATCTCTAGAGTTCAGAAGCCGAACAGATGCGGTGAGTGGTAGTTTTATAAGGTCTGCTCCCATGTTACATCTCTGTCCCTGTTACACAGAAATGTAGTGGTAATGGTTTCTGCATTCTCAAAACTATCATTTGCTTTCTGTTTCAAAAGTCCACATGGAAAAAGGAAACATTTATATTTGTATATTCTTCACCCGTTCCATTAAATGAGATGTAGAAGGAGTTGAGGTTTTATGAGTTCACCTCACTTAAATGCCTTTATTCTCAAAATGGAAAAGGTGGAGGCAAATTCATTTCACTGGTACTTTTTCCTGCATTAAAAAAAAAAAAAAAAAAAAAAAAAAAAACGAAATAAAAAGGACAACTCAAATAACCTCTCATTTCAGGAACATCACCATTACACAGATTGGTGACAGCAGCGGAGGACCACATGACACCGGACATGTTGTGTGGTCCTATTACATGTTATGGTCATCCCTGGTCAGAAGACCTAATGAAGCAGATCAGAGAGGCTCTATGTGTGGAAAAAGGTACCTAAAATAATACTAAACTTGTTGGGAAAGCCAATGTAAAGGTGATAGATATGTGACATGAGAGGTCCTGTTGGAACCAGTGAGCAGTGTGTAGCATTTGTTCTGACAGTCTGTACAGAGTCCAGAAATGATTTCATGAGGTGAGGTGGAAAAAGGGGACACCTTCTCACCCAGGAGGTTTCTTCTGATGTGGATCAGAAGTGAAATTCTTTAATTATCTATGACTCAGGCTTTTCATCTTTCACCTTTCACCACACTATGTCTTCTTCTATAGACACATAGAACTGAAAACTTAAACAACCAGTACAGGAGGGAATTTTGTGTTTCTCTTTCCAGTTTGATTGAACAAAGACAGCTCATGTGTTGATACTTTGTATGTGTCAGCCGTGTTGTCTTACTTACAAACTGTGTTTTGTTGGCTGGCGGTGCCTCGGTGATGGACTTAAGGTCTTCCACTGTGACTCTTTCCATGTTCTCTAAGGATGATCCAGAGTAAAGAACAACATCCTTCACGAAAATACTTATAGCTCTTAGCATGTAGGACACAAATAAGTGCATGTGGATGTAGTTCCTGGTACAGTGTAGTCGTCTGAGGAGAGAAAAAAAAAGAGACATGAGGTCAAAAGATCAATCCGCTGAAAGTGTTGTTCGAGTTTTTCTTCAGTGTGGTGGGTGGTGGTTTGTCGGCTGGCACACCTTCATGTAAGTGTGTGTTTTTTTTAGCACACACTAATAGTACTCATTCTAATTAGACCAAGCTGAATTCCACCTTAATTCGACCTAAACACATTCTTGAGATTTAGAGTCTTGTAATGCACAAGTATTGAAATTCTCTACTCAAAGTGAGCTTCAAAAATAATTGAGGTCATGCTCAGCATTGGAGCTAGATCAATGCCTGCAAAGGTTATTTCATTATGTACTGTGTATGTTTTTTTTTATTTAATTCCAATAAGCTCAAAGTAGCACATGCACTAAATGTCAGAAATAAAATATTAATCATAACAATCCCTGAACACATAAATTATCATATTGTCTCCAAAACTATCTATTAAAGGCTTGATAATGAACTCAATGTTTGACAAGCTGCCCTGCAAAAGACTATTGATTTCGAGAAAAACTAATCTGGTGTTCATTTCCCAAGTGAAAAATGCTGAACACAACCGCTAATGTGAAATATCGCTTTTTTCCCCCTAGAAAACATTTATGAGCTCTCCTGTCTAAAAGCTGACATGTTGAAGGGGAGACATGGCAGGAGTGCAGTGGAGCACAGTGCCAGAAAGTCAGTTGGGCCCCTGGGATAACTTATTAAAGTCATTTGGCCCGTAGATTTCCTGGTGCCAGTTGGGAGCTTTCCTAAAGCCTCCTGACTGCCTGCCTGTACAGTTAGTCGCACTGGTGGGAACATTAGTGAACAGCACCTTCACATTAATTCCTGTCACTACCTGCTCTCAACAAAATATGCAAACAATGATAAATCTGCCCTGCCACAAAGGAAAAGAAAAAAAAAACATTTTGAAAGACCAAATTTATCTATGTATTCATGCTTAAGGAATTCAATTTACCACACTCGGTGGGATTACAATATCAAAATCCAAGCAAAAACTGAACGCAGCATGAAAACACCAAGGTAACTAAATGCCAGACAACAGGGCAAATATTGCTGCACGCCTGAAGGCAGATTCCTTGCAAAAGGTAGACATATCAAAAGGTAGACATATCATCACGTATTTTATGCCGTTGCCATGACACTAAACATAGGAGCTGATGCTTCATGATTATGCACAGAGTGCAAATTGCATTAATTAATGCTAAAGCTTCTTTTTTTTTCCATTAAGTCCTTGTAAAATTAATATGCTCTTTGCTTTTCTGAATGTTTAGGCAGATGAAATAGATGTTAATTCTGCAACCATGCCTTTAAATATGTAGACTCCCTACTTTGGTACCTGCATTAATTATCTCACCTAAATTTCTGACCTTGCATCAAAGACACTGTTTTCAGTTTCAGTGTCTAATCGCACAAACCCATTGACGGCATTGACTCACCGGAAATATCCCAAGATGACCACGGCCACCATGAGTGATCCTAGAGAAATGGAATACCCCACTGTGTAGATGAGATACAGACGGTGAAACACCTCCTGTTGGAAGAAGACAAATTGGCCAGAAAATGAAGGCATATTAACAGACTTCCATATATTCTCCCCCTTAACTGCAGTGCAGCTGTACTGCAAGCTTTATTTCAAACTAGTTTCAAACTAGTTTGAAATAAAACTGCGGTATTTCTTTCTTTTTTGTCACAACAACTCACACTTGTAGACATTTGTTTTTTTCTCTCTCTCTCTTTTAATTCTACAAATTAGTTGGAAAACTAGACACATTTGCATACATGTTTTTGTTAGATATGACAAGACTTGATTTAGGCCATATCCACACTGAAATGGAACGTAACATGAACAGTCTGTTTTGTTTTGTTTTGTTTGGAAAATGTTTCCCATAAACACAGCATTGTTTCAGGAAATGTCTCCATCCACATGGAACACCCCAAAACGACTCTGACAATGTTATTGCTGTATATAAAATATGGTCACTTAATACCTATACCATATATTTGTTTTTCTATATTTTATCATCTTATGAGTTAATCTGTTTCAATATTGTACATTCATTGATATGAAAATGCATGTTTAGTACCTTTACCTTGACTGTCTTTGCTGCTGTAACACCATGCATTTCCCAATTGTGGGACTAATAAGGGACTATTCAATCGTATCTTATCTTAAAAGCAATTTTATTAAAGAGATTTTTTTTTTTTTTCTAAAAGGGAAAAGCAAATATACACAAAAAGACACACGATCTGAAATAGATATGCACCACTGCCAGTTTCACCAAAAACATAGCTTCATAATACATCACTGAGTTTAAAAAACACATTACCATCTGGTGACAGAAATATCTCAAGCACTACTGGAAACAGCTTTTGACATGGGTGACAGAGCTAAGAAAGGCTAGGTTGGGCAAGTTAGTTTGCAGTCTGAGGACAAAGTATAGAGAACCATTAACTAAATCCACATTGATGAGGCCAAGAATTCCCATGTGATGCAACCAAATACTGCACTGCTGTTATCATTTAGCACTGGGCTTCTGCGCCAGAAAAAAAAAAAAAAAAAAAAAAAAAAAGAGGGTGTCTAAGATGTGGTGGTGGTCTGCGGTGTGGCAGTTGTGCTGTGTGGGGCTTTCATTCGTGCATATGTCTTTGTCATTAACTACTGCGACCACTCTCTCAGAGGCCCATCAACATAAGCAACTCAAGACAGAAAGAAACTGAGGGGTTCCACAACTGAGGCCGTACCCTCATCATCCATACCACATTCAAGGGGGAAATAGGAAAATGCATATTGGACATCTGATTTTTGAAGCATTTCATGGAAAAAGTAGTAAAATTCAAACGATGACAGCTTTTACTGTCATCAGCCAAATGTCCTGAGTGAGCTTTGGTTTCTCATCACACTTAGTTGCATACAGTGTGTTGCATGCAACTAAGAAAAACTGGAATACAATGTAACCTCGAGAAAATGCCTGCGGATAAATCACTTAGTCGGGAAGTTTAAATAAATGAAGAAAGACACAGCTGCTGAGAGACAGTGAGAGATGATTTCTCTGCTTCTCTGTGTCACAGAGCCACTCTGTCTGTGTCATTTTAGAGTGTTTGCATATGTTAACACTGCAGCCCGGTTCCTTCATCGGTCCAACACTAATGCACAGCCTGTCTGAAACAGAGAATTGGCTCTATTTAAGATTTGAAATAATTATATAAATCTAAAAGTCAAGTTCATGAACTAGCTTTCTTTGCATTAATTTGACTCTCAATCAAGATACACTGGTGATACTTGTTTAACACTGGTAATATGAACTTGTGAATTCCAAAATGTGATACAATTATAATACATACAATTTCAAACCTGAGAAAAACCCATCAGTCAGAATTAATTATTAAACTTCTGTGATTAATCAGGATTAACAAAACCTAGAGAACCAATATAAAACTAATAATCGCTTGACAGCAATATAATAATACACATTGCAGCATTATTATTAATAATATTTAATAATATAAAGCAATTTTTTCATTGCTTTATATTATTGTCTCGGTGCTCCAAACTGTAGTCTTTTTATTCCAACAACACTGCCACCATAAGGCTACAGAATATTGACTACTATATGTCACTCTTGAAATTGCTCTGTTTTATTTGAGTTAAATAATAATAATAATAATAATAATAATAATAATAATAATAATAATAATAATAATAATAATAAAATATTGTTAATTACTTATTGAAAACAAATTTGTGCACATACACACAATATGAATTAAGTGTGACTGTGCTATGTTTAGGCAGATTTTTGTCAATTCTCACTATCCCATTTCATCAAAACGCCCACACAGTGATATAGAAATGCAACTGCAGCAGGGGTCCATCTACCTCTTTCAGTCACATAGAAATGCTGGTAGTAAATGGCTGCTGTGCTCCGTTTATAAAACAATTATCTCAACAGGCGCCGCACTGTAATGGCTATGTAAGTGCTTATGGTATTTACTGTAAGATCCACAAATGACTCTCACATGCCTATGTTTGGATGTTCTGCATGGCTGAGCTTTGTGAAAAAAAAGTTTCGGTGTCGTTTATGAAAAAGTTGTGGGTTCAGTTTGAACATACTGGAGTTGAGTTTAAGTTGTAGAGATAATTCAGTATGAACGGGCAGGAATCTGGAATCATGTGAAGCTAATTAGACATATTTGTCCCCCCCCCCCACACAAATTTCCCACACAACGATTCCACAGTAAGCTGCATGTGCTAAGCTTTTATATATTAGCAAGTTATTTGAAATGTGCAACCAGTGCATTACATATTGCTACAACACACAACTAATTATGCAAAAAAAAAAAAGTGTTTCCTTCATTCATGTTTCCTTTGTCTTTCACAACAAATGACAAAAAATAACATTAAATCACTTTTTTTTTACATGATGAGCCACAGACAATTTGAGAATGTGATATGAAAAAAAATATATAGATTTTTTTAGACATTTCCCAAAGTACAGCAAGGTGCTTGTACCATTTATACTGAAAGTTTCTATGTGGTTCCACTGAATACAAATTAAACTCCTGCACCATACAGAGACACTATAGTATCAGTGGTGCACTAACCAAATTTTGGCCTCGGAATAGGAATAGGTAGTATTTTCTGTTTCAGTGTGACATTGCTCTCTGTGATTAAAAATGATTATTTCTGGTTAAAATAGGTACTTGCCCTACAGAGCCTTGACTCCAACCAATCAAACACCTCAAGGACAAGAGGGATGAGTTGGAGCTCCAACTGTGAGCCAGGATTTATCAAAAACGATCCATATCCCCACTGTTCTTGTGGCTTAGATGAGAGCAATGTCAACTTGAGTGTGATGTTTTAATGCTGTATAATGCAAAAGTCAGGATCAAATCATTTTTTATTTCTAGTGGAAGTGGTAGCTGGTTTTAAACTTCACTGATGATTGGATTCCTCTATATTTTCACTCAATATAATGCTTTTTGCTTTATATAAAATGACCATTTATCTTAATTTTTCCAAACAGAGGACACATTGTCAGTCTGCTTTATTCTTCATCTACACATCATCTTTACTCACTCAGTCATTAATTTTTTAACACTTTACCCTCCACATGAGGGTTGCGGTGGGCACATATGGGCACATGTATATATATATATATATATATATATATATATATATATATTTGACTTTATTTGACACATTTCTATGTTACTGAGGCCAAGTCAAACACCAGTTACATTAATCAAAGTGATTGTAATTATGGGGTAAAATGGTGCAGTAGTTGCTAAATAGGCTGAAACATCTTAAGTGTGACAATTGTCTGTGTGCCACATTCAAGCTGCTGACAGTTGCTATTAATCATCACGGAAGAAGGCACTGTGAAGAGGTCATTTGGCATGTAAATGGGCATGAGATGATCTCACCTTTTCATGGCTATGGTTGTAATGGTAGAGGAATTTTGCACATTCGTTATAATTGGCCCATGTCTTGTTGATTGAGGCCAGCTCCCATGTTCCATTGTTGTCACAACGACGATAAGCGAGTCCTAGACACGAAGCAGAAATCTATCTTTAATCACAAAGACTGCTGTTTGGCAGCCCAATTACACATCATCAGCTTGTCTTTGATTTAAACTTGAAATGGATGAATGACAAAATATGTTCCAGAGAGAGAGAGCTCATAATATGACCGGGTGCCTCATCTTTGCTTTAATACATGAGTCCTTTTGCTCCCACATTATCTGAAATTGAGCTGCAGGGTTTGCAGGGTCAGACCTACCTTTATGGTTGAAGTCATATATATACTCTGGACAGGTGGTGGATATGAGCTTTCCTGGAGGCCCTTCTGGCCAACACACAATGCCATCCCATTCTGGTGAGCAGAAACCATCTACAGAGACAAAAGCAGTGATGACATTTAAAGGAGGTCATGGTTTGTGACAGCATTACATTCCTACAGGAATTTAAAAAAACAGAACCGCACAGAGCTGCTCTTTCTCAGTAGTAACTCATTCGCTCCATACAGTCTATATTAGAGATACAATCATTGCCGGTAAACAGTCATCTAAAGCGGGTAAATCTTGCCACATTTCTCACTGAACCAACATAATCACAGAACAGTGGAGAAAACAAAAGCTAAAAAAAAAAAACTGCCTTTCATTTAAAACCTGGAATTTTAATTTGAACCCTTTTCTTTCCAAACATCTCATAACCTCCTAAAATAATCACCTTCTCTCTGTCTCCTCTTGTTTTCACCCCAGCTTTTCTCCTCATCCCCGCCATCTGTCATGGTCACTACACAGACTCAGATCAACTCAAATGTATCTATTATTCATAGGACTTGTCTTTTTCAAGTTATTCTTTTTCCTTTACATCATTTCCCACTAAACACTACTATAAATACAATTGTAATACGACTATAAAGTATTATATCCAGTGATTATGCCATTAGTTTTATTATCATGGCGCACATGTTACGTTGCATAGTGTATATTAAAGTGTATGTATATGTAATATTAGTATTACATACTTATACATCCTTCTTCTGTTTTAATGTATTGACAGACGAGAGATCCTGTTGGCATGAATGCAACCCTTATATTTAGGATAGTACATAGGATAGTAGCATGAACTATACTGTGTGATTGTACATAGGAGCTATTTATCTAGTTTGTATCTATGAGAACATACACATTTATCCACTCCATGTTCTATTGTGAGATCATTATGACTTGTCGATTCCCAAAACTCTAATAAGAAATCTTGTGTGTTTGTTGGCTTGAGCAGATTTAAATAGTTGCGGTGTGACATCACATTGTTTATTTATTTCGTATAGACGGATTCAGTTATTCCCTGTGACACTGGCTGCATTATAGGATCCTCAATAGCCTATTACTGCATTACTGCATTTAATAAAATGCTCCATTGTCCCTCCCACTTTCTAAGACAATGTTGCTTTTGAAAACAGCCAAATCTAACTTCATTTGGGGTGATGCATTTTAGGACATGTCGCAAAACAACAAAAAATAATCATGAAAAATTGTATCTTATGCACTTCAACTGTCTTGTTTTGTCTGACAAACTAACATTACCTCATTAAAAAGTATCAAACAGAAAAGGAGCAAATTTGTGCATCTACTACAGTTTTAGATGGGGTAACAACTGAACAACTTTATCATATATCAGCTATTTTATCTTTAACCTTTTTCTAACAAACAGTATTACTGCTGCTGCTCCTAACTGCTCCTAACACTTAATCCCATGTCCTCTGTAAAATCTCATCACAATCCAGATTTGCTGGGTTCTTTTCATGTGAACCCATTTGAAGAAAAAAAAAAAGAAATTTAATTTCTACTTCACACATTTTGTTTACAGGACTGGTGAGCAAATGAAAACAATTCCAGGAATGTTAATAAATCAATTAAGGTTGAGAGTTTTTTGAGGTTGTTGTGTGGTTTCTTTTTTTTTTAAACACAAACCTCTCTCTCTCTCTCTTTCCCCCCAAATACTTTGTACAGGTTTTGAGTGCTGACTGGCATGGTTTTTTTCAGTACATCGCAAAAACAGTGTCATCTATTTTCACCGAGAAAGACATAGTTCAGACAAAGAGCTGCAGGTTCAAAGGGAAAAGAAATCTGTTTCGGAGCATAGAAACCCTTAATTGTCAGCTAAACCGTGGATCTCAGTCTTGTGTTAGTGGGAGCAAAATCCCTTTCCCCACAGATTCCTGGCAATAGCCTCGTATGGCTTGGCATTTACATTGTATTATTGAAAACAGCTGCCCCACTTTGACCACTAATAAGTAGCTAAGGATAAAACTAAAACTATCATCTCTTTGCAGTAGATCCATTATTTTCTCATTCCTGTAATCAAACTTACAAAGAAACATCTGAAGCAATGACGACATGCTTTTTATTTGCCTGTCACATGGAGTAGAAAATTAAAGAGCAGACTGAGTGGAGCTGACTGATTCCTACAGAACTCTGTTGGGAGAAACACAACGTTTAGTTTTGAAAATCACACTGACCACACATCCTGGAAGTAAAGTAGAATTGCTGTTCACTTTTACCATAGGTTTTATTATCGTAGGACCACCTACAAACAGGCCTAAATGAAACAACGAAAAAACACACACACACACACACACACTGTATACTATATATATATATAATTTCCAGTCCTTGACCACGATTTAAATATAACTGTAACTATAAGGGGTTTTTGGTATAAGTGATGTCACTGAGGTTTTTAATAAGGTTTTCATTCCCCCGACTCATTTGATTCGGACCTGCAGATGTCAAAACACATATTGCGCTTTCTCCTGATACATGCAACCTTTTACAATGACTGCTGGTGTTATTCTACACCCAGACCACAGGCTTGAAGGCTGCGCTATTTTCACACTGCAAGGTCTAGGGCAATGAACCCACATCCCTCCACTGTCTTCTCCAGGCAAACCTCAGTGCTTCCCTCAAAGAAAACCTTGTCTCGGCCGCGTAATGGAGACATTTGTGTATTTAAAGCACAAATGAGAAATAAAAACAAATACATAAAATGCTGAATTGCAACCAAACCAAACCATAGTCTCTGCCTCACACGGGACTCGATCTTTTTCAATGAACCTAAAATTGCACGATCGATTGATTGTGCTGAACAAATCCTACATTTCACACACACACACTGGTGGGGTTTCAAAATAATCGTCCCTTCACATCTCCCATAATAGTTCAGAAAACCACAAGCTTACAGTGCCAGAAAAAAAAAGCTCTAGGGGTGGTCAAGGCAAGACAGAGGCAAGACAAACACAGATGTAAAGCCAAAGCACCAAAAAAAAAAAGCACACTCGTCGCTATTCTCTGAGTTTACCTCAACCCACAGCTTCAGTGTCACACCACAACACACGGAACCATTTCAACAAGAAAATAAAAATTACACAAGAGCGGGATCTGTCCAAATCTTAATGACCACTTCAAGGAAAAGTGCTTACATGGGTCATCAGGAAGCAAACGAAATGCTCTTTGAACTTGATCTCAAATCTTGACAGTCTCCATAAATTCACTTTGCATCACAGCAAAACCACTACCCAGATTTGAAATGATTTCCACATCACTCAGTTCCAAACAAACAACCAGAGGAGATGAGAAAGTTCAAATCAAGTTCAAATCAAGTAATATCAAAGCATTTTATGCACCGTTAAGTTACAAAAAAAAAAAAAAAAGGGACTCTAATCAAGCCTGATAAAGGAGCACATACAGTATGTGCTTGTCCAGGCATACACAACAACTGCACTGAAACCTTTTATTTAAGAAGGTAATGTGTTTATTCTAATTCCTTCAACTGTAATGTGATTGAACAGACATGTGCAACCTTCCAAAAGAGGTCAGGAAAGCGTCACCACATGCAAGTTCAGTCAAGCTCAGGGTGTGACAGCGTCAGCAGGTCAGCTCCCATGCAGCCCTCAAACAACACCTCAAGCATCCCACTCATTTCCAGTCTTTTATTCCTCAGTGGGCTTGTAGAGCCAACATGTCCTCAGAAACTATACAAACTATATATGTAATCGTTAATTGAAACCATTTTCAAGTAAAATGAATGAAAAAGTAAACATTACAATTTCTAGGTGAGATAAAGTAAGTTCTACATTTAATTACCATTCTTCTTTTAACAACTGTCTGCAAACATCTGGGAACTGAGGAGGCCATTTGCTGCTTTTTCATGAAATGGTAAAATGTCAACATCTGATATGTTAATTATGTTTTATTGGAAATAATACATTTGTTTGTGAGATTAGCAAATCACTGCATTCTGTTTTGGAAATGGGGTAAAACAACGAGAAATAGCACGTGTTTACTGTTTTTTTGGTTTTTTTTTTAAATTTTAACATTCATTCATATAATTTCAGTTGGTGGTTTTTCTTAGCGAATCACTGAAATGATGAATTGAGTATCATATCTCATATATAAAGTGTGACATGCAGTATGTGCCATTGGTGTCAAGGTCTATTGAAGACTGACATTACTAATTTGCTTTATTGCCACTTAGTGACAGTGTTTGTCAAATTCACTGTCCAAGCAATTAAAATAAAAACAGTGAAAGAAAAGACAACTGCAGATGTGGTTGGTTGGAGGTGGCTGTTGAAGTGTAACAAAGTCACTGTGACGATTAAGGTTGATGTGGTCAGGTGAACAACGCAGACTTACATCTGAGAGATGAAATCCTGGGCATCTTGCAGAAGCTGCTGTCCGGCGCCTGCACTTCTCAATAGTAGCAACTCTTGTCAGTTTCTTAAATCCAGTTTGAGATTTGTGGATGTTTATCAAAACCATGAAAAGTTGGGAAATTTACCACATAGGACAAAGTAACTACAAGGGATGGTCAACAAAGGTTTTCTGTGTTCAGAGCCTGGAAGTAAACATTTTTAATTATGTGTTTCATTTACAAGGGGTATCGGTTGCAGGGTCAAAGAATTCAGTGCAACCACAGTACGCTGGGGTTAAAGAGAAAATAATAGGATTTGTTTCACTGCAGAATCTGAAATCGTCATCTGAACAATTAACTGGGAAAATGACATTAACCACAATGAGATGCAGTAGATGCTGGCGTCTGCTAGAAAAATGGTGCGCCCCAAGAAACCCATAAATACACAAGTACACCCCCAGCAACAGCTTAGATCCCAGCCTCTAGAAAGCCCTGGGGAGGACAAAGAAAACAAAGCAAAACATTTTCACATGTAACCACTTAAAACTACACATTCAACTGCCTGTTTTTGTTTGGCTTTTCTTTGAGCATGTCAGCGAAAAGTGGTCATACACATTCAAAACCATATTGGTTTACTTGAGAAATCACATTCCAACACATCACCAATCAAAATAATGAAGCCGTTGTCACAGTCACAGACATTCTCTTTCTCTCTGTCACTGTTCTGATCACCAGCTTCTACAGCTGGTTGTGCTATTAACTCCCACAGTTTCTGATAAACTCCTGTCCGTGTTGTTTAACTGAGATCACGCTGGCAGTCAGGGTAAAGCTTACATTGTTTATTACAAGCATGTCAAATATGAGCTACATTACGTTCTGTTTGGTGGTATTTATTGCAATCTCCACTGAACCTCTCACTCCAGGCAGAATTCGCTGAGGAGCTCCTCAATAGTTGAGCCTGATAAAATAGCCTGACAAATAAAGCTTTCTTTCTTCGGAGGAAAAATTATTTAGTCTCCTTTAATAGAGCAACTGATATGAGACACTCCTACATACACCTGTTGCAGTGGTGGAAGGTCACACTATTGGATATAATAATCAACATAATTGAAGTGGGACACTGCCACTGCATGAGCCTGTAGTAATCTTACACATCCAGCAAAAGGGCTTTCATTTAGTTTGTATATTTCAGTAATTTCTCCGAGACCTCTATCTGTGAGTAAACACAACCATGATGGACAGCCGTATTGATTCCGTTATCTGTCATCTGTCCAATATGCACACTCATTCAATAGGGAGATTTCTCTGGCAAACATCAACGTCTTTGTCATTCTATTACGGCACCACATAATATCGAATTCTATCAGCTCTTGGGTGGAGATAATGCTGGACGCTGTGTAACAAAACAGCATGTTGCGTAATTTGGCATCCATGTCGCCCACAGGATTTATTTTAATAGATTAAGAGCAGAAACCTGTATATGCCTGCATAAGCCTAAGATGTTCTTCATCCATCCATTTAGTCTACTGCTGTTTCCTCCACATGAGGGTTGTGGGTCACTGGAGCAATCCCAGCTGACACAGGGTGAAAGGTGGGGTCCCTAGCCCTTTGCAGGGCCAACACGCAGAGGCAAACAACCATTCACTCTCACATTCACACCAAGTCTATTCAGAATGTTCAATTAACCTCTGCATGTTTTTGGACTGTGGAACGAAACCAGAGAATCCAGACACACACGGAGAGAACATGCAATCGATTCCTGGCTCTGCTAGTGTACATGCTGATGTGTCCTTGGACACTTAACCCCATGTTTCTCCTGACGGCTGTGAATGACTATGAAAGATATGTAACAGACAAATCCTCTGCACATACACGCGCTGTATGAAAGTGTGAGTGAATTGGTTTGAATGGTTGAATGGCAAAACTGTAGTGTAAAGCAGTCAGTGGTAACCAAGACTAGAAAAGCATCATAAATATAGACCATTATAAGAATGCTGGTATGAACAAATACTGGCGATGTCCAGCCCCCTAAATCCATGAACGGACTCTCTGTATTGATGTTTTCTTTGTTTGTTTGTCTAAACTTTTTACTTACCAGGGATTTTGTGCTTTGACTTGATGGAACCCTCGCACTTTTGTTTGGCTTTGAACAACAGGCCTATCTGTTCCTCTTTTGTGAGCACGTCATCTGTGTAAACCTGCAAAAAAGTGGAAGAGATGACAGGGTTAGGGGGGTTAGAGAAATACTGTATATGCAAGTGTCTATGAGTGTAACTACAAAATACATGCCGTAACAAGAAATCCAAATCTCATGCCAATTGCAACATCAACAAGATGATTTTCATCCATCCAAAGATGCACATTTGTAGTTACAGCTAGATCTGAAGCAAAGGCCCTGAATTAGAGTAAAGGTGTGCATGAAATAAATCACATGGTTGATATCCAGCTATTTTAACCCCCTAAACACTCTCTACATCATTGGCCATGGTGCTGCAGACAGCACAATCCAAATCTTGTTTCCCCAGCAAAATACTCTTAAAACATAGTGAGAATTTCTCAAATAGAATATGAGCAAAAATGACAGGGTGGCCTGGAAGGTATTTGTCTGGGAGGTCAGAATTGATTCCTCTGTCAGGTGTTTAACAGCTAATCACTGTATTATTCTATGTCTTGACTGTCTTGGAGCAAAAGTCAGTTAAGTAATTTTCCTTGAATTAATCATATTAATCTCACATGGACATTATTCCAGGTTGTATCCATGCGGTACATGGTAAGTAACCAGACATGACAAGATTATAACACGGACAAAAGCAACATTTTGTTTCCAATATTCCCTTAGACTTAATATTTTCTCAGCTTTCTGAACATTGTGTGTAAGTGTGGCATGGTAGCTCAGGTGTGGTTTTCCAGTCAAGGAAACATTTTCCATTCTAATAAGTCACACTGACTGGCTCGCTGTTTGCCTACAGATCACTTTTGGGCAATGACAAATATGACTGTATTGAAAATGACCACGTTTATTTTTAACTGAGTGTGACAAGGAAAATGGAAACAAAAACACAAAAATATGAGCTTCCATGGTGCTTTAAGCCATGCTGCAGTATGTATCCACAGAGTGAAACACAAACTACTGTGTGCCGTGCAGTGTGCCTGAAGAGGTACAGCTTGAAAAAAAATAAAAAATAAAATAAAAGTCCTGTCTTGTCTTTGTGGTTCAGTGATGCAGTACAAATAAAACAAATGAAAGACAGACGTTCACTTCAAGCACTTGACTCCCTGACTGCAGCTGCAGTCTGTTTCAAACAAAATTCACAAATCTGGATGTAAAAACAAATCTAATTCAAGCTGGGCGTCTGTTTGTATTGTAATTCTTGCAATAATAAAATGATGCACCGGGGAAACAAGACAAGGAAACATTAGACAGAGGAAGAGGAAGTTAAATTTACACACAAGTTAAAATAAATAAATAAATAAATAAAAACTAAACAAAACTGAAAACTGCCATACCACCATAGCTATTTTGAGAGGAAAATAAAATGTTCACCTTTTTACAGTATATAGGCATAAGTAAAAGTAATAATAAAAATGCAAGATGCATCAATAAACTATACATCGGCTTACACACAGCAAAGGCAAAGTAACAATATTGTTTGGTCTTTGTTATATGATTTATTCTAATTTTTTGCCTCTGATTTGACCATGTCTCCCTTACAGTATGAATCGGACTTCAAAGCCAATTATAAGGATCATTAGTAAAAAAAAATGTACTCATGAGAAAAAGTGCTCATTATCTAGCAGCTGCAGTCAGAGTAAATAACGGTAGCATAGCAACAAATGCATTAATTCTGTTGGAAAAAAAAAAAAAAAGAAAATTGAGGACATTTGTATTCAGTCACTAGAAAGCTCACGCTTATGTACTGTACATGTGCCACACACTACACGGCCTCTATATTTGAAGTTGGTTGCTACAATGACAGAAGCGCCACTGCCACTAAGTAAACGTTTGACATTTTCCAGACTTCTCTGGAACTTGTCAAAAAAAAAAAAAAAAAAAAAAAAAATCTGGATAAGTATCTGAGAAACTTCTAAATCCAAATGCAGACACAAGAAGTCATTTGGGAAATGAAGGCGTGTGTACATTGTCTCTGGTGTGAGTGCGTAATTCCGTGATCTTAAAATGAAACTGTAAATACCAAGCTGTCATGGTTTCGCTGCACACAAAACCATAATACCTCAATCCATCAATATTTTCACTACTCTCAGCCCTGAAATAAGGATGTCCAGTCTGAGAGCTGAAAAGGGTTACAGATTGAAGACGTTTATGGCTTTGCACAGTAAACAACCACAGATGGAACAACATTTGACCGCAGGCGAACAAGGATAGATACTACCTGTTTACTGTGCTAACTATGCCAATATAGAATATTCCACTGACAGCTCCAGCAGACGTTGACTCTATTTTCACTGGTGTTACTTCAGGTGAAAGCTTAACCAACAGGAAACTATAGAGACGGTGACTCTGGATGCGAGTGCTACAACTGGAATAGTCCACATTTTGTTTTCATTAGTGGATTTTCATAGTTTGAATGGAAATTAGATAATAATATATTTTACGTGGCTATAAATCAAGGCCATTTCTTCAGAGTGGTGTGAAATGTCAGCCAGTTTTACCACACTCTAAAATGCTTTGTTCAACTCGTTTCCACAACTCTTGAGTGAGAACATCATTCCATCACAATTAGAATAAATATCTATAACCTTTGCAGGACAAATCAAGCCACTGTGAAAGATTAAATTAAAATGAGGCATGTGGATTGTTTTTTTTTCCTTCACTTGGGGACTTTCTGTTTTTATCTACAGACTTCTGCATGCAGACATACATGCATGCATGCCCTCTTCTGCAGACATGCAGAAGAGTATCATTTACAGTTTGGAGAATAGAGTCTTGGGTAATAAGTGTGCCCCCTGATTATTTCTGAAAACTATTCCTCTTCCACTGGCCAACATCCAAACCTCCAACATAAACACAACCCTCACGGGGAGAAACATGGACATTCTTATTTACTTCTGTATATCATTCACAACACAGTATTCTTTTTGTTAAATGCTTTTGAGTGCGAGCCAAAAGGAAAATTAGAAAAATACACACCATATAAATATGCGTGTTTTCATCACTGCTCGCTAGAATACAAACTCAAAAACCACAGTCTTTTGCAAACTGTGGCTTGATAACTTAAACTGCAGCGTTCTGCAAGGATATAAGACCAATATTGAAAGAACCGTATTTAGGCTGTGTGTCAAGACAGAGTGGAACCACCGTGACTAAATACTGACACTATACACTATGAGAGTAAAAGCACATTTACAATTTTGTTTTAGTTTTCTAATTCCAGCACTTGCACGTGCATGAAATTATTTTAGGTAACCAAATGTTGTATTAAGTAATAAAAGATGAACTTGTCTAGTGCCATGGATGAATACAGTCAGTGTTCATTTGTTGATTTTTGAATATTTTGTAACATTTTTTTTTTTAATGTAAAAAGAAAAAGTACAGAAATTGTGTCCTGGATAGACGACATGCATACATTGAGTGGAGACAGAGGGTTTACGGTACATTACCAACAGTCTTGATTGTGGACAACCTTACGTTTTTGAAAGTTGTGGTTAACCAAAGTCATTTCCTGAAATGCTCTACAGTGAATCAGAGAGTCATAAGCTGGAGCTTACAAGGTTGACTTTCATTAGACAGCACAAAACATACAAAATAAACATTTGCATCCAAAAATGAAATTAACTGCTCCACAGTTGAATAGAG
This sequence comes from Brachirus orientalis, assembly GCA_016785285.1. Taxonomy (NCBI): domain Eukaryota; kingdom Metazoa; phylum Chordata; class Actinopteri; order Pleuronectiformes; family Soleidae; genus Brachirus; species Brachirus orientalis. The sequence continues at coordinate 1,936,631 of JAFBJR010000504.1, read as the reverse complement.
TGTAACCATCTGTGTAAATAAACAAGAGATTTGGATTAAATGTTTACTACCACTTCTTCATTAGTAGTGTTTCATACCATGAGAAATACAAAAACATAATAACTATAGGTACTATAGTGCTAGTACCTAGATGAGGTAAGTTCATTCAAACTAAAATTAGAAATCTGTCTTCCTATAACTTCGACTTCATTTAATTCATGTAACTTTTACCAAATGAAGTGATGTTTTAAATTTTTCAGCCATTTTCTAAACCAAAGAGGAACCTCATACCAACTGCCTTAATTAACATACAACAGTTTTACATTAGTAGCTAAGAACTGCAACTATCTGAAGTTAAAATATCATCTTTGGACTTGTGTAGGAAAACTGTTTAAAGTGTTTTTGAAAAGTTGGATACTTAAAAAAAGGAATTGCATGAATCCCTCCCAAAGATACTCAGTACATTTGAATGAAACAAGGTAAACCAAAATAGAGTTCAGAGGTAGATGTGCTTCAAAGAAAGCATCCATGCAAATGATGCAGCTTGCTAAATTTCAGAACCAATATCACATCCTAAATAAATCAACTCCCTCATGATTTAAACTCACTTATGGGAGACTACAGTCAAGAACGGGGAAAATCAGACAGGAATCCTTCCATAAGATGCTTAAAGACAAATGATTTGCTTCATTTGCCATTGAAATCAAAGTGTGATTTAATTATGGTGCTATATGGGGCAATATTTTTATAAATCATGCAAAACATACAGGCAGGTTACCGGTTCAACTGGAAACTTAACGATGTCTCCACAGTAGAGAGTTGGCTAGAGAACAACAGCCAGTTCACAGTGTCCCAAGAGCTGACTCTGCTTAGTCAGTGTGTGTGTGTGAGAGTGTGTGTGTGTGTGTGTGTGAGTGTCTGAAACAAGCACTTCATGTCCAATAAGAACGATATGAGCATCATGAGTTCATTTAAACCAAAAACAGAGATTCAGTTGTGATGCAACCTTCACTGAGCAAAAGCAGCTGTAAAACTTCTGTTTACATCCACTGCTTATAAAAGGAGCCTAATTCCACGCGTCTGGGATGAAAAACATGGTGCCGTACGCGTCATGTGCGCGGTGGTGTCATGGAATATTCAGCCTCGCTTTGAGATAAGAACTGGTTTTCGTTTCAGAGATTTCACGTGATTCTGAACTAGAATTTTGCCAAAGAAACATACACACTCCCAGTCTCAAGTCAGACTGATGACTGATTGTCAGCATAAATCCTCTGGTCACAACTCGGTTTGTGTTTTGCCTGCAAACACAAACCCTGTAAATTTACGTGTCAATTCAGACTCATCCGATAATGCCGTCCTCTGTTCGCTGATCCGTCAGTGAGGATGAGATCGCTCGGGGGAATGGTTGTATGAAGTGAGGCATTCCTTCCCAGGTCACACTTCAGCACATGGATGATAAATAATATACAATAATATTTACTCAGGTTGCTGTAAAATGCCTCTATTATGGGAATACAGTTGAATGTTTGTTTTGTGTATGTGTTTTGGTCATTTGCCATTCTTTACACCATAAGCTAACATTCACTTCCTTGTTGTTGGCATGTATTCAAAATTTGATCCCAAGGGTTTTTTTTTTTCCTGTACATTTTCCTTCCTCCACAAAATTTGGCGGGGGGGGGGGTCTAGAAAATTATAACTCCGCTGAATCTTGTTTTTAATGGCCTGTCCTCTATCTGGAAAAAAACATGAATATGTTACTTTTGACATATTGCACCGCATGAATGTTTTAGCGGATGAGGTTCCTGGATATTATAAACTCTATGAGTCAGTGCCACTCCTCTTCAACTGTGCAATTTGCATTTGATGATAAAAACCACAAACCACAAGACTGGTTGTCCTTTGGAAATGCTTGCAAACCACATTCTGACTTAAAGCAGCATTTAGTTCCTAATTATACCCTACTCTGGCCTTAAGATTGAAGAACAGCACTTTTGTCCTTGATGGAAACATTGTGTGTGCTTTGAGAGGCAGCGCACAACTTGTGGAGCTGTGAATGCATTGTTCTCTAAATTAAAAGGGACGATTTGAATCTTATGTAAGTGAATGTGATTTAATAAGCAGAGTATGGAATGTTATTTTAATAAAGCAATGTGAATGCATAATTTCAGTTTTCATCAAAAGCTTAAATGGTTACACAACAATCAAAAGCACTAGACATTTCATCTTTAGTGGATGTCACACTGCTAGTAGGACAATGGGTTAGAATAAATGTAAATACAGTGGTTTTCTATACACAGATTATGAGGATTTTAGATTAAAATATAGATATCAAAGTGGATTTGTAATCCATTAGAGCTTTTTCTTCCCAGATGTGACGGACTGTGCGGTTTCATTACAACCACTGTAACATTAATGGCATATGATACACTCTTGGCTTGGAAACATCAGCAGTAAGCCTCTAAATCACAGAAGCTGAGAATAAAATACAGTACAAGATGATGTCAGTGTTTATATTAGCATCTATTCATAACTGAGTCCACCAGAGGAATATCATCAGAATAATATCTGATATAAACTGTCCAGGACAATTTGCCATTTTATATTCTCTGTTACAAAACAGACATCAGCTCATGAAATACATTGTTCTTTTTTCCAGTACGTAATATTAGCTGCAATAATGAATGAGAAATCAAATGTGTGGGCCATTCTAATTACCTGGACCTACAATACATATACAAGTGAAATAGATAAGGTCATAACAAGAAGAGCTTTAAAATATTTATTCGGATGGACAGCAGGTATGTTCTAATGGACTCATTCATTTTTAAATCAGACTTTCACCAAAATACATACAGCTGAAAGAAATTAAAAGGATAACCCTCAAGTCTGAAAGCTTTCCAAAGGTACCTTCTTACACAAAAAAGGATTCATGAATAAATGATGACCGTTAGGTGAAGGGGACTTATTGTGGTTCAGCTCGGGTGGCCACATTTCAGAGATTTGCTACAGCATCCCAGTCAGTTTCACCAGTGTTCCCTTTTATATTAATACATCCACTTACTTTGCAGAACCATGTTCTAGAATTGCTGCACTGAATCGTATTGTCCACATTATAATTATTTGCCCGAAGGCTTTTTTTATTTTATTTTATTTCAATTTTAAATTTCACATTAGCATCGAAGCCTTTGCCTTTAGAGAGAACTGATGTCTTTATGTCTATAGATTATGGATACATGGATGAGCAAATGATGCATGATTACATGATGCAATCCAATACTGCAGTATAAGTAAAAAAGGATTACCATATCACAGTTAACTCTAAAAACCACTGTAGGAAATATGATCACATTTGGTTCTTCTTATCATGAATTAACCTGTTTTTTTTAATTTTTTCTAGGTATAATGTTGCATCTTTTCATATTATGTCATTAAAGTTACATTATTTTTGCTAAAATGTGTTTTATAAGGTCCTTTCACCATCACATTCTTTAGTCCATCTGAAGTTTGGACCAAATTTAAATAAATATCATCAAAGCTTTTATGAGATATCATGTCCATTGTCGCTTATTGAATGTTGTTGATATACAGTATTTAAAAAAAACACTTTGGTGATTTGGCAGAGATTTATACACCGGATGGTCTTCCTAATGTGGCCTCCCTGTGTCTGAGGTCAATTTAGAGTGTCCAATTATAACAATGAGCAATGAGATTTGGTTACCCCAGACCTTGACCCGGCGGGGACTTGAACTTGCAACCCTTCGATCACAAAATAACAGCACAAAAACAGCACTTAATTTGTTACAGAAATGCAAATGGCCACAGTGTAAGCAGAAAAGGGGGCCATTCTTCTGTAAATAATCCATCATATCATGTTTGATAGAACAACTACAATGAACAAAATACTTAAAATATTTTGTTTTAAATTGACACAATCATTCCTGAATTTCTATCTTGAGCTGTATTGATGCTTTAATTTTGATTGGGTTTTTTTGTTTTTTTTGTAAAATATGGAGAAATCATATATTTTTAACAATTTACAGCTAATCATTGCCAATAAATGTTAACAATAAGAATGTGAAAGCAAATGTTTCGATTATCAATTTTACACATTAAATGCCCGATAAGTGATTTAATTACTACGTGAACTAGGGTCAAAGAACCAGAATATGTAAAAATGCCTGTCCAATGATGCAACACACACTCACACACAGACACAAAGAGAGAGAGAGAAATGCAGAGAGTCGCTGCACAGTGTGAGCTGCACAGGCTGCAAAGAATGAGGTTAGCAGCCTGAGAATGTTCAACTGAACTCCATGAAAAACACTCAGCAGTCAAAAGCCAGAGACCGTTGTCCTTCTAACCCTGTAACCTAATGAGTATTACTTCAGCAGTAGCAGAGTGTAACACAGTGCACTGCTGTGGACACGGTTTAATAGAATAGGTCCGAATTTTTTAAAGTATGTTTGTATGAAATATTAACATACGTTATCAACTTTGCCAATCTTCACAAAAGTCTTTTATTTTATTCTTTTGGTTTCTCCCTCTCTAGGGGTCACCACAGTGGATGATCCGCATATTTGATATGGCAGAGATTTTATGCCGGTTGCCCTTCCTGACACAACCGTCCCATTTATCCAGGCTTGGGACCGGCACTAGAGTGCACTGGATGTGGTCTCTCCATGGCTTGGGTGAATTTATAGTGTCCACTTAACAATGAGCAATGTCATTGGTACCTTGCTCAGGGGTACCCCAGCCCTTGACCTGGTGGGGATTTGACCCACAACCCTTCCGTAACAAGCCAAGTTCCACTTTTGAAAAGGCTAACCTCATAAAATCTATGCCCACTTAAATCTTTGAAATCTTTGGAATATATGCCACTTTATTAACTGTTAGAAGCATTTTCTGGTTGATACTGAAGTTTGGTCACCACTCACTCTCACACACCAAAGTCCATACAGCAAAACCAGCATCACCAGCTTACAAAGACACAAGAATTGTTGGTGGACTGATGCCTTGTTTGAGTTTATCTCATTTCTGGGGGAGGCAGCAGTTGATCAGCAGCTTCTGTAAACTCCCTGACTTTACATCCTCAATGGACTTTGGTACAGTCGGGGAGTGGTTTACAAACTTCAGTTCTCAGTCAGATAAGCTGTTTAACAGGGAGGAAAAAAAAGGGTGATTCACACAAACGACAGCTCACTATCCACCATGCTTTACGACCAGAGATCACAAAGGGGGGCTTTGTCTGCTCTGAGGTTGTGATTTTATTAAAATTATATTTGTACGTATCGATTTTTTTTGAAAAATCCCAATCACCCGCTCTATTGAATGATTAGAAATTGGTATTGGTACATTAAATCCACCTTTAAATGTATTAAAAGCTCTGTGACCTATACTGTGTGACAAGACAAGACAATATCTCAAAGGTTATCTTGGTTTTGATTTTATGGAATCATGGGACAGTTTTTATACATATACACTGTAAGAAAGGCAGTTTATTTTTGCATAAAAATGATTGTTATTTGCAAGGGGCCTTCAAGAAAAAAAGGTACAGAGAACAGATAATACTGCATCAACACCTCATAAAACCACACTAAGAAAAAGTTGAACTGTCCCTTTAACATTTGAGTAAAGTAAGCACACTGGACTAGAGTACAAAAAGGTGACACTTGCAGAGGAGAACACTTCACGCAATCAACCCCTTTTCCACTAACCAAAAGGGTAACATGCAGTCTGCTGCCAGCCAGCAATTATGGCAAGGTCATTAATATAACACCCCTAATTGCACATGTCTTTCCCAGAAATCTTCTACATTGTGGACTAAATAGGCAGCACTTAATCAACCAAAGTGTCTGTACCACTGATTGCAAATATTCTATCCCATGGATTTACTAGTCAAAGAGAATGAACCTTGTGCAGATGGTCACCTTGACTAAAGTACCTTTCACTGGAGCAAACACAAACACAATATAAAACCTCAAAGCAAAGGCAAAATCATGCTGACACTCCCTAAAGAGCTCAGCAAAGAAGAAAAAGTACACTCATAAATGAACAATCATTATATATTTAAGTGTAATTCGTGAAATTATTTTAATTTACCTGCTGCACAAGAGGTTATTCTTGTTGGTTATTTTTTAGGTTTAGGCAAAGAAAAAAAAAAGCATTTCCCTAATGTACTCCAGCAAATGTCAGCACAAGGAAACAAAGTGTCTATTTCTATTTTTTCACCACATTCTTTCACATAGACCTGTTGAGTCTGCAAAAAGCTGCACTGAAGACACTAAAAGTGCTGAGGCATTAATGGATTAGAAATTGAGATACATACAGCATACATTTGGCATTAGGATTGCATTTAAAAAGGGATTAAATGCACATCAGGGTCACAAATGTTAATGCACACAGTACAGCTGAGGATGAAGAAGCTCAGACCGTCTGGTGAGTGAAAAAAATGCAAACACACATGGGTTCCACTGTTAACAGTGTACTCCAACTGAGAGGCCTGCAACAGCCCTGTCAGCATGATCGTTCCACTTAACACAAGGTCACTGGTGCTGAGGTCTTTGAACCATGTTTTTATTTGACTGAAAAGGACCAGAACTCCTGGTTAAAAGGCAGAGTCCACAGCGAATGGCAAACAGTGTGCGTGGATGGGAGCTGTTCAAGTCAGTATCACACATTATGCACACTGTCAGAACAGCAAATAATCACAGTTTGAGTAGATTTACTCTGCATCAGTCACTTAGAATAGTTAGAATAATACAATTTTGATTTACATTTAGATGTAACATTGGTCTTGAGAAGTGCTGAAATAAAGTAGAACTGATCATTGGTACATGAAAGGATTGGGGCCAGGGTTTCTGAGCTTTACCATATTTGCATAGTTGTAACTAATCCATTTCAATTTTCCCCACACTGCACAACTACTGCCTTGGTACATCCTGTAAATAACCACTGCAATACAGTTCAAAAACAGCCTCCCAATCTTTAAATTACTTCTTAAAGCCAAAGACAGACAAAATGAACTTGTGGGCTGGGTGGGTAGGTGTAGATAATGTTTGTGCAATGCAAATTAAAGTTATTTGCTCTCAATAAAGAGGGTTAAAACCACCATTAATAGTTTCATTGACTTTCACAAAAAAATCGATCTCTTTTAAATTGGAATATTTATCTACAGGTACTAATTTAAACATTTCTGTGCAACAACCAATGATATTGTCTTTTTCTTATTCCAAACTTTCTTCTCCTTTAGGAAACCCCAAAACAACTTGCCTGTAGACAGCTTCAATTTAGGTGCCGCATGTAGTAGCAACTAACAGCCTGAGGCAGACATGAAGTGCAGAGGACAGAGGTCTGTAAGCTTTGATCCCCCTTTTTCAGAGCCTGTTTTCAAGTCAGGGAAGTTTCTGTCTTGACGTACGAATGGAAGCAGAAATAATGATGGTTCACTGAATGCACAAATCCACATACATTAATACAGGTTAAATGTCAAACTTTATATATGAGATTTTAATTGGGCTTTATTTAGGAATATACTGTATTATACACTCTAACCATCTATTCATTGGTTTAATGCAGGCGCTTGTCACATGTCACCTAGTGAGAGAGTATTATCTTGTGCTGTGTTAAAAAAAAAACAAACAAAAAAAAAAATACAAAGAATACTTTAATTAATCATCCATCAATTGACATTGCATTAATAAATATCAGGCCCCAAAGAAGTATTAAAGCAGACACAAATATACTCATATGGAGCACTAACTTTAGTTGAACTATAACTCTACAACTTTGCAACCTCACTCAGAGTTTGTGCTCCCATTGGCTCATGTGTTAAATACCATGAGGCTGAGCAAAGTTCAGGCAAACGTCACAGTGTTATCTGAATTTAAAACTGGCAGGTTTCCACTCCACTGCAAAGTGAGGATTTCTTACTTATTGCTGAAAAATCTGGAGCAGTGAACTGCATACCTATAACCCCATAAGTCCCTGAGTCTTGCAATGAAAAAAATAAAGGTCCTTTTAAGAAACCCAGCCTCCTTTCAGTCGTAAGCCATGTTCCAAGGGAGTATTCCTGCCCAAAATTTGAGGGACTTCCAAATCATGTGAACAACTGGAGTGAAAGTCTTCTTTTTCCTGCTCTTGATTTTTTAGAGAAGTCTTTAAACAACCCCAGTCCTTTTATTTAGGAGGGGTAGAATACATCTGAAAGGGTTTTCACCTACACCAAGGAGGTTATGTTTTTCGCCAGTGTTGATTGGTCTGACTGTTAGCAAAATTACTCAAAAAGTTAAAGACAGATTTTGATGACAATTTCAGGAAAGTTGTGGAATGGGACCAGGAACAGATGGTTAGATTTTGGTGGTGATCTGGATCGCTGTCTGGATCCAGGAACTTTTTCAAGGACTCTCTACCATTGCTTGGCGGAGGTCTGTGCTCTCCGAGTGCTTCTAGTTTATACAACAGTGCCCCCACTGCTTAAATAACAGTGGCGGTAGGAATGAGCAGAATTGTCCATCACTGGCAAAAACATCTACATTACTGAGAATTTTCACATGTCAACTCAACCCGAGGTTCTGTGGGATTCCAATCATACTGCCCACATGGAAGTCCTCAGCACAATAATAACAGTAATACTGCAGCAGGTAGCGGCTGGAAAAGGCACACAGAGAACACAAACTCATAATAGTGTTGACACTCTATCAGAGGTGTCCCGGATTACTTTAAATTACTCATTATATGCTGCTATTCTTCTGTCCAGCAATGTCAGAGTGCAACACTTGGCTTTATATTGGACATGATCAGACATCACCATATCAACAACTGTCAGAGGCAAGCCAGCCCGTCTCTCTGAAATGTGTCAAATGTGAACATTTCTAAGATAAACATGTCAGACAGGTCAGCTGACACATAGAAAATCATTCTCAGGAGAAAAGAAAATCCACATTACATGTATGACATGCCGACAATGACAAAGAAAACCAAAGAAATGGTTTGAGTGTGACACTTTGGCATCATTTATCTGGTCATCAGCAAACTGCTACTTCTACACTTTTATAGATTTAATTATATAATGAGTGCACATCAAGAAGATTGCAAAAATGGCTACACATCCAAACAGCAGTCCTGTACAAATGCAGAGATTCACAGGGCAGAGGCACATCATTAAAATATCTTTTGGAAGTGCAAGTTTTTCACTGAGGTGTGAAACTGGCATTGAGTTACACATACCCTCGCATTCTTCAAGTGGAAAAGTTAAGGGGGGGAAAAAAAAAACAGAGGTCACGGTAAGTCACGAAAACAAGCCTTTTCCTGAGTCAAACAGAGCTAGGTATAACCTTACCATACCAGTGAAACTGAGAACCCGTCTATTAACGCACACGTTACGAGTCTGACTCAAAAAGTCTTAACTGAGCAATGTGTCAGTCAACACACACACACAAAAAAAAAAATCAGAAACACAGCCACGGCATGAGGATGGACCCATTTTTTAAGAAGCACTTCAAGAAATCTGATAGCTTTTTAATTATCTTGGAATATAACTACTGTAAAGCTCTGTAGTGAAATACTGAGCATATACAGTAGATACGTGTGTAAAGGGTATATTCGCAGCCCAAGTTGCCTGTTTGTTGGCCGATTCCCATGCTGAACCCAGGAAAATTCAAGCAAACATGTTAAGTGACCAGTGACGACAGCGAGTGACTCACAATCTGCAGCAGCAAGACACCTACAGCAGCTGATGCACGGCTCGCATCACTGAGCTGCTAGAAATAATGTGCAGTAAAATTAGATTACAAAACCGTGCGATCCAAATCAGCTGATACATAATCTCATTACATCCTGACCAAGGTGGGCATCGATACCATCTGTGCACTAAATCACAACCCTTCAACTTCACAGTCCATGCTTTACGTCATGATACTGAGAGTGCGTGTTTGACATGGTTTTTTTTTTTTTTGGCTGCGTTTCGCCGACTCTGTGATGTGGCTGACATTTTCACTTAGGAAGTAAGTGCAACATCTGCAGCACAGAATTATGATACAGTTTCACATCAGGCCAAGATGACAAACACCCTAACACTGGTGAGATAAATACATTTTTAATCACATTTACTTCTGTGCTTTCAAAATGCTGCAGCTTATAAGAAGTACTGTATTCAATTTCAGCATTTTAATGACATCATACTTGTTGTGTTACTATTTCCAGAATCTTGCCTTCTTTATAGGTATCATTAGACTGCAACCACCCCATAACAATGTGTTTAAGACTTTGTCAACAATTCATACTGAGAAGTGGTTATAAAAGGAGCACAGCCAGCTGGGGTGACATCATACAATACTCTCATCCTGTTACCTAACAGAGGGCCAAACTGGCAGTGGCATTTAAAAATCACACTGTTGAGAAAACAGTCAAAAATGGCACTCAATACACTTATTTTTAAATTGCAACTTGCACTTTCAGAAAATACCAGTGAAATAAAAATTAAAGATGGGAAAGTTCCTTATAATTCCGGATTGTGCCAGTGAAAAGTGCCAGGTTTTAATAGAATAAGCTCAGAGCTAATTTAGCAATGTGGTGATGTGTCAATTTAAAACATAAAAAAGGAGAAAGAAACAGGGAAAAATTGAAGCAACAAATAAATAAAGATAAAAATGACTCCCTCAGTATGTTGAGATTTTTCTCTAGATCTCTATTGTTATTTTTGCACATGAAAACCTTTGAAACCTTTGAATTAAATCCTTGAATTTCAAACTAAAAACAAGGGAACTGAAGTTGTATCCATTGTAATCATTCTACCATCTTTGCACCTTCAATGGAGATACATTAAATTTTTCAGAGAACTATTGCACAAGGTGGCAGAGGGTATGATGGTATATGGCATCAACATTTTGTTCAACTTTTAAAAGTTTCACATTATTCAACCTTGATTATGAGTTTTTTTTTTTGTTTTTTTTTTAAATTGGCGCACACATAATTAAACATATCACTGCATAATCACAATCAGTACACTGCACTATGTGGAGGAACAGTGGTGATTCCCTGCTGGATGCAGATTCATTAAATCTAATCCTGATTAAAGCCACGAGGTTTCATCCTTCCCTTGTTTGAAGAATTAATATCAAATATAAAATTGACAAAACGTCACAACTAACAGGACCTTATTACACTGGGATGTGTGCGTGCTGCATGATGGCACCAGCGCTGATTTGCTGCATCACTTGCAGCTCTGTCTTTCGCACTGGGTGCATGTCTTCTTCTCACCTGCCAGAGAGTTTCTGATGCAAATATTTCACAATATGCAAGCTATACAATGTATATAGGCACTGAAACTGTGACATTTTCACTGCATGTTTTTGCATATTTAAAAACATGCCTAAAAAGAGTCATGCAACCAGTGGCAACAGGAAAGTAAGTAGCTGACATATTATGGCTAATTTTTTATTCATCAAAGCTGAGGGAATGTAGATTAAATATGAGGCAAAAGTGAGGATTTTCAGTAACAATGAGCAGCCAATTACACTACAGTTATTATCTGATATAGCAATATATCATCCCACAACTCCAACTTCTGCTGCCACCACCTTTGTCAAGTCCCTATTACTTAGCTTATAACAAATTTCACAATTAACATTATAACATATGTAAGAAAATGAAAATTAATGAACTTAAGCCATGGTGTTTAATTTCAAAATATTACATTTACAGTAGGGCTGCGGCTTAAAATAATTTAGTAATCGAGTATTCTATCGAATATTGCATCGATTCATCGAGTAATCGGATAAAACATACTTTTATCCTAGTCCACCTATTACTTTTGCCTTGCTGCGTTTGCTCATTTTTGCTTTATTCACTGTTTTTGGTCCCGGCGTCTGCCATTCTGTACAGCTAAACTGTCCACACACGTTCCCCAAAGCCCGCTTCCGTCTTCTTCCGCTTTGTAGGGGACGCACAGCTTGCGACGTAAGCACATTGTATCACACTAAAAAGAATCCGTGCGAAAGTGAGCTTTAAATTGAATTAAACGAGGCTTCAAGGCAGAGGAAATTCCTTGATCATTTTTTGTAATCGGGTTACTCGAGGAATCGTTGCAGCCCTAAATTACAGATACTTATTTGTCTTCTAAATGCATGTGCAATGTCATTCATTGTCTACCACTTTACCCTCCACATGAGGGTCGCAGGGAGCTGGAGTCAATCGCAGATGAAATGTGGGTTCACACTCTGGACAGGGTGCCAGTCCATCAGGGCCAACATATAGAGACAAATAACCATTCACACCTATGGAAACCTGACCCACGCACACACAGGGAGAACATGCAAATCGAGGTGCAAACCGGGGTCTTTTTACTGTAAGGCAACAGTGCTATCATTTTTGGGACACTGGTGAATTCACATGGCCGGATGGACAGTCTTCTCTTTGTCTGCAGCTTCCAGCAAGTTCACAAAAACCCAAACTGAGCAAGAATAATCAAATTGCTCCACAAATTCTCTGATTTCAGAACTAGCTGAATAAAGTAAGGAAAATATAATGTGTTGCGAGACATGGGATTTGTTTGTGTTCCTCACAAATCCAGGTGGAGACAGACTTTAGTGCATTAAAGCACAGCACTAATTGATTGATTAAAAAGAAGAATATATCGTTCAAATGCTCTTTTGAATCATGGAGAACATATACGCAGTGTGGTTGACAAAATTTAAATCACATAGTTTCGTTATGGTCTGAAGGTTGAGTTGATTTTTCAACAAAAATGTGCTTTGCCGCGTAATCATTTCTGACACACATCCTGTTGCTTCTCGTCCCCCTGTGGAGAGCAGTAAAGGTCACAATGTTAAGCCTGGTCTTCCATCTCACACAAGCACACAATCTCACTCCCTCCCACTACTTAAATGACCATTGAAACAAATAGAAGTATAAAAACAAACTGATGAAATCTATTGTGTAAGCATGGGTGGGGGTTCTCCTTTAAAAGATTATGAAAAATGACAGACTTGACAGAAGAGCACTGTGAGAGGAGCAAATTGATCCTGACATGGCTTTGTTGTCCTTCTGTGTCTTAATGGAGTCTGGTCCCAGAGTGAATCAAGATTAGGGGCATGTCCAAACTGTTTGAACTTGCTGAGAAAGTACAGCATGAAATAATGGATACGTCTGCTGGAGGAAGCAATTTGCTATGGCACCTCATCAAAGACAGCATCAGTTATAAAGTGTATAAAGTTATTTTAATAGATGCCAGAATGATTTATGTAAGATACCGAAATCACAACTTTACAGGAGACAAATTCAATTTCCTTTTGAAGCTTGTATGAGGAGGAAAAGTTTTAGTTTCAGAAGTGATCCTCTTTTTGCAAATTGCCTTAGATGGTACATTTGTCAGTAACGCCATAGTCAACAATAGGGGCAATTATAACAGGGCTTTTCCTTTCAAGTTAGCTGAAATGTTGTTAATGAATGAGTGTTACATAAAGCATGTTAAACTGGACAGCAAATGCATCTTTATTGATGTGCTTAATGAGACATTCCAATTAAGGGGGGTAATGTGTTGGAAATTACTGCAGCAGGGTCTTTAAATTCCAACTAAAAAATAGTTAAAGTGATATCTTATACATTTAATCATTATTTTCATATCATCCGCATGAAGTCATTTTCTACTGGCCTGACAGCCTAAGTTTATCATGAAAAACAAGCAAATTATGATCATGAATGTGATAAACAAACATGAGTCAACTCCTGTTAAATAATTCTGTTTGAGGCTGCAGAACAAGTGTGATCAAAAGAGGCAATCACAACAATAGTCTAGGCTGATTTGTCAAAAATAACAACAGGTTGTATTTAAGTGGGTATGCAAAAAGTAATTTTAAATGTTTCTGTTACTGTGGTTTTGGTGCTTGTTTGACACATTTCTCTCCTGTTATGTGTTTTTGGATTAAGCTGTATGTGATGTGACATTCCTTCTGCTGTGGTTTCAAAATGATTTATACGTACGCCTATGGTCATCATATGAATGGTTATTTGCTGACAAAAAGAAACATTAAACTTCCATCTCCACACAATTTTAGCATCTCAGAATGTTCATTACATTGACAAATAGATATTTTTCTTTGAACAAATATTAGCCTTGTGATATGGGGGAGTGTATTGACACGGTGGAAAACCGAGTGGCCTTGGCTGAGGTTTGCACCCTGTCCTTGTGCTTGCAATTTGCAGTTTGACAAACGCATTTTCAACATTTCTGCCCAACCGAAGACCCAAGCCATTCTCCCTGTCACAAAAAAGCTGGCAAGCTCTTGCATTAAGTTGTCAACGAGAGATATTGTCCACTTTGATTCAAACTAGTCAAAACACAGCACTGTGGAGCACAAAACATTAGCTCTGAACTTTCCATTGAGGAGCCATTTATCACTGAGAAAGAAATGAAATGCTCAGTGAGGTTCCAGAAAGCATTGCTTCTGCTGAACAAATGTAATAAGTGAGTGAGAGAGGCAGCCAGTAACACTTAACAAAAGGCTCTATCAGTTAGACCTTTGTCTGCCACTGCAGTTTGGCTGCTGGTGTGTGAAAGATCATGAACTCTGACTTAGCTGTACCACAGAGAATCCTGAACTGCTCCATCAGCGCCGCCTTGACTCGAACATGGGTCAGAGAGATACCAAGCCAAAAATAAGCCAAACCAGACAGGCTTACATTTTTTGTTTTGTTTTCTTTATCTCGTTTATAAAGATGTCCCAATTTTCATGCTCAATGTAACAGATATACATGTAGATACTGTTTGGTAAGTAATGAACTCATGGTTCTAGATGATATCAAATATATCTTCCTAGAAAATATTTAAAGATATTTTAGATATTTAAAAATTCAAATATAAATACTTCCTAAGCTTACTAATACAAAGACAGCATCACACGCTGAGCCTCTGGAAAGTGGCACAACCCTGTATTTTGAAAACTGCATATCTTGATATATAAAAAAACTTTATTTCTATAAACAGAGACACAGATTTTCCACTCTTAGCTGTGGCTTTCAGTCAAATCAACATCCAATTTGGTCACAGTTTGGGGGGGGGGGGTAGCTTTCTTTTGTGTGGAGGAAGACTAAGCAAACACCAAATGGGAACATACCATTCACACACACAGCCTTTTTTAATGACTGAACATTGAATCAACTATAAATACACAGCTATGTTATAATTGTTTTCCCCTGCCATCTAAACCAATGAGCCTAGAGGTCCACTGCGGTACAGTGATGGACCACATCACTGGGAAAATGCACTGTACCTCAGAGCCTGGGCAAACTGCCTGTTGAATGCAGACCAGCCTCAGCCAAAACACACAGAACCCACTTGCTGTGTAGAATGTATGTGTGCGTGTGCGTGCGTGTGTGTGTGTGTATGGAAAGAAAGCTATAGCAAAATATGAGAAATTACAATGTCAAACAAAAGTAAATCATTAGAGCAGTGACTTGGAGAGGTGAAATCTGTTCAGGTGCTGCTGTGGTTATGAATGAATTATTTACTCCCATTCTGAGGAAACTGCTTCAGTTGAAGTGGCGGCTATGCAGAGCAGTGAAACAATCCATAGTAAACACAATGCCGTCCCCATTACAGGAAGGAGGTTTTCAGGCGCTGCTTTACACTGACTGTGATATTGTATTGTGACTAGGGAAGGACGCATTGATCAGAGTAAGAGAACAATCACTACCACCAGGACATTTTCTTTAGGAGCCTTGTCATTCTCTTCAGTTCCGCCATGAAACTGTCAATATATGAGTCAATACATGACCAGACCAACTGTTTGCATTTAGGCCCACGTTAAAATGCTAATTCTAGGTGAGGCGTGGCATGCATACATGCAACACACACACACACGTGGAGGATGAAGCTGGTGAAGTCAATTCTTATTCCCTCCTTGTCTTGTTTTACACATGTTAATGACCCAATGATCTTTCCAACAGAATCAGTCAGAATGGGCCAGACTGAGAGTGAACATGTGGAGATGCTAAAAAAAAAGGTTTTGTCCATTAAAACAAATAAACAAATAAATAAATAAAAATCAGTTGTAAAGATTGTTTCTATTTATTGAAACACAAACAGTCACATGTCAGTGTGCTGCAGGTGCTCTCTGACCTGCTGTCACAGTCCACCAATATGACATTTTAGTTATGAAAGCAAAGTGCATGCAAGAAAATGACTTACCATAGAAAAACAGCTGAGAAGTGAGATGAGGAGAACGTCCAGGTTGTGGAGCAGCAGAGCGGATCCCATCCCTGACCTAAGGCAACTCTGCCTCCAAGAGTCCGTACAGACGCCGGTGATGTGATGCTCAGACGAAATGATATGATTTGAGTTTAACTCTCTTCAAAGTAGAGATAGTAGTGTTTTCTCACTCCATCTGACCGCTCACTGCTAATGGCGGCTTGTGAAATCATAACTCTGTAATCGCCTCGCTCTGCCCTCGGTTTAATTTCCTATAATCTACTACAGTATATGCCCAGGCTCAGCGCGCTCTCTTTATTTCTCTGCATCTGTCTTTTTTCCCTCTTCTGAAATTACATCCACATGTCAGAACTATTTATGTCGCTCTCGCTCTGCGGTGGGAAGTTCAAATGAGTCTTTGTAGGGGAAGAAACCAACGCTGTATTTTTAGGTCTTTTAAATTTCCCCTCAGACTAACTTAAACACTTCAGTATGAAGCTGTGCGCCTTATGGCTGCTTCCAGCCTTCTCTTCAAGGCGTCAGATCAGTGTTGGACAAAAACAAAGCCCGACATGTGTCACTCCATCATCAGTCTCTGTTAAATGTCACTATTTCACTATTTGATTGCGCAGTGAACCAGCAGGGTCTCACACCGTGTTTGCCGATAAATAATAACAACGTGGCAGAGCAGAGTGTAAAAAATGAACTTTTCATTTAATTGATGTCATTTATTTATTTATCAATCAACTCAGCCAATGCAGAGCCGGCTGCAGCTGCGCTCCACTTTCTCCGCGCATCTTTCCTCGTCGTACTTTAAAACACAGCGTGGAAACAGCGCGTATTTTTTTAACAAAATCTAAAACCTAGCGAGGCAGCGACACGTTAACCCAATGTATGAAACTCGGCTCTGTTTTACTACAGTGATGTCAAAATCTCAGAACAGAGAAAGAGAAGCGCCAGTAACTTGGATTCAAGAATATCTTACTTACAATGGCGAGAAAGCCAAATTCTGCCTGACGCACAAACTGTGCGCAAACCCTTTGCGCAAACGCAAACGCGGAAACGCAAAAGTTGGATCGCGTTGGGAAGCGTCTCCAGATGAGGAAGGCTGAAGGTTGTGTTCAGTAGTGAGTGTATGTGGATGGAAAGGGGGGGGGGGAGGCGGGAAGGAGGCAGGTAGGGTGGAGCGTAAAAGCCTCTCATTGGTGCGCCTTCTCTTACGTTGGAATAAACCACGACTCCGAAATGACATATTTTCTCACCCCTCAAACAAACTCCACATTCAACAGATCGCGGGGCCTTTGCCAAACCACGGTTTTTTCCCCTGCAGTCTCTCAAAAGTTGCATCTAGTAGGACTGGATTACCCAGACATAAAGCAGGAGGAGATGTGCGTTTTTATCTCAGGTACCCTGTGTTCTGTTCTACTGTAATTGCCACATGCGCACATTTCCTGACAGTTTTTAAACGTCTCTCTATGAAAGTTAAACACTGGATAATTTGACATAAAGTGGTGAATGTATGAACAGTCTCAGTCTGAGGGAAAAAAAAGGGATGTGTGTTTTTCTCACTTTAATGATCCTACTCTCTTTACGGAATCTCTCTCTATATATATATATGAAAATACAGGATAGATGATGTGCAATAATTACAACCATTTTAATCATGAAGTCTTTATTGTCCTTATATGACTCTTGTCATTGTGTCCAATAGACTCACAAAACTCATGGCCAACATTGTTGTTGCAACAAACAACAAAAAATATGAATGAAACATTTAATAAGATTGTGATGCTATTTTGTTGGAGCTCACTTATAGCCAAGTCTAATCCCTTTCTTAGACCCAATATTTTCCCCCACCCCATGTGTGTACCTGGTACTCCTTATGTAGTCCCCATAATGCAAATTAACATATTTAAGGCGAAGACATGTTTCAAAGTTAGGCTTAGGTTAGGGTTAGGGAAATAGTAATTATGGCTGAGGTTCATGGAAACCTGTGTGTGTGTGTGTGTGTGTGTGTGCATGTGCATGCAATTTTAAAAGGTTGTTATTTGAAACATGTCAAATAAAACATACATTTCCTTGAAGGATCATTTCCTTTACAGACAGCAGTAAGCCAATAGAGTGCAAACAATTCAACGCACACAGCACAGACAATCAAATCCAGATGGATCAATACATTTAGCATGGAAGATTGCACACACACTGACAACATCATGAGTCTCAGAAAGGATGGTAAGCCAGTAGGAACAAAGGTCAGTCTGAATCTTTCTTGCTCCATTCTTGGAGATTAAACTGTCCTGGGGGAAGCATTGGAAACTTATATATATATATATAAAAAGGGTGCTGAGTGTTTGAAACGACAAAAATGAGAAAGAGGTTTTAATAGAACTCATGAATCCTCTTTAAGTTCATGGTAAGTGCATTTTCTGAGCAATTAGAAAACAAGATCATCATGGTTCATCCTGTTTCTGTTACAGTAATACACGCAAGCTTTGTGCACTTGATAGTCCTGAGGCATTTTGTTTACCTGCTGCTCTGCTGGTTAATCAGTCTGACATTCTTTCTCGACCAACTCAAGTGTGAAGATGTATATTTTCTCAAAAGAGAACACAGAGGCATGTTTCGAAATGGATCTCGCAGGTTTAACTGCATTTATAATGCAAACCCCACAATGTGCGATGAACAAGCCCTTAATTGTGTCCATATGGGGGAAATGTGTCAATAAACTGGGAAGTGGCACAACTGTGACAGTTCAATGGTGATACATTTCTACAGCCACAAACTCTGCTGTTTCTATTGCTCACAAAGAAATGTGAAAGAAAAACCTTGATAATAGCTGTTGCGCACAAGCCCCCCACCGCTGACATGACTGATACGCAAAATAGAGTGTATGAATTATCCTATAAAAAAGAAGTCACTCACTGCTTACACTAGCTCAGTGATGGAGCAAATTGTCTTTCAACTTGAAGGTTGTGGGTTTGATTTAGTCTACATGTTGATGTGTCCTTGGGCAAGACACTTAACCCCGCGTTTCTCCTGATGGCTTTGCTGGCAGTGTGTGAATGGGTATGAAAGAAAGACAAAAATGTGCTGTACATAGATGCACTAAATGAATGGGTCAATGGCAAAAACTGTAGTGTAAAACATCAAGATTAGAAAAGTGCTGTATAAGTACAAACCACCATACAACAGTATGAGCATTAAATTAGGTTCACTTTTGATATTTTTCCATGGAACAACAACCTTAATTCAAGGTTCACCGCTTTTGTGGAGATGTCAGCAATAGCACACAGTCTGAGCACTAAGGGGCAGTAATATTTATAATAAATTGTTGGAAACTATACTTCTAATTTCTGTTAAACACAAGAGTAATTGCATTTTTTGGCAATGGATAGTGTATGAGATTGCCTCCATCTAATGTTTCTTAATTTTTTTATTATTATAATGAAACAATGGCCAAAGATGAAACTGATTTGTCACAGATTTTCTTTAGAATGGCTAGCATGAAAAAACATATTCCGTTTTTCTTTTCTACTTTAATTATCCATGGTAAAAGGTCAGTGTCAGTATGACAGCGGTACGTATCATACCAATTTGTGCGTAAACAAATAACGAATCTGTTGGGAAAAGTGGGCACTCATAATAATAAATCTCTTTCTTTCACATTCTTTCACATTCTCATTTTCACAACGTTTTTTTTTATACCTTCCTTTTTTCAGTTCATGTACAACAACAACAACAACAACCTTAACAATAATCAGGCTAGGTAGCAGTCCCATCATGAGTAGGTTATTCCTGGGGTGAGAGATAATAACAATATGAAAACTGTCTAAATAAAGAGCCAGCGTTCAGGCATGTGACCATGCAGAAAACTGCACCCTAGTGTGTCTCAGTAGGAAACTCCAGATACTGTACGCTGCGAAAGATTAACAGACAAAGAGTGTCAGGTTCTTCTTTAAAATAGAAGAAAAATATAATTAGTACAAGCCTACTCTCACAGAGGTTAAATTGAAATGAACCTTCATTGTATCTATGCCTCTGTCCCGATGTGGCATTTACCCCTGTCTATGAAAATCTTCATTTTTCAACTCGCGACTCTGTCCTGCAGCCTGCTATCATTTTCTTCAAGGGAACACAGTTGATCCTTGACATCCATCGGGAATGATTAACATCCACCTGCTATCGTGTTGGTTAAATGCCATTCACAGTATGTTACTGTGATAGAAAGTTGTATCATATATAACCATGAAATTAATTGTGCAAATTATTTTTTTATTCATTTCAACAGTTTCTAACCAAATGGCCATATAATTAAATTCCTGCTGTCTCACAGATAATAAAATATAAATGTAATTTCAGGGTATAGCATGTTTTCTATCACCTATTTAGGATTTTTTAAAATAAGTATTTAACTGTACAAAATTATATATATTAGAACTGAACACTAAGTCAAAATAACTTTAATTAACTCACTATTTCTACAGCAAAATAGCTTGAAACACAGAGACAGTGTGGGAGGTCAGGAAAAAAACATCAATTGAAATTCAGGATTTGTTCCCTATTAACATTTCTTTTCTTTTTTGAAAAATAATTTTACAGTACGTTTACAGACATCAGTATTGAACGTTCAGCAGAATTACAGGTCTGAGGTCAAATGGGCAGGTGCTTGAGTTCCACCTGGTTTGTATCTGTGCATGTCTATATATAGAAGTAAGGGGTACTTGTTTCCAGAGTCATTTATACAAGCCAAGTATATAAAATGAGGGTGTCATTTTCTCAGCAAGACATTGACAAGATGCCACATTTGAAAGCCAGTTATTGTTGAATGTTGAATGGTAGGGTAAGATGTAGTTGGGTTGATGAGACTGCTGTCATTGTAAAGAACTTTGCAGGATACAGATTGGAGCCCTAGCCACAAATAACTGCAAGAAATCTGTCAAAAGTACAGTCTAAGCTAGAGGGATAGCTGACCTTGCTGTAATTTATTTTTTGACATTTTCAGATAAATCCAATAAATTTTTTATTGGTTGGCCAGATTCTCTGCAAAGTGTCAGGAAATACACTAAATTACCATCCTAAATCTGTACAAGAATTCAGGAATGGGGACATTGTAACATTATATCTGACTGATGCAAAATCTGTAAAAACCCATGTTTAAATGTGAAGCACATGTATGTTGTGGACACGTGATGGTTTACATGTGTGACCACTTCTTGGTCATTTTTACACTATACTTATGGTCTCAAGTAGCATATAGAATACTGCTTCAAATTTACAGTACATATATTATGATATCTATTTATACTCTCTGTTTTATCTTTTCCACATGAATGCTTTTCCATGTTTCTACCCACACTCAGCTCTTTGTGCAACCCTGACAAATGCATATTTAATTTGCACGTGAAAGCTTTCTGTCCAAGAATTTTATCATGTTCATGGGAGAAGGGAAATTTCACAGTGCTGCCTCCACCATGTCCTAAAGAAATTAAAAATAATAATAAAAAAAAGAAGTTGAGTCACAGCCTTTTGCTCCATGTTTAATCGTTTCCATTTGCTGTAGAGATTTGCTGTAGAGATGCTGTGTGATGTCATGACTCAATCCAACCAGTAATCTGGTCTCAAAACAATGGGTGAATTCCCCCACAGGAAGCTATTTCCAGCTGGATCATGGTCTGCTCTTGTTCCTTGAAGTGACATTTATTTTGACAGTGCACCCACTCAGGTCTCTCAAAGGTGTACCCCAAAAATAGAGTAAAGGAACAAATCGGGTCAAAGAAACTCTGGTCCTAATGTGATACCCTGGACACTGGTCACACCACTGAGGTGGAACTCTGCAAATCTAATTCATCAACCTTAACACCGAAAGCTTTTGAGGCCACTTTACTTTGATCAGTTTTATGGCTCAAAGAGATAAGGAGTGTGACGCAAGCAGTGACTTTTACTGACCTCCGAATGCAAGCAACGGATCACAACAGGCTTGTGACAGATTTCACTGTGAGCAAAATGACAGGGTTCAAAAAACAGCTGGATGGGTCTGCGTGTCACCACTGGATTGTCAGTTTGCTGTTGTCAAATATGTCCCACGGAAAGGACGTCTTAACACAACAAACTACAAATCACTGATGGAAAGATACAAACATGCAGTAGTTCTACACAGAAATGTGCCGTGCTGTACAACAGTCAAATAAATGTGGAGGTATAAAAATAAGACCCCAACCAAAGTCAAAATTAGATATGGGTAGATGTAAAATAAAGTCCCAACAAGCAGAAAATAAGTTCTCACACCAAACTCCTAGTAAAAGTAAAAGGTTCAGAGGGTCCAGTTAGCAGCAGCTTTGAAGCCAATTAATTCACCTTTTTTCCCTTCGCTTGTCAAGAAACCAAAGATATTCCAATTTACATTTTTTTCCTGCTGGAACATTATTTTGTGTTACCATAAAAGCTGAGAGGGAAAATTATATCTGACCAGAGTGATTGATGAAATGGAGATTCTGAGATTCAGAGGTTCAACAGTTACAATATAAAATGCTTTGAAATAGACTCTAAATAGAAATGACTTTGAAATACTGTTTCAAAAAATGAAATTAACCTTTGGTTAAAGTTAGTGAGTTAATACATCCTTATAATGTAAGTATGTGCTTTGATGCTATTTTCTCATTTACTCAGTTGTCACAGAAGTATGTGTTTATGATCTGATGTCATCAAGAAAGAAACAGCAACTACTATAAAAATTCTGCCGGAATTTTTTTAAATCATGCCTGCTTCTAGGTGCTAAAGACTTTAGCTGGTAATGGAATTTGTTTTTACGTAACTGTGTTGAAAGTGATCAGTGTCAGTGGGAGGAGCCTAGTAATGGGAGTATTTGGGCAAAGTAATATTTGGGGGAAATAAACCTTTAAAACGTTCTTAGAAAGCAATATTTGTGGTGGAATAAATGGATAAAATTATACGTATTTAGATAAAGTAATATTGGGGTGGAATGAATCACTGAAGCTTTAATTATTTACACAAAGTAGTATTTTAGTGGAATATATCTTTAAAAGTAGGGCTCTGACACTGTGGCTGACAATCCAGCTTAGAGGCTCATTATCGCCACCTACCTAACAAATGTGTTTGTTCCTTTCGATTTTCGTTATTTTATTTCAGTGACAGTGTTTAATGTCATAACTGAAGTGGCACAATACAAACACATATTAAAAAAAGTGAATATATAAAATCAGTAAAGGTTCTCTTTATTCCTATGAGAAAATTCTTTGCAGTTTTTCGTGAACTCGAAACACTTTGAAATGACACAGCACACCCTTCCTTGTCAACATGTCTACAAAACATTACACAGTGGCGGCACTGCCTGATAATAGTCGTGGCACATTTTAGAAAATCATTTATTGTGTTATAACTAATTCAGTGACTGCAAAAGTCTCGGTCCAGCCTCTGTACAAACAAGTCACCAAAACTATGCACAAGAAATCAAGTCGCTCTCACCATTATAAATATAAACTGGGAGAATATCATTTAATATGCAAATGTGTGTAATGCACAGAAACTTTGCATATCGTTCAACAAGAGGTGCTGCAAGAGGGGACTGCATTACTCCACTCAGGAAAAGCCACGTTCTCATACAAAGCAGCACAAGAACGGAACACTATTCCAGCACACATATCAGAGATTTGGATTCATATCATTCATTTAAATTTTACCAGAAAAAAAATGGCTCATACAGTTCGCAATCAACTTTGTAACCATTAAGATTAAGGCAAAAAAATATATATATTATTTTCAATTGGTACTTGACTTCTCTGGCAGCCACCTGCTGTTATCTTGCTTTACTCACTTTGTCCTTATGACTTTAGTCCTCTCTTAGTGTTGTTTTGTCTTATTATGTCACCAGTGTGTTGTTCAGTTTATTGTTTGAATATTATTTGTTTTGTCTTTATTGTTGTAATTGTGTTAACTTTTAACAGACATGTATTGACTGCATTTTAACATTGATTTTTATTTTTAGGTTGACTAGGAACATCTGTTCAGGGACTACAGATGAAAAATAACCTTCTGGCTAACTGGTGCATTTACAGAAATGTTAATTAATGTACTCTGTCCCTTTTAACTAAATCAGTTCAATAAAATAAAACAAAATGCAACATATGGCTGTATAGTGGAAAAATATATTACTTACATTGGAAGAATCTCCTCCCTCACAGTTCAGCTGTGAACCATAACCCCATGCAGTGTGTGGGCTGAGAAGACTGCAATGTAACTGATCAGTGACAAATCACAGTATTGGTGCTTAAGAAAGTAACATATGTGACCCGAGTTTGTGTCTTCAGTGCAACTCACAGCCCAGAGTCCAAATGTCCAAATGAGCACTTTTCACAGTAAAATGGTAATTATCTCTGCTGCCTCACAGCGAGGGTGTTCTGATCTGTGGTGGCAGCTGTGTGCTGGAGAGTGGCTGACCACTGCCACTGCTGTGTTGAGCTTGGAGATCAGCATCATGAGGACTGATACATATACGAAAATCAATATTGGTTTTTTTTCTTTCATCGATCTAAAAAAGTAGAGAGCGGCACTGCGAGGACAGGTAGATAACAGAGTAAAGGGAGAAAGGGATTTTAATCAGATGAACAGGGTGTTATCTGTCTAATGCAGGGATACTTTGATATAATGTTATCTTAGAAAATGTCAGAGGGATTCAGCACAGCTCAGCAGCTTAATGTTCAAATTCCACCACTCTAGTTTATGTGTGTGAATTAATGCTAAATGACGTGAAAAGAAAACAGACTTTTGTACAGACAGTGTAATGGCAAACTTAAAGACCTGGTCACTGGTATTCATGTGGTGCTTCACAGCAATTACTCACACTTTACAGCAGCAAAAACATCACTGTAGCGGGAATACCTTATGAAGAACATATACCAATGTTAAAGTACAAAATAAACATGAGTAATATTACATATCAACTATATGATATCAGAGATATGAGAAACATTAGAAATATGTTTAACTACAAAGTAAAGCAAGTGTTATATTACTTTTAAATGCAAAATTATTCAAATGACTTACATTCGATTGCACGCAAATGTAAATTATTTTCCTCTATGGCTCTAAAAAATAGGTCTAGGACAAACCATGTTAATTGATTGTTACACTGTGACCAAAGGAGGGTGCTGTGACTCAGCATATGGCTTTGCTGTTGGCATCTGAGAGCACAGATGCTTACAACCAGTAACTCAGGCCTGCAGACAGACAGACATCCTGTTCCTAAATGAATAAAACATTTTCCTGTGCTAATCTAGTGCTAATCTAATTTTCTCTCACTGATTGATGAAACACACCAACGTTGAGAAGTGTTTTGATTGACTGTGAAAAAAAATAGAAGCATAAATATGGAAACCTAGGACTTGTAGTGCTCAGCATGGCAACATACACACACGCATCTACTCACAAACACCCAAACAGGAACAGCATAGGCAAACAGCTAAAATGTTTGTCGCAGAAATCCTACTGTGATTCCCCCCAAAAAAGAGTGCTTATATTATCGTCACTAAACAAGAAGTTCTGCCAAGTAACATGGTTTCACAGTCTGTATTGGAGCAAAGCCTGTGCAGCCTGGCACTGTCCCTGCTTCTGCACACTGAACTGGATACCACATCAGATCCTTTTTGGCCAGAGGACAGTTTAATTACACGCTCACTCTCTTCACTGACTGCCTTGTGAATCTGATAATGAACACGTCACAGCTACCAGGAATCCAGCTGGTGTATCAACCACCTATTGGCATTAGCATTGGCATGGAGAGACTATATCCTGAATGCTGGTAAATGACAGTGGGGCATGTGTCGCTGCAGCTCCGCAGAGAGGTAATAGGGAGCCATTGGGGAGTTGCAGTCTGTTGATGCAGCTATACACATTCAACGCCGCTGCTTAAAGCAATCTAAGTGTAAATAAAAGGGCCAAGCCAAGACTGGAACCTGCAACTGCACTGGATTGCCAGAATGACTGACAGGTTTTTAATAGAGAACATCTGTATCCAAATTATGGTCATATTTTTTTTTTTTAATATGTAGCTGGAATTATCCAAATATACTTAAACACTGATCATCTGAATTGTATATATATATACATACAGAGAGTTTAAAAAGTAGTGTATAACTTCAACAAAAATATCAAAATATCAAATATCTATTACATTAAAAACTAGTGTCAAATGAGTTCACCCAGCGCTGATTAAGCCTATCAGATCAGCTCCACACGACTCTCTCTGTGTTTTTCAGTGTAGCAGTGTTTAGATCTTGGTGGAACCCTGGTGGAATTCCTGCACTGCACACAGGAAATAATTTGTTTTATGTCAAGACAGACAGAGCCAACAGCAACATTGTGCTAGTAAAGTGAGACGACTGCAAACATGTTAGAGAACGACACAAAGAAGCGCCCAAGGAAAGTTTCAAAGGTCAATTCTACTGCTCAAAAAAAGGTCATTCAGCAGGTTGGCGGGTGAAACTCTTCCTGGCACTGCTGCTGTATACACACAAATGCCCATTTTTACAAGAAGGGTGCAGCCTACAATTAATGTTGCAATATTGTTTTCACTAAAGATTGAACAGAGAGTTATAACATTAACAGCAACAAGTCACTCTAAGTTTTGCACTGCAGCTTTAATTCCAAACTTAAAGCTGTGCCACCGGAGAAAATCCTGAGCTCTCGAAGTAATGCCATTATCACCAACGTGGTGTAAATAGGCTGAGCAAAGATTTGCTCTCTCATCCTCCTCCTCTTCCTCCCATATATTTCAGACACTGGAATAGTGAACTTAGACTAAGATGGAGCAAGAGATAAGGTGACTATAACTGTGATTATTTAATTTGTTATTCTTATTTTGTTATTTCTTTCATTTTCTATGCACTCCAGTCAAATTCCTCAGCTCTACTCCGATCACATACCCTGGTATATACAGTAGAAGCTATTTTCTAAATTTTCATCCAAGTACCACCAGAGGAAGCTTGTGTACCATTGCTGGTACATGTACCCCAGTTTGAGAACCATGGTTCAATATGTACGGATTTGTCGGTGTAGTTTATATAGGTAAACTGACAGTTTAAAATAAATTTAAAAGTTAAAAACATTTCAAGATATCAGATTAATTATGCAACTTCACTGACTCTGAATTCGGATCAATTTTAATGACAAAAACAGTTGGAAGGAGTTAAGGTTAATCATGTTTTGTCTCAAATGTTATACGCATTTCCAGTTACTCAACAAAACATTAGCCTTAAACAATTAATGGGATCTGCCTCTTCCACCTTAAAATAAACATTTCTGGATCTTTCTGGATTTTACACCTTTAGAGCACTGCCACTGGCATTATCAGTCCACATGTAAGTGACACTTCATCATCTCAACTGGCGGTTTTGTGTCTTTTACCTACAAATTTTGTCTTAATTCTGAATTCTGCACTAATATTTTAGAGGGGTTAATTAAGAGTCTTTGTTTTATCCAGGCTGGTACAGTAAAAAATAAGCCCACAGCTTTACTGAAGGTCACATGATAGGCCCAAGTGACAATTGGCATTGTACTCTGATTGGAGACTTTCCAAGGTACATAGCAGTGAGACAACAGGCTAAGACCGAAATAGCAAACTGGACAGGTCGTGCATGTTTCGAGAGCATGACTGTTTGACGTTGGTTATGGTTGTGAACTGTTGCTGCAGCCTGTCATTGTTAATCACCTGGTGTGATCTGAACAGGGGGCGGATCTGAACTATATAGAGCTGAATCCATTTATAATCAGCCTGATATTCGTTGTTTCTGTTTGTGTCTCTGTGTAGGCTACAGTGGCCAGACGCTGACAGCTTCACTTATATTCCTTTGGAAAATAATGAGGAACAAATGACTTCTTGTTCATGCAGCCTGCACTAATCTGGTGATTATTTTATGGTGTGCTGTCCCATCGTCTCTCTGTCCAGGCCGTAGTGAGCAAGAGCAGTTGAGCACGACCTATAGTTTGTCCTGTGCTTCTCTTGATGGTTTTTAAAGGATTAGCTTCTTTTGATCTTG
Source organism: Brachirus orientalis (assembly GCA_016785285.1). NCBI lineage: Eukaryota > Metazoa > Chordata > Actinopteri > Pleuronectiformes > Soleidae > Brachirus > Brachirus orientalis. Next base: position 1,908,419 of record JAFBJR010000504.1, on the reverse strand, counting down.
CATTATTGTTTGCTGTCCTCTCTGTGAGCAACATTAATCTGTTGTGACATCAAAAGGTCTGCTAATGATCATCTGGTTCTAAAGCCTATCTGGGATCATACCATTTTACACTTAGATAATTTTAACTTTTAGTTTTGACATAAATAGGTTTTGTATCGTGATGCCTATCTATTATCATGCCATCTCAGTCTAAAGCCTGTTCAGAATTTATGCTGAAGGGAAACTTTTAAATGTATATAATTATCAAAAGATGGACTGGTTGGTTTCAACAGAAGTGGAATGTTTGTCATGCAGCTCTGCCAACCCAACAAATCATGATGACAGCCATTAAGGACGTTCCTTCCGACAATGGATTTGCCAAATCTCACCATTTGCCACTGACTTGTTTGGCTGCCACTTCTGTTACATGAGAGCCTCCCCTTTAAATACAACACCCTGACAGCTGCCCAGTAATATCTTTCAGTGTAAAGACAAAAGGATAAAACTAAGTCTATGAGATTACACATGACCGCAAAATAAAAATTTGAAATAAAATCTTAAAGAAATATCAAAAACAAAAATCTGTGTATAATATAGTATTTCAGTAACAGTTCAGCTTTATCTTCTTTTTATGTTTAATTTTTTTTTTACCCTTGTCTATTCATGGATAGGTTATATTTCATCCCCACATGTGACAAGACGTATAAAAAAATCAAAACGAGGTATTGCAGTATACTTAGCACATAAATCAAAATTCAATCCATACTCAGTGCACCCCACCATCCACCGTCCAAAACAAAAAACACAAAGCAGGCTGAGGAGAATTATACCTGTAAAACCATGTTTTTTTTAGGCTTGCAGGACTGTGGGCTGAAAAAGAACCACTCACTCCTCATTATATTAATTATAATTATGACTCCAGTCTCTCCTTTTTGTGAAGACATATGAATGGGTGCCATACTGTGATGAGATTAGTAACATTATCTTTGGTATAGTTTTGCATATTTTGTTGTTACACCTCATGCTACCAACACTTTTATGGAAAAAATATACACTTTTCATTCCCCAAAAACCTTCGTTATTCTTCAAACAAACAACAATGTTCTACTTCCTCCACTGTCATATCTCTGGGGATGTGACATGTGGGCATGTCAAATACAGTATGTGCTTGCAGATGTCCAAACAGATTAAAGGATTAAAACTGAATATTATTGGAAACCAAATGCTTTTGAACAAAAATCTTCTAAAATCTGAAGAAACTATATGTCAAGCATGACTGTTCAAGTCCACTTCATTCAAAATCACTTTGCAGATTAATTGAATGTTTATTTGAGTTATTTACACTCATGATTTTAAAACATACACAGCAAACACTTAACACATCACCCTGACTGCCACTATGTCTCCACTCAGCTGTGAGGATGGCAGCTTCACAAAGTGGTACTTAGTGTCACTCAGTGATTGCAAAATTGAATAATAATCAGGGATAATTGCAGTTCATCACACAGTATTCTGACATCATAATTTAAACAACTTCACTAGACCCCTTGTCCAGCAATCACCATTTTATTAAGCCCCTCCTCACTAATAGCCAGCACAGTTGAGTGAACAAGGTCAACAGTCGGAGATAAGGCAGGTCACTCTGGGTCACACTTATGTTGATGGAAATAGCCCAATTAGCAAAAGGTTCCAGGCTCGGCATATCAGCTGATATAGTGCTCTATCATTTATATCCATCATTCACTGTATGATGTATCACTCTCAACAGACTTTGTCTTAAATAGAAGCTCAAGGTCACATCCTTTTATAGTCTCCGCCTATTGTTGGCAGTCTGACTGGGCATGGAAGGGGGCTGGGGGTGAAGATGACACCTGTGGACAGTGGATAAAGGGACCCAGCCTGTAAAGGGTCACCTTCAGCTGCAGTGTGCCGGATCCCTCTGCTCTGTCAGTCCTCTCCTTCTGTCTCATCTCACAATGGCCCCTAAGAAGAAGGAAGAGCCCAAACCTGCAGCGCCAGTGGCCCCAAAACCACCAGAGCCTGAGCGTCCCAAGACCCCGGAATTTGACCCTACAACAGTGACGGTAAAATGACATCAATCAACAGTAATGTTATGCCAAAATAACAAATTGTAAAATCTATTAACCCTCTAAATTATGGATCATTATTTGAGACTGGAGATTACATTTAAATAATCTGTGTTCAGTGATTCTTTTTTACTGTTCAGTTTCTTTTCATGTTTCAAATTGATTGCTGCTGGTAGAGATGATATAGACGTGGCACTGTTTAAAGACCATTAGAGACCCCATGTGACCTAAACTTGTCAGTGCAAGCAGACAGGACTGGAGTGTCATTCTGGCTATTTGTACAAATTTAATACCATAATACAGATTTACAGAATAGCTGTTGAAGTTCAAATTTACAAAGACAAATTCTAACATATAGTTAAGGGAGCTGTAAATGTTGTTGAAGTTCAGAGGCATACAAGCTGATACCACATGTAGTGGAAAGATCTTCTGCTGACTTGGCCCCTTCTCAATGGATAAATGTTTTCCTTGTCGGACAAGCCACCATGTTACAATGGAGAGCGGTTAAAGCCACAAGATATAATTTTCATCATGTCAGTGAATGGCAGACCACCCACACTATTCCTCTGAGGGTAAAAATGGGTGGAAAAACCAAGAGGAAGAAAAATACAGATAATTAGATTCACAGTCATCCATCTTCAAGTGTGCTTAGATAAGTGTTTAGACAATATTTTTACAAAGATCCGTAGCGGGGATGAAGTTTGAAGACTTCCAGACATCAGACAAGAAAAGGAGGGCATTTTCTGACTGAAGTCCAAGAAACACATGGAGTATAAATAGTCAACATTTATCATGGGTATTCAGAATAATGATTATTATAGTTTTTAGACAGAATAATATAGTATAGTGGAGTACATTGCAGACTATAAGACTAAATAAACTGTCATACAAATACAGTTACACTAAATTGTATGCAACTGAAAGTAAATGAATTTTGTTAGACTGTCAGTGCTGATTATTATTATTTATTACTAAACACATGCCTATGCAAATATCCACCATATAAATCATCAGGTTGTGAATTACTGACCTCACTGGTATTTACAGTATCGAAGAATCTTTGACACATATTGTATCCAAAAATAAACACAAATGAATCCCATAGTAGCAATAAACCAGGGGATGTTTGGTCCAAGGTCACTGATAAATAATGTACTTTGAGAACAGATGCAGACTCTCACTCGATCTGCTGGTAAAATGAGGATCGAGGCAAAGCTGAGGTTCTAACCTGAAGTCAAACTGATTTACTCTACTGTCAATTATAATCATGATCAGAACCTTTTGAGTGAGCAGCACCATCTAATTTCACTGCTTGCTTTGTCTCTTTTCAGCTTGAATTCACCCCTGAGCAAATTGAGGGTAAGGTTGTTGTTGCTGTTATTGTTAGTCTTTTGTGTCGCATGGGCTGCTTTTTGTGCTAATTATAGTAGTAACAAACGATTGTGTGTGATCATGCTCTCCATCAGTGCGCGAGCAGTGTTCAACAACAGCTGATAATGACACGTGGTTTATGGATATGCTTTTATTTTGAGGTTAACGCATCCATCTGTTATTGCCTTTGAATGAGATACAAGTCTATTGAGTTTGTCTTTGCGTAATGTAGGCGCCAAGGGATGTCAGGATGCATCATTACTATACAGCCAGAATCTTCAAGGCCCCACTATCAATGATTTCAAATTAATGTGAAAGGAAAGGAAAGGAAAGGAAAGGAAAGGAAAGGAAAGGAAAGGAAAGGAAATGAAATGAAAGGAAAGGAAAGGAAAGGAAAGAATATTTTTATCATTATACAACCAAAATTATGAGATGGAGGATTAATCTGAGCCACTGCATCTGAGTGCTCCGCCACACAATGGACCTAACCTGACTGAATGTGTTTAACATTCATATGTGTTTTGAAGGAACAACCCACTATTTGTTTTTGTTCACAGATTTCAAGGATGCTTTCCAGCTGTTTGACAGGACTCCAACCAATGAGATGAAAATAACATACGCCCAGTGTGGTGACCTTATCAGGGCTTTGGGCCAGAATCCTACCAATGCAGAGATAATGCATGTCCTTGGAAAGCCCAAGCCTGAAGGTTAGTAGTATTCACATTAGTATACAGAGTTTCTGCCCCATTATCTGCATGATATCACTTTTCTTTAACTACAATGACACATTGAGATTAAAATCTTTTTTATTGTTTGGTATATAGCCAAGACAGGTTTAATTAGCAGCATTGCACGTGTAATTGGACCATGTTAACAACAAACGTAGCAGACAAAGAATAAAAGCACAAGGTAGCAGAAGTTGGGTATTGGTTCCTCAGTGGAATAAAGCAGCTGCAGCTAGCTTTGTGTTGGGTGCTGAGTCTGGTTCAGAGTTGGAATATATAATGAATATAACGAGAGGTTGAAGTAAATGTTAACACTGGTTTAAGAGTGAAGCTTTTTTGAGCTTCTGCCCTTTTCATCAATTCCATTTCCACAGACATGCAGACAAAGATGCTGGACTTTGAGCAGTTTCTTCCCATCCACCAACACATTTGCAGAGCCAAGGACCGTGGAACATTTGAGGACTTTGTGGAGGGTCTGAGGGTATTTGACAAGGAAGGGAACGGCACAGTCATGGGAGCTGAGCTCAGGCATGTTCTGGCAACACTTGGTGAGTTTAATACAGTTACTTCAAATTGATTTTACAAAGCTGCTGACAGTTGGACTACAAACTGAACTGACATTTTACGGGTGTCTTCCTCATGGACCACAGGTGAGAAGATGAGGGAGGACGAGGTGGAGCAGCTAATGCAAAACCAAGAGGATGCTAATGGATGCATTAACTATGAAGCTTTTGTAAAATACATTATGGCATCTTAAAAGGGGAACATGTTTTTTTTTTTTTACCTTAATGTCACTCTGGTGCTACATCACTCCTGCCTCACATCAAATCAATATGACTGAGTAACGAGCTAGACCCTGAGTTAGTTTTGGCTGAAGAGAGTACATTTCTGTAAATCCCATCTGCTCAAATCTGTATATTTCTCATTTCCATGTTTCATGAACTGATCTATATACAGTAACTCATCAACATTTCAAGTGTTTGAGTTGATGCGATGCACAAATGGCACATGCTGGTGTTAATTATAGGTCACGTTAAAAAAAGAAATAAATAAAATAAATCAGATGGAGTTGTCTTTTCATGAACGGTTCTCTAGCTTTGGTCAGTTGTCTGTATTCTCCACAGGTAAGCGTTTGCAGTGATGCAGTAAAAAAAAAAGAAAGGGGGAAAAAATGAAAGAGCACATTGCCAACAAAACTCAACTTTGGACATGCAGAAACAGAAAATTGTGAGCATGGGTGATTGATGGAATAAGAAAACAGGGAAAGACAAAAATAATTGAAGGAGCATGTTTGCAAAGGGACAAATCATAAGGAAAACAGAAGCAAAACTAGCTATTTCTACTCTTGAGAACTATAAAGATGCATTTTATTTTCTTGGAGCATAATTAGAAGTTATACATTATGAAAATAAAAACATTTTATTACTTTTTAACATTAATTTGTCTGTTCACTACTACTAGCTATAGTTGATATAGTGGTTGGAAATGCTTTAAAGTAATCTTGTGATCCTGACTTTATTATCCCATATAGACGTTGTTGCAACTACAGTGATTTTTGTTCTCTACAAGCACTGGGATGAAATGTATTCAAAAAAATCTGACTGCTGTGATTGCATCAAAAAACTAGTTAAGAAACGGGGGAAAAGGGTAACATTTCATATCCAGATCCAGTCAATCAATTTAATGGTGAGACAGTTGTATTTCATCTGTTTAGCCAGCAGAGAGAGCTGTCACTCAAGTAATTCTGCTGTGTCATGACTGAATAAGTGAGGAATCATTTCAGTTTGGTTGGGGTGTTTGGCTCATTCACTACAGATTCAAAGACCCAGTTGTTTTCAGTAACGATCAATAGTTGGTGTGACCACCTTTTACCTTTAACGTAAATTCTTGTAGGTGTACGCGCAGATTTTGAAAGAACCTGGCAGGCAGGCTGTTCCAAACATCTTGGGAGAACTAACCAGAGATGTAGACTGTCATAAATCCTTTAATCTTTATATAATCCCAGACAAACTCGATGATATTGAGATCAGGGCTCTGCGTGGGCCAGTTCTTAGTGACATTGGCTGCATGTTTTGAGGTTGTTGTCCTGTTGCAGAGTAAACTAGCAGCCAATCAGATGCCTCCCTGATGGTGTTGCATGATGGTTAACTATCTGCTTATATTTCTCAGTATTAAGGACACATTCAACCTGACCAAATCCACAAATCCATTTGAAGAAATGCAGCCCCAAACTTGCAAGGAACCTCCACCATGCTTCACTGTTGCATGTAGAGGGTCATTATTGTACTGTTCCCCAGCCTTTTGGGCAAATAAACTCCCTTCTCCTTCAGTTCTTAACTTTTCATACATACAGTAGTTGAGTCACTTGGCCTTTTCAGATTGAAGGTATGGATTTTTGGCTACAATACCCTGAAGACCATTATTGGCCATACATCTCTGCACTGCACAGTTGATGGGTTTACCCAAGCCCAACAGGTTTCTGTTACCCTGCGCTCAAGGATTTCAAAGGGAAGTAAATGATGTATCTTTCATCTTGCCACACTGTTTCCTTGGCAAAACCACTGCATCTCTTTGTGCTTCTTCAAAAGAGCTTGAACAGCACATCTTGAAAGCCCAGTATGTTTTGAAAGCTTTGCCTGGGACAGACATTGTTGATGTAGTATAACTAAACTACCTCGTGTCTTGTTCCTTTACTTAGTCTTGCCATGTGTACGACCTGTGACATGAAACCATCTTCTACAACCCAACCTACTGTATGTAGTAGAGTCTGGCTGTTCCTCACCCAGATTTAAGCTTCCTGCACAGCTGTTTCTGTTTCACTTAATGACTGTGTTTCAACCTACATGTGAAAATGATGATCATTAGCACCTGTTTGGTATAATTGGTTAATCATACACCTGACGTTAATCCTGCAACATCACTGACTTTGTGCAAGTGTACCTGAATGTGATGGATTTGGGTTGTCGCATGCTTGATTTTTTTAGTCTAAAGCAGTACTTTACAATGTTTGCACCTGTTTCCCAAATAACTTCCCCTCAAATCAGGAAAAAAAAAAGGAAAAAATGGATGGAAAAAAATAATAATAATCCTTTTGCACAAATGCGTACTATATAACTTGTTCAAAGTCTTCATTAGGCTACAGGAAGTGATGTTTACCCATAGAAACCATTCACTTAATATTTTATACACATATCCCTAAATCTAATTCCCATTTCATATCTCAGGGGGTGGGTTTGACCTGTACTTCAAATCTGCACAGCACTACTTTATTTATAATGACTGACCCACCTGCTTGTTAGAGGGTAATTTGGAAACAATTTCCCCATGCCATTTTAATTCCACACTAATATGACCTTCACCTTCACCACAAATAGCTTTTTAAGATCCTCTGCTTGGTTTGGCTGACCTTCATCACACCACCTAATCTTTGTCAGTCAGCTCCCCACTTCCAACCGGAGCCTGGCAATATATTCAGACATTCTTTGTGCAACTACTACAACAGTCAATTTCCCAATGGATGTCTAGAATGGCACCAATTGCTTGATATTTTGACTGAACTGCAGAGGTTAAGTAAACCAACTGCCTCGTAATGATATCATTACCTTACTTTGATTCCCGGTAAAGAGTAACGCTGTTTGCTCTTTAGCATTCTACCTTAGTGCAGTGATTTGTTTTTATAGGGAATGCACTATAATGCTCAAATAAAATGTCCTGCTTTTAAATTCTTTATTGCTTTGGCAACAATTTACTGGATTAAACAGACAGTGTATTCAGCAGTTGCCTTTTCTTTCTTTTGGAGTAAAGACTGAGATAAGAAATATATTTCTGTTGTCTCCTTTGTTTTCCAGCTCACCATATTTTCAGGTATTTTGGCTGCTTAATGCAAGCTATTATTTTATTAACAAAATTACCAATTAACAAGCTAGTTACACTGCATGTCCTAATCTATCCTTAAAATACAGTGGGAGATTCATTGATAATACTGTTTGATTAAGTTTATATGATACCAAGTAGTCTCAAACAGTGCTATACTGTACATTTTCTATCTTCTTATGTGGACACTTGGGCAAAGCCTCCAAAGAAACATCTGGATTCAGAGGATGACAAGTTAACAAGTGTTAAATAAGATGATGACTAAGTCATAATTAATATATCTGTAAAAATATTATTGTGGACAAGTATATCTTTTCTGAAATCTCTAAATTGTATATTACAAAAACCAAAACATGTCTCTTCACTAGTAAAAAAAAAGCATTAGGACTACAGTGGTAGCCTCAGGCTCTCATGCCAGTTATTTATTTTTAGCTGAGGTAATAGCTGGTGAAATGCAGTTCTATATAGACACGCGGGGGCTCAGGGCAATCCACAACAAAGAGCAGATGCTGCTTGCCTCTGGCATTGGTTCACTACAGAACATCTTATCTACTGTAATTTCTCTTGCTGTAGTCAAGACATTAATTGTCATAACATGCCTTTATTAGGCTGCATCAAAGTCTTGGTTAATTGTTTGGGGATAAATAACTCATCATGTCCTGGGGGTCCTGGGTACAAGCAGAAGTTTCTGCTCCACTTCACTCCAGCTCATCCTGAAACTGTCTACGTTCATATTATATAACTGTGAATGGCTTCTCTGTAGGACATCTGACCTTTTATCTGTAAAAAGTATATTTACATGCCACAGTGCAAGTGAAAAGTTAATTATTTGACTGAGTCATTGCTGTTTGTATCGTACAGCGTTTGTAGATGAGAGGGGTAAATAGCATATGATTCAGCCAAACAAAACCCGTTAATGGTAACACCTACCAAATGTCAAATTGCTAAGTGTGACTAAACATACTGTACCTCATATTCATCACTGATAAATAAATAATATATAAATAAATAACTGAAAAAATAAAATAAAATGAGACCTTTAACATGAAAATCCAAAGAGCCAAAAATGATGTCTTCATTTTACTTTAAATCCATACATTTCCTTTCACGTGTGCATGTACAAATATATATCAATACTGTAACACAGTGATACACTATTTACAGAGACATTAGATTGTTCTTTCCTTTTTTTTCCTTTTACAAATAAAATGCATTTCCTATTGTAAGGCAACATGGGTTACTTAATGTTTTCAAAAAAAAAAATCATATTTAATAATGCAGACTAAATGATGCAGAAAATAAAGAAATAAATAACATTGACGGGATTTGCTTCACAAAGCAATATAAATATGCAGACAAAAATTTTGTTAAATGGCGTTCGTCTCTTTGGTGAGTTTAAATAAATAATATAGTATAAGAATAAAATATCCCAAAGTTATTTAGTGGTGTACTTTCTGGAATTATGATGAGGCTGTGAGGGGTTGCAGTGTTACAGCTGCATAAGTCATGGCACTGGATTAGGAAATCTAATTATTTACATTTAAATCACACGATCAACATTTAATTTCAGTCCTCCAAAAAACCTTACAAAATACCAATATGGAAAATACATTTTCAGACAAAGCCTGATGGAAGTTTTAATGGTCTATACAACACTTAAAAACTTCACAGATCTCACAGAAATTCGACACGTTTTATTTCATTTTTTTTTTTCATCAACCTTAACACCGCAAAGCTGGAGCAGTTAATTAATCCCAGCAACCATTTTTTTTAAAAAATATAAACAGTTACATAAGAAACAAACATTAAAATAAATACAAAACATCCTCACATAAAACAGGATTATTACATTATTATTACACATTTAAAAATGGCTCATTATTTTGGGAAATATGTTTATTTACATTCCTGACAGGAGCTAAACGATTAGTTCCAGTCTGGTCCTGGAACCTTGCAATTTTACTTTCCTGCCATCCCTGGGAAATGTTTATATCTATAAACATGTCTATAAACATTTTGGAAAAATGTTATACATGCATTATACCAGCATTTGTACTCAAGTATTTGAGGCCAAATATTGACACAAAGGAGAGTTTGGTGGTGCAAAACACAGGTTGAGACCAAATGTCATAGTGTCACATTGGCATGTTTAAACACTGTCATCCTAACACTGTGTTTTAATGCTATGACATGTTCCGTTATTATAGATTTCATTTAGCAGTCTTATGAGGACGTGATCCTGTGGTTATTTTGTTTGTTTTTGTTTACCATGTTATAGAGAGGTTGTTGATAATATGAGAAAAATCGATTATCTTTTCCTTGCTTTAACCATGTGCTTTTTATGCCTAAACCTTAGTTTGCAGGGGAGTACAATGGCAACAGAAGCCTGGTGACTGGGTTGGAAGGTCACTAAACCTCTCATGTATGATTTGGTGAAGGTTTGAGATTAAGAGGTTAATGCATCATGAATCATAGTTTTTTTTTATTCTCTTTGTCCTTTTGAAAAAAGCAAAAGTCTTTTTGTTTGTCATTGGACAAGGACTGTATTACTGCATGAGCAGCCTGGGCAGATGTATGAGTTGGCATGTTGACCTGGTGAGGGCAAAGGTTTTGGGAAGTGATTGTACTGTATCCAGCAGCTTAGTTGTGACACTGATTACAAGGAAGCTGCTTAGGAGACAATATGAGCCATACCGTCTCATTCCTTTGAGGCTGTTCATCTAGCATCCTCAGGAAATTTAGTAGAATAACTGAATAAATTAAATTGATTAGTATGTTTACAATCTCTTAGGGAAAAAACAGGGCAAAATCGAACTACAGTATAAGGAAGTGGGAATAAATACTGTATATGGAAAACACAGCACAAGAGAGGAAATGTAGCTTGTGAATAGGTATATATAAATTATATAAAATTTTAATTTAATTATATAAAAAACACAGACTTAAATGAGAAGGCTCCTCTGATGAAACATATAAAGGCTCCATTAGAATGACTTTTTTGTTTGTATAAAATATGCATATTGATTAAAATATGCACCTGTTTGGACTGTGTTTTGGTGAATACTGCAGAGGGCACTAACTCCTTTAAGCTTATGCCTTTTCATCTGTATAGATTTTTCACATACTTTAACACAGGCAAACCATTTTCTTCATCAAAGCGTCGTTTCCAGCTGTCACTGTCATTGTTTTTCATATTATACACTAATAACTATGGTGGTCACAGCACATGAATGCTTCTTGGTCAAACTTTGTTTTCACTGTTGCATTTAGTAGTGTATAGTCACTTGCTGCAAAACCTGTAGGGATCATCTTGTTCCACTAATACCCAACAGGCAGTAAGATGACAGAATAAAAGCTGTAAGATCAGATGCTAGGACTTGTAGATGATTTGTCCCTTTTAACTATAATTTGGTCTCCACTATTTGGCATCTTTATGGCAATCTCTAGAAAATCCCGAACCCTCATGAGGATATCAATCCTCCAGGGAAGCTAATGACTTCATCTTACTTCATGTGCAGCTAGAGTATAGTTTAGGTTGATATTCAGCAAATTTGTGTCACCTTTCAATAAAATCAGTCTCTTCTGTTGATCACTTCCACATGTATACATGCCCTTTTTCCCATCACACGGCTGTGGTCTGTTTGATGCTGTGGAAGCTGATCCTGGTTGGAGATGTGGGGATGGACATTGCACGTGCAACTCGCACTCTGAGCGCGTGGTTGTCTTGCCAGCGGTGCCACCGTTTCCTTACAGCAGAACGTACCTTAAAACGTTGAGAATAGTGTTATAGTACTCACTGTCACTCTATCATATGTGTAGAAAAGATGTAATGCTACAACCTACTGTAGTTTGACACTGGACAACAGTGAGAATCATCTTATTACTTTGGTTGCTGTACTAAATTGAACGTATTAAACTTTAAAGACTGGGGGAGAGAATCAGTACTGAAGAGCACACAACAAACCAATTTACTATCCCTCCACTCAAAGAAAGGTCAGAGAGACAGAGGTGATACTTCAAATTTGAAAACTCATTATATGTGAACACTTAAAAATCAAAATGTCCTTTTTGCACCAACCTCTCTTTGAGCCACACAATCCCTTTTGCTAATTCAAATACTGATCTCACCTTAAAAAAAAATAAAAAAAAATAAATAAATAAAAAAAAAAAACACACACACACACACAAGGGCTGACTTAACTTCATGGTCCCTCATCAAATTAAAGACCTCTCCATCTTTGAGTTTTAATTACTAGAGGGCTAGGAGAGAAAGTTCCAAGAGTCCTTCATCTCTCATAACAACCAACAAATGTGTAATCATTTAATGGTACAGGGTTTTTTTCAAGCAAGTGAATATCCAGCATTTAATTATGCTTTATTTTAATTAGAACAAAAAGACAGAGCTCCCTTCGGGATGTTTGGTCACACTGTAAAAACCATCTCCAGAACGACGTGTGTGTTTTAATGAACACACAGTTTCAAATGTTCTCTCTCTTTTGAAGCTCCTCAGCTAATTCTTTAAACTATAATTGTAACTAGGAGGTTAGCTGGAATAACACATCACTGACCGATCACCTGCATTTGGATGGGTTTTTATTGAGACCATTCATAAATGAATGAAAATCATCATGAAACACTGATCATCTTTTTTGCAAAACGCCAGTGACTTACCTCTCCATTTAGAAAGCAATAAAACACAGACACGAAGAACCCCTGCAGAATAACGCACACACACACATATGGTTAGAAGTAATAAATGTCAGTGTTGGGTAATTGCACCTTAATTAGACTTCAGAGGATTCAGATGGTAAATGGACTGTATTTATATAGCGCTTTTCTTGCCTGTCTTCTACTAGAGGCATTTTACAGTGTGTGTCTGACATTGACAATGATGACACAGCATCAGGAGCAGTTGTTTTGCTGAGGGACACTTCAAATTACCGGGATGAGCCAGGAATCAAATCAGCAACCTTCTAATATCCTGAATCTGCCTCCCAAGTTATGCCCCAAGCCCCAAATAAATATTCCTTCTTAAACCTTGTCATGCAAAGTACAATTCTTAACTTAACTGTTAGGAAACTCTCCCTGAAATCCACTTTTCCTCTTTCCTCCTACTCAGCCTTTCATATAAGCACAGGAGATAGAAAGATTAAAAAGGGGGTTGGGGGTTGGGAAGAGGGCATGGAGCAGTAATAATGCCCACATGCCTCTGTAAATCCTGACAGCTCAGAGCACTAAATATGAGGCAGAGGGGCCATCTAATGTGTAAGCACAGCCAGGTATGCTAGTTCAAATAATCTTCCCACAAATAGCCTCATAACCTGCAAAGGCCTCCTGAAAGCCGTGACATGACTCAGCAGTGGAATGAAATCAGGATGAAATTAGTATGATTCACACCTGGCACCAGAACAACAGTGTGTACACATTTTCTAGGTCGGCATCAAAGTGCATCATTATTCTTATTCCCACCTGAAAAGACTGCAAAAAGGAGTTGAAATAGATGAAAATGATTTGTGAGATGTCATCCTCCCCCGGATTCACAAAAAACAGCATGTAGGTGATGCCCAGCAGAGGAAGCAAGACCAGCGTTGCTTTCACAGCCTTTCTGTGAAGACAAGGACGGAGCATTATTTATACAATGACTAATATAAGAACATGGATTTCATCTGAGTATAGCTGAGAAAACAAGCATGGCCCAGTGTCAGAGTGCCCAGTGTATACAGATATGCCACTGCTTTTGGTTCTTACATTTCTGCGTGGATACCACGTTCTGACAAAACACGATGCACCATGCCTTTATAAAAAGAGAGTTCATTTACTGAACATTACCAAAAACCCTTTATTAACTCATCAGGTGACATCAAATGTACACCATATGTACATAGAATAGTAAGTACATTTGACATAACCTCTAAATCTAATTCTGCACTTGTTAATGTTAAAGGTGCATAGTTTAAAAATAAGCCATTGCCAAAAGACTTCACACAATGCTGATTTAGCCCATCAGCTCCACACAGCTCAAAAATGGTGTCTTTTTGAATCTAATATTTCTCTGCAACATACCACACTGTGCACAGGAGGTGATTTGTTTTGCATCAAGACTGATGGGCTGCAGTATGACTGAAAATGCCAAGTGCCTGTGAAAGGGTTCAGAGGCTGATTTGCTTACAGTTCAAACAAAACTGGTATTTACTCAGAATTCTTCGGGAGGGGGGGGACAAGAGCTGTCCACTGTGGCGTTTTAATCCTGTTTGTATTATGTAAGTAGTAGAGAACATTTATTCATTTATTTTCTACTGCTTTATCTTCCGCATGAGGGTTGCGGGGTGAAAATCAAGTGCTGTGCCTATATATTTATATAGACATCGAGACAGACCAGAACTTTAAGAAAAACCACATCCTCTCTTATCAATTTCACTTCCTTGCTTTTTTTTTCATTTATATAGTTGTGCTAAAACCAGCAGCCTTTCAGAGGCACTATTATTCCTTCCTGTTTCAGTCAACAATGTCTGCCAAATCTTCCTTTTCCTGACTCACCTAATTAAATCTGCGTCACTCTCAACATATCTGCCATCCAGCCACCATTCATCTTTTTTCTAACCTACTTCATGCAGCATTTAGGCCTTGCAGTGTGATTGAATGGATGCCTTACAGAGTCAGGCAGATTTTGCTGCTTTCTGCTGAGGAGGAGTCTAACCTACTCCCCCCCCCCCCAACAACAACCATACATCTACCTCTTGTCTGAAAAGCCTAAATTGCAGCTGTCTGAACCGTAACGCCGTAAACACCACATAATCCCAAAATAATCCCTAAAGGAGAAAAACACACTTGACACGGCTAATAAAAGGCGAGAAATCAAACTCACAATTTTTTGCGCTCAGATGCACAACCTGACAACATAAAGTAGAACGGCGCGCACCTCACCTCTCACAAGCACACAGCAAATGTCTGCCATTACTCAGTCCTGTCAGACACATGAGGGGTTTTCCACCTCTGAAGATTACTGGTGGCACTAAATGAAATGGCCTCTTGCATGCAAGCACTGTAACTACCTTGTATTCAGACCAATTTGTTTGTCCAGATTTAAGAGAAATTGTAGCACAGGTGCAGTGTCTGCTTTAATGGATGCTGACTAGTATTGAAAGAAAGCACCATGCAACTTAATTTGTCCAAATTTCCTCGTCATTATTATTGGGTTCTTTGATCCCCAAATACCCTCTCTGTATAAAAATATTTCATGATGAAGATCATTGATTTGTATGTAATTAAGTCAGAATTTAAACTGTGACACTTTGGATTGGATTAGTCTGATTTGAAAATGGTTTACTTTGATGCTAAAAATGCATCTGTGATTTGCTGCATAAATTGCTCCTTTGAAGGGGGCAGACAGACGGAGAAGGAAGGTTAAATGATCACGGATGATTGTACTCACCTGTACTGTATCGTTTCAGAAGTAGTTGAAGCTCTGAGTTTTGTCATAAGAATCCTTACTATGTTGAAGAGGAAAACAAAGTTTATCTGAAAAAAAAAACAAAACAAACAAAAAAAAAAACAATAATTAATTTTCAACCCTGGTTCAGTCATTTTCAATGAAATACACCAACAGCAAATTCCTCCTGAGAACAGTTGTCTGATTAAATGATGGGAGGAGGAGGACATCACAAGTCACAGTCAGCACCTTTCTCAAAAAGACAGTGTCAGTAAAGCACACAAATCAGAGCTGGTCAGGACACGACTACATAATAGTATTCGCACGAACCTCGGTAGATACATTTCATCTTTCCATCTTTCAACCTGGCTGTAGGATGGAAATGGTTTCATTATAGAACCATTTTTCATTACAGGGCACAGGTTTTCTTCCATCAGTTCACACATATATATAAACAGACATTTGTGATTAATCTGATGAAAGTATAAACAAAAGGTAATAGATAATGTGAAAATAATGGCCGAGGGTAAATCCAAAGTGGCTCTCTTCTCATTGCACTTACCAGGAGCACGAGAATCACAGGTCCCTGATAAATATAATCCATATATTTTCCAGGTTCTTTGCCAAACCAACATCTGTTGACACAGGAAAATAAAGAATAATTTGCCTCTAATCACATACATTTTAGGAAAACATTATAAGAATTTGGCTGTAGATTTGAATACATACTGTTCATTTTCATAATACAGCTTTCCAATGGCCCAGGCTACAATAATAGGGAATGGTATACCTGTGAGTAAAAAAATTCCCAAAATCATTTTTTCACATGGTTTAATAGAAAGTTAACGCAATAATTTGTTAATTCAATAATTAATCACGTTCACTTAAGTTAAATGGTTTAAACTCATTCAATAAGATATGAGTTCATATCATTACTAGGTGAAGGGAAGGCACTTTAGCCATGGTTGACAACGGACAGAAATTGTTAGGGAAAACACGGCTCATCCTTTACCCCCTTATTTAGAAGAGAATGGCTGGTTGTGTTTTCATGGATGAGCGTTGTGACACGAAAATCTGTTTGTGTTTGGTCTGAATGCGCCTTTAAATTGGGCCGTTCTCTCTGATTGTCTATTAAACTTTTCACATCCATGCTCTCTGCCTGTTTTGAGAATTTGTCCTTTGTCCACTCCTCATAATGTCCCTGCCTGTTAGGGATCACTGCCCATTCTCTGACTTTGCCTACTCTTATTTAACCTTGAGTTTTTCATGTCATAATGAGCTTTAGGTCACTGGGTCATGTGACTTGTTTTTAAAAGAGATGACGGCTATTTACTCGATGGTAGAAAGTTAATTTACTCATGTCTGACCAGCTATATTAACTTCCATTAACTTCCATAAACCATAATCTTTGTCACAACAACTTTACGTTTTTGCATTATGTTTATTGCATTACTATGAATGGGTTGTTTTTGTATTTGTGTGGTCTGCATTTCTGCACTGTTTAGAAATTGTGCTGTGCCAGAACCTCCAGCCCATCGGGCCAGACAGACAGACAGACAGACAGACAGACGTTAAAAGGGGGAAAATGCTTTTGCAATATCTCACTGCAATACCCTGGAGTCCTGCAGTTCAAAGAACAGCTTTAAAAGAAGTAGCTGCGCCTAGAATCTCCATCTTACCATAGTGCTGACAAGATAATTGTGACTTAAAGTACACACACTGGATAACGTGACAGATATGGTCAGCCTTCTTCTCGTGGGTTTACTCCAGGTTCTCCGGCTTCCTCTCACATTCCAAAAACATTCAGATTTGGGGATTAAGCCAATTGGACACTCTAAGTTGACCATACGTGTGAATGTGAGAGTGGACGGCTGTTTGTCCCTATGTGTGGCCCTGTGATGGACTGGTGACCTGTCCAGGATGTACAGCGCTCCCCCCACGACCCTCATGTGGAGGATAAAGTGGTAGAAGATGAGTGGGTGACTGAACAGTTCACACCATTGATATTAAAGAACACAGTTCGAAACCTGTTTTGATTCCAGCCATCACTTTTCACATGGAGGATTCGGTCTGTACAACTTTCATTATTTCTTAATAAAGTCCAGTAAACAGTGTTGCAGTCTCAGTAAGATATTCCACGTTTCTCTGTGGTTTCCCAAATGCAGCAGTAATATAAAAACAACCCCCCCCCCAAAAAAAAATAAAAATAAAAAAAAATTCTCATAATCTTTTGTTTATGTGTGTAATTCATAGTATAATCTGTTGGAGCTAGTGCATTTTAAACAATTATATCTGATGGTAAATGGTAACAATTAAATTATAGATAGAAAATATAAGACATGATGTAGAGGTATAATATCTATGCCCTGGCATCTATTAATTTATTATTTATAAACTTATCTTTTGTTACCAATAGCTCACACTGTCTTCTCCTAAGAGCGAATCCAGTCAATAGTGTCATCTCTTTTTTATTTCCATTCTTGTGTTTAAAAAAGGTCATTTGTCATTTTGGTAAAATATATTTCTTAATGGCAGCATGTAAAGCAATCTTGCTGCCTAGACATGGAATATCAAGCTTCATTTAAGCTTCCTCGATCATAACTGAGTTAAGAAGGGATTTTGATAGGATTTTGTAGTCTGGACATGGCCAAAGTTTGTTTTTTTTTTCCTTCCTGTCACTGCAAATACAAGCAGAAAAGTGACATTTTCCACGCTTCATTGCTGCTCTGTTTTGCACCTGCATGCTTCAACAGCCTTCACTTATACGCTTTCATCTCAGCAATTTGTCTACTTAGGATTAGACTTGACATGACAATTTTGATTTAAAGGTTTTTAAACAATTATGGAATTACTACTGTTTTCAAATGGAATTTGCGCTCTAATCCATTCAGATCTAGTATCTTACATACAAGGTCTGTTGCTTTTATTAATATCATTATTCATCATTATTACATAGACCAATAGAGATTAGATGATGATAAATAGATGGTGATAGGATTATGAAATAAAATAAAATTATTACTGACGCAGGATTTTCAACAAACACCTTTAAACAGACATAGGGTGTAAACATCTCAAATGTAAAATTATAAAAAAAATAATGAATCTCCTAAAGAGCCTCTAAATTGACCTTAGAATTAACTTCAATTAACATCAACTTGAACTCAAAAAACCAAGAGATGGATGTAATGATAGAAAGAACATACTCACACCAGCCGACGAAAAGGAAGACCCACTTTCTGAGCTTATCAGTTGAGTAAGTCATTACAATGGCCGTGTGAAGGTAACACCCTTCGACAAACATCCAAAAAAAGTTTGTCACCACAAAGTAGTTGTATATTGTTGTGATTAATCGACACCAAGGCTGAAAAATAGAAAGGCAGGGACGTGAGGCAAAGTCATTAAACAGAAACATATTTAGTTACAAACTACTTTATTTGACTGATGTGAAGCATCTTTCTATTCTGAAATGGGCTCCCCCTGTTTCATAGCCCAGCAAGTGCCACTTGTCCATAGCACAGTACATGTGTGCCGTTACCTCGTTGCTCTCATGAATGTTGTGGTCAATCAACTGAAGCAAAAACCACATAACATTCCTCAGAATGAAGGTGGTGATCAAATTCCAGTGAATGATGTTTCGAAGACATCGTATGCTCCTAAAAGACAGGCCAAAGTTAGGAGACAGTTAATCATCAATCTTTCACAGACAACATGAGATTCCATATCACTGATGCCACATCTGTGTTGTGCATAACAGAGTTAAACCAGATATGGATTTCCTTTAGTTGAATTCACTAAACTATTCCATTTCACTGAATAACACACAGATACAGTCTGTATAATATTCACAAGACATGCAGGCTTGAAAATGCAATAAAATGTTTCTTTTATTTCCCCTGGAAAGATTATTGCTACACTATGCTGTCATCTTTTTGTTTCTTGACGGAGCTTCATGCTATTTACATATGTAAAAATAAAGTCAATAATTATCAAAACATGTGAAACAGACACTCGTTTACTCCATATTGAGTAGTGGTTAATGTTAGAACACTTTATCATGACATTACATTGGTTTTTTTTTTCTCCCTCCCCCTAGTTTGTGCTCTTCCCCTGATGATGGGGATGATGATAACTGTTATCAATGTTACTGATTTTTGAAATGCTCCAGGTCTCTATCTTCTTCTCTTTCCTCTCTTTGTAAATTCGATGTTTTGTTTGTAACTTGTTTCTGTTCTGCTCTTCCTGAAATTCTCCTATTTTTACCTGTACAGAAGCATTTGTGGAGTTTTTCCTCACTCGTGAGGGTCTAAGGATAGACGGTATCACTTGCTGTACAGACTGTAAAGGGGCAAATTGTGTTTGTGATGTTGGGGCTATATAAATAAAATTCAATAGATAAACATTCAAAATGAAAATCCCTTCCTCACATGAATATGCTGTGTGACAATGTCTTTTGACTAAATTATGTTGCGTTCTTTAATCTCCCAAAAGATTAATTTATGTGATTATTCTTTTTTCTTTTTTGTTATACTTATACATTTTCGTACCAGCTGGATCAAGTTGTCTCATGACTTAAGGCTCCTCATTGAAGAGCTATTAAAAAGTTACATAATTTAATTTGTTACTATTTTGTTGCAAAGAGTTATAGGTTTGATTGATGATCAGTAAATTGCCTACCCTGCAGAAATCAAACGAGCAGAGGGGGAAACATTGGGTAGATGTTGATTGCACCATAAAATCTAAAATGAATTACTTTGGGGGTTAAGAAATCAATGTTTGGTGTCAGAAGGAATATTGATGAAACTTGATTATACCGCACAGCTGAGGGTTGTCTCTCTGTGCTGTTACAGTGAATGTCATGTGTGCGCATGTCCTGTTAAAGCAGAACATTAAATTAGATATGAATTGTTGTGAAATACACATTATACCCATCGTAGCCTGAGTGCCTCAGCTGAACCATGCTACATATATCGAATCATTTGATATAAGTGAGTTAATGATAAACAATCCCAAACTGTTACGAGAATTTCCGTGATTTTCTTCAATGACTTCTCACGCATACAGAACACATTTAGATTGCTGCTATTTCTGTACTTGCCTTAAGCACAGGAAGAGAATGAAGGCCACAACCAGAGCTCCCACAGAGATGCAGTGGCCTAGGTAGTTGATGATCAGCGCTATTTTATAATGCACTGGATAATTCCTCTGAAAAGACAACACTTAAGTCATTTGACGGACGGATGCAAAAGAGAACAAAGACATGAGCTGAGGACAGCACAAATCTGTATGAAGACAAAAAACCCCCATCTCCCGTATCAAGGCTGCATTGTGTCGAGAGAGAGAGCGCTAATGTCTTTGACACACTTCAGATGTGGCTTAAAATGATCTGAGGGAAATAGAGCAAGACACAGAAATAAACGTGATCAGGAGACATGATATGACCTAATCAGGCTAAAGCTCCTCTCGCAATGCATCATTACTTTTATATACTGTTTCCTTAGGCTTTGTTAACAAAAGCACAAGCAAGACTGTACACGTGTGTATGTTAATTCATCCGGAAACGTTTACATTTAACATTTACAGTGTTTAAAAAAATGCATTGCGCAGTGATTGGTTTTCCCTGTGTGCCATTACAGTGCAATGATGTGACAATATATATGATGAGCCTTAATCTGGGATGATTAACGGATTGTGTAGAGAATACAAAACATGGCAAGACTGCATTGCCACACTAACCTTCTCCTCCAAAATAGGTTCACAATTGGAGTAATTGCTCTTCAACGCCCACATCCCATTTTCCAAGCACTCCCTATATGCACTCCCTTTAAGACAAGAGATAGGAAGAAGGCTGAAAAAAAAGTTTAATCATACTATTTTTAAATTAAAATTAAAAATAATTGGATACATGTTTAGAAAAAAACATCCATGCAATTTCTCCAGAGGTTAGTTCAAATCTAAGCACTACTTTTGCTTGAGTCGTACACTGCATAACAATGTAGCAACAGCAATATTTTCTTTGGTGGGGAAATGCAAATCCTCCTACTGTCAGTTTACTTGCATATCTTTTAAAGCCCAATTTCCATAATCAACTTTGAAGCAAACTTTTCATTCTGTAAGTCCTGACAGTGCTTTATTGGCTCTTTAGCACTGAAAGACTAGTTAGGAGCAATATGTCAGCAGTTATTTCCACCTCTTCTGCACACCACTCCACTGCCAAGACATTATATATTTGGGTTTTATATTATTATGCTTAAAGAAATAAAGAAAACTAAGAAAACAGTTAATTACATTGTTTTCAGACGTCATCACTGTTAGATTAGACTGTTAGACTGATAGAACACTGTTTTTAAATTAAATGGCTCTTTTGAATGTAGATTCGGCAAATCTTGCTATATTGTTATTTTAACAAACAATATTACCATCTGATGTGTACTACTGAAGGCATGTCACATTATTGTATTCAGATTATACCAGATTATTAGTTTAGTTCAACATCATTTGATAAACATTGCTGTCGGCTGCATACAACTCAAGTTCAATTGTCATCTGTCAAACATACAGTAGTATAGACCTTAATAACACATTATTATAATAATACATAACACAGTAACACACAGCATTACATATAACATAGAACATAACCAGATTGTTATGGTTTGTAACAGGACATGTATGGACCCAAACAGTGCAGAGACGGGACGGCTTTAAAAAAGGCAAAAGAGTGCATTTATTTAGAAAAGGGTGAGGAGACCAACAGGCTGGCTGAGCGAGGATCTCCCAGACAACTGTAAAAAAAGGAAACAAAATTTAGGACTTATTAAAAAATTTGACCTAAGGAGAGGCAAACAACTAGCTGACCGAAACGATCTGTACCACACAGGAAACATGACACGCTGACATCAGCCGCAGCAAAATCCCAGGCTTAAGAAGGCAGCAAAC
Organism: Brachirus orientalis; assembly: GCA_016785285.1. Taxonomy (NCBI): domain Eukaryota; kingdom Metazoa; phylum Chordata; class Actinopteri; order Pleuronectiformes; family Soleidae; genus Brachirus; species Brachirus orientalis. The sequence continues at coordinate 1,886,016 of JAFBJR010000504.1, read as the reverse complement.
AAATCAGGGGAATGCACAGCAGGTGTGTGGAGGGAGACTCTGCCAGCCGCCTGGTCAAGCCTCCTGAAAAGAAAACAGGCTGCACAGGAAGTAAGGGAATTTAACAAAATAAAAGGACAGGAAACAGTGAAACCGGACCCTGACACAGATTTACCACCTGGCAGCTCTATTCCTTTCACTGACTGATGCAGTTTCAGACTAAACAACAGACTGATAACATGCTGTTCATGTGCGAGGAAGTGCTTATACTCAGTCTGAAAGGATTACCCAGATGATGTTTCTGAGATGTCATAATCAAAATGCAAAGAAAACTTGCTGTTGCCTGTTTCCTTTAAGATTTGTGACCACAACTGCTTGCTCCAACTACTTGTGTCTGACAGTCCAGCACCTGGCCACTCCTGTGCATAAATGATTGCTAAAATGACAGTAATCTAAATGTGTCCATGGAGGACACCACACACGACTAATAACTTGAGTCCGTACGTTTCAACTACCATCAGTCACGAGTCATCAATTCTCAAACTTTAGGAGCTCAGCTTTTTGAATGCATTCTGTGGCTTTATTTCTTCTTGCACTGCTCGTGCATAATCAGAATGGCTGTTTAAGCAGAACAACTACAAGGTTTGTGTCTGCTTGTGACACATTACCTGGTATAAATGCCATGTACTGTATACTGCACATGCCAGTAATTAGGGAAAACAAGCAGCTATAAATGGAACAGCGTATCAGGGAAACTCAGTGCAGCTCATAGTAGCTGCATTTGATTTGTGCTATACGGAAAAAATGTTCTCAAGTCAAGTAAGTAGATATTGCAGAGATTCAGGCTGATATTTCCAGTGAGTGTTTGGCGCTCGCTGCTCTGCTGATGCTGATACATTTTGTTCCCTGGCTGATTGTGCTGCTGTCAGATTGACAGGGGAAGATGCACCTTGAGACTCCAGTTATGATTTTTGTTGTTCCTGATTTTGCAAAATCATCTGTCTCTTATCACAGCTAACTCACTGGCTGCTCACATCTCAGTGGCGGGGTTGAAGCTTTGCACATGAAGCCAAAGGCTTTTGTTGATTTCTTTCTTCTGAGCACAGACTGAGAATTCAGAATTGACTGTGGGGTCAGGACCTCAAGGTTAAAAATCACCCCAATTGAAAGGTCTCTCCCTATGTCAGACTTTCCTGCTTAATTATTATTTTCCATCACCTCCAGACTCCATTCTTCCTCAGTTGGATCCAGTCCAACTATTATTATTATCATTTCTAATTTTGCAACAATCTCAATACCACGCAATGTCACAAGATTTGTGCTGAGTCCTCATGAGGGATCTCACGGGACCCAATGTAGTCCTCTATTGTTGAGAGTGGGGTAAGATGGACTACCCGAAATATAAATCCTTCACCACAGGAACTATGAACATAATAGCAATGATTTCCCATCTAAGTGTAAGATTTGCCTGTAAGATCATCCATTCATTTCAGAAATGTCCTCTGCATTTAAATTCATATTACTTAAACTGTGCATTACATTTAACTTACAGCAATATGTGCCCCATTATATTATGGCTGGAGTTGTGCTTAAGAGGGAAAAACCCTCGTTTCACACAGAGCAGAGTGGTTACCCACTGGAGTGCAAAGTACTGTATATCCCTTGAGATGCAGTAAAACAGTAAATTGCAATATACTCTGAAGCACACACTGTTCATTCATTCAATCATTGCCTATCGCTTTATCCTCTGCATGAGGGTCGCGAGTGGTGCTGGGGCTAATCCCAGCTGACACAGGGTGAAAGGCGTGGGAAAACCTGGACAGGTAGCCAAAATTCCATTCACTCTATTACTCAGACCTGGGGTCAATTTAGAGTGTGCAGTCAACCTCTCTATGTTTTTGGACTGTGGGTAGAAACTGGGGAACCCAGAGAAAACCCACACATTGAAGGAACAGCCAAACTCCAAACAGAAAGATCCAAACCAGGATGTCAACTGTCAATCTTCTTGCTGTGAGGCAACAGTAACAGTCACCCGCTCCACCGTGTGGCCTGAAACACACAGTTTGTCTTGAATAAATACATGTACCTTGTGTGGTCCAGACTCCCATGTTAAGACAGCTCATCCAGGTACGAGCATTAACTCAGACAAATAAAGTAGAGAGTCACAGCACTCTACAGATTGTGCTGACAAGAAGTAATGGGTTTTTCAAAGCTCGGCTCCTCACACAATATTTGATATAACTTTGATAAGGTTGTCGAATACAAGAACTGCACAAACTACTCCTGATTCAAGCTGTCTTTGACACAATAATGGGCTTTATGAAAGGGATTCAGGATACATGTGAGAGCTAAATCACTTACAAGCCACTGATATTAACGGCTTCATGGATTGCCACATTTGTTTTGTTCATTATGCCCTTTATTGTATCTGCTCTCCAATAAAATTCTGAATTTCAAACCAGTGCTTTTCAAAACGACTTTTGCTATTTTTGTTTGAATGGAAAGATTTTAAAATATTTTATCTGCTGGCCAGTATTTAATGTACAAGTGCATTATGACAAAGGATGAAACATCAAATTGACGATTTGCTTTGTGGTTTATAACTTGTATAACAATGTTTACTTAAAGATAGCCCCCAAAAAGTAATCTACAAAGAGAGGTCAGCTTATGTGTTCACAAAAAAACCAGCCAGTTGTAAAACAGCTGTGGGAAACTGAGCTGCATTAGCAGAGCTTTGTGCTTTCTCAAGCTCAGTGAATGAGACATGGCATTATTGATTATAACGAGAATACTATAATGTTTATGTGACCTCTGCTTCATTGATGAGCACTTCCTGGAAGAAGGCGTGGAAAGTGCTTTCTACGTAATTATTTCAAAGGTGTGACTATATCCAACTTGATTTAACTGGTTGGAAATCAGACCAAAGTGATTCCAGTAAACCACCAAGCCAATATTTGTTTCCAGTCTAAAGTCCTTAAAGTACCTGTAAAGCAAATGTAGATTCCTGTCTTCACATATTATATATGTTAGAAAATAGAGGCTGAGAACAATTGAAAAAAATTACAATCGTGGAGCAAAGAATTAAAAAATACAAGTTCAACATAATACAATACTCAGTCATAATATCGAAAAAAAGACAGACATGAAGATATTTCACAACATTTCACAGTAAAAGTGTCTGTTTTGGTATGGAATGATGTATACTTGATAATAAAAACATATTTATGATGCAAAATAAATCTAAAACATCAAAAACACATAAATATAATGACATTAAAAAAATAATACAATTGTAAGACAGACAGTTTTATTACTTGTTGTGCAGGAAAACTCAGGGGTGAGTGCAAGTAAAATTATATTCACTATAGAAAATAAACAAAGCAAAGCAAAAGTGCAAAGGGGTTAAGTAAAAAAAAATAAATAAAAAAAACAACACAGACAACACAGCATAACAGGGAGCGGAACAGATCATCCAAAAAAGAACAAGGGAAAAGGGTGAGTATCTTATTCAGGAAGGGAGAGATAACTATTGACACAGGTGAAACTAACTAGGAAAAGGCAGGAAACCAGAAAAAGACAATAGGTAAGTATCAAAATAAAACTGGATGTGTGAAAATAAAGCAGGAAATCCACAAAAACATAACACCAGTTACTAAGACAAAAGTCAAACTCAAACCAAATGAGGAAACTGAAAGTCCAAATCAAAAAACACTAAAAATACATTAAAGGTCTGGATTAAGATCGTGACAAGTTTCTCTCCAGTATTCTGTTCAGGATTTTTTTAGGTGACCCTAGAAACATGGCTGGATGACACACTGGACACATAGATGTAAGTATGTTTGTGTTTGTTTGTGTGTGAACACCTGCCCAACTCTGCCTCTTACCAGGCTGTCCTGTCCCCTCACCAAAGAAAAAAAAACAAAAAAAACAATGTAAATGATTGTAACAATTTTCTAGAAAATTTCTAGATTACCTGTTACTGAATATAGTCGTTACAAACACTGATGAACAGCACAGTTTGCAGAGTTTTGGTGCTCGTTAAAGTGTATAAGTGTGTGAGATGAGAAAGGCTCAGAATATGCTTGTGACAGCAAATTTAATAATCGAAATAATCCAAGTATGTATGTATTTTATTATTTTACAGGGACTTCAAAACTCTTTTAAACCAACTTTATGTTATATCACAATGTTGCAGGGGTCGGACAACGCAACTGAAACACACGCCAAATTTAGTGTTGGAGGTTTCATGGCTAAATTTGACCAGCCTGGTGGCCAATCGTCGTTGATTGCACATTGCACCAGTAAGAGCAGAGTGTGAAGGTTCAATTAGCCAAGTCATAGCACAGTTTTGCTTAAAATATTGCAATGCACACAACATTATGAGTGACATATCAGAGTTCAAAAGAGGACAAATTGTTGGTGCACGTCTTGCTGGCGCATCTGTGACCAAGACAGCAAGTCTTTGTGATGTATCAAGAGCCACGGTAACCAGGGTGACGTCAGCCTACCACCAAGAAGGACCAACCACATCCAACAGGAGTAACTGTGGACGCAAGAGGAAGCTGTCTGAAAGGGATGTCCGAGTGCTAACCCGGATTGTATCCAGAATACATAAAACCACAGCTGCCCAACTCACTGCAGAATCAAATGTGCACCTCAACTCTCCTGTTTCCACCAAAACTGTCCGTCGGGAGCTCCACAGGGTCAATAACAACTGATATAAAACTAAATGAAATTGGAGTTAATATTACAGTGGCAGCACAAGGTGTTTCCCCAATAAAGTTCTCAGTCTCCCCAGGCAAATATCACACTGGGTTTGTCAAACAGGCTGTGACGGTGCAGAAATGTGGAGGGGAAGCATGTTGTGAGCTGTTCCACTGAGGCAGGAATAATTCAAGTCACTGGTGGGGAGCAGATTTCCCTCTATCCATCTGTGCATTTATGCAAAATGTAGCTATTCCTTTCACATTTTCTCCTGAGGGTGTATTATAATCACACTGTTAAAATAAAAAGTAACTTAATGAATCAGTCTCTGTCAAGGTTGGAAATGGGAGGACGTGCTAATAATGCTGTTGGCAAACTAACACTGACCACACTCCACTGGTGTAAATTGCACTTTAAGGTGATGGAAAAATGTGCAATTCTCAGCTGGAACACTATGTGCCAACATTGTTCACCTCCTCCACAGCCTACACTGCCAATCTTCTTGCTTTTTTGGAAGCACAATCAGGAACATGTTAACAATCCAAAGAAAATATTGTGTATTAGTTTATAAAATTGGAGGAAAACAGTCAATTGATTTATGGCATTGATTAGCTGTTAATGTATAACTGGTGCTTTTAGAAAGCAAAGTTTCAGCTATTAATTGTGAGACAACTTGGTAAATATCTTGTGCTGAGTTTGACCTGCTTCCTTGATTTCTGATTCTGTGTGTGAGACCAACCATAGCATCCACTACAGCAATGTCATAAGAATTCTGCAGTACAACCTTGTCACTTGAAGGTTGCGTAATCCTGCCTTTCTTTCTTTCTCTGGTGCTCTTTTGCTCTGGTGCTTTAGCTTGCAATCAGTATCTTTAATTCTGTTTTACTTTTATACCAGAAGACTTGTATCTGATTGGATGAACTCAAAACAACAACAACGCCAACAAGATAAACAGGATATGAGATACTGTTGGGCTAAAATGAAATACTTCAAAATCTCAGAGTCAAGTGATCAGAACAGCTCGTGCAAGTTGCACAGCTGAGCCAGCTGAAGCAGTGTTACCTTCAATGTGCATGAAATTGAATTTGAGCCATTTGCAGACAAAGTAAAGTAGGCCAAAGCATTACAGCACCGGGATCTCATGGCTCATTTCAGTCTGACACTTTATTTGGGCAGCAGGAACTGGAGCAACGCTGCCAAAAGATATACATGGAAATCAGAGGGCACGTAAGGACAGGAGGGCAGGTGGCAAGGGAATGCAGATAAAAGATGACAAAACAAGATTATTATGCATAAATAATGACATTTTCTGAAGACATCACTGTCATTCAAGCCCCTTGTGTTGATGTAATTGAGCAAAACTATCATTTTATTATTTTTTAAAGAGATATTTGACTTTTTTAACATCAATATTTATTAAACTAGGCTGCTGCTAGTATTAAACTAAGATTAAGCAGCAGCATTTTCCAAAAGCATTCTAATGTTCTCTCTTTGTAAAATAGAACGTTTTATTTTAAAAGCTGTAGGGGGGGAACATTGCATGTTTTGTTGACCACTTTGTTGTTTAAGTCTGTTAATGCTTTTCCTTAACTTTATTCTATCTAGTAAATTAAGTAAGGGGCAGCGAGAAGAAAACTCTTTGTCATTGATTTTAGTCTTTGTGGCCTTGATTAAATTTAACAAATTACCTCAGGTGATGTCACATGAGTCGCCATCCACTGGTGATAAAGACTAGGCATGTAGCCAATTACTCCTATCTGTCATTTTCTAAAGCAAAACTTTTCGATCAATAAATAAAGCATCTGAAGGAACATAAGAACTGGAAAATAAAGAGCATGTTTCTTCAAAGAAATAAGTCACGTCCTGAGACTGAGACGAGGGAACTCATTGCCCATGAAATGAAGGATGCACTAATCCTGGAGTTTGAGCAAATGGCCTACATGACAACGCACATGTGATGAAGGCCATGAAATGGAATAACTAGACCCACCTGCCTTCATGCGCATACTTCGTCTAGTCAAGGGTGAGTAATGCAAATTTTTTCCACTCGTGCAGGACCAAGTTTATTATTATAAACCATGACAAGGTCTCACATATTTGAGATTTATGAAATTCCACCTTACCCTCTTGATTGTTGATGCTAAAGACACTGGTTTAAGAAAGACAAGAAAAAACAAACTAATCTTGTCCCAAATTTTTAATTAACATGGATGGATGAACATCAGACCAATTTTCAACTGTCATTATTGAGCATTGTCCTAAAAAAGGATCTGTCTCAATCGCTGGGCCCTCCATAAAAGAGGATCACTTGTAGTATAGTATGTGGCCTTCTTAAAACTCTTACTACCTGAGGCAAAAGCAAGTTGGGTTATTGAGTTGTGTTAAGTGCACAAAAGAACCTTTCCATGAGCTGGATGACTGGTAAAAAAAAAAAAAGAAATACACCATCATAATTTTTCAGCACGGGTCACACGCCAAAGGGCTATTATCCATTTTATTTTCTTATTATTACCACTGCAAAGACAAAATAAGAGGGTGACAAAGTACTCTTTATTTAATCCACGTCTCCCACCGGAAGTCATTAACTACGTTGACTCGGATTAATGTGGATGCGTAGAGCTGCCAAGGGGAGAAATAAAATCGGACTCTCCTGAAAACAAGACGTTATAACAAGATTGTCCATGCTTCAGTTGTGCACAACAGCTCGTCATTACTGCTACAAAGTAAAGAGTCCCTCCACCATGTGAACGAACTTCAACCATCAATCAATAAAGTCGACTTAAAAGTCAAATCTGATCCTCATTATGACGACAAAACTATCTGTGGCACTTGTATGCTTCCATAGATTTGCTAATCTAACAGGTGGTTAACGTTCAATCATGGAGCGTTTCGCCTTCCTCTTGGGAAATAATCGTTATATCTAATCAATAATAATTCATTTTCAGATTTCTGACTCATTTCGAAAGAACAAATGATACACAGATTGTTGGTGGTATTATAATGAAAGTGTCTATTTTCGGGTAGCACACTGTTGCCTCACAGCAAGAAGGTCACTAGTTTGAATCCCAGTTGCCCCAAGGGCCTTTCTGTGTGGAGTTTGCATGTTCTCCCCCTTCACCAGCTTCTTCCCACATTTTCTTTTTTTGTATCTGAGTACATTAATTATTATGAGACCTATAGTACTGGCTGCTCACACCTTGTAGTTAAGTAAACGTATTCCTCTTAAATACGAAAAACTCTTTTGTCTGTTTTTCATATTCTGCTTCACTTTAATTTAGTTTTTGTTTATTGCCTTTGTTAAGTTGAATTGTACTGTGTCTATCCCATGTTCATCCTGAAGCTGGTGAGAGCAACAGAAGCATTGAACCATGCTGATTTCTCTGGAATACTATGTGAGTGTGTTTGTTTTTCTAAATTGCCACAATGTCCCAAACAATTTTTCAGCTGGCATCTTATTTCTAATTCCTTTGTTTGTATACATTTTTGTGTGAGAGCCACTGCCCTTGGCGTTTCTGGCTTAGATGAAAACGTGTCCTTTTCAAAAGGGCAAATGAAAACGTTTTTGTTTTTTTTCTTCTTCCCCGTACATTTTTCCTCAAATTATTATTTGGTTGAAAAGGAGATGCCCTTAACCTGTTTTGATTGCCTTCAAACTTTTCACGACACACCCTTTGAGAAAGGCACATTTACTGTAAATGACAAATAAATGTTGGAAGAAGATGTTCCCTCTGTCCTGAACAGAAGTGATAAAACTAGCTACAGTTTCCAAAAAAAATAGTCTCCAGTAAATGTAACCTGTCAACACTAATATGCCAAAATCCCCACGATAGAAAACAACTTTTTTTAGCCCTACTACTCCAAGTTTGATCAAACACACCATGGCAGGTAAACCACTGTCCTGTTCATGTCACATTCACTTGGTTACATGTTTTGTCAGTTGTGCTGATCCTTTCCAAGGCCAAAGGAAGTCCAAGGCTCTCTGGTATATCACATAGCCTGGATTACCTTTAATATGCCAATGCGTAATACAAATTACTTTATTGTAATGTTTAATTATTATCTTGAAAACCTTCAAGAAACTTGAAAAATACAACACTATGTGGGGTTTTTTTCCCTCCTTGAGGAGACACAGTTATACAGTTGACTCAGCAAGAACGCTTCGAAGCTGCTTTCTGTTTTATGATGTATTTAACAAAAGATTCATCATGTAAACTTCATGTCAAATTCCAGGCTGTCTGTCAAATTATGACTAAACCAACCAAGCAGAACAAGCAATGTTGCCAAAAGAAAAGGGAGGCAATCAATCAGACACATATGTATTGTATGTCATGCTGCCGTCTCCCACTGCTTCAAGTGCATGTGACCACGAGACATCTGCAAAGTGCCTATTGTTGTTATCTGCAGTAGTAGTATAATGATGACACCACACGAGTGGCAGTTAGCCATTCAACCCCACCCTCCCATCTGCATTTAAGTTTGTCTTTGTTGCATTTTAAGCTTTCCTAAACACCTGTCTCTGGTGACTTGGTGTAACGATGGATTACAAATGTTGAGGCTAATTTTATGCCTTTTACTGATTTTTGGACTATGTGAAACCACATCAGTAGAACCATTCAGCCATGGATGGAGAGTTTATACCCACTCTCAGCTGTTAGTATCACATGAGGATTCTCCCCGAGGACAGACTGCAGATCTACACTCAGATAAGACAGAAGTGGGGATGCAGAGCCTTTGTGCAACCTCTTCAGTGGTATTTGATGCGTCTCGGACATGTCAGATGAAGATTTATACATTTCCCCACAGACGAGAGAGAGGGAATCGATGTGATTGGCAATTCCATTACTCTTGAGATGGTTCATTACATTTCATAAATGATGTAATGTATCTTAGCATAATGTATGTATGTGATATGCTTTAATGCATATTTTAATGCATTATTCACTCAGGCCCCAAGGCAGAATTGTACTAATGATGGTTGTGAATTTAAATATGCTCTGGTAAAACATTGAACAAGCTGAGATGAAAGTGTGACTTAGCAAATATATATGTAATTTGGAGATTATTCTCAACAAAAGGATAATTTAAAAGGATACATTTAAATTTTAGTTTGGATGTCTATGGGATTGCTGTTCCCTCATCCTTGTATTCAATACTACTTGAGGTGTTGTGCAACAGTCTATTTTTTGAATGCTTAGAATTGGTACAGCAGGTGTTTTTGTGTTGTTCATTTTCACTGTAACTGTCCAAGCATTGAGGTGCATAGCATTCGAGTCCAAGACTAACTTATTATGAAGACAATAAAGTATATATCATATCATATATGCACAGACAGGGACACAGAGAGACGGTATATCCAGTCAATGTACACCTAATTGTCCTCTACAATTAAAGATGCAGGATAGTCTACATTTGTATATTTAAACATGGTTGTACATCTCAATTCCCTCTTCAACAAAGGCCCAGCTAATTTCATAAAACAATTATTTTCATTCTGTTAAATATTTTCATGATTAATTAAGTGATTACTTTGGTCCACATTTCAGTAGACAGGGTCCCTTTGGAAAAATGGGAAACTGGTAGAATCTGTCACAGTTTTATCTGTGGTGCTGACAGTCATGCAAAACAGCTCCACAGTCCTATTATTTTAGTGTGAACATGAGGTCTTATTGTGTGTATCCATGCCATGCATTTTAGTTATATTTGCAGTTATTTTACATAATTGTGTTCTTTGTGTTTGTGCTCTAAATTGCTTGTTTTTTTGTTGTTGTTTTTTTTTTTTTATTTAGTTTTTTTTTTTTAATTTGTAGCATAGCACTTTCATCTCCTCTAAACCAGTTCTGGGATTTTCTGCTAAAAAAATGCATCACACCATGAATTGCAATGACAGTGATTCAAGGTAACTCTCAGTCCATCTCCTCTTGTTAAGCAGGGACCAATGAACCTCGTTGTGCCTTGAGCAATGAGCACTGATGCAGACAGGCCAACAGAGCCAGAAGAAGAGATGCTGGGTGATCTTTTACTTACACCTGTGTCTCTAAATCTGCTGTTTGCGTTCGTGCTCTCATAACATACATGAAATTCTAACAAATAAAGAAATCCTGCTCTGTGTGTCTGTACTGTTTTTTTTTTTTTTTTTTACAGCATATCCAAATTCAACAGCTCCCCAAAGTAATTATTGCTGACAAAAAGACTATAACAATAAAATTGCTCAGGAAACTGCATTTATTGCAAGCCTGTTGTACACTGTCATTTTTTTTTTCTAGTTGTACCTAATTAAATGGCAGTTAAGTGACTGCATTTCTTTTTTTTAATTGCTGTTAGGTATCTTTTACATATTGGGTCTGTTATTGTTTTGAATTTCCTGACACAGCAGACATTATTATTATTCTGAATGGGCAATGTACTAGTAACCACTAGGCATGTGTGCCAGCATGTCTGCATCTGAGAACCTGTAATAGAACATTTCACGTAAAAAGTATACACACGCTGTCAAATCTTATAAACACTTATATAAAATGCAAAGCATCTCATTGTCATGAAAAAATGCCCCCAGAACCAACCAATTCATATGTATTCCCCCTGTGACTGGTACAGGATAACACCCCAGTGCAGAGCTCCCAGTCTGGCCAGATGAACACACTGTGTGTAAATCCCATTGAGCAAGGATCCAATAATCAATCGTCAGCCTCATTGTATTGTAACATGAAGCTTTGTTGATTGTCATACGCAAACAACGTCAAAGTCGGCACTGCACACACTGGTGCCCAAAATAAGTCACCAGCCAAGTTTGTAACCAGAAGTTTCATCTTATCAAAACAATAAGCAAAATTGCTGTCTACACTGACCAATGCATTTTCTGTCTATGTATTATTTGTTCAGTCTAATATACTGTAAGATACAAGTTTATAAATGTTGGTGGTATATGTGAAAGTTACTTACAAAAAGTTTCATAATTGGTCCAGTAGATCGTATCAGGCGGCATCCGCGACAGGCAGCACTGGCTGCATGTAGTCTCTATGGGGCAATCTTGCAAGAGTTTTGTCCGTGTTACTGCCATAAAAAAAGTGCTTGATTTCACCATCAAATGGTTTGGATTATTGTAAGAGTCTGGCAACATGACCGGAGCTGTAGTGTCACTCAAAGTCTTGCGGGACATGAGAGACTTTGAGACTATGAGAAGAAGACACTGGAAACATGTGTGAGTGAGAGTTGGAGAGAGGAGTGAGTAGTTGACCTTTGAAAGTAATGGTCACATATGCACCCACATTTATAAACATAGGGCCCAGGTCGAAAAAATAAGCAGAATTCTCTAACCCGCTGTGGTCTGCACTGAAGCATGTTGTTTTGTGTGTGTGTGTGCGTGTGTGTGTTTTGCTCCTCCAGTGGACATGCTCCCAGTGTTTCAGAGCAGAGAGTTGCTGGCTTAAGACGAGAGAAAGTAGCACGTTATAATTTATACATTTATTTATAAATTAATAAATTATAATTCTGTATGAATAATTTATAAATAATAAATACTCCCAATTGTAATCGACTAACTGTGTGTACTATCTAGTGGCTTAAGGAAGTGTGTGTCGAGCTATCATGCTGCAGCTAAGTATATGTGTGTGGATGCTGAGGCAGTGACGAGTGCAGCCAGTGGAGGCTGGTGCTGATTGGACCCCCAGGGGGGGGAATTGGTGTGCACTGGCTAGTGAAATGGTTGCCACACATGCTGACCTGAATTTGTTGACTTATTGTCTTATGGTGTTGTGGATCAAAAGTTACACTGCAGGAGAGGAGCACTTTCACAGGAGCACTTTCATGTAATTGCTGGATTCAATCGTTGGGGGGGGGGACAAAAAAGCTAGATTGGCAATAAGAACTGCTTGATTATTTGCAGGACACACTGGACAAGGGACATGGAAAAAAAAGTTGTGTTTTCAAAAGGGCCATTTTCATTGCTTTATAAGGAAAATGTATGATGCTATGCAAATCTTTAACTGGGGGAACTTCCACAGGTTACGAATGTTAACGTAGAAGAAGACACAGCAGTATTACACAAATTTAGACTTGAATTAAAATTTATTAGAAAACATTGTTGACTCAATAGAATATGCTAATCAGACAGTGAGTATGCTTTTGACAAAGGGAGAGATATTTTACACTGCTTGGCTATAAATATCCCTATCATCTTCAGGCACTAACACAATTATACCTCCTGCTATTCTACATTATGTTCATTTTACATTGGGTTAACTTTCCTTTGCTTTTGAACTAATTTGATAGGATATTTTCTACCGCTTTATCCACTAGGGGTCGCGGAGGGCGCTGGTGCCTATCTCCAGCTGACATAGGGCGAGAGGCAGGGTACACCCTGGACAGGTCGCCAGTCCATCACAAGGCCACACAGAGACAGACAACCACTCACTCTCACATTCATACCTACGGACAATTTAGAGTGTCCAATTAACCTAGTCCCCAAATCTGCATGTTTTTGGACTGTGGGAGGAAGCCGGAGTACCCGGTGAGAACCCACGCACCACGGGGAGAACATGCAAACTCCTTATAGGATATTTTTCCTTACCATAAATGTTGTAAATTAAATTTTCTCAGACACAAAGATCTTTTATGCACGTGTTTGGAAGTTTTTTCCCCACATATAATCAAAAAGACAAGATGCATACAGCTTTTTAAAAAGAATAACAGTGTACTTCGCCTGCCAATCCACTCTGTCGTTCTTTTTTTTTAATCTCCTCTTCTCAGATCCGAAATGATGTGTCAAAGCAACGTCCCCAGTATGCTTCCATCACCTCCCTGTACCTGATATAAATCGCAGCTCTGATATGCCTCCAACTTTATTAATCCTGATAAGGGAATCAATACCTTCTGTTGTGTGGAAAAAAGTAATCCTGACTTTGAGAAGTGTAAACCAGCGTGCTAAGAGGAAGTGTCCTATGTAACACTGATTGTGTAAAAAAAAAAAAAAAAAAAAAACAGGTGAGGAGAGTTTATCGGAGAGGAGATGTGATTAACTGAACGATTCCATCTACAGAGAAACCATTAAGGTGGCCATGGCTTGAGTTTGCAAAACTGGTTTTTCACTTTTGACATTCATCTGCTGCTGTGAACATCTTGTCTTACCTGAGGCTTAACAGAAAATACAAGAGAAGGGTGCAATAAAGAAGAGACAATGATTTACTTTGAACCACATGTAATAACTGTGTTTCAACTGTGGTGATGAGCATATCCTGTAAACCAGAGAACGGAATAAATATATGAAAAGGGCACTGGAAGGTTTAAAAATGCATAAACCTCTAAAGCCACTCAGTGCAGACATTAATATTTATATATGTTTGAAGAAATGGAAAAGACTTTATTGCTCTTTACCTAAGCAGGTCTGTTAAGCATTTGAAATAAAATCTGACATAAAATTTCCGTTATTTTTATTATAGGTATTTTAGAAAACCAGATGTCTCCCGGTGTTACAAATGAGAGAAGAAAGTACAAGGAGTCATCCTTTTATTGTTAAAGTGGCCACCCACCCTGGCACAGATACACCAAGGAGGAAAATGGAATACAATCCACTGTTGGTGCCATAGGTTTGACCCTAAATGACCAAAGCTGACTTAAAAAAATATATACTGTAAATGTTCCATTAGGTTTTTTAGTTTGTCAGTATACTGTAGCTTCATGTGAATAGCTTTTTTTTCATATTTAGTGTATATCTGTGGCTGCAGATGTGTGGTCACATTATGTGACCCAATCAAGACAGCCAAACGCCATATACTAAATAATATACTACTCCTCTTTAATTTAGTCCATTCAGTTGACTGAATACCATTTAAACTGTGCACGGTTTCCTCACAGAGTTTCACAGTGTTTATAGTAAAAGGTCAACTAGACCTAATGGTGCATTGCAACACTGCAAGATTCAACACAATTATCAAAATAGCATACAACACATGCTGGAGAAACCATCACATATTCACCACGCTAGGACAGACATAATTGGCCTACAGCACTAAGGATAAAATGTGAAACTTGCCAAGGGAATATGGAAAAGTAGTAATGCTTCTTTAAAGCATTACTGAGAGATGTCGCATTGATACCGCTCCTATATCTGCTGGAGACGGTTTTATCTTAACATAAAGTCTGGAAACATGTTGAAACAGCAACCCTGGTGGGAGACGTCCTGGAGTGTTGATATAATGAAGAACAGTGACAGAATTAAGGGACAGAAAATCTAGCTTGTTTTCATCGACACCTCAAATCTTCACCCCTTCTCAAACAGACAGAAGCATCAAAATGCCACCACAGTTGTTGATGAAAACAAGCTATTCTTTAACCCATCACTGTTCCTCATTATTCAGTCACAAATGGCGTTCATTCAGTCATTTAACCTTAAATATGAACTCTTGTTGGTATACAACTGTGTGAGTATACACACACATCATGCACCACAGTGGCTCTGACCCACTGACAAAAAGGGTATTATCAAGTCATGGGACTTGTAGACAAGAGCTTAAGTTCCAGTCGACTGTAGCCAATATGTGAAAAAAGCTGAAAAATACTTTATCTGACTGCAAAGTGTAAAATGGTAAAATTGTTCTGCATTATCTAATAAGAACAGGTGTTTGTGTATAGGCTCTCAGGTGAGTCACAAAAGCATTTAGAAGAAAATGCCACAGATAGACAGTTAAAAGTCACGGTTGCAAAAACAACTGCATCACAGTCCAGGCTATGATAAAGCAATGCTTTAGAAGAAATGGTCAGTATTTATAACGCTAAGTCTTGACACCCACTCAAAGACCTTAATGGTACAGTATATGCATTTACCCATTTACATGCACATGTATGAAATGTGAGCATCAGTGATTGATTGCAAATTAAAAGGAAAAGTATTAGGATTAGTAAGAAGCAAAATTGAATTCCAATTGCCAGAACTGGGTGACAACAGAAAGTGGATAGAAATACATCTAACAGGCAGGTCTACTTTGCCAGAAATCCTGTTTTCATCAGTCAGTCAAATAGAGCTGTGCAACTTCATGTAAGGCACCTATACATTAAACACATCTTTAACCAGATTGTGTCATTTAAATCCTCAGGCACAAATACTTTTTTGTTAATGAGCAAAGCAACACTTTTTAATATCATGCTTGAGTGCCATCAGCTAAATTCAAAGTGTTTATCATCAAGAATTTAGATTAAGGTCTAAAATGGGTAAAGATGACATTATTGAACAATAATTCCACTAATTACCTTTTCAATAAGTCGTGAGATTGAAGACCATAATGGCACTGCACCTTCTCTAACTGTGGGATCTATGAGAGGATACATCAACCAATCAGAGCAGTTCAGAATGGGAGGATGCACCAACTGTGCGGGTGTTCTACTAAAGATTTCAACAATAATTGTAATGAAACACTTAAGCATATTGAGGTGCAGGAGCCCAGAGCCCGGATTTTTTTTTTTTTTTTTTTTTGCCAGCTTATTCACCATAATTTTAATTTCACACGAAGATGTACATTGAGTACATTCAAGATTTCTCTATTCCTGGTAAAGTACTGTATGTCTTTGTGGAGTAATAGGCTGTCTTGTACCTTGAGATTCTAATACAAATGTGCAGAACAGGCAAAGCAAACCTATTTGAGCTCTCTCCAATATTAATTATCTTCTTTGCTTTGTGCATAACCACACGCATAGCACACTTGAGTTAATGAGTCACTGAAGTCCATTAATTTTAGAAGCAGCATTAATAATTTTACTCGGTAGACTCACAATATTGCCAGTTCTATCTGTGATGAATGTAATTTTTACTAACGACAGGCCAGGCTTCTTAAATAACTGTCATTTCTGGGTGGAATTGTCCTTCAGTAAAATCAATGTCCATCAGCCCTTCTTTCAATTTTTTTTTTCCTTTCAAAATATTATAAAAAGGGACGACTGGTAAATATAAGTGGACAGAGTAGCAAAGAAAATCATCTGAGCTTCTTTGATCCCCATCAAGTACATGTTGTAGCACTGGAGGTATTTGCTTAACAGAGGCAATTATCTGTTAAAAACCTCGGCAGTGGCAAACAGCGAGTTAGAGAACTCAGGCTGTCTGAGGAGATGCACTTAATCGGTCTCATTCAGTAAAATTTAAATTAATATTTTGCTGACAGGGAAATATCCAACATTTCTGGAATAGACTGTTCAGGGTATGACACTCTGAAAATGCAATCATGCAAAAGGCATTTATTTTGTTCCTTTCATTACAAATAAAAAAAAACATGTTTAGCTTTACCGAAACGTGAAATGAGGAATACATATTTCTGAGTCAGTTTTTTTTATTTCTGAGTCAGCCTCTAAATTGAAAAAAAAAAAAAAATCAATCAGGGCTGACTCACAATTATGTCACTGAAATTATAGATCTTATTACCCCTATCAGTTAACTGGTAGTAGAGGTCTGAGAGCTCCAAGTAGTTTGGCTGCTAATCATTGTGGATTGCTCATGTTTTTATGAACCACACTTACATTCCATAATGAAAAATACTTGTAAGCCAAAACTGCAAATCCAGAAATCCTGATTGTACATAAATTAATATAAATCAATAGCCCCCACACACCATCTGTTTAGACAAATTCATGGCACTGTCACTGTGTTCTCAGGTGCTGGAAAGAGTGATTTTTGTAATTAAAAAGGGAACAGAAAATCCATTAACATCTACATTACACCTCAGAGCTGCAATTTTCCTTTAATTTTTAATATTGTGATTTCCTTAATGACTGATCAAGTTTTTCAATAAGAGTCCTGCAACTAAAACTGCATTCATAAGACAAGCTTCTGCACACACACACACACACACAGTCATTGATGCACTACAAGAGAATGTGACAAGCCTTCTATTACTCAGCTGGATCAATTTTACCAAATAGTTCATTTGCTGCAGTCCCACTACATGTCATATCCTCTGCCTATCAAATTATCCATATGTGTGTGTCAACAAACGATGGGAAGGTGCTGACATCCACTGAAATGACAGCTTTTCACACCAAAACACGTCCAGCTAATACTTGGCAGCATCAGAACAAAGGGTAAATCAATGCAGTAAGAAGTGACTAGGCAGGCGGCATGGGTGTGTGTGTCTGTGTGTGTGTGGAGGGGTGTTAGTTGATAATGACTGTGCACCTGAGTCCATTACAAAGATAACAGCCTCAGGCACTCACACACTATCATCCTGAAGCATGACTTTCAGTTTACAGCGGGAGCTATTTTGCGATACTGCTTTGTTAAATTAATGCTGCTATTCAGATTTCCGAGTGTGACAACATGATTATCAGCCTGATGATTAACACTTGTGTTATGTAATATTAAAAGGTGTTGGTGTGATATGCAAAGGCTGATAAATGACACAGATTTGATTTTGAGTTCCTCAGTCTCTCAGATCATCAAAATAAAACCATAATGTTATCTTTTTTTTTATTGAAATCCTCAGAGAGTCATAGGAACTACAGAGCGCAGCAGTGCCAATTTATGGGGTGACAATGCTCTGTGTGATGACAGGTGTGGTTAAGGTAAAGCTAGAACTTCTGAACTCAATGCTGTATCCGATTATATTATTATTTCATGTTTGTGAATATTTGCTAACTGTCCGACAGTCCTGTTACTTTAAGTAAAGACAGCAACTTTACTTTAAAGCTCATCTACATGTTTGATTGACAGATGAATGAGCTTTTGCTAAAGACTGCGTCTTGTAATCCCATATACAGACAGCACAGAAGAAAGGCATGACACAAACAAAAATTATCTAAATTACTGAGACCATTGTCCACTCTGAAGGTTTTATTACAAGCTGTTTATATAAATAATGGAAAATTGACATGTTCTCACCACGGTTGGCCAATTATGACAATAACAGAAGGCAGCAAATGAAAAAGAAGAGAAATGCAACATTTAGGATACCAATTGCTATAAAACACTAAAAACAAACAAGTTTGGCCAATAATCTACACCTCATCAACTCACTATAAACAGCCAGCCATCACAGACAGTTCTGTGATTTTAGTAGCACTTAAATTCTGAACACTGTGTGACCACACAGACTTATTTTGACACAGCTGTTCCAGTGAACAGATGTGGAATAATACTGATAATCTGTGAAGTGAGGAAAAGGAACCAAAGAAAATCCCTCATTCATAAAATATACTTAAGGTCCTTAAGTTTACCCTTATATGAAATCAGTGCATTTGTTAGAAGATAATTTTTAGAACAAGCCACGTTTGAATAAGCCAAAAAAAAAAGAAAGAAAAAAAAAATAGAGTGAAAGAACAAAAACACATATTGATACTAATAAGAGCTTATTACAGTATCTTACTGGTTGTGTTGTACTTCACCCCGTTGATGTACTCAGGACAGGGTCTCTCCACAATGCTCCCTGTGCTGCTCCGTGGCCAGCAGGTTCCAATCTCATCAGTCGTGGCATTACAATATAAACCTTACACATAAATGAAGTAAAAATAAAAACGTCCATAAATCGTCCTTGAAACAATTAAAAACATCTGATAATATCGTATAAGAATTAGGAGGGAATCATTTCAGTTCTTACCATCAGCGCTCACCAAAGATAATGAAGCGTTTTCCAAAAAAGTGTCCTGAAGCGCATCTATCAAACTACAGTTAAGGTCCCCGAGCTCTCCCAGAATGATCTGATAGATGGTGGCGTCCATGGTGCGAGCGTTCCAGGTCTGAGAGGAGATGGACACAGCGCGCTCGCTCCGCGGTGGTCACGCGCCTGTGAATCTGAGCGACAAGCCGAGAGCCCAGCAGCGCGCGCCTGGCCAATCAGAGATGCGCATCCGCTCATCCATCCACTTGCTGCCACCG
The DNA here is from genome assembly GCA_016785285.1 of Brachirus orientalis. NCBI lineage: Eukaryota > Metazoa > Chordata > Actinopteri > Pleuronectiformes > Soleidae > Brachirus > Brachirus orientalis. The sequence goes on along the minus strand of JAFBJR010000504.1, from coordinate 1,866,485 downwards.
CTGCGTGAGTGACAGCCGACAAACAGAAGTGACAAGACCATACGCTTTGTCAGTCTGATATTTCACACCTGTCATATGTGTTGGGGGGGGCAGGCTGCTTTAACATGGGGAAAGTCAGAAAGGAAGTTATAACGTGGGGAATGTGGTATAATTATGAAGTTCAAGATATTTTAAAAGTGAGTCACATGATGTGCTGATAATAATTGGCATCTGTTGGAAAGAAAACATGCCTAAATTAAAATTAATGTTTTGTTCACATGACCTGCCCCTGGCTTACCACACTGGGTAAATGAAGGTTACTGTGGTCATTACAATTCACTTTTATTTGTATTTCACCAAATCATTAGGCATTTTAGAGACATAGCCTCATAAACATCTCAAAGAGGTTAAATGAAAATTAAATTAAAGGTGGTAGACTTGTTACGCATGGGCTATAGTATACATCTACATTTCACTTAACAGTCGGTGTAGTAGTTAGCACTCTTGCCTTTGCAAGAAGACCCAGGTTCCTCCCACTGTCCAAAAACATGCAGATTTGGGGGGATTAGGCAATTTGGACACTCCAATTATGAGGAGGATAAATCAGTAGAAGATGAGTGAGTGAGGTTAGCAAAACCACTAATTGTTTCCATCCTTAATGTTAATGTCTTTGCACATGTTTTAAGAAGCCTCACCACCATGGTGCATCTGGCATCACAAACCTCAAAGTTGGGGTGTAAGCAATATAATTTGGCATTATTGATAACAGTTCAACACAATACAAGTCAAGATAACTAAGCTCCTAAGCTCCATTTCCAACCTTTGGGAAATCTAACCTGTGTTGGGAGACCAATTGCACTTATCCCTTTGGAAACATTGCAATCTCAGCATTTGTAACTATTGCCTGTGCTGCACAGCAACATAAATGTGTTGAGTGGTTGTTAATCAAAGTGTGGTAAAATGAGACAGGGACCGATAAAGCCAGTAAAATTGCTACCCTGGGAAAATATCTGTCTACTTTGAATGTTCAAAACAAGCCAAGCACATTTACAAATCAAATTAAATATGTATTATACAGTCCAAAAATAAATGTTTGGGCTGAAGTTGAAACAGAAATTATTAATGGTACAACATACTAGGACACTAAGTATAAAATATAAAAAATAAAAAGGCTTAACAGGAGTGAGGCGGCGGGGATAAGCATCTCAGGCAGCATGCAATCAGAAGTGAGCCTTGGGAAAAAAGTTAAACAAGCAAAAAACATGAACATTGAGTAGACACTAGAATAAGTGATGCTCACAACATGTAATGATCTGGCAATCAGTGACAGCAGAGCCAGGGAATAAAAAGGCAGCACTGGTGAGTAGATTGAGAGTGGGTGCGTTTTATGATGCAGGTGAGCTGATTGCAGGAGGGAAGGGAGGAAGACACAGGTGGAGACAATGACAGGTGTTTTTTCCATTATACAGTTCTAGCACTACTCGGCCCTATTCAACTTGGTATCATGCAAGTGGTTTTCCATCCCTCCATAGTACCTCCTCAACACGGATGGGGTCGTAGACAGCAGTTTGGTCTTAGCCAAACTGCTGTGATTTTTATACACAACGCAAACATACAAACAATGGAGGACATGGAGGCGATTGTGTACTTGCTGATCGGTCCTTTTATGCCTCATGGGCTCGTTGTAACACTTACCAGTTTTCAAAATAGTGAGTTTGATTCTTGTGTTGGATGTCGCGCTCATGACTCTTCCAGTGACAACACTCTCTACCTGTAATTAGCCAGCAGTCTGTTGACGTCACATTTTAGTATTGGCTCAGCTCAATTAGAACCAAACCACAGCAGGTACCAAAAAAGTACTAGGTATTATCGCTAATGGAAAAGCAAAAAAATAAATAAAATCAGTAATTGGGTCAAGTCGAGCCAAGTAGTGCTAGAGCTGTATAATGAAAAAGCTTCATTAGATAACCTGACAAGACACCAATACAAAACTAAAGCAAGAACTACCCAGCAGCCCAGGTGTTCAGTCAAATAAAGCAGAATATAATCAATCTAAACAAAGAAAAACTGAAAACATGACAAACATTACAAGCCAGTTATAGCAAATTACCCTAATAAGCATATTAGATAGAAGGACAAAAGCAGCTAAATATAAATGAACTAAAGAAAAAGCAAAGCAAAATATAAACAGTACAAAAGGGCAAAACCATTAAACATTTTCAAGAAGTTAAAATGGCAAGTCAATTCAATACAAGTGGACAAAAGATAAGTATATAAATGCTAAAAAAATAAAAAATAAAAAAGCAGCTCTATAACCTTTTAACCTTGCAGGCAAATAGTCTGGACAGGACAAGCAACAGGCACAAACTGTTAAAGGGGAGGTAAAATTTTAAAAGCAAGTGAAGAACGCTAAAACTACTGCATATCTTAACATAAACTAACAGAAATCATCTGCTGTACCTATTAGAATAACCATAGAGGTCATTTTGACCATACATACATTATTTGCATATAACTTCAATAAATACATATGTAATGTGAATAAAGGTGATAATAAACATGAGGAAACAAACTGTAAATTCTAACTAGTGAGAAAATGTATTCATTGACAATAATGGAATCAGCTGTTGAAATTATGGAAACTTTTTTTTTTAATTTATAACAAAAGAAATTGTTTCTTAAACCTTGAAACAGATTAGCTCCTTAATACATTAAAATATGTATATCAAAGCCTTTTATAAACATTTATGAAAGCTGCCTGTACCAGAACTATCAAAACAGCAGAGCCAAAGCCTCTTGCACAGTCAGTCTCCTTTTTAATGATAATGTTATAGTTAATTTGATTTAGAATGACGCAAGCTCTGGTTGTTCACTAGCATAAATAAAACAATAAAACAACAGCAATAATTGCAGTGATGTGAATCTTCAAGGGGTGGGATCAATAGACCTGTTGCACCATCTATAATGCACACAGTCAAATTGGCCACTATGATCATTAAGTTAAGAAACTTTATTTTCATTATACAAAGTAAATTGCACAACAAAATTTTGAAGTCAGATGGAGGGTTGGTCAGAACTGCTGCGCGCCACCACACAATGGACCGAACCTGACCAAACATTCATACATGTTTATGATGGTGGGGGGAAACCGGAGAACCTTTTGTCATTTTTAAGATATAACATTAATAAATACACAAATTCAGGAAAAGTCAGACACCTATGGTTTCATATGTTCAATTTCAACAAAGTTGAAAATCTAAACGGGTCAAAGTTACCCCCTTGGTAGTTGTAATGTTAACAGCTCCAGCAACAGACCATGAGTGAAAGTGACAAACTGCACCGGTGCTTGATATACTGTCACTAATCAGGTGGGGGGAGCCTGTCTCCATGCTGCATTCAAGTCTGCCATGTTTAAGGGGTGTTCCTCATCAAATTAAAAAGGACAGAGTCTGAAAAAGAAATGGACAACAAAAGCACAACCAGTAGAATGTGTCATATATGAAGAGCTGGTGTTTCTGTCTTATATGAAGCAAGTGTGTCTGCCTCTACTTGTTTGATAGTGATGATCACTAAATTAGTATTTAATGAAATGGGGATGCGACTTGGGCCACACGGTTGGTGTAGTGGTTAGCACTCTTGCCTTTGCAGCAAGAGGTCCCGGGTTCTCCAGCTTCCTCCCACAGTCCAAAAACATGCAGATTTGGGGATTAGGCCAATTGGACACACTAAATTGCCTGTACGTGTGAATGCGAGAGTGAATGATTGTCTGTCTCTATGTGGCCCTGTGATGGACTGGTGATCTGTCCATGGTGTACAGCAGGGTGTACAGCAGGGTGTCAGCTGGAGTTAGGCACCAGCGCCCCCCCGCGACCCTCAGTGGATAAAGCGGTAGAAAATGAGTGAGAGAGTGGGATGCGACTCCACAATCAACTGTTATTCCCATGCAGAATCACACAGGACTAACTGTGTTGTTGTGTTGCAACAGGGAAGGAAAATGTACCCGCTTTCCTAATTTAACAGGTGAAAAGCTGACTGTTTTATACGGCCCGACACCGATGTACACACGGAGTCAATAGCTTTATTTACAGGTGCAAAATTTTCTTCATTCCAAAACGATTCATTCAAATTTGCAAGTTCATTATTTACGTTAAATCATTAAATCATCCGACCGTGGTAGTGTGCGTACACATGCATCAAGCGTTCAATGGACTATTTGACATACACAGCATTTTCTAATTTGTCATATTTGTCTGTTTGCATGGATCAGACACGTGATAGCACCAAACCAGGATAAACTGTTTACATGAACACCAATCCAAATGCAACTGGCATATACCAGCCCTCTGGTTCAGAACAAAATTTGTTTCCGAATGGGCTGTATCATTTCAGATCAGATCAGAATTTTCAAAATCATTTCGTAAACATGACATATTTTAATTCCCATTAATTGTGTCCGTATATACATAGCTATAGTCAACAACTAAAATGATCTGATTCACAATAATAGAATGGAAAAGATCTTGACTGTCATTATACAACCAATAGCACAGCATTAACAGTTTAGTTATGCTGAGTCAAATTAAATATAAGACAAGGCTGAAGGTCTAGTCAAAGTCTCCCTGTATGCATTGTGTGCTTCTGAGACACAACACAGCTCCACAAGGCTGGTTATCCTGAATATGTAAAAGGCATTTTAAACAGTGAGGAATTTCTCAGATGACTCCAGTGAGAAACACCTTAATTTGCAATGTTTTTTGTATGTTAGTTTTTTTTTTCCATCTGTAGCAAGGATGGACAAGAATGGGAGTTCTCAAAATAAAAAGCGTTCACCTTCAAACTCAATGGGCCCATTTGTGTTTTAAAATGTGAAAATCATTATGACCACATTGAAGTTTACTCCAGCACTTAACATTTTCCAAAATAAACTCCAACAAATTACATGGAGAGACTATCCTCTCTAACAGTTAACTGCCATGTCCACTTGAATGCAAGTCATTTATGAAGAGATTAGTTTAACAGTTTTAGCATGTGACACATAAGAACTACTTTATACTATAGTCCAATGCAAAATAAGTCACTGGAGGGAATAGATAAACAGTCAATATGGCTATTTGAGTCTGAAAGAGGATTTAATGAAGTTACTTCTCCCAACAGAAAATATATAGGATTGTCACAACAAGTGATGCAGTTACAGGGCATGCTGCATTTGATAACTGCTCATCTCACCCTTCCCTTCCAAGAATGTAGTGAAACATATGGTAGCCTTCAGTTATGTTACGACCCCAGGGTCGTGTGTTCCTTTTTCCTTGTATGTATGAGTCTGCATGTGAGTGTGTGATGGGTTGCAGGTGTGCATGTTGGATTAAATGACGTGTGTGAGTGTCTGGGTGGATCCTGAGAGCTGATCAGTCCTGCACAGGAGGATCCAATATAAGAGGCCTGATCATCCCAGCTGCAGTGGACATCCCACCACTCTCAGCCAGACTGCCAGCAGACATTTGTGTACTTGTTGTTAATAAACCTTTAAAATGGTTTGTTTAGTGTGTTACTGCTGGTTTTGTTGGGAGGTGGGAAGAGGGAGTCTCCACACTACAGTTGCGATCAGGTTTTCCCCTAGGCCTGGTTGCAACAGTTATCACAAAAAAACAAAAACAGTTGCCTATTAGTTTGTCCATTAAAAATGTGGTGTTTCAACATAGTAGCCTGCATGGAGAAGACTTGGTCCTGTTGTAAATATAAAGGGCTCAGTCTGGGGTAATGAAAAAATACCTACATTCCTACATTCAGGTGAATGCACATTCAGAAGTAATTATAATTATTTTATATTCCATTTCTGCCAAATGAAAATATTTTTCTCCTTCATCCTACAAGCTGCACCTTTAATGACAACTCCCGTGTGCCTTTATTCACCTCCTCAGGAGCATGAGGAGCCCAAGTCTGGCTGTTTACCGGATGAATTCAAGACATGACCTTTTCACAAGCCTCCACATGTAGCACTCCGTTTCATTTCACCACCATGTGCTTTCACATCATGTACAGACAGATCAGAGTCCAGCATCTGAATGTCGACTGTGATCAACAACGGCTATAATTGCCCCTTCCACACACCAAGAACTTAATGAATTCTTTCACAGCATCCACTCAGTCTGTACCACACCACTTTCAGTGTTTCTCGTGACATGAGAAATGCCTGATGATAGCCTTACTGTTTGTGATTTGGCAAACTGACCATGTGAAAATTGTTGGGGTAGGAAGCATGATTATTATTTGTATATATAGGATTCAAATCTCCAATGAACCATGGAGCACTAAAAAGCCATTTTCATGATGCAACATTTTTGCATACTGTTTGTATACAGCTCAGTGTGAGGGGCCCCTTTTCTGGCCTACACTCCACTCTAAAAATATCCCACCATCAATTATATGATTGATTAGACTATATCGTTCATTAATGATTGAACAGATGAATTGTGATTATAAATGCTTGGACTCAATGAGTAATAATATAATCAAGAGCCTTCACCCTGAGCAGCAGCTAGTTAAATCCCTCATGAGTCCAGATATTGGTGGAAATGGCAGTTGATGACTTGTTGAGACTGATGAGGGGTGAAGACTGATGATCCTGATTAATCTGTGAGGATTGAGTAGTGATGATAAGGGGGGTGGCGACTAATGAACTAAAAGACAGTGTCAAGATGATGCTGAGACCAGCTAGTGAACAACTGGCCTTTCATTAGTTCATGCAGGTCACTGTAGTCATATACCACAGCTGTAATCAGCTGACAGCCACCTCACTGCATCCTATCCAATCACAGCTACTTTCACACAAAGGTGGGCCTTTTAAATAATATTCTTCCCTCACTTTCTTGCTACACAAATGCTTACACCACCTCAGCCTCTTCCTTTCTAGAACTGAGTCTTATGGGCTCAGGCATTCAAAAAGTTTCTCAATGTCTTGCTTGGGCTCATACTTGTACCTGTCTTACTTTCTGTTTGGCTTCACAAGCCGCATGGATGCACGGCCAATCCACAGAGCATTTGCATTTCTTGCAATACATAGTTTAATTATGACAATAGTGATACTGACTAAAATTAAATTAAAGTGATTTTCCACCAGCATACAGACATACACGGTATGTTAGGCAGTCTGTTTAGGCTCTGTATTCATCTTTTATTCAGGTATATTCAAAATTCAATTTTTCATCAATATAAAGTACATATTTATACATATATATATAAATCAAAATCTTTTCATTAGCAGCAACTTTCCCTTCTTTGCATATATATGGTCCAGAGAGGTTGGAAGACTGTGGAGTGCTGGATTAGTTGCAATTAATTCATCATTCTCCTGTGTATGTCTTAGATACTTTGCTACTTCAACTGAGTGAATAAGGTACTGTTTAATTTAAACTCTCTGGAAAATGATATAGACCTATTTCAAACTCAAAATTGCACTCCTCTGAAAACTGAAAATGAATAATGTGTTTGATTAACCTATTGTGTCACTGTCTGGGGTTTCAGCTTAATAGAGAGTTGTAGTAAATAACATAATACAATTTTTACCTATGAGACATTTCAGGATATATGAAGTGCTCTTTATGCTTCAAGGTAATCTATACTCTTTGTTCACTGTGATCTTAGTGGACATTTTACCAGAAACCGAACATCAGATCTCAGAGTCTGAGCTTCCTGAGACCTCAGGGCTTTTAAACTAAATCCCACATAAACAACTAAACCGCAGCTTGTAATTGATTTTATGTGGGTTTTCTCATGGTGATTCTGAACTGAAGGGTGCACAGGGTTTTATCTAGAAATGTAAATTTAGGTTCCCAATAAAAAGCAAATATCTTCTAGCTGGATACACCAAGTGAGAAAATATTACTCTCGAGCATCACTGCTCTTTATTTGTGCTTTCAATATGGTTACAAATCAAAACAGTTATTTTGGCAGTAACACAATGAAAGCATTTCTTTCTATTCTATCTATTTATCCTTTCAGTCTTATTAACCTAATTCTTAGGCTTGGGTAGAAAGCTGACAGCTTCTAGGTCACATATACAACAAATTGTTCCGACCCAGAAAACAAATGTTGCTGTAAAATGATCAAGATTGTCAGTTTGTCTGGAAGAAATTATTAATAAGGCACAAAAGATGGGAATGAATACACAAAGAAGCTGCTACAAATGTACAGGTTTTGTTTTGTTTGAAAAGAGAAAAGTGACACAATGCACACAAATGAACAAGCCAGGGTTGTACATGCCAGGGTTGTACATGGGATAATTGCTGAATTTGAGAAGGATTACTGTCCTTACAAGCCACACATGTCACTACCACAGATTAGTTTGAGCAAGATGCTTTGGCTAAAAGCAGCTGCAGGTATGACATCTGACATTAGATGTCTTGCCAAAGGAGGTGTTATAATATAACTTGTGTATAAAAGTGAGCTGTTTTGCACATTTTTTTTTTTTTTGGTTGACAAAAGCTATGCCCAACAACAAAGAGGGAGAGAATCAGCAGGCTGGCTAAGTGTCAGAAGATCATGAAGGAGTGGCTCAGAGCAAGGGCAAAACAGGAAGAAACTTACTAGACAGACAACAGGCGGGGGGCCCTCCTCTAGATTCAAAGCAATTCACTAAATGAGACATAACAAAATAAAACCATCAGCTAAATACAACGAAAGGTCACTTGCAGTGATAACATATTGTGAAGAATACACAAAGCCACTGTACATTACATGTCATGGAGGACAGGATTTGATTAAGCACTAGCATGACTCCCCACAGGATAGAAGGACAAAATGATCTCATGAGTCAGCCCGATATGCTTTGCATAACTGCAGGGTATAGTGTGAGCTACTTACTGCACTCAGAGAAATGACAGCTGCTGAATAAATATCCTCCTGCACCATGGCACAGGCACTAAGGTGACTTAATCAGACTTATACACCATTTGACAGTGCAGCCTGGCATTCACATGCTGAGCTCTGCTCAGGTGGCACATGTGATAAGCCCTGCTCATTGTGCCCCCAGACGTGAGCAGTTGACTCAAGTCAGTCTATGTCCTGCTGCTGCCAGGAGCAACCTAACCCTCTGAGTCACTGTGCCACAAAACACTTGAAAATCATGCTGAACACATGCTCCTTGAAGGAAAACCTTTAACCACTCCACTCTGGAGTGAACTGAGTGGCACAGTCCTGGTTAACACCCCCCACACACACACACACACGCACATACACACACACACACACCCCGTTCACAAAAACTTCCCCACTAAATCAGTGTAAATGACCTTGCTGGCAACTGTACTACAATTCATTTTCTTACCTAAAAGAGCAGTTGTCAGCTGTATCTTTGTATATCTGCCTATATGGCAATGTGGTGCATTATCACAAGCAGAGAACTGTCTGTGCAGTATCAAGAGTAAATGGGAATCCCACAACATTTGCCAAACCTTATCATTACAGAGGGCTGCGCTCACACTGAGATGTATATCCTGCTGTTGCAATGTAGATAATATACAACACTGATGCTGGCTTTGTGTCTATCACCCTGAGTATAGATACATTCTGTTAGCAAATAGAAGAAAACAGGATTCAACCCACCTGATCTGAATAAAATTGGTGCTCAATATTTTACAATAGATAAATAGATAGGTTGTTAGCATGTTCTAAGTAAATTGTGGCATGCAGTCATTGTGTAATATATTATGAAAATTACAATTATAAATTTTACCTATAAGGTAAAGGAAATTATCATGCTATGTGTGTGGGATAGGATGTTGGACATATTCAGCACCCAATGCATAGAGACAAGCTCAAGCCTTAACATTAATCACGACTGATGTGTTTATTTGTGTCTATTCGTGTGCGTGTGTGTGTGCATACTCCTGTGAGTCTAGGTATATGCATTTCATTTCTTTTCTGCTGCGAGGACAATGTACTTTTGTGTTGTTTTTGTAAAGTGGGGCTCAAGTAGATGATCTGAAGTGACTGTTGGCAGTGTGGCTTATTGACCCACTGAGACTCCAGAATGTGAGTTATACTGTAGGTCTATTCAGGTGAAGATGAGGAAAGACATGTCAAATGCACTTAATGAGCAAGTCGAGGCAAGGGAAAGAGAAGGGGAAGCCAGTAATGCAGCAGTCTGAATGCCGACAGCTAAACACCAACAACCAACAAACAAACAAACAGCAGTTTTGTCTAAAGCCTTTGTCTTAGAGTTCTGGACAGAGTCTGAATACATCTTTGTCCTGCTCTGTGGTATTCATTGTGAAATAAATCCTGTCACACTATCTGGCTTGTAGACAACATAGATTGCTATTTGCAATCAGGCTCTGGTCTCAGCAGTCTTCATGTATAGTTTATTGAAAACACAATCTGTACAACTAATTATGCCAAACTTGTGCTTCAGGAATGACGTGAGTATGTTGTTTGAAATATGTCACTAAGGACCCTGGGTCACCTGGGGGGATTCTAATATTAACAGCATCCCTGAAACTTATTCTGTGTTTCTAAGAAAACTCTTTGGCCAGTGGCTCAGATGAAGTATTTAACACATTGTTTTGGGTTTTATCTGTCCCCTACAGCTCAGGCAGCATAGAAACCCACACATAAAGACATGAGATAATACATTGGTGATTAGACCCTGTTGTGATACTATAAATTTGAATTAAAGTTTCATCGTAAGTCATGCAAAATTACCCCCTGGTGCCCAAAAACTCTAGGTGGTGAAAAAGCAATGAATAAAACTTGATAAATGTGTTGATACAGGAGTGAATCCAACCGTTTCTCTGAAATTACAATGGTTTTTTCCCCTGAGCAAGTGAAAGCCAAAGACTGCTGATTTTTTTTTAAATGCTATTGTAATTAAAGCTGTAAAGCATACATTTTAAATATAATCATATGTCTGCTACTTTTAGACCATTGAGAGATGAGTTCACACAATGCTGATTGAGCGTACCTGTTATAGACTGTATACAAAGTTGCAATCAAAATGATTTAATCCCCACTGCAAATTAGATTGTTGGCAAAATGTGCAAATTAGCAGCTGTTTGCAGTAAAAAAAAAATCAAACAAGAACAATCTCGGTAGCTCAACACAACTAATGTTACAAGTGGTTTCTCCAAATTCAACACAAAATGACACTTTTAATGACGACTGCAGCATCAAAATTATTTAACCCCTTCATGACAAGCATCTTTAGTACTTAGTAGAGCACCCTTTGCTGTTCTGACTTGCTGCAAATGTGATATATAGCCAGACACCAGCTTATGGCAGCGTTCCTGAGGAATCCTAGTCCATTCCTCATGGGCAAAGGCCTCTACTTCAGTAATATTCTTGGGTTTGTGTGCTGCAACCACCTTTTCCAAATCCCACCAGAGATTTTCAAAGGGGTTCAAGTCAAGTGACTGTGAAGTTCACTCTAGTATCTTCGAGGAATTTTTCTAAAACCAAGCCTTGGTGAACTTTGAAGTATTTGAAGAAGGGATCATTGTCCTATTGGAAGGTCCAATGATGTCAGAGCTTCAGCTTCCTCACAGGCAACATGATATTTTCTCCCAGGATTTCCTGATATTTGATTAAATCCATCTTGCCCTCCACACACTGCAGGTTTCCAGTGCCAGGAAGTGAAGCAACTGCAGAGCATCACTGAGTCACCGCCATGCTTCATTGTAGGCAGGGTGTTCTTTTCTGAGGATGCTTCCTTCTTCCTCCTCTTCCAGACATACTTCTGATCCATTGGCTCAAAAAAGTTTTACTTTTGTTTTATTGCGCTACAGAACAGAATCCCAAAACCTCTCAAGCTTATTTATATAGTTTTAAACAAATTGGAGGTGAGTTTTCTTGTTCTTTTGGGTCAGTGGTGGTGTACATCTTGGAGGTCGAGCATGGAGCCATTCAGAGTTTAGTGTGCGCCTTACTGCAGAAACTGAAACCTCAGTGTTTGCTGCCACCAACTCCTGCTGTAGGTCTTTTGCAGTCAGTTGAGGGTTTTTGACCGCCTGCCTCCTCAGGACTCTGGTAGCAGGAGTTGATATCTTCCTCTTTCTGCCACATCCAAGCAGAGTAGCCAGTGTCCGTTCAACTTTAAACATGCAAACGATGCTTCTACAAGCTAACTGTATCTCTAGGAACAACAGTGCCTTTGTTATCTTTTTGTATCCTTTTGTCTTGACTTAGCCATATTTCTAACATGCAATCAAACATCACTGTCAACAATCCAGGTATTTGCAGTGATCTATCTCAAGCCCACCTGGGGTTGTATCATTTTTGAAACTGCAGTAGCCTTCGAAAGCAGAATTAAGTGTTGAATGTGGTCATAACCCTAAAATTTGCTATTTTAAAATTTAAAATGCAGGGGGGGTTGAATGATTTTGATTGCAACTGTATAATGTGAGTGCATGAACCAGTTTCATTGCTGCACACAACACAGTACTGACAAAAATGAATGTTCCAAAGGCTGCACATAACTTTTTTTTTGTATGAAATTATCACTTGATGCATTTTACAAAGCATATCTGGCAGTGTAAATTAAGCTTTGTTTCATTTACAGAATGCTTTCTAATTTTATAGCCACGTGTGTGATGATCAGAATGATCGGTAGACGTCACTGAACCCAAAAATGCGGAAGTCCAAGTAAAGGTGAAAAAAGAAGAGAAGAGAATTTATTCCACACTTAAAAAGGAAAAAATAACTTCAGCCAACAAAAAACTAACTAATGGAGCTGAGCTGACTGGCTTATCAAAAGAAATTAAATTTCTTAAACAATACCTCCCAGGCTGGAGTTGATGCTCTTCGATTGGTATATTGCATAATTAGAAAAGTGCCACTCTGGGTTGCTTCTGTGAACCGCCATGTCAGACATCACTGTAGGTTGCAGGAATACGCTGATCGCAGCCACTTTATTTCCCAGGGGCTCATTCTTTTCAAGCTTTCGAGCTCCATCAAAATATTGCGTGTTAGACTGACGCCTTTGTGAAATCACCTGAAAATGAGCACTGTCTAGTCCGAGGTCACTGTTTTAACAAGACGATGCTACAGTACCTTAAAGGATGTCAATCCCTCAGCCTGAAATTAGCCTCTCATATATGATGTGGTGCACCATAACTCATCAGATAAGATGACACGAAATATAATCGCCAACAACCTTTTTTTATGTCGATGACTAAACTGCACCAATGTTTTTTGTTAAGAAAAGACTGAAATGTTTTGACAAAAAAACTTGACTACCTTGATATCTACCTTGAGCTCTCTTTCGACTGATACTAGACTAAAATGACATGACTTTTAGGTGACTAAAATGTGACTAACAAGTACTGTATTTGATTAAATAAGACAAAAAATTAAAAAGGAAGAAACAAGACTAAGACTAAAAATGGGTGACAAAGTTAACACTATATCACTGCTGTATGACAGCAAAGCCAGACATACTCAACATTCACTTTACCTGAAATGTTGTGTATATATGAAACTAGAAGATTATCATCCCACTGCAGTGTTTTAATCTGGAGACATTTTTGCACAGTAGATTATATGTTATCATTAGTGACTGGCAAACAAAAGACACTGATGGATTAGACTTCTCTTCATGTTTTCCCTTGTACATTAACAGATTTGTAACAACATAAATATGTATGTTAATCCTCTTTTCTGCTGAAAAGAGCTTCTTGCTTTAATTTGAAAGCAGGGAAAGTTGTGAATCTACTTAAACAAAAACAGTAATAACACCCCCCTCCCCCCGCTTGGTCTGTCCCGGAGCCATAAACAAGTGCTTGTTACTTAGGAACTCTTTTACATGAACACCCTGCAGCAAACAAAGGAAGAAGAGTTGAGTGCAAAATTTTAACAGTAGTTGACTGCAGCATTAGCACAGAATCACAGTTGACTGCAGCATTAGCACAGAATCACAGAACCTAATGACTTTCATCTTTAATTCAATCAGAAATCCACATGCATGTTCTTTTTGTTCTTTTTCAGGAGGAGATCCACTCACATACCTGTCACAAGACAATCATGTCAAAAGCAAACATGTATGTAATGCCATGTATTAGTGTGTGCAAAATGTCAGAAATGCTATAAAACCTACCATGTGCAAAAGTCACCAGCAGTGGAATTCCCCTATATTACAAGGAGACATGATGCATTGGTTTATGTGAAATTAGACAATGATTTATTTTGCGGTATTGTTTTAATCATTATAGCTTGGAAATGACAAAGTAGCAGTCTGAACGATATTAAATAAGTCACTAAGTGCACAAATTGCACAAATAACATTTTTATGTATAAAAAAACTTGAAAAAATGTGTTTATATTATATTATTAATCCAGGCATACATTAAAAGTGGCAAAGACAATAGAGCTCCTATCATCGAATAGTCACAGTAATGTGTTGTCCGAAAGCTTCTCACTTTCTATCATAGATCAAAAATGCAATTCCAAAACAAACTTTAATTTTTGATTCTCCAAGAGGAGCAGCCACAGTGAACTGGTAAGAAAAGAGCCACAGGCGACAGGATGCCACCTCCACCTTTCTCGGCGAGGTAATGTACTTCTCTCAGTGTGCCCTGCTGTTTGCAGACTCATGCCCTGTACTGCATAAAATCAGAACACAGTTGATAACAAAAGGCCAATTAGTGCTTTCTTTATTTTTCTCCTACCCCAGAACTGACCTGTGTGCGACCAAGGATATGATATAAATTGAATAGGGATTAAGGGGATAATACATACAGCACGTGTTGGCTTTTGTTGATATATGGATATGAAAATGGAATAGCCTCTATCTCCTGAAGGATATTTTTGATTTCGCTAACAGAATCACTTTAGTGAAGACCCCCCTCACTTGTATATGTGATTATCCCACAAGCGTAAACACAAATAAAAAAAAAAAAAATAAGCATAACTACAGAAATCTAATCTCAGTCTGCCTTGAGTGGGACTCACATTTGACATCATGTGGCTCTACTGCGGCATCCTAATGAAGAAGTGATTGAAAGAAGCTTTTTGCAATTTGAAACATAATGGAGGTGATACTTATGCCACAAAATGTCAGATGATGGGGAAAGCATTTCTGTTTTCTCTGTAGCTTTGACCAGATGCCATTATCTGGGAGAATTCTCTCCACACTTGTCATGAAATTGAAGACATTGGACAGAGTGGTGCAAAGTCCAGATAGGATTTCTGAAAGCCATTTTTGGCCGAATTTTAAAAAAAATGGCATAAAGAGTGCCAAGTGATCAGAATCTAGCATGCCACATCCACTCAAATATTTCCCTTATCATATGCTGGCACTGGACACAGTGAAATTCTTCCCTGCAATAATATTGTTCTCATCTTATTTATGTTGAGAATTAAAGACCTTTGAGAAATACTCATCTTTTCCAATTGCACTGTGTTCAAATTACAGATCATTATTGGAATTGCTGCATGGTAACGCAGAACAAGCAGGACGAAAGAGGCTAAATAAGTCAAATCCTTTTAAACAACCTCTCTTTCCTTATTCTTAATTTTAATTTAACTTGATATTAATTTGAATTAAGATATTCTTTCATTATATGTTGTTTTTCAATGTGTTTTTGAGAGAGTCACAAAACCTCCAACACGACATATTTCACAATGCAATCTGTGCTCTAATCCAAATCTCCATCCCGTCAGATCTGTGAGTTGTAACTTGAAGATATGTATGATATGTGTGTTTCACTTAGACAACAGGGTAGGAGGAGAAGTTTATATATTCTATCTCTAATGCATATTTATAGTTACTGTAATACTGTTTTTATTATATTTGTAGAATAAATGTAAAGAGTCTTGATTTGTAAAATAAAATTATTTTAACGTCATTTTAACAGTCCTCTAACCTACATAGGGGAAAAAAAAACCATTTGTCTCAACTTCCATCTTTAGATTTTTGTCAAATGTTGTGACAACCCAAAAGTTATTTTTTTTTTATTATTTCATTTTATCTGGGACTCAGTGTAAATGTACAATATCAAGACGGTATTTTTATGGTACGTCATTGAAGCCTTGCATCTATCATGGCTTACGAAAGCTGCAGCATAGGTAATTTTTCTTCCTACTTTTTTGTGGATGCATATATTGTATTAAGGAGCAAGATCAGACCAGAAAATAACAATGTGATTGAAGTCTGAGATCAGAATGAAAAACATGTAAGCCATCTCTATCAGTGGCTACATCATAGTTAAGACAATCTAACAAGTTAGGGGTTACATTTTTACCCATAAATAAAAACCATATATTGGATTCTGATCCTTCACCATCTTTTTAAAGCTGTTTTGAATGCACTGTTGGTATCACAGGAAGAACATCTCTCAGTTTTCCCACTTTAACTTCCCCCGAGATGTCAAGTTCATGTCAGAGAAAGCAGCTTTGTGAACAGAATTCAGAAAAGGACATATAGTGCTGATTCTTATCCCTCAGGATGTCTAACATGCACCCAACACAGTTATTTCATCCTGCAGTGAATCATTGTCCTTTTTTAACATGAACATGTTCTATTATTGGATTTTTCCAGCAGCAGATAAGGCTGCTTTGGTAAGGGGGAACCGGAATACAAAAAACAAAAGCGTTTATAATCATAATAAGGTGAATTAAAAAAAAGAAAATGTGTAATTCCCCATCAATCAAATTAAGAGTAAACCAGCAACTCGCATCTAGAATGGACATGTACAAATCACTCACAGGGTCCTGCATTGTTCAAGTCAGTGATCAAATCTGTAAGCATAGGTGAAAATCAGGGCAAAAAAGTCCTCAGAGACGATGATGTCATGACTTTGAGGATATATTTATTGTGATCTCCACTGCAGGGAGGGGTGTGCATTCTAGCTTTTGGCAACTGTAAATGCCAATCAATACCTGCGAGGATTTTACACACAGATAGGGAGTGTGTATCACAGATCACCGAAGAACTCACAAATGCCATGATACTGTACATGATTATTAAATACAACAAAGAAAAAAGACATGAACAACACCACCAAATCTGATACTTTGCTCTTAACAGACAGCAGTCACCATTTTTTAATTTATTTTCTTTTTGAGGCTTTTTTTTTCAGATCCTGTTTGTATATATTACAATATTATAAATAATACTTCTGACCAAAAGAAACATCACAAAGCCTTCAACAACTGGAAAACAAGATATTGCATTTCAAATCCAAATACTCCTCTGAATCACACATGAAAACTGTGATGTGTGACTTTGGGCTATACTGGAGGTATGGCACATCATTTATTGAAGGGGGAAAAGTGTTTGAAATACAGTTTGGGATAATGTTTCATTAGTATTCTATGTTTTCATGCACACATCTGTAAGGGTAAGATATCTGGACTCATTAAAGGCTCCTGGAGCTTTTTACCCTCACATAACAGAATCCGTTAGCATTGTCTCTGAGGTGAACAATCACATTTTCACAGCAGGGAGCAGCATATCCTCATACAGTTTTGCATCACCTTATGGTGACTTTCACAGTAGGGAAGCAGAGGCAGGACCACTGCAGTGCTGCTTGAAAAATATTTAATAGATTACTCGCATTGTAATCTTCAATATAGACTATACACTGACAACAAAAGACACACCGACATACACAAAGCTGCCCCACAATACAATGACTCATCATCTTGCCATGTTGACCATGATTAATGGTAATGAAATTGTGCATCAGTATCTTTATAATCTTAATAATGATAATATATGAGAAATAATGAGGAATCAGAGTTTGCACACACACGCACATGCATGAGTATAATGTGTGTGCAATTTAATAAATGTTGAATAAGGTAAGAATAACAAGCTTTTGATCTTGACTGATATGATGTGACAATATCATATACATATACAACATACAGTATGTAGCCTGTGAGATTCACTCTGATTTTTGATGAGGCTCTAGTTTCAGCTTTTGTCTCTTTGTACACAACTGGTAACAGTGGTAATAAATTTGACGTAACACATGTAAACACAACCGGCGTCTTCTCTTTTGAGGCTTTGGGGCAAAAGGTAGGTAACAAAAGGTAGCACAACTGCATGAAGCTTATCACTGACTTTGGACACAAAACAACAGAATGCATGTCATGTTTGAGTAGAGAGCTCCCAAGGTCCGTTTACAACCATGTTGGCAGGAAAAACTTCAGCCTAAAATATACAACACCAGTACCGGTTTCAAGCATCAGAGTTCACTGTGCATTTTAAACCCAGGGACATCAAGTTATATTTTGCAGAATTTGATGAACTGAATATACTCCAGTATTGCAACCTTCTTGGACTTTTAATTAACTTTCACCCATCCTACTCAATAGAACGCTTACCTGGTGAATGCATATCCATTACGTCGTATTGCATCTCTGTTGCATTGTGTCTCCATCGTAGCATCACAAGTGATACGTATTCACTTTAGTCGTGTCAGCTTCCACCGACTCCGTTTGCGCCAAGAACCGGCTCCATTGATTCTCATTTTTCTTGTCATTGACTGTTCAGACATTCCAGGAAAGCAATCACTATATACCATCTTCACTTTTTATGAAAACAGGCAAAGAGACAAGTTGCCTGGCAATTTGCTGTCACATTTCACGATAATTAGGACCCAAGTGAAGTGAAAAAAAAATAAATAAATAAAAAAAACACGAAAAGGCAAAAACAAACCAAACCAGTAGGGAATGGCTTAAATTAAAACTCAAAGAGGAAAATACCTTTGAACACAAGGAGCTGAAACACAAATAGTAGACATGCATGGGGAAGAAACGGAACAGAACATTGCAAAACTTGTACAGGTGCCAGAATGCACAGAATCAACAGGCACAGACTGAAAGGACTGAACACAATGAACTGACGAAGACACTGGGGAGATCAGAGACTAAACACAGCAGGGAGGATAATCAAACACAGGTGAAACTAATAAGGCTCAGGTGACTCACATTGGGGCAGGGTAGACAATCGGAAGGAAAGACGGGACTGGAAGAAAAACTACAGAAGGTACAAACACTTGGAAGCCATACAAAATTACACAGGAAACAAGAAAAACAGAAACAAAGAACTAAAAACCAAAGAAAACAGAAAGAATACCAAAAAGTCCAAATAGAATATTGTCCAAACAAAAAGCATTTTTTTGGGAAACCCAGGAGTCATGGCCAATGTCTGGTATATATGCTGCCAGTTCTATTGTGTATGTCTATGGATTTGATCAGTCCTGCCAAATTGTGGTTTTATTTTGGTAATGTTGCATGACAGGATTGTGTGACATCAGTTGCCAGAGCACTATGGGGTCAGCTTTAGATGGACAAGTGTAGGCTGTCGAGTACTGCACACACCGAACACTGCTCCATGTGACTGTGTGAGTACAAATCGTGCTTTTTCACCAACCTTGGAGGGGAAATTACTTGGAACCGTATCTTCGGATGAAGAACCTTTTGAGGTCACAATCAAAGATCAACATCCCACAAAATGCATTTTCCAGAATATCTCCTTAAATAATGGAGTGAGAGCCATTATATGAAGTAAAGAAAAAGTGTAATAAATGCACTGACATTGGAGTAATGCAATTATTATTAAAAAGTATTACAATTTAAAAAAGATTATATTGCCTGATTTGACTGGTGTATCTTCTTACTTTAAACTAATATCTATCACATGATGCTGTCTATCACTTTTTTTTTCTCACAGACACCAACAAGGGTATACAATGTACATGACTACATTACTGAGGATTAGAAAAAAAAAACAATGACTCATTACTGGGCTCACAACTGTTATATTATGTGTAAAATACTAAGATAAATCCAGTTGCTAGAATTTAATGAAAGGCAATAATCAGTCACTGAAGATCAAAGTAATGACTTCTTGGAAAGAGTGAAACTTTATGAAGAATGTACTTCATCTTCTTGTTTATCATCTTCCCCTTCTCACCTCTCACTGCATTGCTACCACTGATATATCTCCAGAACAGGAAACACAATCTTTGGCCCTGTGATCTGATTTGTAATTGAACAACCTGGCAACTGCTGTTCACAGCTGTGAGTTGCCAATGCAGCCAACTGGTAATTAAAATTTAGAATGTTTTGGAGAGCAGCACCTTCCAAGAGATTGTAGGAACAATCAATGCCTCTCATGTTTTATTCAGACATGGATTAATGTGATTATTTCTGTTCCAATTTGGTGTATGTTAACTTTACACTTTTTCCTGCTCTTGTATTTCTCAAGAAAAAGTTAAATCCACAGAATCCCCGATGCATTTCACATGCAGTATTAGCACATAATGTAGGAAACTGAAGTGGGCCTCGATTTGTTCGACGTTAAAACACTTTGTTATATAATAATTTTATATAATTTTCCCTCCTGGATGCAAATGCATGTTATTTGCAGGCCTTCACCTAACCTATGCCCTGCTGCAACTCAATGGTTATTTGCAATAAATCCTCCATTAATCCTTTTTTTTTTCTTCTCAGATTTGAAATCTCCTCTCTTAATCTGTAATCAGACCTTATAAACACTAAGCAAACAGACAATTTAAAAGTGTTTGTCTATTTATTCAACTACAGTGAATTAATTCAAAGTTTTTATGAAAATATTTTATTAATGATTATAATTTACTATCTGACTCAAGTGCTTATTTCCACATAGCTTAATCTCAATGATATCATTTTCCTCCATGATCTCTTTGTATCTGCCACATGCAATGTACAAAGTGCTAAAAGCCCCCAGTGAGAGATTAGTATGAAAGATGGGAGACGATTGGAAAAATCTGTTGTTCTTGTTGTAATACCATAGTATATTTACTAACACAAAAGAAAAGTGTCACAAAATTCCAAGAAAACTGACTTTAAGTAAGTGTTCAGTTTATTATTCCATTCCTTGAGCACTTATTCCATAAGATAGTAAGATCACATGTGGTAATCAGCTGCTATCCACAATAAAATACCTTTTCACTCACCTGCATAGTATTCTGTCTGCAAATATTAGATGCTACACTGCTTGTTTAAATGAGGCCAAGCACTCCAGTGTATGCCATTTCCCTTTGCAACACCTCCTCTAGGCTTTGACATGCACAAAATTCTTTTATTTTCCCAAGACATCAATTGTATGTCACTCTCATCCATAAAACTGTCCATCTCCCTGCTTTCTCCCCTCTCTCTGGTTAAGCCTTGGTCCATTAGCACTCAGCTGTCATTCCTTTAATCTACCTCAGCACGGGTTTCAGATGCAATTTGTCCTTAAGAAGAGTTTGTAGAAGACAAATAAAAGGTTCAACGATTAAACGCCACTTTGTCAGGAACTCGATAGTTCACAAATACACTTGGAAGGACTTGTGATTTCAGCGTGTTATCCCTTCAAAAACCTCCTCAGCTTAAACCTGAAATACCCACTGGGATCTGTGGAGAGCGACATAAAAGAAGATGTTCAATTTGCACCCACGGCTTCTCTTCAGCCACATTGAATTAATTTAAGCTCCTTTAATAAAGCATACAAAGACTACGTTACAGAAGAGAAAAAAGTTTTAATTGGATATTTATCACATAGGCTCTCTTTTGTTTCTAATGTCTACCAATAAATTTCTATGTCTGGGTACAAAATGTTTATCTTTGAGCTAATCTGCCACATTAAATACTGAATTCCTCATTTGTATAGGCTCTTTCAGAATTGCATTTATCCATTTCACCTCAAGATTAAATCCTTGCCTGATCCTCTGACAACACGTAGAGGTGCTGACATTAATCTGGTTTCGATAAATCTCAAGGTAGAACCTTCCCCTTTTCCCTGCAAATCAAAGCTATGCACAATAGGGCAACTGCAAAATCTAATTTTTGCAATTATTTTTCCTTTTCCTAGCACAGTGCCATAACATTGTATCAAATGCATTAATGTGCCCCAGTTTCTGAAGCAGAAAATAATCCCAATATTGGTGCATGCATCTTTAACTCCTGGATTAACAAACTGAGAAGTCTATGCATTTTTAATAGCCCTTATGGGAATACTGGATTGATAATGACAGAACTCAATACAAAAAGGGTGTTAGAAAAGGAGAAGATTTGATGTAATTAACAAGGGGGCATATTGGAAAAAATTAATTGAACATGAAAAACAAGTAACTTTTTTTTTGTTATTGTTGTTAACGAATCAATGCAGAATAAGCAAATTTCTTCAGGTCACAAAGGTGCCTGTAGAAAATGAGGCAAAATGGCATTTAACTTTGCAAATATGATGCATGGCAAAGGTCAAACGACATGTCGCAGGAAAATGGTGAGTGTATTCAAAAGTATAATTAGGGGGAATATGTTCCCATCCAGCAATCTTCAGCACTGCCCTTTTAATGTTAACCTGTGTTACAATGTGATAGTGCCATTAGTAATGATCCAGATGGATGTACATGTGGCAGCCAGAATGTTACCAAACTGTAATCTAAAAGTAACAGTGTAAGTGTATTTTAATTTAAACATAAAAAATATGACTGTTTGCAGGGTTTTTGCCACTGCTGTTATGTTTGTGAGGCAGAAAGCACTGACTCAGATGGAGTTTTATTGTAAAGGTTATCTGTATAAACCATCAGACGGGAGTTCAGAGCATAGTCTGGAACCAAGGTGAGCAGGTTGAGTTGATTCGCTGGAGAGCGGGTCAGGCAGAGGCTTTCCCCAGATTGTTTCTCCAAACAAGGCAAGCAGACAAAGATCTGGCTGGATGTGGCAGGATATTGTCTGAGGCAGACAGGTTCTCTTGCAAACTCCTCAAGTATTAAATCAAGGCCAACAAACTGACTGGAAGAACATCTAAAGAAATGCTGGTTGTAACATTGCCAGAGTAGTGATTGAATGTCTTGGGCGAAGATGGGGAGGGAGGATTTTATTTTGTGATTTTGTAGCTAGTGAGCAATGATCATGGGGATTGAAGATGAGTCTTGAGTGTGTAGAAGATCTGGGAGGAGCAGGTAACCAGGGAGCCATGTGCAGCTGCATGCATGCAGAAAGCTGACTCTTCAAATGATAAATCAAACTTAAAAGTAAAAGTTTTAGAAATATTTTTTTGTATGGAAATGGATTCCCTCGTAGACTAGTGGCAGTAAGACAGAGGCAGGAGAAAAGACAAATTGGTTACCCCAAAATAGAGCTGTGCAATAGCCAGATTTAATTTAAAAGTATTGATTCTCCTTACTAATTTAGGTTTTACCTTTTCTGAAAGATGTGACATGTAGTCCTGCCTGATGTTTCTGATGAATGGAGCAAGCTTTGTGCCCCAGTTCCTCCTCAACAAAAGGCAAGCTGCAATTTCCCTTTACCATTTAGCTTGACAAGCAGGCTTATGTTCATGACACTGCTGTAGACTACTACAAAACAGACAGTAGTAGGCGGATCATTCGTCGCTGCCTTTTCCATACCAGCACCCCACTCTGATATGCCATAGTTGACCTTCAAAGGAGGAGTGACCATGTTTCTTGCCCTCTTACAAGCTGACAGGATAATTTACACAAAAGTAAATTACACTGTTGAACAAATTTGCGTGACATTCTGTATAATGCATCGAACCATGTTAGCCAAGTAATTTGTGTGATCATACATGTAAGAATAATTTGTATTCAAATGAGGCACATATGGCCATCGCCCTTGAAATCTTCCGATTGTGTTATGTATGCAGAGTGGCACCTCATGTTGGAAATTCAATTAGAAGCGTGTGCTTAATCTACAAGTCTGGTATACAACAATCACAAGAGACTTGCTAATCAGCTTTTGTGCCTTGAAGAGATGACGTGTCCATCTGATTCTTTTCTCTGAATTAAATTATGTGGAGGTCAGTCACGTGGAGTAGAGCTCACAAAAACCCAGGAGGTGACTCCATAACTCTAATCCTGTGCGCTTAAACATTTGCCAGAAAGTTGGATTATAAACTAACCTGAGGCTAAGACAACGTTTTGAACGTGCATACATTTTCTGAAAATGGGAGCAGCTGCATTTACTTCTAACTCCACTGTTTTAAACCCAGCAAACATATACACAAAAATCACAAGATAGGGAAAGATAAATATTCAATAGCTTCATAAAATTCCCAAACTGTAGGAATACTGTGGTATTTTTCCACTCGTGAGAGTGCAGGTATCGCCACAGTCATTCTGTTGCTGGAATTTCCTTTTGTTTTCACTGCTCAAAATTCAATTTCACAGCACTTGCAGGTGTTCCAATCACGCAGGAAAAAGCGTGTCATCCAGAAGTATCCTCATAATAAGAGAATATTATAATATATAAATAAAGGGTATACTGTGGCAAATCTATGCAGATGAGCTGTAAATGCCTTTTTTTCCCAGACATGCTGTGAAGTCAGGACATTTAGCTCAAATTGTGTAGAGGTCCTTTATGTGAAAACTGAACTGTGGCTGCATACATTTTCTATAACTTTTATGTTTTATAGTTATGTGACAATATAGTGCAGAAAGACAAATTTCCAGACAGTTTGCAGATTTCAGGTAAAGGTTTGGCAATGAGAACACTGTGGATGAAAGTTTTTCAAATCTCTATTTGTCCGCTGTTTGTTTGTTTGTTTGTCTTGATTATTATTATGAAGGAGTTGGCTCAGTTTCATTTTCATAGCCAAAATACCAGATGAGGCCATGAGGGAACATGCATAATGAATTTCTCTTGTGATTGTCCTTCAAGGTACAATGCTATTTGAGGACCTTTATAAAGTAAAACCTGAAGAGAAAGTGAACATCTTTTCATCCCCAAGAGAAAAATGTTTCTCTCGATCAGTTTCATATCTAATTAATATGCTAATAGGCTTTGATAAAATCATCTATTCACTGAATGGGTTGTGGTGGGAGTGAAAATGAAATCAGGACATCATTTATGTCATTTAAGTGTGGCGAGTGTAAGGAGGAAGGCAATCAAAGCAATACGATATCATGCATGTGCATATGCCTGGATGGCGGGGTGTAACCAGACAAACCAGGCCTTGCTCGCAGCCTACTGTTTGCAGACAATGCCACCTTGGGACTTTCACCCAAAAAATTATATTTGCAGCAGTCAACGCTGTTTCAAGGACATGCGGGAGACATGGTTCAAAGTTTTAAAGAGAACATTCACTGGAAAATCAAATTTATGATGTATTTCGGTGTGTCCCTGTGACTTTCCCATATCGAAACATCACTTAAGTGTTACAAAAAAAACTTCAGCCACATTTGAGAAAGAAGAAGGGCCTCTCTGTTTACCTGTGCTCAAGCAAGTGGTTTTGAAAAATCAAGTTTAGTTACATAACTAGCACATTTGCTGTGCAACGAACCCTCCCCCTACAGCTACTTCCGGTCATGGGTGTGAACATTCAACCTGAAGAAGAAGAAGAAGCACCGCGGAGCAGTCAGTCAGCTGGCAGCTGGCCAATCATAAACGAGCAGTAATGCACTTGGTATCTGGCCAATCACAAGAGGCGCAGTGTTCTTGGGGGCGGGCATTAGTGCCTGTTCAGAGGCTGGCAGAGAGCAGCAATAATCTGGCTTAATCTGAAGACACTATGAGGTTTTTGACCACAAATATTATTTAATTTATCTAAGTAAGATTTAGGTTCAAAAAGACCATTCTATGTGACCTTTAAAACAATGTGTACATGTTAATGTTCTTTTTTTTTTTGGACCCCTATTCAGGGCTGAGGCTCATTGGTGAGAAAAAACTGGGGGATATGGGCCCAAACTAAATAATAAAAGTCACCCAGATAGGTGTCAGGCACACACACACACACACATACACACAATGAATATCCAGGTCCCAAAAGGACACCAACATCCAGCTAACTCAGAATCACAACAAAGACTGTGCAAACTATATTCAAACCAAATATATATATATTGCCCAGAATATGTAACTGTGAAAAATAATTCAAGCAATATAAAGAAATAAATACCATCTATATTATACAGGTTATTTAACCCTATTTTCTTCACAGGGTTTTACAAACGGGAAAGCTGGTCCACCCACTGGTCCCACACAGTGTGGATTGCTGCCAACTTGTCCCCCCACTGTCTAATAGGTCTCGATTCCCTGTCATCAAATCTGATGATTCTTGAGAACACATTGAAGCTCTTCAGAGACACTGTGGCTCTAAAAATTGGTCTCTTCCATTGACTCCCCTCTTGACCTATAGAAACAGCAAGAATGAGGATGCCAAATTAGGCATGTAGATGCATTTTGTCAATCTCTTTTCACTGGTCCCCCAATACACGTCTTGAGTTAGGAATCAGCAGTTCAAATGATGACTCGATATCCTGAACATGAGTCAGTGCAATTCATGTGGGCCCTGGTACCATCCGTATTATGTTCCAATCCAATCCAATCCAATAAAGCCAATAAAGCACAACACCACATTTGACCAAACTTAACTGTTTTTGTGGTAATCTATAGAGTTTGGTGTCATCCACTTTTGTTATCTATTTAAAACTTGTAGTTGAACGTAAAAGTGGTGAATTTATAAAATGGCAGGCTGACTGGTGTCAAGCAATTACAAATCCACTTTTATCACTGTCCCTGGAGAGAATGATGCTGGTTTATGATGCATTTAATTACCTCCCTTTTCAAAGATCACTGAGGGGCAGTCACCTCTCACCATCTATAATCAGTTTGCATGTCTCCATTCTGTGGTAATCACAACTCACATTGAGTAATCAACATTTTTGACAAATGACCAATCACCAGAAGACTGCATTCCTTCTTCTATACCCATGAGGGACCAAGGCTCACATACTGTATGTGGCCGAGGCTCTGACAACAGCAATGTTCATTTGCATTCATGTGTCACATTATGGCATTCTGTTTACCACAGAGCAAAGATGAACAGAGGTAAAGTGATTATGGAAAATGCCTGCTTAACTCTATAGGTTTAAGCTGTGCTTTGCAAGATCACTGTAAAAAAAAATGTTGCATTTCATCTGCAGGTTGTTCTAATACATTTTGGGATCCAGGTCAATATCACAGCTCTCTGTACTGAAGTCCTGATGAGCACAGAAAGACTCATTCATTTCATATGCAACAGATGACCTGAGGCAGTTTCTGTGCCTCACACTCTGCAATGTGTTAATTGCCCAACTATCTTTCATTGCTTAGGTTTCTTTGCAGCACAGGAAGTTATTATTAGTTCTCCTGCAACAAAGGGGGCTTGTATCTAGACTAGGTGTAGTAGAAGGTCCAATACAATTTGCCCTGTGATTGGTTAAAGTCTCCTGTCTCTTACTAAACTGCACAGGGATCAGTTTTGTCAAAGGTCCCCATTGATAAATAATGCCTACTGTACTGTGCCTTGAAGTTGTGGCTGGTTTTGTTACCTCTGAATGACTATGAATATTTTCCAGAATAGTTGGACATATAAAAGGCCTGGCTTGTTCAAAGAATGTGACTTTAGATTCTCATAAAAGATTCTCATAAGAGTAAAATACCACAGTCTTCTCTGTCACCACTTTGGCTTGAGCCAAGGATGCTCACTCACGACTGTGTTGATCTCCTGCGAGTGTGAGCATTACAAGGATACTGCAGTAATGCACTAATAGCAGCATATGTTGCCCAGAATAATTGTTTTCTGTACTTCTATGTAGCTCCTTTTCCTTGTAAAACTTGATGGAAATGTACTTGATGCTTGATGCTAGTGCAACTTAGAACACATTCAGTATATACAGTAGGTAGTTAGAAGACCAGTTTCTGCTGTGGCTAACCTCATAACCAGAGATTGTATTTATGTTTCGCATAGGTGTGATGATCCTGGAATAGCAAAAAAGAAGATACAGAGGACATACACTAAACTCCACAACCAGATGAACATATACCTAACTCAAATCTTGGTTCTCCTGTTGTTTTCCTAGACAGGTAGATTACTGAGTCCAATAGTCAATCTCTATTTTGTTGTAAAATGTCAAACAGGGCAGGACCCATTTTTGAATAAATGCACTTTAATGGGTTTGTGCCAGTGCTAGAATATATACATTTATACTGAATGAGCTGTATTTCCATTAAAACGTTAAAGCAAGTGTCATTTTGCTGACTCAGTTAGTGTTGGTTACTCACCTGTTCATCATTCAGCAGTATATTAACTTAATTCTCTTTAAACCCAAGTGTTGCTTCAGATACTGTGGCAGTAAAGGATAAATGCTTCAGGGCTTCCCAGTGTCCTCATGTTATAGTCCAATTAATTGTTATCTCTCTTTCCCGTGCTTAAGGATCAATAGTCATCAGCAAGCCAGCCTGCCTGTTTGCTTACCAGCTCTCCACTTTATGACCACCTTTCTACCAGCTTGCTACAGCATCCCTGCCCTGCTTAATCTAACTTGCCGTGTCAGTCCAGCCATCCTTCACAGTCCGTCAGTCTCACCCAGCTGCATCTCCCTGCTCATTTTTCCTCCATTTCCCAGTTACTCTTTCAATAAATCCTCTTCATTCCTTCCATTTTGGGTCACAATGCAAATCAAAGCTAGAGAAGAAAAAAAACAATCGCTATTCACTGTGTTGCTTAAAGCTGGCTGCTGGCATGTTCAGTGAATATTTTCTTGCATGTTGCTCAATGCATGGACATTGCTATGAACTGATTAATACATGTGTAGGAATTTAACCAGATTATGCAGTCTGCAAATTGGAGAAAGCTGGAGAGAAGAATAGCACAGTATCACTCCAAAGCAGTCTAGTGGCACTACATTTAATCTTAAGCTGCATTTCCACCAACCAATACAGTACAGTTCAAGCATGCTATGGAACAATTTGAAACTGTAAACCCTGATCTGGCTTGTGTTTCCACCACAGGGCGTGTGTGTGCCAAATAACAATCTGCATCAGCTACGTAAACAGCATGACCATATAATACCAGCCTGACACAATGGAGCTCATTAAAGTTCTCTGAAAATCAGTTATTATCTCTATATTACTATCTGTGGACCCTTTATAGTGCTGATCACTGTGCTCAGCATCCCAACAGCCTAATGTATAGGACAATAATAATCAGTTATTTTGGTATCCTTCACAAGTTTTGAGAAAGCAAATAATTACTTAATGTACCTCAAACAAAATGCATGTATGTTCTTTCCCTCCACCTAGTTTGTGCTCTTCCTCTTCCTTTCCGCTATATGTTGCTAGCTATTCATTACTGCTATGGTTAATTATCCTCATCCACCCTTTAACGGCTTGTCCTCTTCTGAGGGTCACAGAGCTGGAGCCAACCCCAAATGGCAACAGCACATGTTACACCCTGAATGAGACGATGATCATATTTGTAATTAATGTTCCTGATTCTTGAATCGTCCTGGTCTCTGTCTTCTTATATTCTCTCTCTCTCTGTAATATTTGATGTTTTGGAATCTGCTGAACTTGTCATGTGACACATGTGACACCTACTGCACGTCTGTCTGTCCTGGTGGAGGAATCCCTCCTCTGTGGCTCTTCCTGAGGTTTCTCCCATTTTTTCCCTGTACAAGGGAGTTTTTCCTCATTCGATCTGTACAGACTGTAAAGGGGAAAATTGTGTTTGTGATGTTGGACTATAAAAATAAAATTGACTTGACTTGACTTGACATGTTAACTGAACTGTACTGCTACAAAGTTATGTTCAGTGGCTGATGTAGCACCTGCAGTTTACATATTTTATCTGAGTATCTTTCTTCTATGTAAAGGAACGTCATCCATATCTCTCGTTGAGCGATTGGGGGAGGAAATCATCAAATGTAGATGGATGATGATGATAATGATGACAGAGCACCAAGTGTAGCACAGTCCATGATAAAGTAAGCTCATCAGCTTTGCTTTATGTCCCCATGTTTTCTATTTTAGAAACACCCAGAATACAAAACTTGTGTGGTTAGGATGATTCATTGCATTGTCACTGCAGAAGAGTGGTATTTTGAATGAATGAAGTCCTGGAATGATTATTTATACTCATCACTAGCAATAGAATGGCTATCACTAGAGTGCATACCCCCCAAATAGATAAACAATCTAAATGCTGAAATATGACCTGTCTGGTAAAATTTGAAGAAAGTGATCATAGAATTATCAATCAAACTCATGTGTCTGAACCCAAAATGTGATGGATTTATTCAGGTAAAAAGGCAAATGGCTCGAATTGAAATATCCTTTGAATCCTCTTTTTTACAGAAGTACCTCTTCCAGCATGCATCATGAAAACTACACCAAACAATGTGACTTCTCTCTTCAGCTGCCACTTTCACAGGTTCCAAAAATACATTAGCACTCGCTAAGGTAAGGTTCCCTCACAATTAATGAAGGTGAAAACTTCCAATGTGTTCCACACTCCTTTTTCCCGTCAGTGTTACGATTTCATAATGCAGTAATTATTGTGCTCTGCATGCTGCTAAAATTGTCGACGTGAATACAACAATCCTCTCCATACCGCAATGATAAGTATGCAAAGTGAGACAGAATCTACAGTATTTTTAAACAATTAAAGCATGTGTTACAGATTGTAACCTGCTACATCACCGCAGTCAACCTGTCAGTAAAATAATGTTAAGGGTTTAATGCAGCGCTGGTGTTTTCAACTGCTTTTGTTTTACTTTGGTGTTCCTACAACAAACTACCACAGACAATGGTAATAACTATAAGCATGGTTTTGATTACAAGTCCAGAAAAGAAAAGATTGCATTTTATATGAAAGACTTTTTATAAATGTTGATGCTGTAGCTCTGCAGCATCAGCCCAATGGCGGTTCTATGAATTCTTGTGCTTTGTGTATTCAATAACGAAGACAATCAGATCAGATTGCTCCATCTAGGCCTCTGGGTGTGGTGCTGCTGAGGGAAAACAAATCCAGTATTCACAGGATTGCCAATATAGCAGCCAATGTGAGCTTCAAAAAGTAAGCTCAATAATGGGATCTTTTCCTTTCCTTCATTAGGAATCAACAGGTTAAATTGTACTAGAT
This sequence comes from Brachirus orientalis, assembly GCA_016785285.1. Taxonomy (NCBI): domain Eukaryota; kingdom Metazoa; phylum Chordata; class Actinopteri; order Pleuronectiformes; family Soleidae; genus Brachirus; species Brachirus orientalis. The sequence continues at coordinate 1,835,620 of JAFBJR010000504.1, read as the reverse complement.
ACAGTGAATTCCCTCATACACATTTAATTGGCTACATTAAAGCAGTAAAAGAGAAGTGTGGCTGATGTAAGAAAGCGCTGTGTCTCAAACAGTGTTTGACACAATCATACATGTACCTTCTTCCTTGTGTTGCTTCATGAAATTACTCCATAAAATCTCCCCAACCATGTGATCATCCCTCCAGTGTAAACTCCAGTCTAACCCCCCCCAGCATTCATTGTGCATACAGTGCATGGAAAATCAGCGGAGAGTCCAAAGAACCCTGCACCAACATAAACATCTAGCTCTGAAGAGACTCTGCCCTTCTTTGTAGTTTAATCTCTTATTTGCCTCCCTGTCTGTCAGTCTCACTTTACACGTGTCCCTCTTGTCTCCAGGATCACCAAGCCTGTTTGACCACCGGCCACTTTAACTGAACTGTTAGACCTTTGGGTTTAGCATTGACCCGTGACACAGTCTTGCATATTCTTTGGCATTTTGCACTGTACTCTCTTATTCATTATACATTATATACATTATAACGATCTGACGGAGCATGGAAAAGCCTTGCGTGTGTAGTAGGTGATCTGATCTTTGTAGGTGAAAGTAAACTTCCAGACTGGTCTGCTTTTTCCTGACAACATGGCATGCACTTACCAGCGTTTGACCTATTATAAGTACTCCTAAATACCAAACATGAAAGTGAAACAACGATTGGATTTTACATTCTGAAATAACAACATACATACTCTATCAACAAGTAACACTTTCCTCCCTCGCTCAACCAACACAGTGATATTAAACTGAGTGATTAACTGAGTGAGTCAGTCTAGCCACTTTGATGCCATTTCCCCAGTGTTGTGAGTGAAGAACCCTTCATGCGTCTATTTGGTGCCTCTGAATCAATGCTTACTGACTGAAGCGGCTTTATGGAGATTTATAATGCACTCTAAACACATGAAGACAGCAAATCCTAATCATGGATCCCAGTAGTGTAATATCACATAAAAGAAGTGGCACAGTTACACTCAGAGCAAAAGAAGAGGACCTTAAAGTGATAGTTGTTTGTATACTGCATGATATTTTAATACCTCTCACCCAGTGTCAGCAGGGATTGTCTCTAGCTTTAAAACCTATAAAGGATAAGCAGTATAGGTAACGGATGGGTGAAAATCTAATTTGTCCAGAAATGAACAAATGTCAAGTTACTTTTCTCATCTGCTATTTAAAAATCAGAAGAGGCCACTAGAGAAATTATTAGACAGAGTGCATTTGAAAAGGTTTATTGTAAACAGAATATAGTCAGTGCTTAGACATGAAAAGTACCTACATACACATATTACAATACTTTTTGCTGGCACTGCCTTAGAAATTATGTTTTTTTAATCCTTTTTTTTGGTTAACATACTGTATAAACATCAAGAACCTATTGCACATGTGGGACAGATAGTGAAGAACCTATGCACATCTGCCACACAAAGGTGTTTTGTCAAATCTGGCCGGTTAATTTGAAAAAAAAAAAAAAAAACGTGAAAAAACATGAACTATTCCGCGCTGTTTTGTCAAGAGAATTGCTGTTTGTGTGTTTCTCCTTCACATCCTCCAGACACTGTAACAAATCAGAGGAATTGTGGATATTGTAATTGACTGTGCATGCATGGTGTGTGTGTGTCCATACCTTGTATTCCTTATGTTGTGGGGACATAAATCTGTTTCCACAGTCACATTCTAGGGACTTGTCTTCCATATGGAGACAAAAATCAAGTCCCCATAATGTAAATTCCCACATTTTAAGGTGAAGACACGTTTTAAAGTTAAGCTCAGGTTAGGGTTAGGTTAAAGTTAGGGTTAGGGTCAGGGCACTAGCAACTATGGTTAAAGTTAGAGTAAGTCTCCAGGAAAATAATGCAGGTCAGTGTCCTCTGAATCATGGAAACCATTGTGTGTGTTAAGATTTGAAGTGTGGGTAAGTTAAGGTTAGGGTTAGGCATTAACTGGTTATGATTACGATTAGGGATAATGCTTTGTTTAGGTTGTCCAAATAGCTGCAGTGTGTGCATGTGTGTGTGTCTGTGCGCGTGTAGGAGAAATAGAAGAAATCCATATGTTTGATGTGCTGTACTATTGTTTTAGGTATGGCACCATGTTGGATTAGCATATGCAAATCATCAAATCACCATCAGGCAGATTGGTTTGCATCTGTTAGTACACAAAGAGAAGCTAATGGGGCACAAAAAACTGCAGGCTCAGCGTGGGATTGAACTTTGATGCTTATAAGCCCTAGAAACACTGAGAAAGTAGAGGAGGGTGGAAGTCAGATTTGTTGAAATTGCACCTTTGTCTCTAGATTTAAATAGTTAGGGATGAGATCTGTTATTCAGATCATATTAGACATGGAATGGTCTTCTTGTATTGGGAACATGATATCATTTATCATGTGCATAAACATCTAGCAAAGTGGTTGCCAAACATTTTATACCAATGACCACCTGTGAAAATATTCAACTCTCATTATCGCCAATGTTAAAATACAGTGGTGTAAATAGGCCAAGCAAAGTCAGCTACTGACTTTTCACAGGAGGCAGATTTATTCCCAATACGGTCATCATTAAGATCATCATCATTATCCTCTTCCTCACATATAGAGTACTTTAGACACTGGTATAGTGAAATGAGATTAAGATGGAGCGAGAGATAAGGTTACTAAGTGTTATTTAATTTATTTTAATTATTTCTTTTTTTGTTTAATTTTCTACACAGGGGTTTTTGAGTAATTTATAACAGGCAAGTCGACTAAAAACAAATTCATAGTCATGCTAAAGGTCATGAAAAAAATAGTAATGGAAAGTGGGTGTGCAGTTTGTCTGCCAAAAACAACACAAAACAGAAACAGCAAAGGAGGCAGAAAATACAAACTGAGATTTAGGGATAAAATGGCCACTATTGAACATGTAACATGCAAGAAAGTATTACAAAAAAAAATGTTAAAAGAAGTGTTTAAAACAAACAGCAATCAGTATGAGAAACATTTTGAATGGTGTGAGAAATACTGTATATATTAAAGAAAATATCAATCTATTATTGCCCTCTGGTGGACATTGAGAGAGAGAGAGAGAGAGAGAGAGAGAGAGAGAGAGAGAGAGACATTGAATCATGATGACAATATTTACTGGTGTCTGTAATTTATGAATTTTAAACAGAGCACATAAGCATTTTAAAAAGCAAACACCAACAGGGTGATATATAGGAGATTTAGATTGTCTCTGCCACTGATCTTGATTCGGTTGCTCCCTGTTCTTTGATTTCTGTCTTCTGTCTCATTACAACTGTCAGCGACTTAAAAAGCCCAGTCACTTGGTCTCTGTGCAGACAGCCTTAAGTCGAGTGAAATCAATTTCACCACAAGCCCACACAAAACACTCCTGTTGGAATGATTCAGCTGAAAGTGCAGCAGTGAAATAAACTCGGATAGAGAGACCTGCAGAGATGCACGGGGGAGATAATCAACTTTTCCCTGTTACAATAGTTAATTCTATTATGTTGGATTAATGTAATATTAGTATCAGCAGCAGAAGAAGATGAGATAGAAACGTCTGAGAGAAGACATTGATAATTCATATTTTACAACTTGTTTTTTATTAATGTGAGTAATATTGGTATATTAATGGGAATTAACTAACAAATCAATCACTGGTGGGGAAATTATTAAATCGGTGTGCGTTTGAACACCGTGTAACACTAGTAATATTACTTTCTGTAGCTCTCGAGTGCTTGAGGGTTCACTTTTAAAGCAAACTTGTATTCGCTTCCCATTTCTTATGCTTTTTGTTTGTTTATCTGGGAAATGTGCCTTTCAGATGAACTCTGCGGCCAAATTTATAATTGCTTTATTTATTTGACTTTGCTGCTGCAACATAACAGGGCTTTTGAGTCCAATAAAGCTAAAAGACGCACTTTGACTAAACTGGTTCATTCTCAGTAGATAGCAATGGTGAGGTTGGAAAATTAGTCTCAGAGAAGTGACCGAGAAGTTAAGTGTTGCAGGAACATGGTGTACACATTTTTTTTGTTTTCTGGCATGCAGTCTGATTGGAATGAAAGAAACTTGGATGAAAATCAAGGAGTTGTGAGATTCCTGGGTTATCCAAATTGAAAAGAAAAATGTTAGGAAACATTTTTGGCCATGTTTTGAAATCAGATGCATTCAAATGTAATAATGCAGAGGAAGTCCAAGCACTCTGCTATTTAAAGTTTTTGCACCACAGTAAACAATAGACCTAGTCAGGGGGAAATTGTTTGGGGCATTATGTTGATTCCAGCGGTGATGGGAGTCAATCTGACCTGTGTCACGTGGCGTTAGCACTGTGTGGTGTGCTGTATCCAAGCAGACTCCAACCTTGGTCACATGCCAGTCCCCACCCTGTTGCTATAAATGTCACCATGGTCTTCAATGGTTACACCATCTGGTGGAGGGGGCCAGCAAATCTTTTCTACTTATTCCCCAGTCTGTCGTGTCAGAAGGTCAGTGGGGACACACCTTAGATTGGAAGAAATGAGGACATGTTATACAGTATTCATATATATATATATATATATATATATATATATATATATATATTCCCCAGTAAGGATATTGTATGTGGGCAAAAGTAATAGAGTCCTGGCAAAATATACATACCACTCACAACTCCTACAGGAATGCAGTCAAGCACAGTCTGAGGCCAAGTCTTGAATCATCATATCATGATAAAAGCTTGGATACCACCAGAAATTATTTAGAAACAAGATAGTTCTGTCAGGCTGGTCTGACCACCCTAGAGAGATATTCACAGATAAAGGGGTGGGGGTTTGAGGCATCTTTGGAGGCATAAATAAAAAACAGACTCATTTCATTAGTGTGTGAAGGACCCACACTCCCACGAGACCAAAGCAGCCCATGTTTGATAAAAGAAAATCCAACAATGTGTGGAATTAAGGAGGTGAACAGACTTTTACGGACATAGCAAATACAGAGATCCTGTCATTTGTCACAGTGAATCATATCAGGATACCTCCTGCAAGCATGCAGTTAAAGTTTCTCCTGTCCAATTTTTTTTTTTTTTCCTTGAAGTTCAACTGTCTAGGCTCTAGTGCAGTATTATTTTTATCAGTTCGCAAGGTGAAGAAAGATGTTGGCTTCTCCATTTTCCTTAGTCACATATCATAAGCTAGATCTTTTCCATTACTGCAGACATGTTAACAGCAAAAAAAAAAAAAAAAAAAAAAAAAAAAAAAGAGAGAGAGAGAAGGAAATCAAGTTCACCTCCACAGTTGAGAATTACTAAGAAATAACAAAGTGTACTGTCTCGGTCTCTGCTCAGATGCAACATTAGAGCTTATCATGGACCAAAAATAACAGGAGGGTGATGACTGAGCTTTTCCATTTCACTTTACACTGATAAATAATAAACATTCTTGATATGCAGCTTCTTTACACTGACTTTGTGTGTGGCATATGTGAATGCAAGGTATGTCCTGATAGCAGCAGAGATAAAGTGGTTTCTGCACAGACCCCCCCGAATGTAGATGTATGCAAAGGCATATAGGTTTACCAAACTTAGATTAACGTGATGCTGCCAGTGATGAAAGAAAAATAATTTCGCCCATCATACGATCACATTCATCAAAGATTACAAAGCCCGGCTTCTCTCTTGTTATCTGCGGTGGCAATGTGTATCACGATGTATTTAAATCATGATTTTAAATACATAGTAATTTAATGCCTTCCCATCCCGCTGTACAATGGCAGGATACCGAGTTGAAATAACATATGGGTCATACCTTCCTTATTTTGAGTTCAGCAGAGTGTTATCCTAATATTTGTACAAATACTTTGTCAATAGAGGTGTTTCCTGTCCTCCTGTTTAACTCAACCATGAGAACCCTGTTGCCAAATGTGAACGCCGCACTTTACGCAAAACAATGAGTAGTCACTTAGGTTGGTTAAAAAATGATGGTTAATCCTTTCTTTTGTCTGCCGTGTTTCTCTTTGGATGGCTCGGAAAAACAGGAGAAGGAGGCAGCAAAAGCGAGGAGGAGGATGTGGTCATCATTTTAGAGTGGCAGTCGAAACCACTTCACTTCACACACAAGTTTAAAAACAAACACCACTGTTGTTATCCACCCCTCACACCTGATTAGGCATCTGGTTGGATAACAATCATGCCTAAACATCACATCATTCCTGAACTCAGTGTTTTCAGTATTTTACAAATTACAAATGACTATGGAGGCCTAATTTACAGATGTAACTACACTTTAAATTCTATTTACGATGCTGCCCTGTGGCATCTGTTCATTACTTGTATCACATCTGGTCACTTAGACCACTTCAACCTTGCTCTAGTGACAGGCTGGCCCTTTAAGTGTCTTGTTCCAGGACTGATTTAGGGAAAGACTGCTGTTGTTATCAATACAGCACTGTTGGAATCTTTATTGCTTTGACATTTTATGCATTTAGTTAATAACCAACAATCAGCCTGTAACTGTTCCGAATTATAGTGCTGTGCTTTTGTTTTTGACTCCGTTTTGTTGGTGTTTTCTTTCCAATCTGTTTTGCCATGAAGTTGCTTGATGTCTCTGTTCAGGCTCAGCATTATTTAACATTATGGTCTCCCTTAAGTGAGTCTTAAATAAAGATTATGAATGAATATAATAGCATCATTATATTAGTATACAGCTGCATATCCCACACCTGTGGCCACATTAGTTGGTATGATTGCTCATGGTTCTGTGTTTTTCTGAAGCATAATAAGTCCCGTTTGCACACAGTCAGTTCTTGTTATATGTGGAATACAAATGTGTGTAAAGCACCTGTGCTGCAGTGAGACTGTGATTCAGGTTCATGTTCCTTAAAGCAGTTTCTGTGTTGTCATCCTTTCTACACTGACCTGCAGACCTGCCTCCCTAACAGACGACTGTTTCTCTGCTCTAAGTGAATATAACTCAAGCTCGGCTGTGACAGTTGTTTCGGCTTCTCTGGGGTAAGTAACAGTTGAAGGTTTGTATTCTACACTCACACACTTTATGCTTCATTTTGTTGCTGGATGTCACATTACACGATAACACAACTTTAGGCCACATAGCTTGCTCCTGGAATTTGTTGCACATACTGTATTAATGATAAAAGTATGTGACTGTGTTCCCATGTGTTTCAGTGCCACATAGTACAAGGCATGTTCATATTCAGCGTTTACTTTTTTGTTCATCAGAAATGATGAATCTCCTTGGAGCCACACAATAGAGACTTTATTTTGCAGTGTACCTGGTATTCTGGACTGTTTGTATGTTTTCCTAAGTGTGTAGATGGTGGAATGTTTAGAGCTAAATTGTGTGACATAGTGATGCCCCCTGTAGTTCCCACACTTTATAACCAACATAGACAGGTAACGTTAAAGAACAAACTGAAATTGAACAGTATACATACAGTTGAGGAAGACATTATTAGCCACCTTTATTGCTTATAAGTATCTCCCACACAACCTTTTCAAACATCTTTGTTTTATTTAGTTTTTTAGTATTTAGTTATTTACTTTTTTATTTTTATTTAGGACTTTGCACACAGAAATGAAATTATTCTACAAAATCCAAAGGGTCAAAATTATTAGCCCCTTAAGAACTGACCTTTTTATTGAGCCATAGCACAAACCACTGTTTCAAGTTTAAATCAAGTTAAAACTGTGGGTTATCTCCCAATTTACACACAATATAATGGTTTGAAAAAGCATCATGCCAAAAACAAATGACATCAGTTTAGACTTGAGCAAATGGATTGTTCACAAAGCAGGAGAAGGGTTTACAAAGTTATCACAGCATTTCCAAGTGTCAAGAACTGGGGTGAGAAGCATCATCAAGAAATTCAAAGAGAGCCACACTATACAGAACAAGGCTGGCAGAAAAGCAACAATTTTAAAGACTAAGATGTGTCTAAAGACTCCAGAACAACTGCCAAGACACTAGTGAAGGACTTAGACAAGTCAGAAATTGTAGTCTCAAAGAAGACAATTACTAGAGCTCTGTACAGAAATGGACTATGGGGTTGGAGACCAAGAACAACTCCACTTCTGTAGAAGAGACACCTTCAAGTCAGACTGAAGTATGCTGAGGACAACATGGAGAAAGATTATCCATACTGGAAGCATGTCCTTTGGTCAGATGAGACAAACTAGAGCTCTTTGGCCATAGAGACATTGCTTATGTTTGGAGAAAGAAGAGAGGCCTATAACTCAAAGAACACTGTCCCCACAGTGAAACACAGTGGTGTGAGTATTAGCTTCAGAGATTTGCCAAAGAAAGATGGGCTGGATTTCCTCAGGAGACGAGTCAGAGACTTGCTGAAAACTACAGCAAACGACTGCAGGCTGTTATCCAGCAAAAAGGAGACACAATTGACTATTAGTATAATTTTGACCCTGGTAGTTTTTGGTTTTTGTGGAATAATTTTATTTCTGTGTGCAAAGTCAAATCATGAAAACATCCAAAATTAAACTAGGATGTTTGAAAAAGCTGTGTTTAAAAGCCTTTGCTTTGTTTAACAACACTTAGGAAATACTTTTAAAGCAATGACATTTTCATAGGGAAGCTTATAATTTCATGCTCAAGTGTACATTGTTTTTTTACATTTGACATTCTCACTGGAGAGTTAGACAAAACAAGTGCTGAAATTGAAGTTCTGAATGAATTAGGTTTATTGTTGTTTCTTATCATTGATTCCTTTATTTAACGTTTAGTTAATGATCTTTTCTAATCTATTCAGCAGCCTCCTCTAGCCTGGCTCTCTCCTCTGCCCTCTCCTGCAGTTTCAGGATGGCTCTGGCTCTAGAACCACTGACCCAGACACACTCTGGGGGTGGCTGATCCATACATGAAAGGGTCCTTCACTGCCAGGCTGCACCAATGAGGCTGAGAGGCTGAATAGGTGGCCTGCCACCTATTGCTCCATTATTGTGAGAGAACCACTTTCATCTTCCAGCAATCTGCTCCACTGATTCTGTGTCTCTACCTATGCTAAATGCAATAATAATGCAAGGATATAGTTTAAAACAATTAATCCAACCTTTCTGCTCAGACAGGGGTCACCACTCCCACAGACCCATATCTTTCAACTTAGCTCTACAAAATATACTAACAAGTATTTTGCAAAACAAACAAATCTATCAGAAGATGGCAATTTCATAAAAAGTAAACGTGTGCTTTTTTTAGTTCAAGTTTGAAATTTGGAACAGGAAACCTTAAGGAAAGTGTACGGAATAACATTTGCATGCATTCTTTACATTTAACCACTCTCAGCAATTTCATGATGAAAATGCCCAGATTTCAGTGCATGTGTGAAAGTGGCATATGTGAACTGACGGGGGGGCACCTGAGTCCACCAAAGCATGTTGAAGATAATGCAGGAAGCTTGATCAGTGGATCGGTCATGGTGTATGTTTGTGACAGTTCTCACTCATCCACTTTGCTGTATTCTCATGAATGTGCTGTCAATATGATTCAGTGCCTTTCCATCATAATAAAGGTTTTAAAATGAAACATTTGTAGAAATTTTTGAGACAATATATACACTACCAGTCAAAAGTTTTGACACACCTTCTCATTTAATCGCTTTTCTTTATTTAAATTGTACATTTTCACTGAAGGCATCAAAACTATGAATGAACACATGTGGAATTATGTAGTTGTGATGTTTTTACGCTGGATCAGTATGAACCCAAAAGGAGAGAGGAAGCCAGGTTGTAAAACAAGCAAAGTGAGATTTATTTACAAAAATAACTAAACAAAAGATTGAGCCAAAAAGGGATTACAAAAGGCAAGGAGACTGACAGGCTGGCTGGGCGAAGGTCTCCCGGGTAAAACTGGAAAGAAAAGGATACGAAGGGTTAAAAGTGGAAAGAAAAAACAGCATAAAGGTAGCACTCGCAAAACTAGACTTGTACAGGTGAATACCAGGTTGCATATGAGACGCACTGACACCTGCTGCAGGAAGAAGCCGGGCTTAAGAGGGCAAGGAGGAAATCAGGGAAACGAGCAGCAGGTGTGTGAGGAGGGACTCTGCCCAGCAGCCTGGTCAAGACTCCTGAAAGCACAAAGCAAAAACAAGGTTGCACAGGAAAAGGGAAAGTTAACAAAATAAGAGGCAGGAAGCCAGACCCTGACAGTAGTAAACAAAAAAGAAAAAAGTGTTAATATCCTTTATATTATGTTTTATATTTTAGATTCCTCAAAGTAGCCACCCTTTGCTTTGTTGACAGCGCTGCGAACCCTTGGCCTTCTCTCAATGAGCTTCATGATGTAGTCACCTGAAATGGTTTTCACTTCCGGTTTGCCTTGTCAGGGTTCATTTGTGGAATTTTTTGCCTTCATAATGGGGTTGGGACCATCAGTTGTGTTGTGCAGAAGTCAGGTTGGTACACAGCTGACAGCACTATTTGACAACTGGCAAGAACCAATCAGCTAAGTAAAGAGCAATTTTGCAAAAACTTTGAATGTGACTGGTAGTGTACTGTATATCTCAAGTACAAAGTATATGGGCAGAAGTATTTGGCCACAACTGTTAATCATTGGATTCGGGTGTTTCAGGCTATAGGCTTAATACTTCAGCATACAAAGACATTCTGGACAATGCATGCTTCCAACGTCCAACTGTGGCAACACTTTGAGGAAGGCCTTCTTTCTATCCCAACATGACTGTGCCCCAGTGCACAAAGCATATACTATAAAGCCACGGTTTGGTGTGGAAGAACTTGACAGACCCACACAGAGCCTTGACCTCAACCCCACTGACCACCTTTGGGATGAACTGGAACGGAGTATGCAAGCCAGGCCTTCTCGTCCAACAGCAGTGCCTCACCTCAAAAATGCTCTACACAATGAATAGGCAAAAATTCCCATTGAAAGGCCTCCTAATCTTGAGGAAAGTCTTCCAAAAAGATTTGAAGCTGTTATGTGTACAAAAGGGGGGACCAAGAATTCTTGTGTAATGATTTGGAATCAATAAACTTAACTGAACCCATCATTACAGTCCCAGTTGGTGTGATGGTCAATTTAGTGAGCAGAGACTGGTTCTACTGAGTAAAACTTGCTATTTTATCTGATGTGAGTAGATTGTGGACTGTTTGGGTCTGTTATGTTATGGTTGGCATGCTCCAATAATATTACATTTGTTGCCTGGATACAAAAGAACAGAATCTGTTAGACAAAGCTTTTAGTTTGTGAATGTACTCAGGATTCAAACCCTCCCCAAGTTTTTGATTGATTTAGTGATATCATTCAGCCATACTGGAAGGAGCCAAATATGTTTTTTTTTTTTATTTAGGCAGGAAAAGTTAAAACTGTTTGGTTTTTCCTCCACAGACTAAAACATCTGCAACATAGAAAATGACACCAGAGGGGACAAACCTATAAGCTACTCAGTTTCCCACAGTGAAGTGAACATGCAGGAGGTTTGTTTTGTTTTTTAATACTGAATCTGAATCTGAAGCCAAATTACCACCAAATTCTAATAATTTCTTCCTTCTACCAACGTCTCCAAAAAATGTAATCAAAATCTTTGAATTTTTTTTTTGAGTTATGCTTTTGACAGACAAACCAACTTAGTGGCAGTACAAGCGACAAACACGCATGCTGGTGGACAGAGCTGACAAGTGAGCCACTGAGGCAGGATGCCACAAAAATCTCAGGCTTCAAACGAGAAAACAAGCCAATCAGTCCAGTCTTAGAGGCGTGTTTCAAACTTGGCAAAAGTCTTTGACAATGACTGGCCTCATGCCTGATAGGCTGCGATTTGTGGACGACAGCTGCTTAACCCACTGCACAAAATGTTCCAGGGAGAGGAGCATGCACGTGAACAACTACACTAATGTGTATAATTGTATCATTAGAGATCAAGATTCGGGTTTTGCCACTGGTTGACTTTGTCAGTGAGAGCTTTCTAGTCCTTTCAGGCCTTTTGTGTAACTTGAAGTGAACCCTTTTTCAAGACCCTTTTAATGAGATGTGTAATCAAAGCTGTCATGTCTACAAAGAGTACATGGAAAGCACCTCTGTGCCTTTTTTTGGTAAGAAATGACCACACGCTTTCTTAATGGCAAGGTTTCATTTTGACGAACACTCATTAATGAAATACTGTATGACTAACAAAGCTCTTAAACCTGGAAGAAAGGTGGTTCATTTCAAAGCCCTTTGTGTAGCTGAAAAACTGTACACACTAATTATGTGACATTTTTAAAGTAGTCTTTTCTGGGAGGTGAATGACAAATGTTCATGCATTATGTTGCTGCTGCAGCAGCCTCTTGGCAGTATTCTCTCTCTTTCCCTCATTAGCATACGGGTCTGGAGCAACCTTCTGCTCACACATTTGATCCCCTTTTATCCAAGGGGCCTTACACCCAAGTTGCCTCAATAGCTTTTATCCCTCACAATGGGGGGGTTTGCTTGGAAAACACATTTAAAAAAATGCTTGCAGGTTCTTTCACTGCTGGGGCTCAAGAGAAAGTTCCAGCATCCCTTCAGTGGTTTCAGTATAAAAACTAAACTTGACCTTTTCAAATATCAGGGATTTTGTAATAACACTTTGTGATATTTATATTCTGATCTGCTCCCATTCAAAGAGGTAAAGGTGGACCAAGGCAGTCAGAGTACTTTATGTCCCTGCCAATTGCAGTTTTCTAACCTTGTTCACTGCAACTTGAAATGAGCGAACATCATTTGGGAAATTAGTGCTGCCGTGATTATATGAGGGACTGTCCATCTGAAGGGGTTGACATGCATTGAGTGGTGTGACATTTAAAGTAACTGCTTGACAACAGCACCCCTGTAACCCCATTAAGCCTGTGGGAAAGGCAAAGGTTTGGCTTTATGTATTTGGACTATCTGGACAGAGAGCCAAGGTGTGAGGCTCTCTTTGTTTAGCATTGAAGTTTCCATGGCACTTGATATTCAGTTTAAAGTGGTAGATTAAACCTTACAAATTCTATTTTTTTTTCTTCCTACAATAGGAGCTTTTGTGTAATGTAGTTTTTAATTTCTATCTGATGACTAAGTGGCAACCTGTCATAACATCACACATAATATTCGGAACTACTATTTTGCCCTGGACTTCAAACTGATTTCTTTTTGCGACCTTCAGAGTTGTGCCCCGGTGACCAAACATTGCTGATTGACTTCACAGAGTAAACTGTATGACTCCATCCACTTTTATGGTTTATTTTGCCAGAATTACTGTAATATTATGTGAACATGCATTGAAATAATCTAATGTCTATAACTGACTTTTTGTTGGAAAATGTCTGGGAAAATTAGTTCTTGAGTTTGTCATTCACTGGAGATTGTTTGGGTCAGACGTGCATAGCGGCAGTAACATTTCTACAGCATCCGGGCGAGGGGCAGCATCTGGCTCAAGGAAGCAGGGGTCACTCATCCACTCCATCACTTTGTAATATTCTGCTGTTGTTGCACATGGAGTCATTCAGATTATCTGGAAATGTGAATTAGGAACTGACAGGAGAAAATGTCCAGTGCAATGTTCAACATTTTAAACATTCTCACCGACAGCCCCTCTGAACACGTTACAAAAAAAATGTATTGGCATCAGTGTATGTCTTAAAGCAGCACTGAAGATACTGAAGTTAAATGTCTGCAAAGCAGCGGGCAAGGGTTCGGCCACCTGCATCTCAGCATTTCATCAAGTTCATGTCTGAAAACAGTGGAGAGAAAAGGATTTGAGGATGAAGTCTCTGGATCATGATGATACATAAGTTTTTCTTGCTAATGTAATGCTGGATGACCATAATTTGAATGTGTTAATGGTTGGTAAGGCCATGTTTAACCAAAGGCTATGTTTTACTTTGGTTTGATACTGATTGGCTTCTTTGCTAACCTAACAATGTAGAATTTTGGGGAGTGGTATTGGCGACACAATAAAGTATCAACGAAAGAGTGGCTTTAAAATAGGATCACTATAGTTTGAGAATCTATTGGCATCATGACGGTATTTAGTCCTTTCCAAGACTGAACTTATTAAGTGTAAAGCGTTCAAGTCACTGAATGCCTTTTGGCCAAGCTGCTGTGTAACCGGATGTCATTAAAAGGAGAGCATTAATAAAGTCCTCACCATTCAACCTTTTAACAGCTCCCCCTTAGATCTTTGTAAATGTGGTTCTCCAAGCAATACCGTTGAGCTATTCTGTTGAATCATCCACATGTTCTCATGCTTGTATATAAATGTGGACTGGGAGGTGTAGTAGCATGGTAATATGATATCTTGGGACATTGGTTCTGGTAAAAATTGCCAGTGTTTTAGGGAAGCCCACTGTGCCGTTATCCATCCAATAATTGGGAAAAGAACATCCTCTGTTCCTCTGCCAAGTTGGCATAGAATTATTTGGTACTAATGTTTGCCAGAGAAAGTGAAAGGACAGGCTGCTTGTTATGCAGCTACACCACTCAGCTTTTAAATGGATTTCAGTTGGAGGGACGATAACTTATAGTTAGGGGATTAAAAAAAAATCACCCAGGGATTTTCAAAAAGAACAAAGGTGGCAATTTCTGCTTGTTTTCCTCAAAAAAAAAAACAAATAAACTTTCTTTGTCACATTCCCTGAGCATCTCACTCCTGCTGACTAATACAGCCTCTTCTCACTAGAGGGAACAATAACACAATGTGGGGAAGCAGCTCCCAGATTACTTCCTTCCCTTGATAAGAAGCGGCTACTACAGATTTGGAGTCCTTTTTGCACCCTTGAGAGCAGCACTGTGTGAGAAGATCCTGTGGATCTGGAGCCAACACCTGCCCTATTGCCACCCATACACTCCCACTCCAGCTCCCTGTTGATTCTCACTGATTAACAGCGCTCGATGATTTCCACCATGGTGCAGACAATGCTTTGTATGTAAGATTTAATGCTGACATTCAGGCAATTAGGAAATGTTTTCAGCATGGTACAACTGTCTGTCTGCGCATTAGGGAGGAATACACAATACATAATAGTGCGGTGGGTATTCCTGTTTTTTTTCTGAATGGTCATCTGGTAATCCCCGAGGTTGAGTTAAGTGAACAAATATGAATTACATACACAATAATCCATTTAGGAGTTGAAGGGGACGCAGTACCTTGTTCAAAGTCACTTGATCACGTCAGACACTGTTCAGCAGATGCTTCTGCTTATGTGTTTCAAGGACAGTCCCTCTGCCTACGAGGCCAATGAATCCCAAATCTCAACAGAGACAGGATTTCATGGAGCTCCTAGTGGGCATGGGAAGGGAAGGAGCGCTGCTTTCTCATTTTGCAGCTGGCAAAAATTGTCAGTGTAGGTAGGAAGAGGAAGAAGTGAGTGACGTCATGCAGACAATGGCTGATTTTATCACATGCAGTATAGACACAAGTGGAGATAAAAAAAACCTAATTTAAATCGCACAAAATGCAATGGTCTATCACTTACCAAACATTCCTTAACCTCCATCCACTAGGGCGATGACATTGAGATTAAAATCTTCTTTTACAAATGAGACCTAGCCAAGACATTAACACTCTGCAAATTTAAATCTGCATCCTGGCTGACTTTCCTGAGTATCTCCATCCTTGTTTGTCCTGTGGACAGTAGAGAACATTCTTTTGTCTGTTCAGTATGTTGTCTTTGGATGAGCTGCCTTTAAAAAGGAATGAGAGTCTCGGGCATCTTAACCAATATGCCTTCAACCGGCAACATGAATAAAACATAATTCAGATAAGCTACTGAAGACATTTTTAATCATCGACAAGCTCAGTGGAACCTTCTTTCTGGTCTGATTTGTATTTTGCATGCACTGGCAACAATCCTAAATTCCATTCATTAGAAAAAGAGAGAAAAATCATGGGATATTCACTGACGTATTTCTCTATTGTGCACTCTGATCTCTCGGAGTGCTCAAAGACCTGTTTTCAGATTGCGTCTATCTGCATCCCAATTCCTTGCATTGTCTTTTAATCAGGGAGAGTGGGTGAGCCCCTTCAACAATGGTTAAAACAGACTAAATGCTGCTAGTGGTAACACATTATACCAACCTCCTATTCAAGTCTGAAGCATTAAAATGATTATTTACATGTGTTTATTTTTAACACAAAGACAAATTTTGAAAAGAAGCAAGCATGGTGTGTCTTTCATCTGCCACACCAAGTTTTCTTGGCAGACCATCGAGTTGATGGCCTTCAGTGTTGCCCTTTCCTTTGTGCTTCATCAAAAGAGCTTGAACGTCACATCTTGAAACCACTTTGTAATCTTTGCCTGTGGGACCACGCTGATGCAGTATAACTACCTTGTGAACTGTTGCTGTACTTAGCCATGGTGTACGACCTGTGACATGAGACTGTCTTGCATAGTCTAACCGTGGTAGCGTGTCTGTTCCTCACCACGTTTTTAAGCCTTCTACACAGCTGTTTCTGTTCCACTTAATGAATGTGTTTCAACCAATATGTGAAAATGACGATCATCAACACATTGAACTGGTCAATCATACACCTGATTACTACTAAATCCCTGGGATTTTGCAAGTGTACTTATAAGACGTGATGCCAGTTTGAAGGGAAATTATGTTTACACTAAATATTAAAATTTGATTTAGATTTTCTTTCTGTTAGTTCATTTTGTATTTTGCAAATTTAAAAAATAAACAATGGGACTTCAGGTGTTTGAAAGCACTCTGACTTAACACCATTTTTTTCCACTCACCATTCAGGTACACTACGCATGCATCAGCAAAAGAAGGCAGATTTTTGCCTCAGCAGTGATTTGCTGGGTTTTTAAAAAGTAACAAGAAACAACAATAGTGAAAAATATGAAGGCCAGTGTGTGAATTTATGTCTTTTTAATGAAAAAGATAATGTTGATGTCACCTGAGGATCTGCTCTTTCATCAATAGGGCTGATGTGATACACATCTTGATGCATTGCTAGTGATGCAGTATTCCAAAAATGCATACAAAGCAACTGCAGCTGTGACACAGCAAGGCTGATTGATGAAGTGACACAATGCAATGTGGCACAATTTGATTCAACACAGTGTGTTTCAAAGTACCATTTGAAGCAAAGCACACAACAACAACAACAACAACAACAAAAAGGCTTACTTCACATACTTGTTATGGTAACTCAGTAGACTTCTACTTTATGTTGCTTCTTTTTGACTTCTATAAAGGACTTTGCCCTTTCACAGAAAAAGCCTTTTCACTCAAGGTCTTTTGAGTCTATGCTATAAAAACGTTCTCCTCTCGTAACCTTAAAGAAGACCTTCGTTCCTGTTCTCTGTCTATAGCTACATTTTGATTACATCAAAACAGGCTGACACAGCACTAATCAGCTATTTTCCCTCTATCTTAAAGTGTCATGGCATATTTTTCAAATTGCATGCATCAAATTGCCTGTCTCCCCTAAAAAGTCTGGGGCTTTGCCAAACATGTGATACACCTTAAAATGTGTATTATAGCTGATGAGGCATATAACCAACCCATATGTGTTTGTTACAAATTCAGTATTCGGCAAAAACACACCATAATTTACGATATGCTGCTTTAATTAAGTCACTTTTGCAATGGTTTACCTAAAGGTCAAAGAATAAATCAAATTATCAGACAGATTATCCCATAGAGAGAGTTGCCAGAGAGCAGAATTCAATTATGTGATGTGCTGAGGCACATCAGTTGGGAAAATAGGTTTAATAAAGACACAGTGTTCATTTACTGCAGTATTATCTTTTGTGTAACACCTATATGGCTGATATTGATCTGTGCTCATCCCCTGGTCACATTCTTTTGCTCTCTTATGCTTCTGCTGCTGGTCCCCCTGCAGCTCTTTTCAAACTCTCATGTGTCCTCTGTCCCTGTAACCTTAAATACACGCTGACTTTGCTCACACTGTGACTGGCTTTGCGTGACCTTGCGTTTCCTTTTGTCACAATTCAATTTTAGGATTATTCATTGCTTCTTCTTTTGTTGTTGTTGTTGTCAAAGGATTTAATCAGGATTAAATCATACAATGGCATATACCTTGGATTTCTAGAAATTAGTTCATTGAGAGATTTGCCAGTTCTTGAGGCCTATAAGTGAAACACAGGAGCAGCATGCGTGAATTTTGACAAGAGAATGTAACTAGATCAGAGAGGGGTTGTGCAGCTGATTCAAGACATTATCACTAGTTTAGTCTGTCATCCATTTAAACCTTAGTCTTGCTTTCCAGCCTTTCTGACTTCCCCACTATTTTATTGATTTTATTGTTTGACACTGCCTTTTCATCTTGTGGCTTTGAAACTGTGTCTGCCTGCCTGCTTACCAACATTTTAGCTGTATTAAAGCCTTTCTTGGAGTTGTGCCTTTGACTCTGGCTTTTTTTGTCTATGTGTGTCACATTATACTGAAAGATGAGACATTGATCCGTAAATGTCTGACCTATATCCAAGAAGACGCCATTAAAGAAAATACTACTCA
The DNA here is from genome assembly GCA_016785285.1 of Brachirus orientalis. Lineage (NCBI taxonomy): Eukaryota > Metazoa > Chordata > Actinopteri > Pleuronectiformes > Soleidae > Brachirus > Brachirus orientalis. The sequence goes on along the minus strand of JAFBJR010000504.1, from coordinate 1,817,152 downwards.
GAACTCTCCATGTTTTGGCCCCCGCTTTTAATTAGCCATTGCTGTGTGTCTAATGAAAATGTAAAATATCTTTCAATACTTTAAATACTGCAAAATGAATAGAAATACAATAATGTTTATACACTTTACTGCAGAAATTGCAAAAAAGGCATTTTCAATTAAATAAGCACCATAAGGTTTATCATAATCTGTAAATCTATGTTAGAGAAGTGCTAAAGACAACATGCATTTGGAGACTGCAGGAAAGCAGAGAGCAAGAATGAGATGTGCAGACCTGAAATTGTCTGCTCAGATGGGAATCTGAGAGCAGGTGAAAGCTGTTTCAAGCTGACAGAAAGATCAGGCAATTAGTTACAACATAAACTGTTGTTGATAGTGAAGTAAGTGGTGGATAAGAAAGTGCATGAACTATAGACTGACACCACTTTTGATACAGTTACACATACAATTATTATTCAGTGCAAGTGACACAAGATGATTCTCAATCCAGTCCTCAGGGACAGCTGTCCTGCATGTTTTAGATGGTGGCCTGCACCAACACACCTGATTCAAATGAATAGGTTGTTATCAGGCAAATGGACGAGCTGACTATTTGAATTAGGTGTGTTGGATTAGAGCAACATCTAAAACATGCAGAGCAGGGTTCCCTGAGGACCAGGACTGAGAAACACTGGATTAGAGAGATTTAATCAAGACAAGTGAATGGGGACCTACAGCCTTATTTAAATCTACAAGTTGCTGATTTACCAATATAGGCAGACTTGTATAATGAAAGACAAGATACAGAGACCCCAACTCCTTAAATCTACAAACAGTTTAATAGATTTAATTTTAATCTCATGGACTATTTGCAGTTAAACAGTCCAGGGAAGACGGATGTAGGAATAAGGGCATAATTAAGGGTCAGCTGATCCTGGTCATCACTGATTTAATCACGATAACAATAATGATAAGAAAAGATAGGGGGAAAGAGGACATCACTGATCCATTTTAGGGTATTTAAAGACATTTAAAGACTTGACATGGTTTGGAGTTTGTTGATACACACATATAGTAAGTTGAATGCAAAAGGTGCGTCTCCTGGGTGAGCAAGCAAGAGATTCATCGTCTCACTGCCGCATTCTCAGGTGGACTTATACTCTGGTATTATCAGGAGGTTTGACTAGGAAGCTGGCAGAACTTCCACAGAATGTCCAGAGTAACATTTGCAGTTTTTCCTGCTCACAAAATGCCCTTCTGGAGCATTTCACAGTTGTTTTTTGGGCTGTTATGTGAGTTTTTAATGGTCGCTTACTCACGGGAAAACAACATTTACAGGGATGGGTCAGGGTCAGTTCATAATCTCTCAGGCTTTAGATCAGGTCCAAGTGGCAACATGTCATTATGTCATTATGCCACAGATAAGAATCCAAACTCATATTTTGAAGGAACATACAAAAGGAAGTTCAGACGTGTCACCTGTGAGGCTCTTATTGGATGATATCAGCTGTCAGTCACACTGTTGTCCACTCACATGTGTTGCAATTTATTGTTTGTCTTATATGTTTGTCTGAATGGGAACATCCATTCATCCATCCATCCATCCATCCATCCATCTTCTGCCGCTTATCTGAGGTCAGGTCACTGGGGCAGCAGAGAAATACTTCATCTAGCTCTTCTGGGGGAATCCCTAGGCGTTCCCAGGCCAGCAGAAAGACATAGTCTCTGCAGCGAGTCCCGGGTCTCCCCTGGGGCCTCCTCCCACTGGGACATGCCCGGAACACCTCACCTGGGAGGCGTCCAGATGCCCGAGCCACCTCATCATGCTCCTCTCACTGCCATTTACAAACATGGCACCATGTTCTTTTAGCAAATACACAAAAGTAGTGATTGAGACAATTACCTCCTTGTTCACTACAAATCAAATGGGAAGTAGAATCGTTTTCCCATTGAATTCTATTCAAAGGGAGCTGGTTTTGGCAACCAGTGGAGTCTCCTCCTAGTGGCTATTCAGAACTCAGAGGAGTACAATCAATTTTTTATACCGGGTCTATGGTCAGAGAGAAATGAGCCCGAGTCTTACTGTTTTCTTAGGATATACAGAGGGAGCCAAATGCTGTAATATCTCCAGACAACGCTGCTTAACATAAATCTTTCTCTGACAAAAAATAAACATTACAAACATTTAGCCATCAATCATTACCATCATAACAGTATGTGTAATGTCCCACAAGATTTAAGGGGAGTTTCATCAGACAGCCACTAACTGCCACATGGGAGTATTTTGATTTCATTTTGGGAACCACAAGAACACACAATTTATGGATGCACTGTGTCGGGCGGGACTGACATTTGTTATGAAATTATAAAAATATTTGAGGACACATTATAAATTGCATGCTGACCAAAATTCTTCCAAATATTCTCTTATTAAATCTCGATCTGCTTATAGAGTAAAATAGTAGGTCGAAATCATGTATCTCCTTTAATTACCAATATAATGGGAGACATTTTCCACTAGTTTCTCGTTGAACTTGTTTTGAGGCAGTGTCACCTCACTGTTTCCCTCCCAGTGTAAAAAAAGATGACCTTACACACCCATACATGCACTCCACTCACGCCCACTCTCTTGTGTATCCCCACATTCTTGCTCCACGTGCACTGAAGTTGAACTTAACGCCCGAATGAGAGAAAACAGCAAAAAAATTTGTTTTTTCACAAAGTAAAAGTTTATCGTTCTGGATCATACAAATATACTCACCATCCACTTAAGGTACACCTGTTCTTCTGATTGTCGACACAAATATCTAATCAGCCTGGGATTTTCTAGGATGTGCTAGGATTTTCATGCACGTCCACACCTCTATTGTTTACAGAGAATGGCCTGAAAAATAGAAAATATTGAGCGAGCAGCAGTTCTCTTGTTATGTCAGAGGTCAGAACAGGTTTCGAAATGATAGAAAGGCAACATGAACTCAAATACTGGTTACAACCAAGGTATGCAGAAGATCATCTCTGAATGCGAAACAATGGAACCTTGAAGCAGATGAGCTACAGCAGCAGAGGGCCACACCAGATGTCCACTGTTAGACAAAGAGGTCACCTATAATTAAGTGTTTGGTGAGGGATACATTAACTTGTACTAGTCTGGAAGTGGGGATTAAATGTACATAAAAAAAGTCCATAAAGTGAGTGCAATCATATTTCATTTAGCTAAAGGGACTTAAGAGACAAAGGTGACTGACTCCAAAGACGTTTCCAAAGAGGCATTGCTGTTTACTGGCTGAGCTTCCATGAACAGCAGGAGTTTCAGTAACAGGAAAATCTCCCTCACAAAGCCCGGTGAGTAAACCTCCCATGACAGAGAATGTCGAGAAATGGCTCTGTTACTGAAATAATGCTTTGGTTTCATCATAAGAAATGTACATAATTCAAATTCAAAGAAGCAACTCAAACTGAAAGATCTCGTCAGTATGACAGTAACAGTATGAGCTGATATTTGTTACATGATTTGATATTTGTACAATAATTATAGGAAGTAGCACCACATATCACTGTATTACAGCAAAAGGGGTCAAATTATGGAATTATTTCAACAAAGAATGGGAAATGTGTATGTAATTCCAACCCCAATTCCAAAAAAGTTGGGATGCTTGTAAAATGTAAATAAAAACTGAATGAAATAAGTTGCACATCCCATAAACCCATATTTTATATTTTATTGTAGAAGGTGGAATCTGTCTTTACAAATTTACACTGAGGCACTTTTTTCTGAAATTGTTCCACAATGTATAGATGCAGTTTGTCGCAGACTGGTGAACCTCTGCCCATTTCTATGTGTGAAATGCTCCTTTTATACACAGTCATGTTACTGAATGAATCTAATTAGCTGTCAGATTACTTTTTTTTGATACATGTTGCTGCCATAAATTCAAAATTAGCTAATATTTTATCATAAAGTGTTCAAATGTCTGTTTCAACATCTGATATGTTGTTTGTGGATTTATGAGATGTGCAAATCATTGTGTTGTGTTTTTGTTTACATTTTACAAGCATCCCAACTTTTTTTTTGGAATAGGGGTTGTAAACAATTTCAAAGAAATGTCCAAAATGAACTTTTCTTGTACTTGTTCCTGATTTGTTTGAATAATATACTTGGTAACTCAAGCAGGAAGCTTGAAAAAATATGGCTTAAAATTAATTTTAAAGACATTTTCTGAAGATATAGACATATTCATATTTCTTTTGTACTCCTTGCTAATGCAGGACAAAAAAAGTGTTTGTTTTTTTCTCTGTGACAGTAGATCTTTTTCACCTGTGATGTTGCAAATGTTCTTCTTCATTTGCTCTGACATTTTATTAGAAAGCACCCAGCCTGAACAAATGACCACATACTATATTTCACCTCAGTGGGTATGCCTTTAAAACTTAGACTGATATGTAAAGGATGATTATACAGTATGTTTACTTCTGCATGGGGTGAGATAAATCAGCTGATATACTGGTGCCATCCGTTTCTCCACCGGCTTATCTCAAGCAATTAAATAATGTATGGCTAATAATTTATTTGTTATGTCACTGCTGTGATTTACTGCACATAGTATATAAAGAAAATGTGGGGAAAGGCCTTTCCACAATTTACAATGTAAAAGCTTTATCAAGGAGCACTAAAACATGAATAACTGCAATATAAATCAATGATAATTCCAACACTGTCTTTATGATTACAAAAACAGTTTTTCGGAATTTAACAATGAGATTATATTGAAATTGTTATCTTATATGGACTGCATCATATGGTGAATTCCTCTTTATGGGGTTTACGTATGCATGTCTGCACTGTGAAAGTGGTATAGCCTGTGGATGTGTAGTCAAAATGAGATACTGTATGTAGAATTTTCTACACATGTAACTTTTTTTTAAAGTGTGCAAGTTTCAGGAAAGCAAGAACTACTGTAAATTAAAGCTGCAATTAATAGCAGCAAGACCTCCAGGAGTTGGTGGAGAAAGAAAAATTAATCTTATTAAATCTTGATCTTCTCTACAAAGAAGAAGTTATTTCTACTTCTGTCTTTTGATGAGAACAATAAGAAAGAATGACAACAAAGACCTAGTTTGATATTGTCAGGAAGCAGAAAGGGTAGTTTGGTTCATCTGTGCTTAGAGCTTCAGCTGAAGAACACGCAGCAGACAGCAGTGAGTAGCCTTGATCCATTAACGACAGAGACGCTTAATGAAATGAAAAAAAAAAACAAAAGACAACACAGTGGATAACTTGTAGTACAAAATATTTCCTTCTTCGCTCTGAAGTTTTGTGGGGGATTTGGGAAGTTATAGCAGTACCTTTACTTGTCCTAATGCAGAAGATGTCATTATAGGATGACCAAAATGAAACACAGTCTTAGTCAGTTATCTTGAATAGAAATATGGATCAATGGATTTAAAGTGTGGAAAACATTTTGGCTAATGTAAGTAAAGCCTAAGTGTTACATATGGTAGCTATAAGAATACAACAGCCTGATCATAACCCTTGAATTTACAACTCTTTGAGTTACAATGCATGTATGCTCATAAAGTTGGCCCATACAATAACAAACCACCTTTACGGTGCTGCTGCTCTGCGACAAATCTCAGACAAGAGTGGCAGCATTCCAATACAGAATAAAAAATATACAGTGTAGTAAGTAAAAGACCCTCGTTCAAACCGGGATTTGAATCAGCGACCTTCTTGCTGTGAGGCTAGTCACTACACCGCCATGTGGCCGGTTATACAGATCTGTGCCTTTTTAAATCAATAAAAATGCAACCCTTCCCTTCCTGCTGTTACCTTAAAATGAATGTAAATAAACACAAACTCATTAAACATCTTATCATTCTCATCAAACTCAAAATCATTATCCATGTTGGAGGAATCCAAAGATGAGCTGATAGCAGTATGAAGTCCATCCTTATCAGGTGACACTTTATTATTTTACAAACTTGTTTTCATGCCAGCCAGTAAACTCACCATAAATACCTTATAAAGTTTAGTGTTATCTGTTGGAGACATTTGCTCTATACATAGCATTACTAGTTTATGTGACATCAACATGCGGAGACCGACGTAGTTTTAGTCTTACTTTGAAAAAAAAAAAACATTATCATCTTTTGTGATTTGTTCTTTGGTTTTGCATCACAGTCGTCCCGGGGGCAGCTACCAGTGTTTAGCAAAGTTCCAGCAAAGAGTTTCAAAATCCTAATACGCTTAGTCAGCAAGGTCACCTTGGTGATCTCGCCACAGAGACGCATAAAAAAAGATGATATGCTCTCTGGGGCAGGAAGAAGTCTTTAATGTTGAGGCTGTTGTCATGGCATCGCAGACCCCCGACTAAGTCTTTCAGAAATGTTTTGTATAGGTTTTGTAGCGTTGGGGGGGGGCACAGGCAAAGGGCTTTACAATGGTCATACATAGGCAAAGAGCCATGCGTCACATGCAACAATTGAGGGGGTGTGTGGGTGTCTTTTATTAGAGGGATCAGTCCCTTCTCATAAAAGAAACCCACACACCCCCATGTGTTTGCAAGGCTGCCATTCTCAAGAGAACACACAGAGTGGAAATATCAGTCTTTCTGAGTCGATGGACTAATATCAGCATCAACCTGGGATCAAAATGTTGAGGCTCATTCACTGCAACCTATAAAACAAACTTCAGTCTTCTGACAGGTCACCTGAAGAATCCAGCGAGCATAAAATCCTCTCAAGACTCATCAGTTAATGTTCACATTTTTATGAACCCGCCACAGATAAGACACTTTGAAGCTGTTGCAACTATTGTAGAGGAGCAGGTGTTAGAATGATCATCTGTTCCACCATTGGTTTTAAGATCTTTGTAGACATAAAGTACATAAAATCAGCCCAGGGGTCAGAATGAGTTATAATACATTAACTTATCCAAGATGTTACACCAACATTCATTTTATGAACACCCTATCAACATTGGTTGGCTTTAACAGAATCACAAAATGAAAACATGCCAAAAATCGCTGATTAATGGTGTGGAGGGGTCATACAAATGTACAACTCTTCCTCAGCGGTGAGACACATGCAGAATAAGAGGATATCCCATAATGGTTCTTGCAAAAATAAACAGTTTCACGTTATAACTCACTAATTACGCACCCACTGTGGAAGTCAGATAAGCCAAAAGCCCATTAAAGTAGCATTAGACCTGCTAATGTTTCCTCTCCTGAAAGAGCCACCCCAGACATTACACCTTGGATACTTTATAAACAAATTAAAGGAGGCAGCAGGACATTTCTGGTGTCATACTTCACCTGTCCTTGCTCACAATATCTGGACTCAAGGATATTTCATCACATTGGTCAGAAAAACTGATCAGTCATGAAACAAACAAACAGATTCTAGACCTTAAAAATAGCCATGAATGCAACATGGCTGAGAAACCTGTTTCCTTTGATTTTATTGTTTCAAACACTGACGGTGAGAGCAATGATGAGAATAATGGGCCAGACCTCTATTTTGAGATGCTTCATGTGGTTACATAAATGAATAGATCCAGTTTGGAGCAGCTCTACAGCAGTGACCTGAACTTTGAATGCAGCATTAGTCTCATGACTGTGATTTGCCAGCTGATGCTTCTGTGTCCATGGGGTTAAATAGAAGCCTTTGATGGAAGTTGTTGACCAATAATCATTTCAGTATAAGTGTGTGTGTGCGTTTATGTATTTGTTACCTCTTTAGGACCTTCTCTAGCATAAATACACCTTGTTAGGACCAGTAGTCCTCATGGAGACCAAAATGTGGTCCTAATGAGGCAGCACCTAATTTCTGGTTAAGGTTTGGTTAAGATTAGGGTTTTGTATTAACTGGTTATGCAAGGTTAGTTAGTTAGGCTGCCCAAATCACGGTTTAATCAAGCTAAGGCCGTAGTCCGACTAAGACAGGCAATCAGACAACTTGCCCAGTCCAAGCATACATGTGGAGAAAAATATATATATATAATTTTTGATCGCCATGTCGCATAAAAACAAACAGCGAACGGCGAGATGGATGGTGAGATGGATCGTGCTGCGCTACTGCATGTTTTTGTACCTGCTATGTTGTACTGCAGTTTATACGTCGTCTATTTCTACTTCTGCGTCAAAGACTGGAGAGGAAATTTTTTGTGCATGCGCAGAACGTTAAGCCTGACTCCAGTCTGACTAAGCATACACATGCAGAAAGACTTGGGCTATGAATTGTCTTTTCCAGGTATGTTAGTCTGACTAAGAGCAGCTTGAGTTTAGTTAGATTAATGTGGTTACAAGACGTTAAGAAAACCAAATTATCGTCTTAATCTGACTAAAATCGGACTGTTAACATGCATGTAAATGCACTGAATCAGAGTCATTAAAATCATAGCTGTGCAAACCTGTGTATCTGGGTTTCAGGGCAATGCATAATAACAATCTAACACATGGTTAAAGAATCTGAGCCTTGGCAAAAACAGTTGATTGGTCATTTGGCTCCTTTGTCTCTGTCTATTTTCACACACTTGTGGCTGAATTCCTCTTCTTGTCAATGTGAGGTCAGTGTGAAGAATGACCTCCCTTTATCCCAGCAATCAAAACAGGGACACATTCATCAGACTCTCCTCTAAGTGATTTCTGCTTTGAGTTTCGGTCGTGTTCGTGACACATAGAGTAACGTTTTCTTACAGAGGCACAAGCCATATCTGTCTTGCTGTGGATAATTTCCTTTCTTTCAAAATACCTTGTAAGCAATCTGTAATTAGATAAGTTTGAGCAATTAGTAAAATGAGTTCCTCACTGTCACAGGCTGTTTTACGGGTCACTGGATTTCTGTGTTGTCCGTGCTTCTCAACCTTTGACCTATTACTCTGTTTGTTCAACCGCCAGTCTACACTATTCCCAGCAAACACTCAGGTTTAAATGTCATTGTTCAGTGCATTTTACCACTTTGAATTACATTTTCCTGTTCAACTTTTTACTCCATTTGTTAATTGCTCATTGTGGCCAATTATAACTATGAAAAAAGAACTGTAATTAGACATCATGATTCCTATTCCATTTTTCTCGATTCTGTTTTCAGCCTCTGAAGCACACACCTGTTCCCAGTCACCCAGTATTTCAACCTGTTCCACCTGTTCACTGCCAGATCTTATCACATTTCACCATGTTGTCCTTCATGCTGTGGACTCCCATTCTGGCTACTGTACCTGTTGCCTGCATGCTTCTCCGTTTGTTTTTGTCAGTGTTTTCAGAGTATTTCAGCATATTTAAAACATGTCTGTTCTCTTATTTGCATGGTATTCCTATGCTATAGCTTTAGTACAAGAATAATTATGTAATAAGGCAATAAGTCTGGGCAATATGGTTCATAGCTATTTAAAAAATTGACATCAGTGAGTATCAATGAATATCACAATAAAATACCAGATAATTAATTATTTAAGGAGCTGCATGAAAAAAATGGTTTAAATGTAGTTGTAAATTGCCATAATATGTCAAAATGAAATAAAAATGTTAAAATGAAATGCTTCAACAGGAGTGTAAGTGTACCTATTCACAGCTCTGTCTTTTGGTTCATGTGGACCTGGCAACCTTGAGTCTGTGGAGAGAAACATGAAATAATGTATAGTGGCATAATATACATAAAACCCCTTTAGGTTTTGTTTCTAGGTTTATTATTTTATTATTATTATTATTATTATTCTTTATGGACAGGAGACTGCCATGACCCCTGAATAACCAAAGCACTCTTTGCTTGGACAGTTGTCTTTTTCCATTTTTTGTTGTTCTTTCTGTAGACACAGGTGAGACTAATAAGACACAGGTGAAACACATTAGGTAGGGACAGACAATCAAAAGTGAACACAGAACAGGAAGCAGAACTCCACAAGGTACACACAAAGAACAACACAATAAAACTAAAAATAGGGGACAGAAAACCAGACAGAAGATTGAAAATCCAAGGTAAAGAATACAAAAAGAACAACAAACCAAGAGTGCCTAGATAATTTAGGGGTCGTGACAGAAAACAACAAACAAAAAAACACTTCAAGAAATGTTTGCAGTGTGTAGATATATATATATATATAGAGAGAGAGAGACTGAATAACAGATATTTAAGAAAATTTAAATTAAAAGAAAATGAACACTATATTTGAATAAGCCTCACTTCTCTAAAGAAAAACAACATTTGCCCCTTGGTTATAGAGGGCCTCAGTGTGCAGGCATGGATGGTTTGCACGCATGACTGAATTATGGATTTGTAGCAGCAACCTGTCTTTGGTACATATCCCACTTTTGAACTTAGTAAGCAAACCTCTCATGTGATAATCAAGCCCACCATGACCTTCACCTCCCCTTGACATTTGCGTTTATTCCCTAATGTAGCAGTCAGTTCCATTAACCTGAAATTTTAAAGGTTTTCAGAACATGTATTTAATCTCGTACATAAATCACACACACACACGTGTTTATACTTTGTGTTTATTAAGCATTCTCCACATTCCTTTCAAAGTTAGCCTGAACAGCTCACAATGCATTCTGATATGGCGTCATCGCAGGCGTGTGTTTTGGTGAAAATGTAATCACAGGCAAAGCTGAGTGGTTTGAAAGTCTGATAAGATAGAGATGGCTCTGTAAACTGTGAAAGAGTAAGTGAACCACTTACAGTAACTGAGGTCAAAACAGACCACACCTGATGTTTGATGATGCAATGAAGAATTCATGTCATATTTCTATGTTTTTTGATTTATCCCGCAGTTCAGATTAAAATCAACCGTTGTGATACCGTTGTGATCTCAGTTCCTCTAGAAATAGTTATGCACATAACTAAATAATTCTGGGTAACTGTGTACATCAGGAATCTCCAACTCAATTGACCTGAGTCTGGTCATGATGAGCTCAGCCATGGTCTGGGAAAAAAATAGCTGTTCATTAGAGGTGGGAGCTTAACATCACGTCACAGTATTTCATCATGATATGCAATAACGATATTCATAATGGCATCCACAAAATTGTGATGCCTAATGTGTTATTATTATGAAAAAATATTGTTCACTATTGAAAATAACTGTGAAATCAGCTGCAAATTAATTTTTTTTGTAGTGTCATATTTAAAGATGATAGTGTACAGACAGTGAAGCTTGACATCCGCTTTCAAAAATGTTCCTCTTTGTGTCATATTCATGACATGTGATTTTTCAAGATGAAGCAGAGGCGTTTAAAGAGAATTTAGGGGCCAGGGCAAAAGGGACCAAGAAGATCCTACATTTTTGCTATTGCTACAAATTAAAAAAAAAATTGTTGAACTATTTTAACCACCACCATTATACACACACACACCCCAACTGTCTTGTGAAATTCTAAAGAAATGCTTAAATTTTGGATAGAGGAGGAAAACAGGTTCCTCCTCTGCCTTAGATCTGGGTTACCATGGCAACTGTAGAGAATTTAACTGATGATGTGGGGAACATGCTATATGCAGGGTGCATCACTCACAACGTCTGCTAAAATATGAGCCAGCCCTTTAAGTTTCAGTAAATTTTAACTAAAGTTACCTTACAAAGTCCAAATTACACCTTAGTGACAACTAATCAGGAGTTAAAGGGCTGACTCTCATTTTAATGGAAGTTGTAAGTGACACTCCATGCATATGGTAATTGCATTTTCAGTCAGGGAAGAAATATATATATACGTATATATGTGCATATATATATATATATATATGTATATACGTATATATAATGTTTGTTCAAACACCCCAGAAATGGACACTTTGTGGAGGAGAACAACTGCAGGAAAGGTCATTGTAAGGACCTTGCAATAGAATGATGAAAGGTACAGGGATAAAAGGCAAAGCAAATGAGAAGATGCAACATTGTGTACGCCAATTGTCATAAAATACCAACAAAGAAGAAGAAGAAAAGTTTTAAGCTATGTTTTAAAAGAATCCTGCATGTAAGAGCTGTATCTCGCCAGGTATGCCCTTCAGTGCTGACCTCTACAACAGAGCCCACCAATATTATTTATACTGTGCAGTGCACAAGTCTTTGTCTTGACTCTCTCCCACTGCTTTGTTCTCCATTAATGTGTATTTGACTTCACATTAGGGTGCTCAGCACTGTAGTTATGTACACAGTGTAGTGGCCAAACTTAATGAAGTAGCACTGATACTGTTTTACAGTGCTACCAGATAACAGCAGTAGACTTGAAGTACAACTTGCTCAAGTGCAATTTCATAGTACTTCTATACTGAAGCTGCACTACTACATTTTTGACCACCATAGTTACTTTAGAGATTGTATATTTAGGTTTTATAGAAGGTTTTACCTTTTCAAAAACCAGATGAGTTATAAGATATAACAAACATAAAATGTTAGTAATGAAGAAGTAAAAAAAAAAAATACTTCTGTGTGTTAAATGTTAAATGACATTTTTCCTGATAATTCTTCAGTCCATTTTACTTTTGATTTTAAAGTATTCAGCAAATTACTAGATGCCATGTGTAAATGACAAATGATGAACAATGTTCCAAATGCATCATTTCGAACAGAGGGCTGTTTGAAATGATGCATTTTTAAGAAATTCCACTGAAACAGGAAAGTCATGTCGCATGAACAACTGACAGCACAGTGAGCGTCACAAAAGAAACAGCCTTGGAGTGTTGCTCATTTTATTTTAAGAGCATGGTTTCGCAAGTTATTCTTAAGCAATATTTTCTTCTCTGGGCATCATATGTCCACATTGCTGTCACTATCAGGAATGTGCCAAACGTGAGCCCACAGAGCTCATAATTGTACAAGATGGCACAGTTAATCATTAAGAGGTGACAAATATGGTGTGGGACAGGACGCTTGGCCTCGTCTGCTTTTGACGCGGCTGCTCAGTTTATCACTCGTTGCGGCAACAGCACAACTGTTTTCATGCACAAGTTTGCAAACGCACACATTTCCATATTTGTTTACAACTGAGTCGGTGCATTTTTGTGATCAGCAGCAGAGGGAATTACCGCCTATGGGTAACTCAAAGATAAACTCACTCATGTAAGGAGAGATGACACTCATATGTGCCGACACTTAACATAAACTCCCTGTCAGATTCCACAGTGACTGGCTTCCTGTTTGTCTGTTGTCACGCCTCCCTAAGTTGGGGACCAGGTGCAACAGGCAGCTCATTTCACAGAGTTGATGTTTTACCCTGCTTCCAACTCTTTGCCCTACAGTACATCTAATAATTATTCATCTTACATCCTTTGAGTTAATGAGTTATTCTGGCACCATTTTAAGGAAATGTGTTCTCTTTGGACTACATATTTTAGTTTGTAGATGATTCAAAAAAATGGATTTGCTTCTCCTGAATGAGTTTTTATTGAGCTTTTACTTGTTTGTGACATTGGACAGGATTATCCTGCTCAGAGCAGACGTGGAATACGTCATTTGGGTGGACTTGTAAAACTGACTGAATACCTTTTCTGTGTTAGAAAGTGTGAGAACTGAAATTATTGCTTGTGAGTCAACTGGCTTCTGACTCTCTGACTCTCCCTTATGTGCCGTTAGTGAAGCGCAGTACGTAATCTCCACAGAAGAAAAAGAAACCATTATCACAGGTTGTTTGCTTGTTTTGTTGCGTTTGGTGTTTTACAGCTAATGCTTAGTTCACAAACATGATGCTGAAATTTCACATTTAGAAGCTATGCAGGTCAATAATGCAAAATGAACTTTTGGATACAGCTCTTTTAGGACTCATTACTATAACTCACAAAAGTCCAAAGACCAGAAAGTGGTGTTCAGGGAGGCACTGGGAGGGGGGCTGGAGGACAGAGAGGGGAGGAGGGAGGGTGAGGGAACAGAGGGAGGGAAGCAAGAGACCCGTCTTTTGGATTTCTCATTAATTCAGTGTGGCCCTCTCTTTCAGGTTCTAAAATGCCCGCCTACCAGCCATTATCAGTGCGGGCCATATATATGCAGCTTGCTGCTGTGGTTCAGCTCAGAAACTCAAGACGGGACAGCCCACAGCCACAGCTGAGCAGCCACTCTGCCACCAGGATGAGAGAGTTCAAGAGCAAAGACTTCTGGAGGGCTGTTCTGGCCGAATTTGTTGGCATGACCTTTTTCATTTTCCTCAGTATCGCGGCAGCCATTGGCAACAGAAATAACACCAGCCCAGACCAGGAGGTGAAGGTGTCACTGGCCTTTGGACTGGCCATTGCCACACTGGCCCAGAGTTTAGGCCACATCAGTGGAGCCCACCTGAATCCTGCAGTTACTTTAGGGATGCTTGCCAGCTGCCAGATCAGCATATTCAAGGCCATCATGTACATAATTGCTCAGATGTTGGGTTCAGCGCTGGCCAGTGGCATTATGTATGGAGCACGTCCAAGTGACTCTGCTGCACTGGGGCTCAACACTGTGAGTAAGAACTTTCATAATATTGTTGTTGGCAGAAGAAGTGGTAATAAGTGGTTTGTGATTGAGAGCTGTAAAATATCCCTCACTGCCAGGAAAAAGGATGCAACTGTATGTGAAGTTCAGTCTCACACTGAAAACTTTATTACTGAATTAGCACAAAATTGTGCATGTTGTTCTTTGGACATTCTGTCATTGCTTGTAATTGAACAGTGATGACACATGATTTTAACACACCGCACTGCAGCACCTTGAAGAATTTGCAGGTAAAACATGCAGTGTCAACAGGCTGACATTTCTTTTCAGAGGCTTTTGGTAAATTTAATGTTTTGCATAGTAGTATTTTTCTGATTCTACATTTTTCTGTAACCAGGTTGTAAAAGACCATTTTTAAAAGCTTGGCCTCACTGTCTTCTCACTGTGGTGAAACTGTTCTGACATATACACACAGTGCATTTAAGGATAACTTTTTTTTTTTTTTGTAATGTGGCACTTTTTTGCCAAATTATTGTTACAATTTCGGGGTAATTCCAGTGTCTGCTGAGAGGGAAGTGGTTATGATAAGAAAAGATTGAACTGATTGGCACACTGACAAACATGTTGTTTTTGTATTCCTCTTTCACTTTAACAGCTCAATGGTGTTACTCCAGCCCAAGGCGTGGGCATTGAGCTCCTGGCCACGTTCCAGCTGGTGCTGTGTGTCATTGCAGTCACTGATAAAAGGCGGCGTGATGTCACCGGCTCAGCACCCTTGGCCATTGGCCTCTCGGTCTGCCTGGGACACCTGGCAGCTGTAAGTTTCACTTCACAGTCAGCCTCAAATGCAGTAAATATTTTATCCCAGATTAGGCTAAGTACATTTTTGGGCAATGTAAACCAGTGGCAAGCATGATAATGCTCTCCGAGTAGAAGAAATTCATGCTTTATTATTTAATTTAATCTACCAGTTAATTTACAACACCAGTCCATGTAACTGAAGAAGCTCTTATGTGTTGTTGATTACAGATCAGCTACACAGGCTGTGGAATCAATCCGGCTCGCTCCTTTGGTCCGGCTTTGATCCTTAACAATTTTGATAACCACTGGGTAAGTCCAACAACAACTTTGTGTCATATTTTTCTGTCTGCATATCTACCAAGTCATGCTTAAATAATTGCATAACAGACAGGTGTCTACATTACCTCCCTCTATGAGTTAATCAGTTATAATATTCCCATTGTTTTTTACAATTAGCCCAACTGAGAGATTAGTGAACGAAAACCTTTTGAACTTGACTGGAATGTGTATCATTATTAACAGTGGTTTGCACTTGACTCATGTAAACAAAGACCCATCCAAAGATTGATCAGTGTTTCTCAATCCAGGTTTACTGGGTGGGGCCAATCTGTGGCGGTATTGCAGCAGCTCTCATCTACGATTTCCTGCTCTCTCCCAAATATGATGACTTCCCCGAGCGCATGAAAGTACTGGTCAGCGGTCCAGTGGGTGACTATGATGTTAACGGGAGCAATGGTGCTACAACTGTGGAGATGACATCCAAGTAGAGCTGTGCAGTCACAACCACTTCTTCCGTGTCATTGTACATGTGTGCACTCATGTAAAAAAAAAAAAACAAATGCTCTGGACTTTAGGATGGTGTCAGTGTTTCTGTGCTTTTTTTGAAAATACCAATGAGAATGTGAAAAGTGTTGCATTCTCATTCGCATCTGTTTGATCCTGTACACATTTTATTCTGATGTTAAAACATAAAAGATATGAATTATTTTTGGCCCAAATTGCCTTCAGTTGCAATTTTTACAAAGTAATTTTCAAAAATATAGCCTTACAATGACAGAATGAACATTTTAAAGACCTATACATTTTCACATAGTAAGAAGTTTGTGGAAAATCTTGACAGGGCAGTGTGCAGAATTTATTTCCTTTACCAGTATTCCATGTTGAGCCATTGTTGTTGTTTTTGTATACATATTTCTATGTGCTTGTGTCACTTTTTATTACTGTTGGATAATGTATTTTATGAACACTATGGAAATGTCTCACTTTTTTTAAAAATAAAACACTTATTGATAGATCATCTGTTTTTTGTTGTTCTTATTTTATATTGGTATATGGATAACAAACATGAGGATGACATTGTTATCCGAAATTACAGAAATTGCATATTATTTGCATATATTTATGTTACATCTTGGTATAAAGTGAAATATTATATTAAAATGAGTCAGATTTACTAAATTAGAGAGAATTTGTGAGACTAAGGTTTTAAGTTTCAAGTTCATGTCATATTTTTATTTCAAAATTAGTGGGTGTAATTTCACTTAACAAAACTCAAGTTGTGAAAATGTACTGTATCAGTACAACTGAATGAGTTTACATGATAATTTAGTGCCCAAATGGGTGCAAACTCTAACAAATTAGCAGCATGAATCATTTGGCAATCCAGCCTTGACTTTGTCCCATAAAAATTAAACGTACGAAGGTGTCCTGTGTAATGTGAGCCAAACCATCATGCTCATCAGCCATCACATTTTATTTTATCTGTTGTCTCCATGCCAGGACAAATAATGAGCAAAGCTCATCATGGTGGATGAAGGTTTGAAAGACCTGGCTCTGATCAAATGATGCATTAACAAATGAAGAAAACCAGAAGGAAACCAAGCAAAGCAAAAGCTGTACTGGGCAGAGAAACTTTCAATATACAACCCACAATTCCAAGTGTAAACAACAGCCCCCCCCCCAAAAAAAAATAATAATAATTCATTAGTTTGAAACCTGCTAACTTTCTCTACTTGACTGCCTGGTCAATAACAACATAAGATTAGATTTGAAATGTAAACATTAGAAATGATGAAATCAGAGCTGTAGCCTCTGATATACAGGACGAGATATTGTGCACAGAAATACGAATGTTGACCATTTATAAAGACAGTTGTAAGTGCATCATGTGATCTCATCTCATGCAATGTAAACGTGAAGATATCAACTTTGTGAGTCCTCCTATAAACCCTCCTGTGTAGCCTACATTTTAATTTAATCCCTCACTTGATTTTTAAACTGCCCACCTGTTACTGCTGACTGATGCATACCTTCTCCCACTTGTGCTTTCAACAGGGGAAGCATCCAGGGGCAGGTTGCCAGGTTGGTGAGAGTTTCTCCAGCAGCCAGGAAACTGTAAATACACAAGATATCTCTTACTCACCATTTCTAATCTTGATACTCACTCCCTTGTGGTCCAATTATGGCCGTGTGCCAGTGAGTATTTTTGTGTTGACTGTGTAGTGTTTTTTTTTTGTTTGTTTGTTTGTTTTTTTTGAGAAGTGAAGCTTTTAAAAGTAGGTCAGAAGTAGTAGTTAGACACCAGGGGGCGACAATGCTGGTTGCGAAATTAACTTTTTAAACCGAAGTCTATGGGAAAATGAGCCTACTTCTCACTTGATTTATAAACATCAGTAAACATTTTCCTGAGGGGTTAACAGTTTCAATCACAAGCTTCAGGTCTTCTTAAATACAACATGATGTCAAAAGTTGTAAATCAAGTTCCCATTTAGAGGAAAATAGACAATAAAACATGGCACACATCATGTGAGAGGATGCTGCGTGATTGACAGCCTGTACATTCTGACAAGGGCCTGGTTAGAAGTGGCATTCATAAATTGTTGGGTTTTTTTATGAATAAAGTATAGACAATTTAACATGTAATTCATTTTTTTCTGAGAAAAAAACAACTAAAGTGTTTTTGGCTAATTTAGTGAAGTGCAAAGTTTTTAAAAAAAATGTATACAATTGTTGAACCAATGATATATACCACCAAAACTCACAGAAGCCTTTAGGGGCCATTAGTAAAATGTGATGTGATCCTCCTTATCACTACCAGTAATTGATCACTGTAAATGGTTGGTCACACATTCAGTACATTTACATGAAACAGTGAATTATTGTATTAGCCTGAAAAACCTGGACTTTCACATGTAAGCATGTCCACAGTTGTTCAGCAGGTGGTCTGCGGCGATGCTGGATATACAGTATTTCTAATACTTTTTCACCCCCCCATTTTGTTTCTTCACAAATTTAAATGTCTTTAAATACACATTAACATTAATCGAACATACTGTAGCGGATGGGTGAATGGAGGCAGAAGTCACATGTTTAAAATAAAAATGCCAATTCGAATAGCTTGCATGCATGATTGTCATGCAATTGACAGACACTGATATTGACATTGGCATGTTTATAAAGGACAGTGGCATGGCCACCCTACTCACTGTATGTTGCACATGTTTAAAATAAACACACAAATATATGAACCCATGTATTAGTCAAATAGCTTAGTAATGAATGCACAATAACAAGGTACATTTATACATGGCACTAGGCCCAGTTTAATATTAAAACTATTTTAAACAATATACTGAATATAGTGAGGCTCCCTGTCCCATCTCTCCATCATTTTGGGGGTCTTTGACCTGAAAAACGTTCAAGACCCCTGTGTTAGTCCCACTGAAATTGTATTATTCAGATTTTCAAAGGCGGGTTAACACACCCAGATAATGAAACTGGGATTTAAAAAATGTAGTCATTTTAAAGTTCAATGATATAAGCTTATGTCAGTTGACATACTAACAACTGCTAAACTAGAAACTGCCAAATACTTACATGGTGAAACAGGGGCTTATCGCCACCTATTGACGTGGAAGAGAAGTTCTAGAAAGCAATATTTGTTGATTGATACAAAAAAAGGTTCAGTGTATAGCAGTGTGTACCAAAATCATTAAGGCGAGCGCAGAATCAAAGAGAACAATACTTTAGAGAATAAATAGGGAAAATGCTTTTAGAAGAATGACCAGAAGAACTGGGAGAAACTGTGTAATGAGGAAAGATTATATACTGCAGGTGTGGCTAATTGAACACAGGTGAAAGTAGTGAGGATTGGATAGCAATCAAATTGATGGGTGTGGAATCATGACAGGAAGTAAAGTGATCTGTAAATAGAGAGGAATGTATGATTTCAAAATAAAAGAGAAAATGGCACAGAATGAATAGATGTTGCATTAAACCCCTGCTCGGGTTTGTGTACTGGGACATGGACAGCAGTTCAGTTAAACAGTGGAGCTGAGCTACAACCTTAGCATAACATAACTGTGATGGCAGCTTTCAGCAGGACTTTGTTCAAGCTGTTGAACAAAGCTGACCAAAAAAATGTATCTTTCTGAACATCTTCATCATTTCATCATCTTTTTAGACCCGTCAAGTGCTTTTGTGGCCAAAAAGACCCTAAACGACAGTTAGTTTGCTCCACATTGGGCCAGTGGATTCCACTAATTCTTTGGAAGGTAACAGAGGAGCTGGAGCCAGACTCGGCTGACACTGGACGAGAGAGAGCAAAGTTCACTCTGGACAGGTTGTCATCTTCTGCTAGACTGTGACTTTCATTGGGACGAATGCCTGGGTGACTGTTATCCTACTTGAAGCTGATTCAGCCTGTATGTACTGTTAACCTTGTTTCTTTATTGTCTGCTTTTTAGAATGAAGCATCCGTTATTTGTTGTTAGAGTGGTGGATAAAATCATCACTGAAAATACAGCACATCAGTCGGTTTGTCCCAATGTATACTGCTCAGAAAATAAAGGGAACACTTAAACAACACAATGTAACTCCAAGTCAATCACACTTCTGTGAAATCAAACTGTCCACCTAGAAGCAACACTGTTTGACAATCAATTTCACATGCTGTTGTGCACATTCAATTATGTAAAGAACAGAGTATTTAATAAGAATATTTCATTCATTAAGATCTAGGATGTGTTATTTTAGTGTTCCCTTTATGTTTATGAACAGTGTATTTAAAGATTTGCACTGGCACTCTGCCTATTTTCAAGGTAGCAGCCATTTTCAAAGAATCCATATTTCAATAAATTACTATGGCTCTGCTCCTCTCCTCACCATCATGCACAAATTGTTTAAGAATCTACCAACAGATGATGCCATTGTGGGTCGTAAGAGGCCATAAACATTTCTAAGAAAAATGTGATTGGAAACATGAGATTATTTAATGAAACCAAGGCCCACAACAGTGCATGTCCACCTGAGACTGTAATAGATTAGGATTCCGCTCTGGATAAATTGCTGGCGATGAACCGATACATTCCAGTTGTCTTATCTATTGATATTAATCACTATATTCTTCTGCACTTCATGTTTTTTTTTCAGGAACTGAACAGAAAAAAACCTTTGAAGGTGTAAGTACTAGTTCACTGCTTAACAGGCCAGCACACATATTGATTATATACTTGACTTGCTTCCACTTCTGCATGATTAAATGCTCAGTGTTTAGCCTATAATTTTTTTTGACTTAAGTAAAAACCTTACTCTCCTAACAGGCACCTGCGTTCTGATGTCAACTGGTGGCTGTGGGATAGTAGATTTGATGTGTGAATCACATTTCTATAGTATTAACATATGAAAGCTGTGGGGCCATCATGGGTGAGTGGAGAGCACTCACGCGATGAGGTGTTCATACTGGCATGAGAACAAGGGCGATTCTAATGGAATGTAAGATTGTCCTCAATCTTAAATTCCATTCCATTAAATTTCCCTCCGTAATCTACTCTCCTATTTAAAAGGTACAGTATGTAGGATTTACCAATATCAATTGGTGAAGTTGCCTGTCACAAGTGAAAATCTCTCACTTCACCTTTTCCTTCCAACTACAGTATGTAGGAGAACCTATGGTTGCATTTAGTTGTCATTAAAAGTCAAAGGATATTTAGTTTGTCTGTTGTGGGTTTCTGTAAAAACCTGGCACCCTCTGTAGAGAAGACCCACTTCTGATGTTGAAACAACACTCCACACATACATAAATAGATAAATGCATAAAATATGATAAATCTATGAAAATATTTTGTACCTAGATCTTACACACTGGCCCTTTAAGTAATTTAACAATAATTTACCAACATTTTAATATGTTGAAACAATAAAGAAATTAATAAAATAACATGTTGATTAACCAAATTCATAAAAAAAAAAAAAATTGCCACATTGTAGAAAAGACAAGATGGTCCTTCAACAAGAGCCTGTAAAATATTTAGCTTATTTAGTTCAATTTATTTATTTGAATTGATGCAAGTTGACATGTCATTGGGAATTTGCATGCATTTGAGTTCATTATGGGATAAAATATTAATGTCTTGATCAGTCTGCTGTTGCTGGCAGTTGGTGCAGAGGTATGAAATGATTTACAGTCTGGAGAGTAGGACAGTGACTGTTAGGCATGGACCAATGAAAATGAAAAAGTGGTTTTCCTTTTAACACTCAAATACTGGTTGACAGTTTGTGGACTGACAGGCTCAAAGAGCTGCTACTGCTCAAAGAAACCACAACCTTTGTCTTTGTTGGCAATTTTCCACATCATTACTCCTCCATCCTGCTCCTCGGACATAATGAATCCTATATCCTTCGAGTTATGTTCCCCTCACTAACCTGCAGAGGCTCATATATTGTATGCAAGGCTTGTAGAGTACAAATTCAATATTCTAATGTGATTTTTAATACGTGGACATTATCTCAGATTGAAATTTCAGAAAGAGATGAAAATAACAGTAATTTGAAGGTGTGATAGGTTCAGCAAGGTAAAAAAAAAATACAAATGTGTGATTTGATGAAATCAAAGTGTGGCCAAAGTCGAAAGTTATCCTTTGACAAGCTTCTTTCTCTTTTCCTTACAAGACGATAAGAAGCACCGTGACCCTTTGACCTGTCAATTCTCACACAGACAAGCACAACGAGAGGCACATTTCCTTGTCATGAATTCAAAAGGTCCCATTTCCTTCCTACACTCAGGACAGATGTTAACTTCAATGCAGCCAGCCCTGCATGACACAAGCTCAGAATAGGATCAGTAAATGGCAGGATAGAAAAACCATTTCTATCCTTCTCTAGTAAAAGGCTCCTGATTAATGTCCTTCACACAGCTTCTACCCCATGAGCCTGGAAGTTCTTTGTAAAAGAAATTGCTGGATATTTTCCAACTTGTATTTTCAATTTCACCTAAACAGAATAGAATGCCTTTTATTGTCATTATACACACGTACAATGAGATTGAAAGCAACTCACTCTTCTGTGCAGACATGTATGGTATTTACAACATAGAATAAAAATAAAATTAATATTTGTGCCAAATGGTGAATAATAAAAAAAAAATAAAAAAAGGAGGGGATAAGGTGCACAAGGTCCTTGGTTCAACTGTGAAATAAATTACACAGACAATGTGTGCCTGCTATTTTGAATGAATGAGCCAAATTCTTTACAATTTTTTTACTCTAAAAAAGCACCTGCATCGTTTAACACAGTCTTCACTTGAAAACATTTTCAAAATCACTCACTTCTCACTAACACTTGTCAGAGATGGGAATAAGAGTAAAAGCAGCAGTGTCCTCTGTTAAACCAGAGAAACACTGAGGAGAGCAGACAATGTGGAGGTCATTCTCACTGCTGAAACACAAATCTCTCAGCTGTTTCTAATCAGGCCTGATTCTTCGAAGCCACACACCACATGAATGCTGCTGAGTGTTGCTTATTATGTTTTCAGTTGGGCTGCTGGTGGAACCACGTTTCTGCTTGTGCCGCAGTATTGTTGTGTCATTCAAATACTGCCGAATTTTTTCCTTTTTTTTCTCTCTCTCTCCTCTGAGCATGAGGTTATAGTCAAGAAGCCATGTCTGAAATTAAAACTTTGGCTTTCTGGAGGGCATTTCTTGCTGAGTGTCTCGGAATGATGATCTTTGTCTTCATTGGCCTCTCAGCTGCAATCGGGGACAAAAATAATACTTACCCTGACCAGGAGATAAAAGTGGCATTTGCCTTTGGCTTGGCCATCGCCACATTAGCCCAGAGTATAGGTCACATTAGTGGTGCCCACCTGAATCCTGCCATCACCCTCGGCCTCCTTGCCAGCTGCCAGATGAGTATCGTCCGAGCCATTTTCTACGTAATCGCTCAGATTTCGGGAGCAGTGGCTGGCAGTGCCATTGTGAACAGTATCAGGCCAGAAATCATTGATTCACTCGGTGTTAACAAGGTAATGTTGTGCTTCCAATGTTCCTCAACAATGACATAACCATGAATCACTGACATTTGGCACTCTGGTTTAGTGGTATTTGGGGAATTGCCCACAGCCTAATCTAGTTTTCCATGAAGGCCAGACACTTGGCGTCTGAAATTTAGCATCTGCATTCAAAATGTCCTCATTTGCTAACTGCAGATCTATTTGTTTAATTGAATTGTCAGATTTAAATTATCAGTGATTTGTTGCTCTTATGTAACAGACATGTCTCATCTGTGTTTATGGGAAAGCTTGTGGTGTTGTCGTGAGTAATTAAATCACTGAATCATTTAAGCAACTAACTGCTTGAAGCATAGTTTTGCTTTTTGCCAAGTATGATCATGTACAGTAAGCGTCATGAATGGCCATAACTGTTTACCACTGGACAATGGAGGTGGACAAATAGATGTGTTTTCCTCTCTGCAGCTAAATGGAGTTAGCCCAAGTCAAGGTTTCGTCATAGAATTCCTGCTCACCCTCCAGCTGGTTCTTTGTGTGCTTGCAGTCACTGACAAACGACGTGATGTTGGTGGATTTGCACCCCTGGCTATTGGACTTTCTGTAGGGTTGGGACACCTTGCTGGCGTAAGTACATAAAGACATTCCTTTAGTGCCCCCCCCCCTTAATTTGGACTATTACTCCTCCTTACTGTGTCCTCATACAATGGGTTTGCGTAAGACAAACTGGCAGTAAATCAGACTTGCATGCAATCAGCCAAAGAAGCGAGCGGTGTTTTCCTCTGATATGGTTTACAGATCCGCTTCACAGGATGCGGTATCAACCCAGCTCGCTCCTTGGGGCCTGCTGTTATACTGAGATCATTTGATGATCATTGGGTATGTATATCATGATGGTGTAAATGTGATATTTTGTTTTATTGATGAGTTATTCCGAATAAAACATCTGCCCTGCTTGTGTTTTTCAGGTATACTGGGCAGGACCGATGAGTGCTGCTGTTTTGGCAGCTCTGCTTTATAATTATCTACTCACATCCAGAGACGAGTCCTTCAGAGAAAAAACAAGAGCCTTGTTCTGCAGAGGCTCCTCACCAGAAAGTGAGACTCAGGAACCTCTGCTGGAGCAAGTTGAAGATGTAAAATGGTCAAAGGAGCCAGGTGTCTAACTGGAAAATACTATATTCTGTTTAATTGTATCCTATAAAATACTCTTTTTTTTTTCTAACTTAAGGAGTTTCATATAGTGCCTGACCTCGAGCTGTGTGTTATTTAATCCTCCTTCCCTTTCTGCACATAACATTGTTCATCATAAATATTTAAGCACAATATTTTTTACACAAGTTACAACATCAAAAGAGCTCTCATGTTTCTATAAGCCACTGCATCTACTCTAATTATATGGTCTCACATTTTGTCAGTAGCAGAAATTGTTGAGTCGATTTTCAAGCTAATGTGAATTAGGGGTGACGAAGACCTAGGACAAGGCTTTGTCATGTAGTTCTTTGTCACCCCTCAGTTGGTCCTGTATGTGATAGATGTGACTGATAAGTTACAGTGATGTTAAAGGCTAAACTCTATGAGCTCTCAATGGGATTTGCAGACCTTTTTTTTTTTTTTTTTTTCCCAGAAGTCAGTCACGGTGATATAACTCTGTCATGTTTGAGTTTTATAGTAAATGGAATCACTGAAATTCTAAAATTACATCTCAATAAGGTCTCAGAATAAACAACAAAGCTTTTCTCATCCTGATATTTTCCTGAGTTTATAGTGCTCATGATGCAATTTTTTTTAAATTGATATGTTCGGAGTACATTGCATCATTTTTGTTGCAGGGTATGCAGTTCAGGAAGCAGGTACAATGAATTATAAAAGCATCTACACAGGTGTAAAGTGGAAAACAACTGGCTGCCAACAGTTAAGTCCAGCAAATGTCATGAGAGACAACGGCAAAAATGATTAACACTTATGAAAGTCTTTGCTACATTAACTGCTGAATGATTCTGTTGAAATAAGTTTTAACCCACCACAATAAGTTTATTTTGTAACAACTCGCAGTGGTGAGGAGCCAAAATTCAACTGTGGTTATGTATTGGTGAAAACTTTACTTGGACAAAAATATGTTCTGTATACAACAGAGCACTTGCAAAGATGTCTAATAATATGGAAATCAAAGAGGGAATAAAACAAGACAATGCTGTAATGCTACTGAGAACAAAAAACACGGATGTTTCCCTGAAAGGTGAAATAATGAGGTGCAAAGGTGAGAGCAATTACATACAGGTGTGATATAATTAGGAAAGCACAGGGGCAGAATGTTTAAGTAAAAGGACACAAAGGAAAGAAACACTACAAAATAAAACAAAAAGTAAAATAGATAAAGAATTTCAAAGTAAAACCCAGTCAGTCCAAAACAAAGAAAAAATTATGAGCTGGCTTTTGTTTATCATTTTCATTTTGTAAACTCTTAAAAACATTTCATCTAATTTTGTAACTGTTTCTTCCGTTGCCAGTAATGTCCTGTTGTTGTCCAGTAATGCCCTGCTTCATGATCCATAACATGAAAAATATGTTGCTGAAATAACAATAGAGGACAACAGCAGTGCAGCCAAGTCATTGGCTGAAAACACAGGAGGGGATGCAGTTTTGTAAGCTTTTCTGCATGTGCATATTAATAATCAACAACAGATTAACAAAGATAATTTTGAAATTTTGCTAATTTGAGTGCTTTAATGATTGCCTTTATGTGTCTTCTGATAATGATCCATTCTGCTCCATCAGTGTTTTAATTTCAAACAATTTTCTGAAGGGTTCAAAGTTCATGTTCAAGTAAAAATATATGCTTGTTTATATTGTACAATAACCAGACAGTCAGATAGACAATGTATATTAAGGTCTGAATGACCTTGCCATTAGCTTCTCCACAATTTACTGCCTACAGTGTACAATAGTATTCTATTCAAGATGTTTGGCAATGGTCCCAAACAAGTCTACAGTAAAACAACACAAGGATGTGGATCAGATAATTATGCATTAAGGAATTCTTTATATACGAAAAATGCATGGTTAGACAAGATGTGGCTGTTGTGGAGATTTCCTGTTTGGCTCTGTCACAAGAATGTCCTTTCCCCATCTACGCACATGGCCCCGTTTCACATCCCGTTTTATGGCTTATGAGTATTTGATGGTCCCCACACCCCAGGCTAATCATTGAAGAACCATCAAATGACTTTAAACCCAACAACCAAACATTTCCCAACAGAGATTCTGCAGTCTGAGAGCAACCCAGCCAAGGTTGTGTTAAGTAGATGCAAGTTATTGTTAGCCAATCAGAGGCTGAGTAGCCGCTCAGGTTGGATGCACATCCCCTTGTTCCCCTTTGCCGTTGTTCTGCTTTGTGTGGGATGATCATTAACAAAATGTCAGTGTCCCAAATAATTTTACAATGTCCTGTGAAGGAGTAAAGGTGTTTTGTTATATTGTCAGGGCCAACTTCCACTTATTGCCACACAGTTGTGATGGTGAAATCAGTGATGGAAAATCACTCCGATTTGCCATAACTTAAATGCAACATCGAGCATAAATTCAGCAGACGGAAGCTGTAATGGTGTCAGTAAGGAAAAGGTGCTATAAAAACCTGGAAAAAATCTGCATAGTATTTCATAATATATTGCAATACAGGAAACAATACAGGAAAATGTATTTACATTCTGTTTATTCATCTTTCTCCATCTCTCCTCTCTCATCTCCAGCAATATTTCTTTGCTCTGGTGTAAGTTACCACAACTGTTAATAATCCTGCTTAGGTGCACTGCGTCCATGATGGATAGCTTTGCTGATGGGATTATCCCACTTGCAGGGAATGACACTTCTTCACTTTTTTTTTATGGTGGAATCTCAGAGGTCAGTCATGTGACTGCAGCCAATCAAAAATCCTCCCATTTGTGTGCTTAACCTCAGAGGGCAATGCATTGTGTTTAGCCTCTTGTTTTGATGTCTGTCCTCAACAACATGGACAATGCTCTTTTTGTTGCTGCTCACTGGTTTTGTCTGAGAGTGTCCTTGTTATTTGGCTCTCATGTTGAACTTGATTATTCCATGATTTGTCATGGGAGACTGTCCAATAATCCTCCTCATTATATTTATTCAGACAGAACAGACACTTGGTTATGGAGGACAAGGATGAGGATTTTATTGACATATTAACAGTAATTTAACTCAAGTAAGTCCATTTGATGCACATTTTGATGAGCTTTCATTTTAAGTGTTTTAATGTGGGCAATATCCAGTAATATTTATAATGTCAACAAATCTTATGAAAAGACCAAATTCATATATACATACACAGAAAACAGGATATACAGTCAGTTCCCCCAGATCCTAGAAATTATTCATTCATTCATTGTCTACACCCTGTACAGGCCACCAGTCCATCACAGGGCAAATACACAGAGACAAACAACAATTCCCTTTCACATATAACCTCTGCATGGTTTTGGACTGTGGGAGGAAACCAGAGAACCTAGAGAAAACCCAGGCACACACATGCAAACAGGTAGCAAAGGGATTGTAGGCAGGTAACAGATGAGGAAGGAACAAGCAATAGAGATCCATCCATCTAGGAATTAAACTGGTGACCAGCTTCTCTGGGTTTATTGCCCATGAGGTATATACGTACGCTATAACTATAGACTGTGTATACGAAGTAGTCTCATGGGTTGCTGGGTGAAGCTGATCGGGAAGTAAGAATATATTGGATGGCCACCAGGGTGCGGCTCTGCTGTTTGCAAAAGAAACTCCTTTTTTAATGAGAGTCTATGAGAAAATGAGCTTCAACTTCTCAGTTGATTTATAACATCAATAAACATTTCCTGAGCAAATAATGGTCTGTTTTATAAATTCTGTTCCCATTGAGAGTACACACACCACTGGTTCTCAAACCTTTTGTACCAAGTGCTACCTGAAAAAATATTGAGCTTTTGACGTAACACCATTATCACCATCATTACAATACAGTGGTGTAAATAGGCCAAGCTAAGTCAGCTTCATACTTTTCACAGGTTCACAGATTTTTTTCCCAAAAAGATCATTTGCTCTCTCATCATCCTCCTCTTCCTTACATAATACTTCAGTCACTGGTATACTGGTATATATACGTGTGCCATTATTACGTTCAACTTGTAATTGTGGACTAATTGATGTTATGTTATGTTGTATATGGATGTGATATTTCAATTTCCTAGCTTGGGATTAATAAAGTATCAATCAATCAATCAATCAATCAATCAATCAATCAATCAATCACATACCCTGGTTTATACAGTAGAACAGTATTTCTGATACCCCAGAGAAAGCTTGCGTACTACTGGTGGTACATGTACCACAGTTTGAGAACCATGGACAGTCATGCCAGTCCCACATATGTTATCATGGTGCATTCAGTACCAACTATAACACCATATTTGCACAAATCTGTGGGCAAAACAGTCCCTAACATTTGTTTGCTAAAACAAGAACTTCCAGCTGTTTTAGAAAATGAAGTCCCTTTATAAGAAATACAAGCTGTTCTTAAAGGAAAATATTAGGCAAGTTTTCTCTTCAGCAAATTTACAACGTGTATATATTGTCCTCCATGTCCTGAAAAAAAGATAAACACACTGCAACCTGCAGCAAAACATGGAGAGGAACTTTAAGACTAATTGCATGTAGCCATAATCTTAACCTCACCACTAGCCCTCCTCACCCCTTCTGCACATATGGACAGATACTGGGCTCTTATCTGCAACCTGAGAGTCTCCGCCAAGCTCACTCCCTTTCTGCTTTTCATCTGCTTTTGGCAAAGGCTCAATGAATGCTGTGTCAGAGGAGGGAGTTGTGGGGGTTGACGTACTGTTAGATATCTGTTGAACCGTGTGGCAAACTCTGCTTAGTGGTCTGCTAAAGTGGCAGTCAAAACTGCGGCATAAAACACTTTTTTCATTTCCCCTTTTCATGACCACAGTGATCTCACAGACATGATGACAATGACTTTTCAGCCCTGCCTACGTGATAGTACCGCCTCACGTACATTTTTGCAGCCATAGTGCATTTTCTTCAGACATCAGCACAACACCTTCACATTCAGTTACCAGCATTTGCAACGGCATGACTATAAACACTTGTCAGTGGGTACAGAGGGTGAATGATCCCAGTGCTACAAACTACTCCAGAGGTCCTGACCTGTGAAACTGCTGGTAAACACAGATCAAAACAGACCAAAGAGTTCACCTTGGTTCTGTCAAAGCAAAAGCCACAACCCATGATTTATATGTAAACCAAGGGCTCATCCCACCACCTGAATCCAAAACAAATGCTTGGAAAGTACAGTCACTTGCAAAACACATTAATAGGTTGTTTTTAAAGCACATACTAAGATTTGGCAACAACTGCACATGGCAGCACCCTATTCAGCTGTGGCTACACTGGATTCCATTAGCCAGGGACATTTATATGTGTGTATATGTACGGTAGCCCAGTGTTTTCCAACCCTGGACCTGATTCAAATCATCAAGCTCTGCAAAAGCCTGGTAAATGACCAGGGTTGAGAAACACTGCTGTAGCCTAAAGTTACATACAGTATAATAGTTATAATGTCTTGATGTATTACTTTATGTCTACATGGTGAGCCAGTAGACATAAAGTATATAATTCTGAATACAATGAAAGTCTATTTTTTATCAATCAACCAACCTAGATTGACCTACCATCCATCCATCCATCTATCCATCCATCAACCACCTACCTATCTATCTAACTAAATGTTATAAATACTCTTCATGTTTTATGGCAATGTTGAATGTGTGTTTATTTCACTCACTAACTCATCTTCTACCACTTTAATGCCTAATCCCAGCCAACAAAGGGTGAGAAGTGGGGTACACCCTGGACAGGTCACCAGCCCCTTACAGGACCACATAGAGACAGACAACCATCCACTCTCATAATCCCACCTACAGGCAATTTAGAGTGACAGATGGCCAAACCCCCAAATCTGCATGTTTTTGGAACGTGGGAGGAAGCCAAAGAACCCAGAGAAAACCCACACATACACTGGGAGAACATGCAAACTCCTGCAGAAAGGCCCTTGTTCCGACTGGGTCATGAACCCGGGTCATCTTGCTTCTTGCTGCCATGTGGCTTGTGTTTATTTCATTAATGATGAAATCTGTACCACAAAAACAAGCAAATTATATTTAACCAGTCAATTTAGTGACTGGCATCAGAGTGTGATGCCTCATTGCACATCGCATCAAAGAATTCAAGCCCTGCAGCTCAGTGGCTGTAATTTAAACTGTATGATCCCAACAGACACAAATATGGCTGCTGTGATCTCAGTGGGGCCCGCACATTACACTAATGCCATGAATGACCTTGTCTCAAACTGAAACCCTCACAACTGAGATTATTCATCAAACAATACTAAACCAGTTGTTAGGCAAATTAACGTTCAGTAGCTTCCTGCTCACACAGTGTAAACTGCTACAGTGATAATTATCAGGAACAAATACGCACACAGGTTGTGTGCACTGACCTCATTCATTTGGACAACCTAAACAAAGCCTTATCCCCAAGTTCTGAAGGTCAACGTTTACACTAGAGTAGGTCCTAAAGAGGTAACAAATACAAGTATGCACGTGCACACACACACACTTCCTTAAACCACTGGCAACACAAATTGTGCAACACTGCCTCCCTCTGGTGATGATGTAATTTAGATCTTGGCCTGCATTTTATTATTTTTGTGTGCATTTCTAACCCACATTTTCAGCATATTCAAGTCACATCTGGGCAACATCCAGTTTCCGTATCCTGTCTTGCCTGCACCCCTAAGATATGACAGACACATTTTGAGTTTAAAAAGCTCCATGTTTTGGAAGAATTTTCCTCCAGTTTCTGGGAGTTCTTTTAGTTTTACATCTACAATTCAATTTTTGTTTTATTTCTATGTGTTGGCTTCTTCTAAATGCCCTTGAATGCTCATTAGTGTTCCTGAGTGCTCTGTTAATTTAAGGCTTTGTAAACATCCATATCCTGAATAGCTTTTGGATTAATCCCTTCATAGGTTTTGTAAAATTAACTCTCATTTCATTAATCTGTTGGATGTCTGGTTCTCTGTCACTTTGTGTGTGTGTACGTGTACACACACACACACACACACACACACACACACACACACTCCGGAAAGTTGTGTGAAATTGTGTTATGTTACAGCTTTATTCTAAAATGGATTCAATTCATTTTTTTCCCTAAAAATTCTACACACAACACCCCATAATGACGTGAATTTTTTTCTTTTGAGATTTTTGCAAATTTATTAAAAATAAAAAAAAACTAAGAAACCGCATGTACATAAGTATTCACAGCCTTTGCTCAATACTTTGTTGATGCACCTTTGGCAGCAATTACAGCCTCAAGTCTTTTTGAATATGATGCCACAAGCTTGGCACACCTATCTTTGGGCAGTTTTGCCCATTCCTCTTTGCAGCACCTCTCAAGCTCCAGCAAGTTGGATGGGAAGCGTCGGTGCACAGCCATTTTCAGATCTCTCCAGAGATGTTCAATCAGATTCAAGTCTGGACTCTGGCTAGGCCACTCAAGGACATTCACAGAGTTGTCCTGAAGCCAGTCCTTTGATATCTTGGCTGTGTGCTTAGGGTCATTGTCCTGCTGAAAGATGAACCGCCGTCGCCCCAGTCTGAGGTCAAGAGCGCTCTGGAGCAGGTTTTCATCCAGGATGTCTCTGTACATTGCTGCATTCATCTTTCCCTCTATCCTGGCTAGTCTCCTAGTTCCTGCCGCTGAAAAACATCCCCACAGCATGATGCTGCCACCACCATGCTTCACTGTAGGGATGGTATTGGCCTGGTGATGAGCGGTGCCTGGTTTCCTCCAAACATGACGCCTGGCATTCACACCAAAGAGTTCAATCTTTGTCTCATCAGACCAGAGAATTTTGTTACTCATGGTCTGAAAGTCCTTCAGGTGCCTTTTGGCAAACTCCAGGCGGGCTGCCATGTGCCTTTTACTAAGGAGTGGCTTCCGTCTGGCCACTCTACCATACAGGCCTGATTGGTGGATTGCTGCAGAGATGGTTGTCCTTCTGGAAGGTTCTCCTCTCTCCACAGAGGAATGCTGGAGCTCTGGCAGTGACCATCGGGTTCTTAGTCACCTCGCTCACTAAGGCCCTTCTCCCCTGATTGCTCAGTTTAGATGGCCGGCCAGCTCTAGGAAGAGTCCTGGTGGTTCCGAACTTCTTCCATTTACGGATGATGGAGGCCACTGTGCTCATTGGGACCTTCGAAGCAGCAGAAATTTTTCTGTACCCTTCCCCAGATTTGTGCCTCGAGACAATCCTGTGTCGGGGGTCTACAAACAATTCCTTTGACTTCATGTTTGGTTTGTGTGCTGACATGCACTGTCAACTGTGGGACCTTATATAGACAGGTGTGTGCCTTTCCAAATCATGTCCAATCAACTGCATTTACCACAGGTAGACTCCAATTAAGCTGTAGAAACATCTTAAGGATGATCAGTGGAAACAGGATGCACCTGAGCTCAATTTTGAGCTTCATGGCAAAGGCTGTGAATACTTATGTACATGTGGTTTCTTAGTTTTTTTATTTTTAATAAATTTGCAAAAATCTAAAAAAAAAAAAATTTTTCACGTTGTCATTATGGGGTGTTGTGTGTAGAATTTTAAGGGAAAAAAATGAATTGAATCCATTTTGGAATGAGGCTGTAACATAACACAATGTGTAAAAAGTGAAGCGCTGTGAATACTTTCCGGATGCACTGTATATTAAAATCACATCCTTTAAAGTCGCATCATTTCATGAGTGCTCCTGAACGCACCACGATTAACGACGGAAGTAACCGGAAACAGTTTGGTGGCAGATCCGGTTGCGAACGTGCAAACATGTCGCCTTCCCTATTTAATTTTGTCGACGCTAAAGACAAATTAACGGTATGAAGTCGCTTTAATGGATTTATTTGAATAAAACTCGCTGCATACTATGTCATTTAACTTAAATCATGGCTAAAAGGAAAGGCTTGTTACTGTGCCTTGTTGTATGTTATCTTTTTTTTTTTACAATAGGAGTTAGCAGTGGCTAGCTTAGCTATAGGAACTGTTAATTTATCTCTTGAACGTTTAAAATCTCTCACATACTTCTCTCCAGGCTTCTGCAAGATCTGCCTTGGTTGAAAAGAATAGCAAACATTTGTTAAATGTTTTCAACCAGATCCCCGGCAAGTAAGTCATGTTAATTTAGCCAGTGTATTTACAGATAATCAGAAGATATTGAACCAGTTAATGAGATAAGTCATGTCTGTTTAGTTAATTGTCGTTTTCGTTCTAGTGAGTCAGAAAAGAAAACCACACTTGACCAGGCTCTGCGAGGTGTTCTCGGTGATCAGGTATGTTATGTTAATCTTACTACATAAATCAGATTTGACATGAATCAAGAAATACTAGAAAGATTGTTTGTTTGTGTGTACAGATTGAGCAGAAGGCATGCTGCGACGATTACCTGTCTCTTATTTACCTGAGTATTGATGCTGTTAAAGAAGGTAAGTTACCAACAGACCACCCGTCATGTATAAGGTACCTAAAGTGTTGTACCAGAAATTGACATTGGTAGAAGATTGTCACCTTTCGCTTGATAAAAGTTTTAAGTATATAATATTTATTGTTCTGAAGTATTGAAACTAATTTCCTGACATTAAATGTAAAGTTTTAGAAGTAAATGTATTTTTTTTTAAAAAAGTGAGAACTTAAAATTGAGTGATGATAGCTCAGTGGTAGAGTAAGTTGTCTTTCAAGTGAAATGTTGAGGGTTTGATTCCTGGCTCCTGCTAGTCCATGAGTGTCCTTGGGCAAGACACTTAACCCCACACTGCTCCTGAGATCTGTGCATGAATGGGTGAATGGCAAAACTGTAGTGTAAAGCAGCTTTGAGTGGTCATTAACACTAGAAAAGTGCTATATAATACAGACCATTACCAACTCTTCTTATTTTATTTGATAGTAACAAAGATAGTTTGGGGAAATTTACTGAGTTGCGAGAAATGATAACTAGCAAAATAAAGTACAGATACATGAATTTTGTACTTTACAGTAACCAAGTTTTTGTAATTTGTTACAATAAAACACAGCAGATCACACACAGGAACCCAACATGTCAATATTCTAAAGCAAAAGATCTTAAAAAGAAGAAAATAAGTGCATTCTGTTTTATATCAGATCATTGTGACCCAATAAGGATTATGGCAAGAGCAAATTTGTGCATTACTGTAATTTCTAAAGCACCTAAGTAAACCAGACATTTCGAGGAGATACATGTATGTATTAAGTAAATGAATAACAACATGTTGTGTGTGTTATTTAACAGGAATGAGGTGATATGATACCTCATCAGTGCCTGTCCCATACTGGGAAAAATCATTGGTTTGGGAATCGGGAATAGAAAAAGTATAATATGATAGTCCATAAAGTCCATAAACCCAGGTTTACTGTAAATGTTTACACATGCTGTTAAGAGAAGTGCTATAAAGAGAGTCCTGATAAGGTTGTGACAAACAAACTGACCGGCCTCATGAAAACTGACTGAACTACTAACTTTGAGAGTTCTCCTGCAGACTTTCTTATATTATGATGACTAAGCTTTTGTTTTACCATTTCCCTCACTTCATGCAGGTATCTGCTCCGCTACAACACCTTTCATTTTGCTGGGGGACGTACTAGATTGCCTTCCTCTTGACCAGTGTGACAAAATATTCTCTTTCGTAGAGGAGAATGTCTCCACCTGGAAGTCGGTAAATAAGCTACATCCTCTCAGTAAAAGCAGTTGAAGTATTTGTCAAACAGTTTTGATCATTTGATGCCTGTGTTCTCTCCTTTTTCTTAGAATTCCTTCTACACCGCTG
Source organism: Brachirus orientalis (assembly GCA_016785285.1). Classification (NCBI taxonomy): domain Eukaryota; kingdom Metazoa; phylum Chordata; class Actinopteri; order Pleuronectiformes; family Soleidae; genus Brachirus; species Brachirus orientalis. The sequence goes on along the minus strand of JAFBJR010000504.1, from coordinate 1,781,741 downwards.
GGAAGAACTACCTGTTGAGGATGTGTAATGGTAAATATATATCACCAATTTTGCTCTTGTTCATGAAGATTTTTATGAATAAAGATTTAACACGTCTCTGTCACTGTAGATCTTTTGAGACGACTTTCCAAATCTCAGAATACAGTATTTTGTGGGAGAATCCAGCTTTTCCTGGCACGTCTCTTCCCTCTGTCTGAGAAATCTGGTAAGAATAGCAAAATGTTTATGCCGTCTTTAAATTAATACAAGAGGTTTAACCCTCCAGAGATGCATTTTAATATAAATAGTTCATTATATAACCATGTTCTCAATTTTGCCCAGGTCTCAATCTACAGAGCCAGTTTAATCTTGACAATATAACGGTGTTCAATAATAATGAACAAGAAAGTACTCTCAGTCAGAAGGTAAAGTTTCGATGTCTTAATCTCAACTAATTTAAAGTGAACATTTTAAGATAAGTCATATTATATGGTTCCTCATTATAGCCTGCAGAAGAAAAGGAAGATGGTATGGAGGTGGAGGAAGGAGAAATGGGTGAGGATGATGCTCCTGCACCATGGTGAGTTCAAGTATCTCTCTAAAACACACTCTTGTCCTTTTTTACATGTGCTTTGGCTTGTCCCCGTTGTTTGGTTAATTAAAAAAACCTTTTTTTTTCAGCTCCATTCCAATTGATTACAACTTGTACAGGAAGTTTTGGACCCTGCAGGACTACTTCAGAAACCCCGTGCAGTGTTATGATAAATTCTCCTGGATGACATTTCTCAAAGTAAACACCTGATTTATTTATTTATTTATTTTCCCCTCCTTGACTCTTCAGTTCACAACTCACTCCCTATGTTGACCCCTTTTGTTCTACTTAGTTCTCAGATGAGACCTTGGCAGTATTCAAGAGCTACAAGCTGGATGACATGCAGGCCTCTAAGAGGAAACTGGAGGAGCTGAGAGCATCTGGGGGAGAACATGTGTACTTTGCCAAGTTCCTCACAAGCGAGAAGGTATGATTAGGTTTCTACCCTGAGAAAATGTAGCAGTTTTTGCTGTAATATTCAGCTTTGAGACCTGAACTAGTTTACATTTAAATCGGTTGTAAAAATTACTCTTCTAAACAGCTGCATGCTTTGTTTCTTCATGCCTCTGAGTCAGAGGCAATTTATTTTTTTCATTTACATGTCCAATTCTTATGAACATTATGTTAAAAAAACACTTTAACAAATTTAGCACAGGAAAGTTTTTAACCCTGACTCAATGATTCATACACCAATAATGACAAAATTTTGCTCAAACATCCAGTAGGAGAATAGGTTAGTGTTCTCCTATATATTTTTAGGTTTTTACTTTATATCTTTATTTTTTTAGCCTTTGTTTAGACTATATCTCCTACAACTTGATTACAATTCAAGTTAATTCCTAAGCTGTTTACAAATTGATGGTGAATTTGTGAGTCTTCATATATTTAACTATACCGATATAGTTGTACTTTCAACAAAAAGTCTTTCCAATCTTTCTGCCAGAGACAAGACTGTGACAATATTCATTCTTTTAAAAGGATAATAGCTCACATACGTGGGTTTAACAGTCCCTCATTCGTTCTTGTTCTCTCCTCAGCTGATGGATTTGCAGCTCAGTGACAGTAATTTCAGACGACACATTCTTCTTCAGTACCTCATTCTCTTCCAGTACTTGACTGGTCAAGTCAAGTTCAAAAGGTTAGTTATTCCTCTGTCAGTGAAAGAAATTGAAAGACAAACTTTGTGTCGGTTGTTAGTTGTTCTTATTTTGTATGTCTTTGTTCTTTTGCAGCTCCAGTTGTGTCCTGAATGATGATCAGACTACATGGATAGAAGAGACGACTAAACTGGTTTATCAGGTCAGTCCTAATTTTTTTTTTTCATCACACACATTGGTAGCTACTGTAATCTATGAACAAATAAGCCTAGCTGTCTTCTTACCACCTGTTAATGTTGAAATTTACCCTAGTCATTATAGACTTAAATCAGTTTTGGGAAAATTGTTTTTCCTAAAAACTGATATCTTTTGATTAGATGTAGGGGTGTGCTATTTTATATTTGCCAACTATACTGTTTTCCTTTCCTTTTTTGAAACCGACCTTTTGATCATTTTTGGTTGTTGTAGCTGCTGAGGGAGATCCCCCCTGATGGAGACAAGTTCGCCACCATGGTCGAGGTAAGCCATGTTCCAGGAGTGCTGGTAGGAGGCTGAACTTAATGCACACATGATTATTTTGTAAAGTCGTAGTGACGTTTGGAAATTTGTTTTGACAGCATATCCTCAATACAGAGGAGAACTGGAATGCCTGGAAGAATGAGGGATGCCCAAGTTTTGTGAAAGAAAGGTAGAGCAAGCCTAGTCTAAGATCCCTTAACCAGTCACTTAATATTAATGTGTTCACTGATTACCATGTTTGTTTCAAAAAGTAAAATGTGCCGTGTCTGCTTTGGGACGAATTGAGACAAAATGACATTTTGCAACTACTTGTTTACTGTTAAACAGGCCAGTAGATGACAAACCAAAAAGACCCGCCAGGAAAAGACAAGCTCCAGAGGATTTCCTTGGAAAAGGGCCAGACCGCAAGATCTTCATGGGAAAGTATGTGAAGTAACCCAGGGCTAAGTGGTGCAGAAGAAAAAAGATGTCTTTTATATTACTAAAATCTCTGAGATAAGTCAATAATTTTAAGCTCCTGTGTTTGTTAGTGATGAGTTGACTCGACTCTGGAACCTGAACCACGACAACATGGAAGCCTGCAAGTCGGACAGCAGGTCAGTCATTTGTGAAACTGGGTGATGTCGATTTATTAATTTGTTTATTTAATTTTAATCCGATTGCTTTTCTTTCAGAGAGTTCATGCCATCACTAGATGAATTCTTTGCAGAAGCCATTGAACAGGCTGACCCCGTAAACATGGTGGAGGAAGAGTACAAGTAAGTTTGCAGACTCAAGCTGGGGACACACTATAAAATTCTCAGCTTATAAAATTCTGCACCAGTCAGCACTAGACCAGACCTGTTGCAGTCAATGAAACTAGTTTGAATTTTTTGAGCCAACTCTGGACACAATCAGGTACTGTGTACCGATTACCGACCCAACTGCAAACACGTCGCCAACAGCCAATGAAAAAGAGAGAGAGGGACACAGGAAATAGCATCAGAAGTCAAAGACAACAAGTTCTGGAAATATCAAAACAGCGATGGTAATGATTGTTTACCCTATTAACAGTTGGTGTCTGAGTCAGATGCATTTGGTTGGTTTGACCAATCGTGGAGTCTGTGATTCCTCATCAAATATGATCATAAATGCATGATTACCACTTACTCGGTCACCATTTTAAACAGAAAAAAAACCTGTTAAACCAGTGAGCTAGTGTGTACTCCAAGTGCTTTCAAAATCAGTAATGACTGTGAAAGTTGTGAAGTGTGTCCCCAGCTTCATGTGTCCTGTCAGAAAGTTTGAAAGCAGGAACAAATTACTTGTTTTGTAATTTTCATTTGTTTCTAAGTAATTCCTCACTTGCTGATTTCTTCCTGTAAATCTTTGCAGAGTTGTGCGAAACCCAAACTATGGCTGGCGTGCTCTCAGGCTGCTCTCCAGAAGAAGTCCACACTTCTTTCAACCAACCAACCAAAAGTTCAAAAGCCTGGCAGACTACCTAGACAGCATGGTCAGCAAACTGGCCAAAGAACTACCGGTGAGGATTTACTGACTGTCAAAAAGACAACAAACTAAAAAGCAAAACAGTATTAGCCATAACTGTATTATCCTGACTTCTCTGTTCCGTCTGTGCAGAAGGATATCCCTTCTGAAGAGATCAAGACAGGAGAAGATGATGACGATGATAATGGAGACAATCTCCTCAAAGACAGCAATGACAGTGAGTTCAGACTGTTACTTATTTTACAATGATGCTTCTAAATCAAGGGTCACAGCTCCCTTTAACCTCAGGACAAAAAAAATTGTCTGCAACAGATCATTAAGGGTGAACATCTTTCCACGCATTGAGCTACATCTCTTTATTAGTTTAATTCCTCTATTACGTTTCATGCATTATCTTCTCTCCAGGTCCGAGCATACAGACTAAGATGGTGACAAACCAGCAGATGGATGATGTAGCAGCTAAACTTGGAGCTCAGTGGAAGACGTTGGCCACCCATTGGGAGATGAAGGCAGCAGAACTGCGGGAGATTGAAACCGACAGTGAAGATGTTGATATGCAGGCCAAACTGCTGCTCGTAGCCTGGCAAGACAGAGAGGGAACACAAGCTACTGTGGAGAACCTGGTGACGGCTCTCAATGCTGTTGGGTTCTCCCAGATTGCAGACAGCCTCAGTGAGGCTTAATGTACTTAAATCATTACCTCCATTACATTGTTGCATCATTTTTGTACCAAAAGCAATTGGAGACTTTTGTATGTTGAAGTTAAACTGTCTTCACTCTAGGATAGGTAATAAATGCTTTTTTGTAATAATTAGACCATGCAGTGTCACCTCATGAATCATTTCACATTTTGGCTTAACTGTTAATTTTGACCATTTCTGAAAGATGATCTGATAACATAACCAAATGTTGACTAGGGTAAGCAGGGAAAACTGTACAAAGATAACTGGAGCAAAGTATTAGTGTTATAACAGCAGCAGAGGAAGTCCACACAAGTTTAACATGTTTCAAGTCATTTATTTTAACAGAAAAGGAAGTGAAGAATCGATGTGTCAGTAGTGTGGTGAGTGAATGGATGAGTGAGGTGTGTATGCATGCAGCCTTGCAGAGCCTCAAGGAAAGAGCAGGACAGAAACAGGTTAAGTCTGCTCCTCCTGATCAGAGGCCATAAGCAGATCACAATCACCAGGCTGTGGTGCTTCAATTCTGCTCAACCACAACCTGCATTGACACTTGGGTCGTCAGTGTCTTAGTCTGCAAGAAGTGTTCAAGGCTTGTCAAGTAAGCAATCGTCTCAACCTCTACACTGCAGTCAAACTCTTAACACCACCCAAAAAAGAGCATTAATTAACATTTGGCAGAAACATCTGTCAATATATTTGAAAACAAATCGCATGATGATAGAAGCTAAGCGCTTAAAAGTTCCTAGACTGCACCCACATTTTTCTCAACATTGCATCTGAGAAGATACAGACAGGATATCAAGAACAACCGCTTGGCAAGGCATTTTTTTTGTACAAGCTGATTAAATGACCACCTTGTCAAAGGTTTCAAAAATATACAATGTGTATAAAACATTTAACGAAACTGCAGAGCTCGACTTAAACTTTTTCAAGGATCCAATCTAGACACCACATCTCGCCCATCTCCATTTTCAAAGCTCACTTTGGTTGAATATAGTTAAGACCAGTTGACAGAATTTGTTGTAACAAGCAACATATGCTGATTACAAAAACAATTTAACATAAACCTATAAAGACACCAGTTTTATTGCACATCTATGCAGACAGTGCTTGGAAATGGCAATTTGTATGCGTGTTGGATGTTGGTTTGTCTTTGAAGTCTTCCACAGCTACTGATCCTCTTCAAGTATTTCCAGTCGTCGAGGCCCGTATAGTAGAACATATGCTATATGCCAGTCTCCGCCACCAGAAAGTCGCAGGATATCCTCTGGAGACACCAGACTCACCTTGTCATCATCAAACTTCACCCATTCACCTATCAATGGGAACAGCGGACACAGTTCCTGAGACACCTGTGCACTAAAAAAAAAATATTCTTAAATGTGCCAAAGTGTGAAACGTCTGCATTTACCTTCTTTCCTTTTGACCCAACCCACGTAGTGACCTGATGAGCTGGAGCGACCCTGGTGTGTCAGCACAGCCTGCAGGTCGTAGTAGCCACTGTTGTTGGAACCAATGTCTGAAGAATGAAGCCATCAATTTTACAATTCCTTCAACATTTACACTAAATTGAAGTAAACTGTGAGCCCTAAAGAATTATGGAAGACATGTATCAACTCTGATGTCATCAGAGATTAAGGAAGCATGTTAATCTGAAATCTGTAACAGTACAACCAGTATTTTCAGAGTTTAAATTTCAATTTATAGCCTGGAAACTCTTAATGCCCGGCATGCTGCCGCTTCTAGTATTTTGACACCCAGGTCAGAAGGTGTTGGTCAAACACAGCGAGTTGCAGCGATGGGTCACAAATGTCACAAAAACACAAAAGGCCTCTCTCTGAGAGGAGAAGAAAATCTAGACAGCTGAAGGCAGAGAGCTATTTGAATACAGATGCTGGTATGACTACATTTCTCCTGCTCAGGCAAGTAATTCACTTCAGCCAAGATTAGCTAACCCTCTCTCTCTTCTTTGTACACACTGCCAGTGTCCTCTTGTACAGTGACAAATCTCTGCTGTTGTTTGAAGTAGTTGCACCTTTCACTTTAAAAATCCTTGCCCGTTACTGACATGAACATGAAAAGATAAAGCAGAAGATGGGACTGTTATGTGTGTGTATGAAGACAGTGTAAAGAGTGTTGTCTCTGTCCTTCAGAAACAGTCTGGCAAACCAACAAGAGCCTAGAATCCAAGAAGGAAGGACAAGACTCTCCAATATTTTGAATTTGGATTGAAGTTGCTGTTTTAAAATACTAATAGCCACAGTTTTACCGACTCAAAGTCCATGAAAAAAAATTACCAACCTCAAATGCTAAACTGGTTACCAGATATAGTATCTGACATTTTATGACATCATTTTACAACTGTTGTAGTTAACTGAAAACTTCAGCTCAAAATCTGATGTAAAGTTCAGGTCCAAAGTGTTATTGTTCTGGAAAGTTGTCAAAGTCTTTTATTAATCCACCTTTAGATAAGTCCATATATCACCACATGAGGAGGGTGTCAGTGTTGTGTCTCAACATACCATCAGAGAATGAGAAGGGCTCATACTTCACTTCTTTTCCTGCATCTGTTTTTTTCAACAACTGATGCAAAAACAGAAACACATTGTAACATTAAACTGAAGTGTAAACAACATTTTTTTTATGTGGATTTGATTTGATGAACTTAGTTAAACCACAGAATGAGATATGAAGCTACCTTTTGCTGCTGTTTCTCCAGCTTCTTATCTTCGACCTCCTTGAACTTTGACCTGATTGGCAGCATTTTCTCCTGGACCTCGGTGGTGCACAGCTCATAGACATCCAGCATGAGTGGGAACTTGACATCCTTCAAATAGAGACAATAGGACGTTTCAGAATTCAACTGCTCAACACAATGGTACACCACTTTTACAGTATATTTAAGTATCTAAAGACAAACCTTAAGGACTTTCGCATTCACAGACGCCTTTTCTTTGTAGTAAAATCGCACCATTTGAACAGTTAAGTAAGCAGGAAGACGGCTGAGTTTTGACTAGAGAGAGGATAAGACACAAAAAAGGTAAATAGATATCAATCTGCAGTTTGCAAGAAGTAGGACAAATGGGAAAAAAATCCTTTAAATGTCCAAGAAAATTGCAGGCAAAGGAAAACTTACAGATTTTATATATAGGGCATTTCTGTCCAAGGTTGGAGACATTTTTGTGATTTCTTCCTGTAATCTCTGCAGAAGGTGAAAAAAAGCAGGGACATGATCATCATTAGCACAAAGACACACAAACCATATACAGTACATGTGTTCTCTTCAATGATTAAGGAAGCATATATCACTATAACCTTAGTGAAATAAGTAACATACCAGCCTGAGTCCTGTTGCAAGGTACTTGACCTCTGGATTGATGAAGCAACTGAGCTGGAGCTGATTCTCCTTGCCCTTAATAGGTTCCTCTTCCTCAGACTCTGTGCATTTCATGCTGAACAAGAGTGTTAAGAAAGGGTCTACTATGACTTGTATGAAACATTTTACGTATTAAAAGGGTCAAGCCATAATGAAAAAATAAATGCTAACAGGAAAGTTAAAAAACACTGCAAGGATACCAAGTTTCAAATTCTACTCCAAAATACTGGTCGATAAAGTTCTTCTTAGAAGAGGCAGATGCGTCTCCACTCTCACTCTCAGTCTAAAGTTGGGGGGGGGGAGAAGCTAATTTGTGTTATTTTGTCAGTAAGGCATCAGTTACACAGATAATACTTAATGTCTTTTATTATAAAACACTGCAGGTAGGAAAAACAAAACAGTTTACCTCCATGGGAGTTTCTGGCTTTAGTGGCTCCAACTTTTGCTGAAGCACTCTCATCATCTGCAGCCAACACTCATTTGCATCCTAAGAGGAAAAATAAATGTCAGGGAATTAAGTGCTCCGTCACTGCGATGGATTTCCATTGTTTATGATTTTCCTTCCATTACAAGACTTGGGCTACATCCATACTATTATACATCACAGACAAAAAAAAACAATCGGCACCCACAAAAAGCATTTCTGCTCCTTCTAAAAAATAGGAACGAGCTGAGGAACTGCATCATCATTTTCAAAGCTCCTTTCAGCCCAATTACATTAAAATGCTGCCACAACGTTTTCAAAGAAAATAGGAGACAGCAGTGTTTCTCACAATTTTAAAATAAAGTATCCTGAAAAACATCAGGATACTGTGGTCAGCAGGTGTATCTACATCTAAATGTATGCCTTTTCATACAAAAGTCGAGTAATAAGGATGTAACCCAAGTGTACTGCACGCTCCAAGGCAGGGAGAACTATACTAAGTAATTTCTCACCTGCTGGAGGTACTGTCCCTGATCCCCCTTCTCAGCAAACTGTGGAAAGGCCATATGAAGGAACTGCAGCAGAATAATGGGTGGGAGGCTGGATGAGGTCTTGTCCATGGTCTCATACAAGTCACGAAGTGCTGTGGGTGTAAAAATATACATTATGATAGTAGATTTGAGACATCTAACTACACCTACAATTTCACAGGGCAAACATATCATTATGCTTCATACCTGCTGTGATATACTGTGATGGTGCATTGGCCCCTGAAGATCGCAGAGAACCTGAATACCTGTAAACAGAGACGACGATTTTAGAAGAAAAGTCACCAAAACAAATTCTGGGTATATTTTTTTGAGACCCACCTTCTGAGGGCAGTTTTGAGCTCTGGTACGGAGCGCAAACACTGCACTGTGGCATTCATATAACAGGTGTTGCCCAAGTTTGTTAAGCCACAGGGCAATTCCATCTGAAAATAATAGAAATAAATATATTCCTCTGTTAACAATTTACAATATCCTTTGTGTCATCCACTGTCAATCTGATAGAGGTTCATCAATTTTATTCATATGTTATTCTTATACTGATTCAACCAGAGGTCCCTTGAGATGAGAAATCTCTCTAAAGAGGGAGATCTGGCCAAGACCGCTCACCAGTTACCGTTCAATTCAATAATACACAACACAAAATATTAAACAGCTGTTAAACATAGATACAAGCCAGAAGAGGAAAGACTAAATTCAACCCAAGCAGCTGCAAATAAAGTTATTGCCACATCTCATTCCCTTTTTCCTAACATGAAGCATGAACAGCATGTTTCTTATGAGGACAACGGAAGGTTTAAATGTCAAACTGGACATTTTAAGAATTGATGGTTACTCATTGTACCAGTCCCTTCCAGCCAAATCCTTAACACCACTTAATCACAAATTTCAATCCTTTACAATCATGTAGTGAGAAAAGCATACTTAAACACATTACAGCCTTTATGAATCACATTTATTCATTAATTTATAATATTTTCTTAGTACATGGTAACAAAAATTAGACTGAGGAAAACATTTTAAAAGGCCACATCACTGGAAAATAGCAATCTGCCATATTTCTTTTGGGCGTATTGGTAATACTGAGGCTTACTCACCGCTGAGGCCAGCTGCTCCTCAGTCATATCCTCTGCAAACATAGGCCGGTCAGAAGGCTCCTCAGGCAGAGCCTCTGCTGAGCCCATCATCAGCAGAGTCATTCCCTACGAAAACAGGATCCAAGGTTTAATGGTTTATTCATTAAAATGCTATGCCAACTAAGAATAGCTTGTTGAAGTACATGCTTTCAAATTTGCTTGTATACTCACATTTTTCAGTTTTATGTTTCCCCACTCATCATCCTAGAATGGAGAGAGGACACAGTATTTTCAGTCCATGCCAACAAATCCCATTAAATTACTAGAACCTTTTGTCTGTTGCAGTTAATTACACATTCTTACCTTGTTTTTAATACTCTTAACATAGGAGTGGGTGAATATGCTTGCTTTAGGCAAATAAATTCATTTTTACTTGATTTGTTTGTTTTATTATTAAATCTCAAAATGTAAGTGAGGAATAAGCAACGTGGATGTGGGCATATGCACCTGCTCAAAGAGCAAGAGTGAGAGGGATGTATGCTGCTCCACTGCCTTCAGTCAGTGAATGGGCTGTTGCCCCCAAATAAATTTATGTCCGTTCCAAAAACGTAGTTCCAAGTCTGTCATATACTGTATGTCTTCCAAATATTTCCTGGAAAATACAGGTTTATGTATTCAAAGTAACATTAATTGTTAAAGACATAGCTGTGATAATACTCGGAAACACTTTAATATAAACTATTTTTTACTGTAGTCATGATTATCATGTGAACTGTGTCACAATGATTTGTCATTTATCAGTGGCCCCTATATAAAATGTTATGTAGAGAGTGGTTTAAATGAGTACCTTCAGAGTGCCTCCCTTCACCATAACCTTCTGTCTGTCTGGCTGAACTCCTGTCAGGGCAAAGAGCTGAGCTTTGAAGACCATGGGTGGCTCCTCTGTGTTCAACTCGACTGCATCAAACTTCTCTTTGCCCCATTTCACATTAACTAAAACAGAAATACATTGCTTAACACCACCACACCGGTAAGGCTGTCAATTTGCTGCCATATATGGTGAAACAAGCATGCAGTAAATAGTGTGCTGAGTTATGGCTGCCAACTGACTGTCACGTTTAAACGAAATGCGACTGCTATCAAACACACAACTCAATTAAACACAACTTCACATTTTGCCATTTTCAAGACCTCTCTGATTCCTTAATGACAAAATTAGTATTCTCAACATACTGTCTGCCAACAAACGCTTTGTTAGCAGTGCTACCTGAGCTAGACGGTGTGATTCAATTCTTTCCATACAGGTTCTTAACAAACCATGTAATAGGGTTACAATATCAGATCTAAAATACAGTCAGACTTCGTTGTACCGAGAAACATCAAGTTAAAAACTATTTGAGCCGCCGCATAACTCTTACATGGTCAACACAGCTAGCTAATAGCTAGCTAGGTGGTTTGTCAGTTAGCTTTTGGTCGGCTTTAGATCTTGTAAATACCTCTAGAACAGAACAATTCAGCAGCTCAACAAATATGAATTTTCACTTGCGTAAAATAATGCTTTTACAATTTTTATTTACCCCTCATGAACCCGACTGTCCGCTACTGTTAGCACGCTAACAACATGTCATGCTAAAATTAGCTAAGCTAGCAAGCTAACGTATTTATGCTGCTCCTCTGAAACACGTGTAAGAATTCATGTTATTAATCACATTTTCATGGCAATTAATGAGCTCAGATACGAGTAGACCGTACCTGTAAACACCGGCATATTTAGCAAGCCTCTACTTCCTCAACTCTTGTTTCTTGTTTTAATCCACCGTACGTGAGTCGAGGGTTGGTCAGCCTGAACTTCATTCAAACAGAATGACGCTGCAACAACACGCTGGGAACTTATCGATGTGCTCTGGCATCAGTATATCCGCTCTTCAGCATGAAAACGCGCCTAGACCAAACTAAACGCACCCAGATTATTGTCGCCTACTGATTATAATGGACAACTCTCAAGATGATTTTCTCAAATTGACTGGAGTAAGTATGATAACATTTTGTGAAGTGTAGAGACTACTTTCATTTCTGGTTCGTACTGGTAAGTTACATTTATTTTCCCTCCACAGCAAATATACCCTTATTTACAGTGCTGTGTAAGGACATTTGGAAGGGGAGGGTCACCGGTGCACACGTGGGGCAAGCACCACTAGTATATCATTTTCCCACATTCTCGTCCTTTACAGCACAGCATCACTTTGTATCACTAAGATGGTCATTTTCTATACAGCACTGTAGGACAACCTTTGGGACACTGTCATGAAGGGAGGGGCATTAGTGAACTTACTGACAGCACCGTTTTTGATTTGAAGGGCATCCATAGGAAACAAAGTTGCAAGGATAGCTTATAGGGCACTGCATCACTTTTCTCTACTAGAAAGGCACTTCTTTAGAAACAATCACTGTTTTACATTTTTATTTTGCTTTAGAAGCCACAAATGAATGGCAGCCAGTAGATCACTTCCTCATGTTTTTACCACTCTAGAGGTTTTTTTTTTAAGCATGTAGCATTTTTGTCCTCCCACCCCCTACGCCTGCTGGACGGCTCTTTACAGCAACTGCTTTCTTATCCACATTAAGTTTGAGGTAAATGTGTTATAGTGAGTATGTTTAAAATATGCAGGCATGAAGGATCCTGGCCTAAAGATAAGAAATTAAGACCTGAAAGTCCCTGACAAGTTACACTACCGTTCAAAAGTTTGGGGTCACCCAGACAATTTTGTTTTTTTCCATGAAAACTCACACTTTTATTTATCAAATGAGTTTCAAAATGAATAGAAAATATAGTCAAGACATTGACAAGGTTAGATCAAACCCGCAAATGTGATGCTCCAGATACTCAACTAGCTCAAAGGAAAGTCAGTTTTGTAGCTTCTCTAACCAGCTAAACTGTTTTCAGCTGCGCTAACATCATTGCACAAGGGTTTTCTAATCACCCATTAGCCTTCTAATGCAATTAGCAAACACAATGTACCATTAGAACACTGGAGTGATGGTTGCTGGAAATGGGCCTCTATACACCTATGTAGATATTGCCTTAAAAACCAGACGTTTGCAGCTTTTGCAGTCATTTACCACATTAACAATGTATAGAGTGCGTTTCTGATTAGTTTAATGTTATCTTCATTGAAAAACAGTGCTTTTCTTTCAAAAATAAGGACATTTCTAAGTGACCCCAAACGTTTTTACGCTAGTGTATGTCAGTTAATGTGCACATTATTTTACCATTTTGCAGTTTTACAGAAATCACAAACTCCGGAGCATTCTTACTCCCTGCCCACTTTGCATAATTACAAATCAAATTTTGGGAAACCTCCATTTATAGCCCGATGATTGAAAAATATGAAACCAATGATGGGTATCCGCAAGCAAAACTAACACAACAGATGACAAAGATATGTTTATTGACATATCCATCAGTGCGGACTCCAATGCAAATAACCATGCAAATTATCCAAGACAAGAGTAGATCATAGTTCCAGTGCTTTTTTTAAACTGAACAAAAAGTTACAAATGAAAAGATTGCAGAGGTATTCCATAATCCTCATGTCTCTCTTATTATATACACCCTGGGGGTCTGCATTAACGGGACATTGCCATGTTAGAAACACAACTCATAAATGTTAACAAGGACAGCCATTGACACAGGTAGGCTTGCTGTAAGTACACCATCCCAAAATATGTCATATGAACTGAGTCTGGGGACTTTGTTTTGACACACTAACTTAACTGCAATGTGTCCATAAAGAGGTAATGTGATATATATTTCATATACTTTAACCAGAAACAGTAAATTCTGATAAAACCACAAAATAAGTGGCAATTTCTTAAAAAAAAAAACAAAAAACAAATGATGGAAGAGTTAAGATTTGTCTTGTTTTGAAAAAGAAAGAAATAAACAAACAGATATGGCAGTAAAATCAATATCCAAACATTAAGGCACTAGGTGGGCCAAATGCTACACCTGTTTAGTCTTCTACAAATAATTTACAATTTAAACAGTGCAGTTTTACATTTGTTAACTTAATGTTTTCCTTTTGAACCATTTTCTATGTATCAATGTAAGGCAAATACATTACAAAAAAAAAAAACTAAAAAAGAAAAAAAAATTACAATGTACCAAATAAACAAAAAAAGAATTCAATTAGGTTTCAGGACTCCTACATGCCATTACAATGGAACATTCCTTATGGCTTGGAGCAATAAAAATAATTATAATAAAAATAATGCATAGATTTAAATGATCATCTTGCACGCTCCTCATTCAATACTCAAAACATCTAATTAATACTCATGTCCCAATACGCCCCGAAACTGATAAGTGACTTGTAAAGTGATAAGAATAAAGGCAAAAAAGGCCAGAGACAAAGGCATGTGTCATTTGTTTTTGTAGCTGGAAACAGAAGTATGCTTGCATTTAGCTTGAGTATCTGTCAGATGCGGAAAGAAATTACTGATGTTCCACCTGAGACACAACCACTCACTACAGACTGGAAAATCCCTGTATGACAGTACCTTAAACCAAACACATACTTACAGGAATCCCAGCAAACCCCCGTTTTATCCTGCCGTTTCCATCAGAACTGTCATAATATTTAAAACTCAGAATAGCTCCATGACCCTTCTTTAATATGCACTGTCCATGTTTAGTTCATTACAAGTGTGCCATCTTCTGGTGGAAGGGTAGAGCTGCAAGTCAAGTTGGATGATGGTGATCTTGAGAAGAAAAATGACAGGGGGGGTATCAGGCGTCTGTAATGTCCATGATGCCTTTTGTCTGTCATGTGTTTGCAATTTTCCAGCGCTGGTTTTTTATTGATACATTTTTTTTTTCTTTGAATTAATTTTCTATAGTACAGGTTTCTCCATGTTTGAAGATGAGGAATGGTTCAGATGGTTAGCTGAAAGAAAGAATAGAGACAGGTGTCCAGTAAAAGGAAGACAATATCTAATCCTTGGTTGGTAACCCAATTTGAGTCAACATACAACAGAAAAGCTTGTTTACAGACACTGCATCACCATTAACACCTTTGCATCATGTTTGACAGGTATGGTAAAAATCCCTCAAGTGGACCATTCTTACCAGTTGTACAGTAAGCCTATCAAGTTAGTTACTAAACCCAACAACACATTAGTGCCTATTAGAAAAACAAGAATCCAAAGTGTTAACTGGAAAAAGCCCAGGAGTCAACCAACCAGCCAATCAGGAAGTGTCTTGTGTTAGAAACACCCAGTAACACAATTAATAAATAGAAGAGTTTAATTCTTTAGACAAAAGTCTAAAAAATAACAACACTTTCTGAAGAAGTTCCTGTCAACAAGTGCTGGATGTTGTGTCTGCTGCATGGAGGCTGGACTGCGCTCTGCTACAACACAGGAGACAAACAGCAGGTCATGTGACTGACTTAACCACATCTCAGCTCAGCCCACCAGATGGGATAAAATAAGACTTCTGACTGTCACACACCCTCCACTTACTGCCTAAAACAATATCACAGTGCTCTATTGTAGGTCATGAGGCTAGCCATAGCTATTTCCACACTAGTTACTGAAAAACAACCTGATTAAAAAAAAAAACAGAAATTAGTACATTTTTGTCAAGTTACCTCAGCTTTCCTGTATTGCTTTTAGGGTTCCTGCGGAAGGACTGGTTTGGTCCAGAGCGAGTGGACATTGAACGAGGAGAGGCTCTAGAAAATGTAGATGGTGGGGTCTTCGGGATCTTCTTTCCAAGATGACCAATCCACTTCTTCTGTTCATCCTGGGTCAGCGCAAGCAGGAGCATGTCCCGGGCAGTGGTCACATCATAATTTACTGCAGGAGACAGCGTGGGAGGACATTAAGTCAAGAAACATCAATCAAGCACAAATGAGTCATTAAATTCATGATTACTCTAAATCTGCGTCTTGATTTATTATTTCTTTGATCTCCAAATTGTACTTTGTGAAACCAGTGGTCTATGGAATAACAGATTCACGGTCAAGGTAAATTTACACTGTTGCAAACATCGTCATCAAAAACATATGAGGAGACCGACTTTTATGCACTGCATTAGGTGGCAGCTATTTTTTTTTCAAATTTTACTTAAGCAGCTTTAAAAGTTGAACATAATCTCACAAGTCCCAGGAAGTATCACTGACACAGTACTGTCTATATTGTGGACCTGGAAACTAGGGCTGCAAACAATCAATTACTAATTAATTAATAACCCTTTTAATAACTAATTAATGGATTAAAGTGGTTATTTTTTGCAGTAGCAACCCATATACAGATACAAGGAAAGTGAAAACGGCATCTGTCTCCATGTGAAAAAGGGATTTCTTGTCCAAATATCGCCAAATTCAGCACTGCACAGACTGTTGCCCTCATTAAATCAAGTTGAAGTTGAGGTTTGAAGCTTGTCACGTGAACTGTTGGGACAATTATGCAATTCACACGGACAGACAGATATGATGAGTTCGAATTTGTTGTTTTGGAAAATCTAATTTCCTCTAACTGCCACCACTGACTCTCTCCTTGGGCTTCCGTGGTTCAGTGGGCGGAAGCCTCCCCTCGCTTCTCTTTAGTTGCACACAGCATGGTAGCAAGAAGGGAAGCATGGCAGGTGGCAGGGAAGCGCTTGTCCCCAAGAAAAACACAATGCTGTAGGTAATTTGGAACTGGTTCAGTTTTGTGACATCAGACCACAAACAAACCACAACCCACTACAAGGTTTGTTTGAAAGCAGTAGCAACTAAAAGAAGCAACGTGACGCATTTGTTCCAGCACAACAGCGGCATGCAGCTGAGTGGGAGAAATGTTGCTCTATGCAAGAGATAAAGGACCATAGTCTAAAAACAGTCTCCAGTAGTCAAGTCCTTTTCACATCGTGTGCTGTACGATAAGAAAGGGACCCAGCGAAAGCCATTACTAATGCAGTCACGTTGCATAAGGTCCCTGAATTAAGACATTGTTAGTAGCAAGTAGAAAGCTTGCTGAAAAGTTATATTCTTTCTGTTTACAATGCCACGGCCTAGTATCTTGTTTGAATACTTGTTTTGAGGCTTGTGTTTTGTTGCAGTTCTACTGGAAATGTAAAATAAAAGCCATCAATAAAGGTATGAGTACAACTATGATCATCTATCATCAGAAAGCAAGACCAATAAGACTTTTGGCAGGTTACCTTTGCAAGGAGCAATAACATCTTCCTTCTTGTCAAGATGGTCTTTGTGGCACTTAACATGGCAGCGGCGACACTCCAGGGCTGGAGGCGGCTTGAAGACATGCCATAAAGGCTTGGAGCAGGCCTCGCAGTTTGAAGGGAAGTGATATAGTGTGGGGATGAACTCGTGACCTTTGTGTGGGAAACAGTTAGTCTTGTCACCCTGAGGGACTGTCTCCATGTCTGCCTCCTTCCTGCACTCCCCTTCATTGGCATACAGAATCTGCAAACCGAAGAACAACGCCTTAAAATACACATTTCTGAGGCTCAGCAGAACTTGGGGAATAGGGGTGGGACAGAATACCGATATTCTAATTAATAAGGTACTTTAAAGTAAAGGGGTCTGTCTGTGTCAAGAGCTCTACCTGTCTTTCTCTCTCCGTCTCTCTGAAGCTTGTTTACACATACATGCTACAAACAAGGTCAATGCATGAGACATACATGTGCTCATGTGTGTGTTTTTATAGACAGATTTGTTTACATAGTTGTTTTATAGTTCTGTAATTTTTACTGACTGAAAAAGTCCTGCAGGACTATGCTGTTTCTGTAAAGTTGGGAATTTTACCAGTCTGATGGCACAAGAGGCAGCTACAGTATAATGCCTTGTTCTTTATATTGTGAATAGAGAAATCCTGCACTTTTACCTTGTTTTCTTCAGTTAGACAGATATCGTGATGTAGCACGATATAATTGTCTTGCAATATATTGACTGTGGCAGAATAATTGTACCGTGATTGGTATAGTGGGCCATGTATCATATTGTGAGGTACCCTGTGATTCCCACCCCTGAGGAATCTGGCATTTTGGCACTATGTCTAGTGTAGCAGAGATGTGGTGAGAGGCAAATTCAAAAATCAAGAATCATTGGGGAAAGAAAAAAAGAGCCTCCTACCTGGAATATCCTTGGAATCTCTTCTGTCTCAGCCCGGTACACGTCTCCTTGAGTGACTGGTCTAACATGAAATAGTTTACTGCGCAGGAAGACACAAAATCAGCAATTACAGATGAGTAAATCACAAGTCAGTAGGACTGAAATCATAAAATTTCTATAGTTTTAAAAATAAAAAAGTAACTTACTCTATATCTAGTACCATTGAGGGGTTGGATTGTTCCTTATCCTGCTCATCATTGTAGAACAAAATCTTCTTACTGCTCACCACCACATACTGTAAAAAATAAGAATAGAATAATATGAAGGCTGATTTTGTCCAATTCGGGACAAGTTGTTAAACAGAGGGAAAATGCCAAATAAACACAACACCTGCTTCTTCCATCCATATCGCTTGATATTAACACGATTAGGAATAGACAACCAACCCTCCAATCTGGATTCTGAAATGCAAAAGTGAAAGACGCAAATTATTTATCAATAGCATGCACTTAAAACACTGGCCATGCAGTGATTTAATCCAAACTCAACTGAGGGGAAAAATTGAAGTCTCAAAGGCCACAAGTGTTGTCTAACAGTAGGTGAACCCCTGCTGGAGTTCTACCATCATTAAAGTAACTGAACTGGAGAAGGTGACAAGAGATATACATTTAGATATCTCATGCTGCTACTAAATACTCCCCATGCAGGAAGAAAGTGTTAGAAATAACTAGCTCCTTGTTAACAGAGCATGGGAGATTTTATCATTAGTCACGTTAGAAGCACCATAATAAAAGTTTTGCAGCAGAATTTTGGTATAGTTTGATCACTCACTCCTTTGATAGCAACAGTCATATTATTTGGTGTAAAAATTATAATTCATAAGTGCATGCAGCTGGAACAACACAGACACATTGAACTGAGAGGGATTTTTCTGCTACATGTGACACTGAGGGTGAAGTCTTTGTGTCCAACAAGAGCAGAACTTCAGAGTGAACATGCCGACAAAAACATTAAATAATTGATTAGTGTCTGAGGTGCACAGTGCTGTGAATTAAGTCAGTTTCAAGACACGTTTTGAAAGGTGCTAAGAGTGATGTGGTATACCTGAACTCAATGACCTGATGTGGTCAATTTACACCTTTTAGAGCAAAGTCATTGTGCCAGCGTGGTCACTTAATATTCTGTTAATATTAGTGCATACATTTGATGGTGGAGCAGTTACAATAACCTTTAAACTGAATTTATATGTCACTCTATAAGGCTTCTTTCAAAAGTGTTTCATGAATCCTCACAGCAGAGAAGACTCTCTGGCAAAGAAGACACATCTGGCAAAAAAAAACAAAAAAAAAACAACAGGGGCAGAAAAAAGACAAACACACGAGAGCTGCAGCACAGGCCAGGCAAAAGGGCTGGTCCACTCAGTTACTCACAGAGGGAAAGGAATAGTAGTTACAAAGATAAGAAGAGCAAGGTGAACCGACTGGACATGAGGGAAATAAAGAGAGAATGGTTTAACCACACACACCAGAAAAATGTGTAAACAGACCTAGAACAGAGTTAATTCTAAAGATGAACTGATTCATGAGTTGTTCATTGGTATCTGCCAATATTCATCTTGTTGACAGCCAATCAGAAAATAAGTTTACATTCAGCTGATGTTGTTTTGGGCTATTTACACTAAGAAAATACAAAGAAAATCATCCCAAAAAATAAGTTGTTATACAAGAGAGTAAAAAAAATGTACAACTTTGTGATTACTGAAAGATAGTGTGATGACAGTAGTTATCATTATTGTATTATTTGTACTCATGTTAGATCCTGCAAGAAAACATGAACAGTGACATCAGTGGTTTTGTGCATATGGCAGTGAGTACAGCAGCTGGACTGTTTTGGATTAACCCAATTGTCACAGCTTTCTACACCTACATAGATCAAACATATAACTAAAGGCATCTGTTAAAATGTCATGACAATAAACATTGGTTACTATCATTAACAATTACAAGTCAAACATTTTTATACACAAAGTTGGATTTAAGAATCAGAAGGTATAATTTCCAGCATTACGTCTTTTTAACATACAAGGCAAATATAGAGCAACCTACTTTAACCATGACAACATATAATAACATCTGAAACATCAAAAAAAACTTGATCATCTACAACAGACTTATACTATGACCATTTCACAATGTTGTGTCAATGTTACTAAACTTAATTTTAATTATTTTATAATCCTATACTTGAGACTTTGTCATTTCCGTGTTAGTATTAGAAGGTGCTGCGCCCAGTTAAACTCAGAAGTGGCCTTACCTGCAATGTTGCTGTCCGTCTCATCTGTCTGCAAACTGGTAACACTTGAGTTATCCATGCGCTGTTGCAGGTCATTGAGTTTCTCCCTAAGCTGTTCAATATCGCTCTCCTTACTGTCCAGCTGCATCTGCAACTCATTGCGATATGTGCATTCTTCTGCCAGTTGCTGTTAGTGAGAAAGTGAGGATATTTTCGTTGAAAACAAGGGGGGGGGGTAAAAAACTACTTCTAGCACACTGATGTTAACTTACCGCCTGCATCTCGCTCAGCTCCTTCTGATACTTGATGGCCATGTGGTTAAACTTCTCCTTCTCCTGATTAAGCTCCAGTTGAAGCTTGCGGTTCTCCTTCTCCTTCCTGCGTAGGTCTGCGGTACTGCCCTTCTTCTTCTGGTCCAGCTTCATGTCCTTGCGGTTCATGATCTCTGCCAGCTTGTTCACCGCCTGGTAGACAGAGGTAGATAAATCAGCTACCATTGTGCAATTCCATAAGCAGTGTTCACTGTCTGACCATGAGGGTCCATGTTTACCTGAGTCTTCAGTGTGCGCTCTGTGTAGAGGACCTTTTCATAGTTTGCCTTGATTGCATTTGCAATCTCCTCCTTCTGCGCTTCGTACTCTGTCAGGAAAAAAAAAAGTCAATTCAGCATAATTACAATATATCAGGGAGAAACAGTAGTCCAAATACTACTTACTATATTCATTTCAAGAGCTTGCCAAACACCTTTCAGGAGCAATTATCTCAATTTCAAGGAGCCAGCATAGTTTCAGACACAGATTTAATTAATTACCTTTACAAAATGTAGCATTTTATAATAATAATAATAATAAAAAAAATTAGCTATTACAAATGCTAACTGCCTTCTCCAAGACAGCACGTCAAAAGAGAGATGCAGTAAACAGAAATGTAATCCAAATATTAGCATACAGGCTCTTCAAGTTTTTTTTCCCCTTTATTTTCCTTTTTTCCATGTTACCAAAAAGTACAGTACCTTCTTCCTGAGTTTTCAGCTTCACATTCAGTTCAGCCTTCTCTTTGCTGAGATTCTCCACATCTTTGGTCAGAGTTTTATTAGATTCCTCAAGCTGCAAAGGAATTTTTAAAGTTATTGCTTTCGAGACAACTGAATTTTTACATAAATTCGCAAAAACATTATATAGACATGCTGAATGAAGCTTATAAACTCCAGTTACATAAACAAGTATTTAAGGGTTTCTTACCCGTGAAATGGTAGCATCTTTTTCCCCAACCTCTTGCTTATATCTGGTCACCGCCTTTTTATTCTCCTGGCTGAGCTCAAAGTACTGTTCCTCTTGAAGCGCACGGGCAAGCTGCTCTGATTCTGCCTTTGTTACTGTCAGATCCAACTGGGCAGACAAGGAGTCCCTTTGTCCAGGATAAAACAAATGTTTAATGTTAGTTGAATAAAACCCTAAGGAGGGAGTTCAGCTTTTTTGATAGCTTTATCCGACATCAGACACAAATAATATATCAACAAGTCAACATTTACTGATCAATAATCAATATTTGGAGGGTATAATGTATGAGTCCCAGGGGTGCAGTAGGCATGGAGTATTCAGTTCTTACCTTTCACTGCACAAATCCTGCACCCTCTTTTGTGCCTCTTGTACCAGCCGGTTCTTTTCCTCAAGCTCCTCTTTTAGTTCCTTGACCTGAGTTTTGTAAAGTGTCTAAAGGGGGATGGGCAAATCCTTTATACCACATATCTGACACTGAATTAAGAGGACAGAAATGCAGAGGGTCAAAGAATTTTACTTACAGAAAAATACTGTTCGGCCTCAAGCTGGTCCTGAAGTTCCCTCATCTGTCCCTCGTTGCCTCTGTATTGTCTGGTCACAGTGACAAAAAGACAAGGACTTAAATTTGATGTATCTGGCTAATTTTAATCAGATATTTTTACTCATAAGTTAAGGCAGGTTCTTTAAACAACGCTATTTAAACTACAGTGCATAGCTTTTTTAATAGCCATCAGATTCAAACCATTGTCAATGTGTTTAAATAGTTTTAATAGCAATGTTTAAATCTCATGATGCCTGGCAATGTTCCTACACAGCACAAAAGTTGTTTTAATTGAAGACAGAGGCAACAGCAACATTTTGCTCATGAAATGAGATGGCTGAAAACAGGTTGTTTTAACTAAAAACATGGGCAGTCTCCATGAAATGTTTCAAGAAATGCTCAAAAAAAACA
Source organism: Brachirus orientalis (assembly GCA_016785285.1). NCBI lineage: Eukaryota > Metazoa > Chordata > Actinopteri > Pleuronectiformes > Soleidae > Brachirus > Brachirus orientalis. The sequence goes on along the minus strand of JAFBJR010000504.1, from coordinate 1,759,318 downwards.
AATACTCTGCAGTTTACACAGATGCTTGTTGCATTGCTCCCTCTGTCAGGTATACGTTATTGTTATATAACAACATCAACAAAAAATATAGTTATACACTATAGCTTTAACAAAGTCAAACTCTGCAGACAGACCAGGCAAACAACCACTGAAGTAAATGCAACAAGTAGCACTGGCTGCTGTGCTCGCCAGGGGATTAAGAGTGGATTGGAAGAAGCTTGGTCTCAGAGTAAATCCTAATCTTGTGGTGTAAACACTGTCACAGAGCAGATTTGGCATTCTCACCCCCATAAGCTGGAATAATAGTGCTTATTTGAAAATAACAAGCAACTGGAAGGCAATTTATGTCTTAACTTTCAAAGAGCATTACTGGGCAGTGCAGCAACACACAGAAAATTCAAATACCAGACTGGGGATACTGTCAGTTTGTTTCAAAATAAAATAAGATGCACAACTGGCTCATATGTTTCTTCTTCCAAGAAAACATAATATTCTATTCCCTTTCCATTTGTCTATTTTATGCAGGCAATGAACAGTTTCCTACTCCTTTTATGTGGGGACCCACTTGTTAAATTTGACAAATAATATAAAAAAAATATTTACTGACACTTCTTTAAACTAGTCACTTCAAAGAAATAAATGAATCACAGCTTACTGTTATCATTTGCTATTTAAGAATTTTTAATTAAAAGGCTGTGGAAAAAGAAAGCAATTTTTTGGCACCCCCCCAAAAAAAGATTCCCATGACCCATCAGTGATTTTCAACCCAGCCTCTGGGAATGACTGACCCAAGTCATATGTAGTCAACATTTTATATGCAGTAGTTGTATAAACTTGCAGAGAAATGACTCACTTGGTTAGCTGTGCTAACTGGAACTCCAGTGACCGTTTAGTTTCTAGTGCTGTGTTGATCTCTTGTTTGAGCTGCTTCTCTGAACACCTAAGACGGTCCACTTCCTGTGTGCGGCTCTTCAAGTCATTCTGAGCCAGTACACGCTTGCTTGACTCCTGTTCCAACTGTATCCGTAGATTCTTCACCTGAAGAGAGAAGACATTAAAAAGGTGAGATGTCACATTAACAAAGCCCATGAAAGCAATGGAAAGGCATCTTTGCCGGACCCGATTTTTAGGACTGTCAAGGTGAAAGTGAGGTTACGTACATCATCTTCCAGCCTCTCTTTTTGCTTCATCAGCTGTTCCATCTTCTGCACAGACTGCTTAAGGTCAAACTCTAGCATTGAACACTGCTTCTCTACCTCCACTACCCGACTTTCAGCTCTCATCCTGGCTCCATTCTCCTCAGACATTTTCTTCTGAACAGCTGGAGAAGCAAGATGAAAGACAAAGAGTCAGCTCTTTCATTCTGCCAAACTGAACATCACAATCATTTCAGTATTCTGAAATGTGAAATTAAAATTCTTTCACAATGATAAATTCATGTGTCAGAGTATGTACAGTGCCTTTCATCAACAGAGGAATACAGAAGAGCATGAATACATTTTCATATTTTTCATATGAAAATATTCTACGCTCTGCTTAAAAAGAACCTTGTTTTCTGTAAACCAAAAGAATGTTTTTAACTTAAAAAAACCTCTGGGCTCAATATCAGGAATGAGCCCAAAGAACCTGAGCATAGAAGAAATTTGCCAAGGAGAAGCTGAACTATTCTCTATTCAAGCAAAAACAAGATAAAGGGCAATAAATCACCTGTACCTAACATTTTTCTATTGCAAAAAAACTGCTTTAGAGTCCAGCTTCAATATGCAATGTGGCAATGTCCTGACATGCTGACTGGTTCACACTGGAATCCCTCCCACCCAAATTGCCCCTGGAGGTGAGTCCGACACAACAGTAGAAAAGAAAGACAAAACAGGAAGAGGGTGGCGGTGTGACAGAGAGGTTAAAGAAATGGGGATAAAAAATAATGAAGACAGAGAAGGGAAAATATGATGGCAAAGATAGAAAAAAAGGAAATAGACAAAGCATGATGAAAAACAGCAAGTAAGACATGCTCTGACATAGGACTGGCATACCATTCATTGCAGCTGATTTGGCTTCTTCAATAGACTCATATTTGTCAGTGAGTTGTGCCCGCGTCACCCTGTGTTCGGTCTGTTCTTGCTCAAGACGCTGCTGCAAGGTCTTAAGTTTGTAGTTGAGGTCTATTTCCAGATTGTTCTTTTCCTAGTGGGGAGAGAATAAGAAGCAGGAAAGCAACATGACGCAAACTGAACACAGGACTCTACAATATCTAATTAAAGAAAATGCATAGAAAGCACTGGCATGTATGCATATAGACTACATCCAACACTTGTGTATACCTTCTCCAAGTTATTGCTCCTTTCCTGGGATTGTTTCCGTTCTGCCTCCAATTTAGAGAGGGTGAGCTTCAAGTTTTTGTTGTCCTCTTGCAATCCTGCCATCCTCGCTGATGACAGATAAAACAGAGATTAATTTGGCTGCTGTGGGCATCAGTGATTGAGTTGAGTCGAAAATCAGTGAGGGAGAGAGGATCAGCTTCTATTATTATTATGAAATTTGTGCACATTTCTTTAAAATATAAATGACAGTGAGATACTTTGGTCATAAAGACTAATTTTAAACCACACTGTTTTGGTTGTAGGATTATAAATCTCCTTTTGCATAAATCACCAATGTGCAGCTCTTTAAATGTATATTTAACTCCAATAAACAGCACATTATATTTTAAAAATATAAACAGTGCACTTGTGATTTTGTCAAGCCATTATGGTTTTAGATATTTTATGCCTATGTCTGTGGATCACCTTGCAGCTCCCTGATCTCCTCAGATCCCAGGCTGTAGTTCCTCCTCTCAGAGTCCAAGGTGCTCTGAAGAAGCAGAAGTTCCTTCTCAAGCTGTGACTTTTCTACGTCTCCTGCACGGCTCCTCTCCTGCAGCTCACGGTTCAAACTCTCCAGCTGATTCATTGACTTTGCCATCTCTGTGTGGCTCTTCCTCAGTCTAGCAGCCGTGTCCGACTCGGCACGAAGCAGGTCATTTGCCTCCTCCAGCTGCCGATCAAAAAAAGACACAGTCAAGAGGGATGAGTTTGGGAGTATTGTCCATAAGTCGGAGTGCACGTGTGCATGTCAACTGTACCTGATTCTGCAGCTGGGCAATCTTGTCATTTGAGGCCTGCGAGTTCTGACTGATCTTCCTCATATCTTCAAGTTGCTCCTTTAAAGTTGACACTATGAAAAAAAACTGATGGTAAATAAAACATTTCAAAAACATCTGCAAATTGGTAATTTAAAACAAAAAAAAATCATGTTTTACTATCAGCATACACAAACACATGAGTAGTAAATAGGTATACACAGTCAGGCATTTAGTGCCATCTTCTGTAGTAATATATGGGAAATTCCAAACAACATGTGCATTTAGCACTTAATTAGATGTGTGGTTAGCAGTAAGCAAGGTGAGGTGGGTCATTTGAGCATATGCCCTGGCCACATCAAATGATACTGAGTGGATGAGGGCATTACCATATAACAAAACTATGTTCAAACACAGACTGCATCACTGCTTCACTCTGCAATTATCCTTTAATTGCAAAGATTCTGAATCATGCATCAGCAGCACCTCATTATCTTTACCCTCATTCTCCAAATTGCGTCTCTTCTCTGCGTCCTGGTCAGCTTTTCTTTGGTACTCTGTGAATCTGTGCTGCATCATGAGCTTCTCCTTCTCCAGTATAGACATGCTGGCCTCTGTATTCTTCCTAAGGTTTGCCTGTGGTGAGGAACAACCGAGCAGTCATGAGCCAGAAACAAAGCAGTCAAGTCACTGAACTTGACTGCTTTTTGAAAATAAGTGTAGTTTAGTGTATGTTTCTTTATGTGAATATAAATGCAAAGCAGCCAACATCATTAGATTAAGATCGGCACATAATTTAAAAAGAATGAAGGTGTTAATTTAACCTCTTCATCCAGTTCTTTCATGATCTTCTCAATCTTGTTGTTAGATGTCCTAAGAGGGACAGAGAAAAACACTTACAAACAGGGCTGGACTGGACAATAATTCAGTAACAATATATATCATGTTTGCGCATTGTGTAAACACACACTGAAATGAATCACATAATTGATATGAATGTTTTGCCACACAAATGCGAAAGTTTTATTGTTAACTGCAAAATTTAATACCACAATTATTGGGTAATTCTTGTCTTTTTACATAAATATTTTATCACAATAATCAATATCGATCGATAGATTTGAAACTTTTTTTCATTGTTACAAACTAGAACTTTAAAACAATAGCCTGGCTTCTCTTTAATAAATAGTTTTTTCATAACAAACTCCTCTGTGGGCATGTGTTAATTAGAAATGTCATTATTTAACAAGACAAAAAAACATTTGCAAACATTCTCACTAAACCTTAATCTGTTATTTGGTTTTGATGCTGTTATTTGTTTTGTACGAATAACTAACATGTCTCATACCATACCTGCATTTCTGCTCCAACTCATCCTTTTGCTGCATCTCACTGTGGAGCTGTTCCTCTAGATGGTAGATTCGTTTTTGCAGGTTTTCCAGCTAAACAGAAGTATATCGTAGATTAGATTAGAAAAGTGGCAGAGATCCTATATGTCAAAACATTTAATGTTTCCATTAAAAGAAAAATGTGGTTGTCTACTAACATGACTCTTGTCTTCCTTTGTGGAGCTGCTACGTTTGTCACTGGACTTTGTGGTAGTGGAACTGCGTAAAGGACTGGAAAATGACATGTGTTTACTGGTTAGTAACAAAATTTAAAAATCTGTTTAATTTCTTTAAAAAAGTACAAATATTTAATGACATTATCAATCTATTATGTACACATTATATAGCAGCAATGAGTCAGACTTACTGCTGACTGCTGTAGTAAGTGAAGCCTACAAAGGGGAGCTGGTTGCCCACGAAGGCCTTTGGTACAGGAAAGGTCTCCTCCTCTCCCCGGTCCTCTTCAATGTCGTCAAAATTACTGGTGTCGATGTCACTGCTCAGTTCAGGTACAACTGGAGCAGCCGCTGTAAAAGGTAAAAAGGAGATAGCAGATTTGTGACAATACAGGAAAAATTGAGCCGCTATAGTTCTTTACAGATGATTAATCTCGTGTTTTAAAAACGCTCATAATGTAAATGCCTCAAAACCAAAAAATCTGGTCTTCAAATATATGGACTAACTTATTATCTGATACCATTAAGTTTGTTGACTTCTCTGAGCATAGCTGTAAGACAAGCCATTAATTTACTATCACGCAAATGTTCACTCACTAATCTTCATCGGTTCACAAACAAACAAAACAACACACTAGGTAGATCAAACTAGATCAACTGTTTTTAAACTTTATCTAACTTTTTCTCTCCTAACACTATAATTTTAACAAAATTTCTTTTTGTTTTTTATTGTTTTGCATCTTGAGTTTTTCTAGATGCGTTTCCTTTTGAAACATTTTTAAATCAAAAGGAAATCAGCCAACTGATTAGCTGATGAGCTGATTAGCCAGTGGAACCAAAAGGATGGCAAACACCAAAGTGCTGACTTCAGCCTCGCTAAGTATTGAATACAAATCCACTAAAGGACTGACTCAAGCGACTGGATTTATCCATGTATTTCTAATCTCGCTCTGCTTCAGACTCAATGTCAAAGCATTAACATTTGCATTTAACTGCTTCCCCTGTTCTTGGCCTCAAAAATGCAGTGCTGCCAGGAATCATGTTTGGTCTTGGGATAGGATGTTGAATGAATGGCTCCTCCACCAGAATTTCCTGCAACTGTCTATAGTAGGTCAAATGTAAAACACAGTTGCTTTGCAATAACAAAAAGCAAACAGCCAGCTGAAATTGGAAGTGTGAAGGTAATCTGTAATCCTAGCTGTGAAAATGTCCGTACCATCTCTGATAATCTCCCATGTCCACTGGTCATTCTTGAAGAAAGGATGCCTCTTGATTTCATCTACACCGTTACGGCCAAGACGAACTTCCCTGCAGGAGTGTAGAGGATATACTGAGTTTTGACACTTGAGCAATTAAGTCTATGATTTTCACAAAAGTGGTAGAAAAAAAGTTTTTCAAGATGCTTCCACAGAGGGGCTTCAACACCTGAAACCACTTGACCCTAACAAAAAGAGGGGGCTTGAGATAAGGACCCTCTTGAAGGATTCAGCTTTTGTTCCAGTCATTCTCTGACCTGTCAGTCAGGAAAGCACAGATGAGATTCTTGGCATCGTTGGAGATGTCACTGTCTTCGGGGAAGGTCAGGGCGTTCTTGTGGTTCATAATTTTGCTGTATGTCCCCACCAATGAGTCTGCATAGAACGGAGTGTCGCCTGTGCAAAACATGAGACAAATAAGAATGCATGTCCCTGAGAAATATTCACACATGAAATAAAAAACTAAAAATGTACATAGAAAGGCCATCAACATTGTTTGATGTTTACAAGAAATGTTATGACATACAAAACGACATACTATTATAAGTTTTCATTATGAATTAACAACTTACCAACTAGCATTTCATACAGGAACACTCCAACAGACCACCAGTCACACTCTCTGCCATAATAGCCATCTCCTCCTTGAGATTTCAGTACCTCAGGTGAAATGTAGTCAGGAGTTCCCACTGCTGTGTCACATCGTACCATGCCATCCTGAGGAGAGCAAGGATTATTTTATTGAAAAAAGAATCTCTATGTTAATAAAATGCTTAGTCAGATATAAAAAGATGTTTATCAAAACCCAACTAAGCATAAAGGGAAAATGATATCACTAAGATTTGAAGTTATATAAATTATATAATTAAAAGGTTTATTTGAAGGAAACACAATGGATACCTTATTCATTTTCATACAGGTCCCAAAGTCTGCCAGTTTTAAGTGACCTGATTTGTCTAACAACATGTTATCAGGCTTCACGTCCCTGCAAAGACAAAAATGAAATGACATCGAACAAATGTACAATATACAACAATGCATCAAAACCAAGTGTAGAACAAGAAAAGTGAAAAAATGTGCAGGTGTGTACAGTATGTGAGCAGGTCATGCTAGTGCTACCTGATGGTGCCACTAAAGGAAAACAGTTCTCAACATCAGAGCTGTCTGGAAGTGCTGCATGCCACTGCAGCAATAAGTCAAAGTAATGAGGAATGAAGGGAGCTGGGAAGAGAATTTATGCCTGCATGAAATTTCCTTTCACTGCAACTTTCACTCTAGCCAGTAATGGGAAAACAGTGGAGCACAAACTGTCATGGTGTGAATTCTCCACCACTTCAGTGGTGCACAGACTTAGTATGTCAAATAATATTAGTAAGCATTTAATAACAGTGAGAAAGAAGGAACTTGTTCCGTATAAGGCAGGATGAAAGACGTGATCTTTTTAAAAACCTTATAACTGGTTTTGGATTCAGGTAATGATGTGGCAAATTAGAGTTATCAAAATAAAGTAAAAGAGAATTTTGGCCCCAAGCAAATGAGTTTTCTCATTTGAAAACAAATAATGTATGAGACCTATAGTTATTATACCAACAGCTATCATTAATGCTAAAAACAATTCCTTTGTTCCTGAGCTTCCTGCTTATTACGATGTTCCTTAGATCATAGGTTTCCACCACTCCTTCTAGACTAGAGCCTAGTGCAAATTCACATTTGTAAAGAACTGTGATGGATTTAAATAATTTCCCATACTTGCTTTGTATGTTTCAGAAGCCCTTCTGGCTCATAGAGGCAAGAAACCCCAGTTTCATTAGAAATGTATCAAATCCATGTGTTTGACTGCAGTCAATTTGAAAACCAAAGCCACACACACACAATACGCTTTACTGTAATGCAGCAGCGGCTGGAGGGAAGCAAAAACAAGAAAAGCAAAGACAAAAGACACAAAGAGAGAAACATAGATTTAACTCGCTAAAATAAAGTTTGATATTTATTGAAATTCACTTACCCTAACCCAGCTAATGTGGTACTACAAGCATACAACATTCACATACAAATCCATTTATAGTTGGACCATCCATCAGGTAACCAAGACAAATCTTGAACCAGCTCTGCCCTCTGATAGACAACAATTCCTAAATTAACTCATCAGGGATACAGATAAGTTTCATTATTACCTGTGAATAAACCCCATGGAGTGGATTGCATCCAGAGCAAGCACCACCTCGGCTGTGTAAAAGCGGGCCCACTTCTCTGGGACATCATAGTTGCTCATTAAGTTCACCAAGTCCCCACCAGGCATGTATTCCATCACCATGTAGAGGTAGCGATCATCTTGGAAAGCAAAAAAGAGCTGGAAAAAAGAGATAAATGATCAGTGAAACACAAAAATAAAGCGTAGTTTTTTATTTGCATGTGAGCTGCACATAATATCAACCTAGGTGAAAACATTTTTAAATGCTTTATCTCCATTGCATCTCACCTGCACCACCCATGAACTGTTGGCAAAAGCCATGATGTCTCTCTCCTCCCAAAAGAAGGCGGAGTCAGACCTCTTAATCATCTCAAACTTGCTCAGAAGCTTCATGGCATACACTTTGCTTGTGGCTTTGTGTCTTACCTGTTAAGATATTGAGGTGACAATTCAGTAAGATTTCACAAACTTATATTTTATATACATTTTTTTTTATTTTATAAAATATATTTTTTAACCATGAAAAATACTGACTGCAATGTAGGATTATAGAGACAAAAAGACATCCTTACCAATTGCACTTCTCCAAATGCTCCCCTACCAATAACTTTAACCACCTCATAGTCTTCAGCTTTCATCCGTAGATCACGAATTTTACTAATAGTTTCCTTATCTGAAAAATAAAAACAAATAAGACAGATGTTACGAAAAGAGTATGCAGACTACTATAATGTGCTAACATTGTTGTGTGGCCTGTAAGAAAAGTCTTGACTTCACAAACTTCAAGCATCACAGCCAACATTACAGATATCAACATCAGTCAGTACGTTTACTTGATATTAGAAAAATGATTGTGTTGGTCCAACTAAAACCATACTTTTAAATACACATAAACATGTTAGTTCAAATGAAACGGAACTAAATCAAATGTTTCAAAATTGGACAAATATCCAGTCATCACAAATGGGAGTCCAATTAATACTGCATGTTTAAGAACAGTCAGATCAGAGTCTGACTACAGCTTCCACCCACAACTTGAACACAGAAATAATATCAGAAGCCTGTAGACTCAAAATGGTGCATGATATGCTACCAACCAGCCACAAGATTCAAAAAAATCGATCCCCAAATAGTGTTAGTATACTAGGACAGGGACAGTAACCAACTGAAAGACAAGTTTCACAGGATGTCTACAAATGCAATGACAGATTTTCATAAAAACATTCAGTATGTTGCTAAACAGAAAAGAAAAAGCTGTCAGTCTCTGCACAGCCAAGAAATTGAGTCAAGTTAAGTGTGCTTCTTACTAAGAGTTAGCTTTTCCCTGATTTAACAATGCTAATTCCCCTAAGGGAGATACTACTCACTGTTCAGCCAAATTTGGTCATAGCTAGACTATGGGGATAATTTTCAATTCACATGGGTCACAAGTGCCACTGGAACGCATGGAAAAGGGGGGAAGTGGGGGCATTCAAGTTCAATTGATCTAAAAATAAAAAGGCAAGCAGTGAACTATTAGAATAAGAACATTTGCGAGTGAGTCATCTCCAGTCTCTGCAGAGATTCCTGGGATCAAGATTTTTGCTGAAAAATCCTAGTGGACCAAGAAGACATACAAACAATGTTTTGTACAAATATTATGTTATGTTGCTGCAGCAAACAGTGGGGGGGGGTTACTTCTAGCAACTTAAGAGCCCTTCAGGCAGTGTATGCAACTGAGGACCAGGGTCTCACAAGACAGCCTGTCCATTATCCATCAATCCATTTCCATCACTTGGGTGCTCCACACCAAAGTTCAGCAGCAAGAGTAATTGACGAGATGCCTAATGGCAGTTTTTGCCCAAGGGTTCAGTAGCTTGGGTTGATAATTCAAATACAGCACAATGACATCTCAAATGGATTAAAGGAGATCTGCCTTTGTGGAAACACAAAGAATAGCACACAAGATAATCTAAGCACTTAAAGAGCACACAAGTCCATATTATTTAATGATGTAAAAAATCAATACCTGGCCCCTATGATACATCAATATTAATATTTTTAACACATCTCTGGGCAAGATATTTTTTACAGGCCACAAACAAATCGAAGCAAAATGAAATATGGAAGACAAATCCTGTCATTAAAAAGGGTGAGGGGCATTTGGGGTCATAACAGAGACAGAAAAAATAGGAGACTAAGGAGAAGCATAGTCCAGGAGTATGCTTGTCCAGTAGTGTTTTGTCTAATTATTTCAGTATGTGTTATTTTGGAAATTTAATTTGTGTACTCCTAAATTATAACATTGGTTCTTAGCTCCCTCCTCATGTAAGTATTACTGGAATTATGACCAGCCTTGGTCATAATTCAACCTGAGAATTAGGGCAATAGAATAGATCTGTATGATATAGTTAGATTTGGCCACACTTTCAAACTTTGACTGATGAATTTGCTTTGTCTAAAACCTAGTTATGAGGGTTCCCCCAGGCTGTGGACACAGTGAAAAAATGAAGCCATTACCATGTGGGTCACCAACCATTTATGAAAGCTCCTTTGTTGGGGACTCTAAGCAGCAGACACCTATTGTGTCCAAGCCTACATAGAGGCAGTGACCCAAAACGGCCTTTTTTACTGAGCCTCGGCTTACACCCACATATAAGAGGGGGTCTGAAGACAGAAATGGTTAAAGCCAAAGACGTACAGAGATCAGGGTATAAAGAAAAAGCATGATGAAAGGTACTTACATCTATTCAAAAAGTTGTCAATGCTCTTGTTTTTCCTCAGGGCAGGAAAGTCAAGGTCATACACCAATGCATCCAAGCCATCCTGAGGGGGAGATGAGAGAGGTTAACAAGCAAGCAAACAATGCTAATCCTACAAAATCTCAGACAACATGTAAAATGCACACCGCCCTGGTCTCTGTCGAGCAGCTCTGAGCAGAGACTTTTGAACACACCAAGCTGTGTGCTTCCAGTCTGAATTACGTTTTTCGTAAATACTAGATCCACTAACAAACACGTGTTTAATTAAATGAGCTTCCCTTTATTGTATTCGCCAAGGAAAGCACTATGGCCAATTTTGATTATGATCAAATAAAGCAAACAATGTGGGTGAATAAAAATGACATCTCAAGACACTTGAGATACATGAAAATATCCATTATTTGCATGTTTTCTTCAAGAGGCTGCAGCATCATAAACTGTAACAGGACAAAAGAACAAAGCAAATGTGTTATTGTCCTCAAGGTGAAGTTACAGATAGTTATGCAGTTGTAAGTTCATAACTCAAAGTCAGTACATGTGAGCATGCTGAGAAACATTGATTCTTTAGGGCTTGAGTCAGATGATCAGAAATGCAGTCATCACCTCTACAATGAGAAAACCATGAAGCTAATATGCAAAGATAGACACCAAAAAAGGAGGGTGCTTAACACTCTGGTTTTAAAGACTTTGGTTTAAAGAGTGCTGATACGTCTGGGGAATTTTTAACACCCACTAGTCATTCTGGCTTGAACAGAAGCTGTATTTCCCACCCTGGTTACAAAATTTCTAATAAAAGCAACTGGTGAATCTAAGTAGGTTTTGATGGCTAAGGCAAGAGGGTGGTGCCTTACAATAACCATACAGTGAGGTCAACAGAGTGAATACTACACAGCTGGGACACCCACTATAGTTACACGAGTTACTCCCATCCTGCCAAATTCTGGGTCCTGATCTGAATCCCTTTTCATGACAACTTGCCAAGCATCTTCCCTGTACACTGTAAAAAAGGGATTAATGGTGGTGTGAAAAAAAAACTGAAAAAGGTCCATGCATAAAGACCCATGTGGAAAGTACAACAGTGGAATCTCAAGAGTTGTAAACAACCACACATCATAGGCTATCTTGCCTCATATTAGGCAGGAGCGTAAGTACCACTGGCATGATTTAATCTAATCTTCTACAATCCAGAATGGCTGAAACAAGACAAGCACGCAAACACTTGAACTCAAAGCACTGTAATGCCTTCTCTCAAGTAGGAGTGAACCAGATGTTGGAAATGGGCATTTCTGACATTGCCACAGGTCATCTGGTCTATATTTGTTTTTTTTCCAAACACCTCAGCTGTTTGGCTATCCATGAACTACAACAGAAAATAAATCTGTTTACTTGTTGACACAGGTTACATCATCTCTGCACTCACTATCATAGCAAGAATCTTGTCATTCCTGTACTGTCAAATTTCTTTTTGCATCTCTAAGCAAAACAATGCTGACACATGGTGAATCAGCAGCTCAGACAAGTTGAGGAATCCTCTTAAGGATCTCTGCTGCTTTTGCTCAGCCGAGGTCAGGGCCATACTCCTCCTCTATGAGACATAATAGAAGCAAACGCCCTGCAGGATGGGTGGAAGCATGAAAAAGGCAGGTGAAAGGGGGGTTGAGAAAAAAGTGGGTGGTTAAGACTGGCTGGTAGGAGAAATTAGCAACATAGACATTAAAGGACGCAGAATGTGGTAAATTAATAAGAAGGGACGATGTGATCAAAACTCATCACAGCGCCGAAAGTCATTTCCAGCTCAGCCTTCATAAACTTTAAGTTAACTTTCAACAGGGACACAAACTGACCAAAAAGTGGCCTTGTTGGTCACATTCTAACCAACCAGGCTGCACTGGAAAAAGTGCTGAAGAACCGAGTCCTTTAGGACTCTAATCACAAGGCTCTGTGCTCAGCAATGCACGTTTGCATAACTTCCTGCCGCAGAGAACTCTGGACAGCCACAGTAACATTCCTTAACAGGACTGTACACGTCAGAGAGCTATTTTAGGTATGTGGCCAAACAAGTTCTCAACAAAAAGTGAAGGAAGGGAGAGGAGGAAAAAAATCCCAAGTATAAAGTCACATAGTGAACCTCATTATCAATCAGTACCAGTTCTCATCACTATGACGGAAAGGAGCAGGGAGTGGAGAGCTGATGCATGTGGAGCAGTCTGGTCCAAAAGTAGAGCAAATGAAGGGAAAAAATCAGAACCACAGAACCACCACATGCTTTGGAGACCACCTTCTACTAAAATCTAGTGAAAAATAACTGTGTAATAATAAAAAAACAGTTGCATAAAATAGGACTATAAATAAAGTAAGAATACAATTATATTCAGTCATTTAAGCAGTAACATTGAGTAGTACTTTTCCAGGTTGGAATATTAGCATCAACATCTCTGTTAACATATCAGAGACATAGGTGGAAGGAGCACATAATATAGATTAAATCATCTATGAGGATATACTGTAAGTGCAAGTAACTGTCATGATATTAAAAATTTTACTGAAAATAAATTTAAAAAAAAAAACAATTAAAACTCAAAAAAATTATAATTATGTCACAGCTTCGCTTATACACCAACATTTAGTTCAAAAACCATTATACAAATACAGACAAAGGGTAATCATTTCCTAAATAAAATTAAGAAATGCACATTATCTCAATCATCAAGTTTGTGGGTTGATGACAGAAAAATCATCTTTTCCTGCGTTGTGCCACTGGCTACAGTTAAAAGATAAATGAATCAAAGAGTACTGAAAAGGGTTTTTTCTCATCCAGAGTAATTTTAGATGTGAAAGTTTCCCAGATATGCACTTGATGGAGCTCTAAACTTTCCAGTGGCTCAGGGGTTTCTCTCTGCTTTCCACACAAACAGAAGAAAAAAGCCATCAGTGATTAAAATGGGAAAAAAAAATTCTAATGGTAGTGCAGATAAAAAAAGTAATACACCAACGATCTTATTTATGTAGTTCTAGTCTTTAAGCAGATAAGAGGTAATCTCATACACTGTACAGAAAGCTTTACATCAGCGAGGCAAAAGCATATTACAACCTTCCACAAGATTCAAAAAGCATATTACAACCTTCCACAAGATTCAGCATCAGCAAAACTGTGCACTGTTAAAACTGGAGCTCACACAATCGTTTGCCTTACTAGAGACACTAAAACCATGCACAGGATTTATTCACTTCAACTGGAACTGGGCGGTAGGAGTCCACAAGCTGTTTCATTATGTAGCAGTCTTGGGGAAAAAGTTGCTGGGAAAACAAACCAGAGCTAATAGCACTCCATGTTATCCTATTTCAGCTGATGCTGCTTCAGGCAGAGGGCGACACATCCCTGGAATTACTGAATAATTACGTGAAAAAAAATCATCTCATTGCCCTATTAATGAAATGTGGTAAGTATTCTAAAAAGTATAGTTATACAAAACACACAAAGCCTGTGGCTGACATTACACACGGCAATTATTTCTTTAAACATTCAGGGAGAGAAATCCGCACAACACACAACCTCTTTTCCAGACATTAAAGGCTGAGTTAAAATTTCCATGGGAGACTCAGCCACATCATCCCCTACTGCATGCCAGCATAAGGCATGTGGACTGGCCTAAGTCAGGCCCTACTTCTCACTTCCTTCTCTGCCACCTCTTCATGGCAATATGCTTTCCACATGTGAGCAAATGCACGGACAGTCATTTAGTTTGCCATGCAAATAAAGGTAGTTCCACGGCAGGCTGCGCCCATAAAAACACCAATGTGATCATACAATCCAATGAAATCATTCAAAGCATGAAATACCTAATGGCCACCTCATAGCTAATGTTCAGGATCAGACCTCAAGATAGAAACATGCTTGTAAATCACGGACAAAAAAAAAAAGCATAGTTTCTTTGGAAGTCACAATTAACAGTTTAATGAATATACCTACATTTAAGAAGCTGGCAAATAAAAAACATATTAATAAAAAATACTCAACAATTAATTGATTATTAAAATAGTTGTCAATTAATTAATTGATTAATGATCAATTAACCATTGCAGCCCAACTGGATAACTACCAATTCTACTGGATAAAGTAGCTGTGGCAGTGAACCCAATGGTGGAAAAACAAGGCCAATCCATTTCCTTTGAGATCCCAGTGAGTGAGAGTCACTGTCACAAGTGTTTTCATGTCAAAATATAATTGAGTTATTCCAACAGTAGAGAGCACTCACGTGTTTACACTGAGTGAGTGCTGGCTTCTCATGAAAAGAACTCTGTTTTCCTGCTAACACTGCCCAAGGTTTATGACCTCAACCCAGCAAATGGGAATCTTATTCTATATCGACTTAATTTACTTTGACCATCTTCATTGGATGGGGGTCACAGTGTCTTTTGTAAGTAGTACAAAACTGAGTCAATATCATATCCCTTACAGAATAAGAATAAAGAAAAGCAGGAGGATTTTAAGTTGTGTTACTAAAAGAATGGATCATCTTACTATGCTTTCCTGCACAAAATCCCTCAGATGAGGGAACACGGCACTATAAATGCCTACAAATACCAACAGTTCTTCTCAGAAATAAATAGCTGATGAGAGCACTTTACAAATGACAGCCCCAAACCTTTTTGTCAACAGCATGGATTACATACCAACTAAAAACACATGCTTTTCAACTCAAGATGTGGCAATTCATCAGTTAGGGCAGTAAATTAATAAAGTTATGTAAGCTATATATAATTTGTAAATTATATATAGCTTACATTATTCCTGTTGATTTTCTTAAACAAATGAATAGCTGGTCTTTTTGTCTTCCAGACAGAAATCCATAAAAAAAATGACTTACAGAGACATGAAACTCATTTCGAGTACATGTTCCACCAGCATTGAAATGTAACCACTTTTACTTATTTTCTTATGTTATAGGAGTTATATTAGCCTTGCAGCTGTGATCATTGGCCCTCGGCATAAAAAAAGCTGTGGTACATAAAAAGGAAAGCTGGCACATTCAAGATGTTCAGTGTCTCCAGGCAATGACAAGGAACAAGTTAACATTACAACAATATTACATATTTACCTCAATTACTACAGCATACATGCAACATAAATATGTTGTATGCAATCTGTGGATGGTATATCCAAGTTAAAAGTACTGCATGACCCTTATAAACATATACTTTGGTTTCAATAGACTTGACAGATAGACACTGCCCTCTGTGTCTCTATGCCTACAACCAAAACAGCTACATTATAAATGCAGACAACACCTTACCAGTAAGGTTGGTCCAGTAAAGACAAAGGTCACTGAGACAAGAGCAGGTACTCTACATAAGAAAGATAATTTGACTCTGCTCTGGCTGTCAAACAAGAACAGCCTAAAAGAATTTGGTTGAATTTAGCACCTAAAGAAAATGCGAATGTCATTCTTTGAACATGGTGATGCAAAACAAGAGCTCAAATATTGAAAAGTATAGAATTTTATACAATTTTACTCCACAAAAGAGCACCATTATCAGTCACAAGTACATGAACAATGCAATGAGAAGCCTACCCTGCACTCGGCACTGATATTGTCAGAGGAAATCTAATTTAAGAGATAATTACTAACAGGTGTCATACTGGAATGCCTATTCATTAGCAATTCCACTTAATAAAACAATTATTTATCTGGAAATGAGTTTGTACTACAACACAGTAACTAATTGTGCCTTTGAGCATAAAACAATTCTGTCAATGTGTTTGTTTCGATTTATAATTTAATCCGTTTCAAAATAAAAACATCCACCCTGACGTGTATATGCTGCATTCACACAGTCAATCACTGTCTACAACGTGGTTTACTGGCCTTACAGTTTCCTGTAATTACCCTTATTACAGATTTCGAGTCCAAATAGCAGATGAAAGAGGGATCAAAACACAGAGAGACTAATGTACCCCAAGTGCCAGAGTAGAACAAAGAAGGTGGCAGGAAGCCTTTACATTTCTTAAATAGAGGTAAAGCCTAGGCAAAACAAGTTCTAACATATTAACTCAAATATCATAATTTACCAAGAGTTAAACATGCAGTGCCAGATTAGAATCAAGTGCAAAAGCAACTAGGAAATTCCGCTCACTCTTCTGCCATGCTAATGTTCATGGGTGTTCAGTGCAGCAGACATACCAGCTGATAAAGTGATTTGATGGGTGTTATTGATGCCTGCCAACAGTAAGACATATATGGGCAATGCTCCCTGCCTCAGTGTCAGTCAGCTTACACATCACAATGTCAGGAATTTTGTCAGTTCTGAGTGTCTACAGCACAATGATTGGAGAAAGGGGAAACCCATTTAGATAAGGACCTCTTCTCTGCAAGCATGAAAATTTACTGGGTAAAGATAAGAGTGACAGGGCTAGAATACAGTCCTCAATAGCCCAAGGCTGAGTGGTGAGGTGCAGGCTGAGTATCACCCAAACACAACACAGGCCAGGGTTCTTAAGAGGGAAAAAATGTCAACAGTGCTATACATAAGACAGGAAGCAATGCCAGCTCAAGACCCAGGTACAGAAACGTGGCCAGTAAAAGGCTTGTATTGTGCATTCTGATGGAACCTATTACTCACAACCAAGCATGCTGGCTGCTTTATGAGTTAAATGTCCTGATTCATAGCCTTCAGAAACATGAGTCTTCAGTCCACATAATTTTGGTTTATGGGTAGAGAGTAGAGCCCACACCCAGCTACCTCAGAGATGCCTGCCTGGTCTCAACTGTATCCAGAATGGCTTTGGGACACATAGGAACTCCAGGCCAGTCAAAGACAAGAGGTTATTTGATTAGCATGGAATTTTATTAAGCTGTGGGTGGAGTTGCATGGTGGCAGGGAGAGCCTAAGCAAAAGGCCTCCATTCATTGATCAGGGGAGATTGCAGAAGGGGGGGACGAGGAACAACACCCTTGTGTGTGCGGCTGCCAGCAGGAACAGTCCCCACAGCTTTTTGCCATTAAAAATGCAGAAAGTGTGCACTTTTAGGTGAGTTTAATTGCCTCTTTTTGCAACAGGACAGGAGGTCATGGAGACTGAGCAACTTTTCCTCTCTGAAAGATAACATACTGTATATCTCCAGCAGCCTAGTATAGATTAAAAACTTTAGATTCAGTTGGTAGGTGGGGTTTTAAAAACAGATGGGTTTGCTGATGTTCATTTGTTTAGTAAATCTGATTGCCAATCAATACAATCCATATCATAAAATTAAGACACAGGAATTATTAATCAAGAAATGTGTGCACAACAAACAAAGTTAGAGTGAAATTACAAACACTACAAAGAGGTCCAGAACTTCATTCATTCCCTGCTTTGTTTTTTAGCAATGGTGTAAATGAAAAAAATTCAAAAATGTAAACACACTGACTTCATGGAATTGCAGGCCAAAATGCAGTTGGTTCAATACACAACTATGTGCATGTTGATTGCCAGAAATTGTAAACCATGCAAAAAAAAAACAATTTCATACCCCTCTAACGGGGGTAACTAATACAGTGGTCTTGCACCTACAGGTGGACAGAAAATCATCACTTCTGGTCACAATGGGAATATAATGATAAAAATACAATATGCTCTATTTTTAAATACACCATAAATTATGACTGAGAGAAGATTCAAGACCATTTGTTTTTTCAACATATTATGTCAGTGCCCAGCAGTAACCAACATGTGGTCTTCATATAATTTATTAAAGGACTACACTGTGTGATGCTAGTATATTGTGGCATTTACATTATATAGGTGATGCAGCTGTTACCATTTGGTCAACACAGCCTGGGTGGAGAGGCAAGCAAGAACATAGCTTGATATTCCAAGCCAAACGGGGTCAAGCTGAGCTGCACTGTACCACTTGGTGGAAACACAGCTTGGGAGCCAATTGCTTGTGAAAACACTCAGTGCAACTGTCACCCAAGCTGAAAGGCTTATGATATCAACAAACACTTAACCCAACAGCATCCCCTTGGCATCCACTCCACAGTGAGTCAGTTCCTGAGTGATTGCTGTGTGTAATAAAATCCCATGGAGGTGTTGATTTAGGGTTTATAGCACGTGGCAGGAGCAGCCGCCTTCACTGCTTAGACTAGATTCACTAGAGCGAGTTGTCACCCACAAACAGGAAGCAGCCACGGCAAACTCCAACAGGTGTAGTGATGCAGCTGGGGGCCTACAGGTTATACCAGGCTGAAAGGTAACCTATCACTTTAAGTGTAAGCTAGATCAGTAAATCTGGACAAACGAGCCCACCTAACCCCCCACTTCCTAGTGACCTAAAACCACAATATTATCAGTTTGTGTGGGTGACAAGGAAAGCAGCTGATCTCTCAAGACTTTAAAACGCAATTTGTTCTGCTTGGCCTGAACCACAAGTAATCAGACAGTGTACGTATGTGTTTGGGAAGAATAAACACACGGTTGCCATCTGTTAGTCATATTTAGTTACATATGCTTGATGACACCAGGTTATCCGAGCAATCTGGTTGCTAGCAATAACAATTTCATTATTTTTGTCTGCCAGTTTATACGATGTATGGAAACACGGGCTTCTAGCTGGTTGTTGTCTTACGTTTAGAAAACCTTATTTTAATCAGGAAAGAACACACAGGCGTTTTGCGTTAAGTGTTCAAATTAAACAACACCAACACATTTGTCTAGTGACAACTGAGACTAGTTTTTGGTGTCGGAAAGAATTTCTGTTTCAACCAGTAGCTAGCTAGCAGGCTGCAAACTTACCAGAAGACAATCCGTATTTATTTCTGACTTTGGGTCCTTCAGCATGACGTCGATTTTATCAAATCGAGCCTCCATACTTTCCCCAGCTGACATTTTTGCTGTTAAAGGTTTGACCGGGTTTTTAGGAGATTGTGAACAAAAACAGTAGCGAGGCAGATTGCTGGCTAGCTAGCTTTAGCAGTCGGCGGTAGCTAGCTAGCTAGCCAAATGTCCCTTCTTCGTGTGAACTTTACTCCGCACTTCAAAGAAAATACATCGTTCTCGTCGAGCTTTCACACATAGTGAAACCAGTGAGGTCGCGCTGAACATACAAAAGCCACATTTTCAGACTAGAGAGATGATTTCCCCCAGTATGAGTGACAAACAACTTCAGTAGCAAGCGATAAATGCGGCGACAGATTAGTCAGCCTCCGCAGGATGCCGCTGAGGATAAGAGCTTAAAATATTGGTGCATCTAAACAAAAGGACATTAAAAAATTCAACTTGTGTCTCTCTGGAAAAAGTACAGCCTGTCGGAAGATTAGTCCAGACCGGTCCCCATGTCTGTGCCAGGCCCCTGCAGAAAACGACGAACGAATCTGACAGCTCAAAAGTAGAAGTAGTGGAGGGGGGGAAAACTTCTGCTTCTTCCAAATTTAAACAAACAGACTCGTTTGGCGTTTAAAGGCAGTCCATCCGCTGAGTCCCGTGCACCGTCACTGGCTTGCGACTGTTTCCTGTCCAGACTGATTCAGCCCTCAGACCAAAGACGTAAAAGTAGGGTTATGATTTTTTTCGGGGGGGGGAGACAGCAGACGGTGCCCGATTTTCTCCCACAGCCTGACCAACATGTCCGCCTTCCTGTTCAAACACCCCGGAGAAGCAACTTCAAAATGTCAAGTACTGCGCATGCTCAGTGCAGGGCGCATTCACACAGAGTTCACACAGAAAGATGATGATAAGGCAACACCTTGCTGCTCCCTGACGTTACAACAGCAACGTTAGCAGTAAAAAATTCTAAATAGTGTTTTCAAGATTTCTATTCTATTCTATTCTATTCTATTCTATTCTATTCTGACTTCAGTTGGTGGTAGTAGTGATAATAATTAAACTATTACAAATATTATGATAATAGTATGATAATTACGCTAATGATAATATAGCGATAATGATAATAGTATCAATATTATGAATATTATATCGGTATTAGTATTGTTACAAATGATCAGGATTATCATCTATATGGTACTGTTGATAATGTTACTACAGTATGTCTAAATAATGAGAATTATGTGTTTAATCGAGTATAAAATATATATATAATAAATTAGTCATATAATAATAATATTTTCGTCTTTTATATTTTATGTACATGTTTCGTGTTCCAAATAAAATAAAAAAAATCCTCCTCATCATCACATCATCATAACTGTCATGAAATTAAAGAGCAGTTCTATTTTGTTCGATTTTATTCTAATCTAATCTGGCAGTTGCTGATGTTTTTGGTTCTTGAACAGTATATTATTCGGTTCTATTTGGTTATTCTATGCTGCTGTGTGTTTTTTTGTTTTTTTTTATGACAGTGCCTATGTAATTAATATGTCAATGATGAGGGACCATAATTAATTATTCCATTCTACTCTATTCAGTGATTTAAATTATGTCATTAGTGCTTTTGGTTTCTGGCCCTGTTTAGATAGCATGCTCCATGGTATTCTAATCCTTTCCATTCTTTCTGAATGGAATTGAAAACCTTGAATGAAAATACAATGATTAAAAATATACATGGATGTATTTGGTTATGGACAATTAACTATCCAGTGACAGATTTATACAGGTTATCGATCCTCTTGGTCAGTATTCTAATGAGTACTGAATGTTATTGTAATTAAATATTCCTCTCTCCGTTGGTGAACTTCGTAGTATTATTTTTCAATTTATTCCTTTTACATAAATGACGCACACATTGCTGGGGGGGCCGGGAGGCAATTGCTCCTGCTTGTTAAAGTACCCTATAGATTGGTAATGGTAAATGGTTTGTATTTATATAGTGCTTTTATAGCCTTGATGACCACTCAGAGCTGCTTTACATTATAGTTTTGCCATTCGGCCATTCAAACCCATGCCCCTCACGCATTCATGCAGCACATCTATGTGAGGCACATTTCCTAGCCTTGTCTTGCCCAAAGACACATCACCATGTATACTCGTGGAGCCAGGAATCAAACCCATAACCTTTAGAAAGTGATGCTGTGCTGTAAAGGATCTCCATGCATAGGTATACACAGGTGTGTAAGAATGTGGGAAATTATATACCAGTGGCGCCTGTGTAGTAGGTTCCCCCCCGTCTGTGCACATTACTGTGTATTTGTGACAAAGCCCTGCCCTGCAGTACATTTCATGAGAAGGTCAGATGGTCATCAGTGTCTTCAGTCAGTGCTCTGACATTTAAGTTACACACATAATCTAACATCCTTGAGGCTAAAGTGATCCATTATGACAACAGATTACTTTCTTTAAGTAATATTTGTAAATATTATGTGTCCAATGATTGTTGTTTGATATTGTATATGAATGACTCATCTATTGTATTCTATTCCAGTCATCCTTATCCTCTAGCAATTACAAGGATGGTTGGGTTGTTGGTGATGAGGGAATTTTATCCAGCTCCACTGAAGTCAGTGTAGCTCAGTTGACTCCTGCATGTCAGTCACTTTGCAGATGCATACAGTATATGGTGAAGTTCAGTCACCATAAGCTCATTGTCTTTTTTATCATATACTGCTCTTAAACAGATTTTACTGTAAAAACTCGTTTTTTCTTTAAAGGGCAACACGGGATTCCTTACGCTTCCAAAAGTTGGAATCTTAACTCAGCCGAACATCTAATTCTAACTAAATCAAACTATTTTCACATGTGATCACAAATTCTGGTCTGTGAATGAGCACATGATGAACAGGAAATGCTTTGGAATTGCTGTAACTTTCTCCCTGGAGGACAGCGGCTGGACTCATGCATGGCTTTCAAAAAAGAAAAAGGATCACTGTTTATAGATGACATTTATGTAACCACATTTATTCCAATGGCTATTAACATCAAATTAATTGGATTAGTGAGTTTAATCTCTCTCTCTCTTTAATCTCGCTCATACTTTTAAAAGATGTTTTTTCCTACTTTTAGGGATTCTACTACAGGGATTCACTCTGTTCTGTCTCTTTGTTCATCATGTCATCCAGCAGAGGGCACTGTTTAGATACTGTAGCTATATTTCTTTCTCCCCCACATACTTTATTTTGTACCCTGTGTTATTTTCAAAATGCCATATAGCATGCAAAGTAAAAACTGCAGTGGCTTACATACATATTAACATATCAATATATATAAATATATTTATGCTTTGTACAAACACACTTTGAAACTTTTTGTGTGAAATGTTTGTTTGTTTTCTGTCCATCTTCAACTTTCATCCAGGAGAAATAAGCTTATTTTTTTATGAGCTAATAGTGTATTGTGATCATTATCAATATCAACTGGGTTGAACTTTTTTCTTTTTATCATGATAATGTTTTTTTTTTCCCATGTTGCCCAGCCCTGCTATGATCATACTGTATATCATGGATGTCCACAGATAGAACCTAGGTGGTTCTCAGCTCCTTTGTTTTCTAACCAACTAAGGGGCCCTTTTGAAAGACATATTTATTCATTCCCCATTCATTTTATATATATATTTTTTATTTATTTATGTGGCTCATAGCATAATTTCTCACTGAAGTGAGTGCATGTGAGACAGCTGTACATTCCCATGGAATTAATGGAATTATAATAAAGGAGTTAAGGAATACAGAAATAAATAAATGAATAATAAATACAAAAAAAAATAAAGACATGAATAAAATAAATGAGTGAATAAATGAATACAGGAATAAATAAATGAATGAATGTTTAAATAAACTAATGACTAAATAAATACATTGAAGAAATGTATTTATCCATTTTTTTGATGGCTGACTTGCATTTATTTACATATTGTCTTATTTCTTTGTTCATTCATTTGTTTGCTTATTACAATGTAACTTGTCACCCTCCACACAGTCTTTATAATGTATTATTCATGAGTGTACAGACCGACATTTGGCAGCGACCTGTTTGAAAGCCCTATTGAACATCTGCATGAATGTGTGGCTATTGCAATAAATAAATATTCAAGTACAAACGTCAACGTTTCCCTGTTAATAATTATAAGGGGGTGTCCCTTTTTCCACTTGAGCCCCTGTCCCTGAAATGCCTGTGCACACCACTGCTGTGTATAATTACGCATACTATGATGAAAGTAAATGGGTCTTGCATACGCTGGTAACGTACGGGGAAGGGCGAAAGCCAGCACCGGAGCAACAAGCTGAACTGAACCCATCGGAGGGTGCAGTAATCCCCTGTCGTCACATGGCGGCTCCCTCGCCGTGTACAGATCAGCTGTGTTGGTGCTGGTGTTGGTGTTGCTGGGGTTAGTTTTGGTAATGAGACCCGATCGCTCGCTCTCTACATGGACACGACTCTGTAGCGCGTTTCCCCCCCCCGCGGATAAAGGTAAGCCCGCGCCGAACTTAGTACCTGGACCTTGTCATGTCGTATCGCATGTGCGTTGTCACGTCACGTGTGTTGTCAAAGGAGAGAGAGTCGTTCTTCTTATCAACATTAACGCGCCGTGTGATGATGGTCGTACCTCTCAGCCTGTAGCTCCGTCATGGGAGACGGTTTTAGTGGAACTCCTAAGTTTGTTTGTTTTATTTGTTCATTCATTTGTTGTTTGTTTTTTGGGGGGGTGGGCAGCTTAAGTATAATATATGTATGTTATATATGTTACTATGATGTATAAGCAAAAGTCTGACTAAGACTGTTTGAATGCCTCATTGCAAACCTTATTATTACTGTTTTTTATTTCTGCTTCTTTACATTTGCACATTTTTTTTGTCGTTGCTTTTGGAGAAACCTTGTGAATTTTGGCCGGCCAGTGTTCTCTTGCCATTTCCATGTAATTATTTCATTGGTGGAAAAATGTCACTCTTACTGATTAATCACTGTTAACACAGTCCTGTCAGGCAGCCTGTATCTGGAGATGGGCCGTGAGTTTACATGCTTTTGTGTTGGTTGATGTTAAAACTGCCCAGGGCTTGGTGTTGAAACAGGCTTCAGTGGTTTAGATAAAGTCATATCAGATAAGCATGGCCAGGGGATGTCTTTGGTGGCTTGTCAGTCTAATTACAGGCAAACCAGTCCGTCTTGACCACATCTAATCTTAACATTCCTAATGTTTTGTGGTACCAAAGGTTGTGCTGCATGTCTCCACCACACCCCCCCCCCCCCCCCCCCTGAGGGGCCCCCCCCCCCCCCCCCCCCCCCCACCTCCACCTCCAAAATGTCACTTGAGCTCATGACGGTTGCATGCGCATTCACATTTCAGAGACCAGAGGTGGCCCTGAGCAGATGCAGAGGGGCCGCTCGTGTGGCACCTTCAGTCAAATGCTCATTTTTACAGTCTTTCAATCTTTTTACCGTTTATTCATTTGTATATATCCTGACATTTATTGCTATTGACTGTCTTGTCATCACATCTGTTTTTTGCATTTGTACATCAGACAGGTAATATAATATGTGAGTACACCCACTGTACCAGCAATGTGCAGTGTGACTTTGCTGTTTGGGCGGCCTGTCTCACCTAGAACACATGCAGCCCTGACAGAGAGGAGCAAAGACTGGAGGGGTCAGGGGGCTTTGAACGCTGACCATCTGGCCCTTAGGGGGGGGGGGGGGGTTGATTTCCTCATTGGCTGCTTTTGTTCATCTGCAAACAATTGGGATTTAATCTGGGAGGAGATAAGTAGCCATGTTTGAATAAAGGCTTCTTAACCTAATTTTAAGCATTTTTGTCCCTGCTCCAAGCAAGAGTACCTGAATTTATTTATTTATTACTGACTCTTCGCTGTTTCAGCTGTAATAAATAACATGCTAGAGGAAAAAAAAAATCTTTACCTAGTTATTTGTCACATGCAATATTTTAATTTAAGCAACAAACACACGTATATAAACATGAAGTATGGGTTACAGAGGCTAAATGAGTCCAACTCAAGTTTTGAATATCGCTCTTTCACACATTGTTTATTTAGCGGCTATGTCAATAGCAGGTCATGCTGCAACAGACAGGCAGCAGTCAGTGAATGTGTTTGTGCTACACTGTCAATATTGAAAATTCACCATTCAATACCATTTTAAAATTCTTTTCATTGTGAGGATAAATGTAATGCTCTGTATAACCTGATGGTTTGCAGACTACAGACAAAAAGAATATTTAATTTCCCTGAAAATCAAGACTGTGTCCATGTATAATACCACTTAGTTTTCTCTAAAACTGCAGTCAGCTTAGTTGAATGAGAGTGCATGCAAACAAAGCTGAGTAAATTCCCAGTAATTTACACAAACGTATAGCAATGGCACAGTAAAACTGCAGAGGTTCCTATTTAATCTGGACTAAGAAAATGCGTTGTTTGTTCCAATAAAACTACAGTTTTGGGGAAAATAAAAGTTAAGAACAAACATGCAGCATGTTATAGATGCTTTTGTACAAGTTACTGTGGTTATAGTGTAGTTATAGGAAGCAAGACAATTATTTAACTCAAATGTGTATATATATATAAAACAATGCAATGATTTATTACATTTTAAGAATAATTTTAGTTAAATACAACTCAAGACGTGAACAGCTTGAATCGGGGTTTTCATCTAAAATCACAATGTTGACCTTTGCTGAACAACCTGAATGAAGATCTCTCATATTAGTACTTTAAATACATGTTGAAAAATACAAAGTACTAAACTTACACAAATTTTTATGTCAATCACACAGAAGTTTAATATCAACATCTCTGACAGGCTGCATGGATCCAAAGCCCCACCTCCTAAAGTCAATTTCAGGTATCTTCTCTTCAGGATTCTTCAGCTCAAACTCAAAGTAGACCAACATGAGGAAAACAAACTGCTTCATTTCATTTGTGGCAAAGAAACGCCCAGGACACATTGAGACCCCAGTGCCCCAGGGCATGTTGTAATACTTCACCTTCTTCCCCTGCTTATAGAAATTTGTTTTCTTGCTCCCGTCTGGATTGAGAAAGCGGTCGTATTTGAATGAATGTGGGTCAGGGTGGACCTCTGGATCCAAATGAACTGCACTGTAAGGGAACATGGCCATTCTGTCACCTTTGCGAATGAAATATTCACGACCATCTGCCATCTTGAGAGTCATATCCTGAAGCACATCTCTGGTGAGGAGGGGTGCGGCAGTGAGTCGGAGACTCTCTTCCAGAGCACTGTCCAGGATGGATGCTTTCATCAGCATTTCATGGCTCAGGTTGATTAAAGGACCACCACGTCGGACTTCCTGACCTGATTCCTTCACAACCCTGTCTACCTCTTCCTTTACTGCTGCCATGGCTTCTGGGTCTTTCATGAGAAAGAGGAGCAGCCAGAAGGAGGCAGGCCCTGTGTTGCCTTGAGAGGCCCAAAGAAGCACAAACATGTACCTGTCAATCATTGACTCCTTCATGCCCATATCATTTCTGAACTGGTGCATGTCCCATATCCAGGGACTGATGTTGTCCTTGACCTTCAACTTCTGCACTGACAGAGCGTTCCAGAAAAGTTCCATCAGCCTCTTTGCTTCTAATCTTTCCCTGGGTGTGAGCACCCCATAGGCCAGGTTAGGAAAAAGTTGGTCATATTTACGAAATTCATAGAATAAGGCTTCTGACTCAGTTCTGTCTTTCTGTTTAGCTTTCTCTTCACTTCCCTCTGACTCAGGTGGTGTATTTCCAAACAGAGACAAGTAGCCGGCCCTAAAAAGAATATTGTAGCTGAACATAAACAGTCCATCTTCTATCCAGGTGCTTTTGTCTGCAGCTGCATCAATGCTGAGCAACATCAGGTTCTGCAAATTAGGAACCATATGTCTTCAGGCCATCTCCCTTGAGATGTTTGTTGCTGGAGACCTGGGGAATGTGGTGCACAAACCCTTTTTTAGCTTCTTAACCAATCGCTTTGCATACAAGATGCCTTACAGACTTGTTCAGGTCCACTTTTTCTCTACTCTCCTTCAGCAATTGTCCGCACAATAGAGGAGCTCTTTCACTCCCAACTTGTCTGTCAAGGTTCTTGTCTTTTAATCAGCACTAAATAAAGAGTCAAATTTTCTCTCTCCATGTTACGTCTGTTGTCCGAGAGACTTTTAAGAAAGTAAATAAAGGATTATTCCGTTTTTTTTATCTTTTTAATATTGAATATTGTTATGGCATTTTTATACAAATCCTGGCATTGACCTTATGCTCCAAGCTATCGAGATTTAGGCTGCCTTAAACATTTCCATGATCAGACGACTTAAATCACCACCTTTATTCACTTAATCATGATTGTCACCCTTTGTCGTGTTTATGAAAGCATTTTGTTTGATCATTGTCTTCAAATAACTTGAAGACTTGTTGTCCTGATAGTAAAGCACCTCTGACATTTAAGGAGGTGACTCTTTCCCAAATTGCTTTGTGACCTCGAGTTTTACTGCTTGATTCACCGGATCTGAGTGTACTGCAAATGAGCCAGATGACCCTAATTATTATTCTTTTCAGAACACATTTACTGTAATGTATGATAATCATAATGTTCAACGATATGTTATAAATAGATGCCATTCAAATGAACTAAAATAAGATAAATAAATATCTTTATCTTGCTCCAAATATTATACTGTTATGATAATTGGTCTCTCTATTTTTTGCTTTATTATATTATGATGAAGACCTGCTGTTTGGCTCAGAGGTTTTCAAAAATTGAAAAAAGCAACATGACATTTCTCACATTAAAGGCTCAAGCAAGCTGTGGATAAATGACTATTCTACGTTCATTGTCAAGTGTCACCAGGGTAACGGATTCGTTTATTTTCTCTCATTCTTCACTCACTGTCATTTGGAGCACACCGGGCCTCATCTTCTATTCTTCATTCTTGCATTACCTCCGTGTTTCTTCTACATTTGTCTCTGTTTTTTTTTTTTCCGGACGAAAATCACAAAGCGTGCGTAATGATTTGAAAGTTCGTTAAAGGAATTACTCTTCTGTGTTATGACTAACCAGTGTGTGATAGATCACTCAGTTCTGTATTCAGTGTCATAACATAAAGGTACACGTGACGATTGATTACCAATCCAATCAGTTACACAGTGGTTTTCAGTTTCTGCTGTTGCTTTAAACAGCTCCAGAAACACACCATTTTGAATATTGATCCACATGAGGTCAAATCTTTCATATGAAACACCCTCGCACATCATTAGCCAAACCAGTTTAGATTACACAAACATCACCTGGAGGTCGTCATCAAGCAGGCAGATGGTTCTCTTGCTCCTTTGCTCTCCCCTTTATGATTGTAGGCTTTTCTGATCCACATAATCCCAAATAAAAAGGACTCAATGTTTTAGTTTCATGCCTTTATTTCATTAAACTGCAGAGACAGGGGAGTCACCAGTAAACACCAATAAATATTTTATGACATTTTCTGGACCAAACAACTAATTGATTATATGAGAAAATAATTGACAGATGAATTGTTGATGAAAATAATCATATCAGATTGAAACCGTGTATTAGATCATGTCAGCACCTGTTTTATGATTCTTAGATTTACATGTATCGTTTTATAGCACCATCACTGTCTATTTATGTTATTAAGTCATGAATTTTGTTATCAGAATAGATAAAATGAGCTTATTCCCATTTTATATTCGGTCATATTAGATCAGGTCTACCTTGGCAAAATGTCAGGATTAAAAGTACATCTCGCTGCTGATCTGCAGAGCCAAATGTGTTCAGCATGGATGCTTGTAAACTTTTAACCTGTTCTTTTTTTATGGAGGGTCAGGAATGCCAGGAACACTGTGTTCACTGGAAGTGTCCAAGTCTAAATAAAAGGAAGAAATATGTTCATGCACTGTAATGACTCCGTCAGGGGAGGATGTTTTTCTTAAGTCATCAGATACAGATGAAATGAAAGGCAGTCATTTCACAGTTTATTGAGTGCAGGACCACTCACACACATGTTGTGGTTATTAGATCTACTATAATTATTTGTTGTTTAGTCAATATGGTTTCCAGATAATCAAATGCATTTTTTTTCCCTTCCTGATCTTTTAAATGACTAATTCCCTCTTCAAAAATGCAGCATGAAAGTAGAATGAGGGAGAGCAGAGATAAGGTCTGGAGAGAGGAAGGGCAGGCTGAGGAGGGAAAGAGATGGGAGAAGAGGTTGAAACAGATGTGGGAGTGATGAAGAGCGAAGCAAGGCAGCTGGATGCGGACAGGGTGTAAGATACAGGGCAAGGCTTTTGTTCCTGTCCTCACACTTGAGGCTGGCTGGCTTTGGATGAAAAGATGGATGGATGGATGGATGGATGGATGGATGGATGGATGGATGGATGGATGGATGGATGGATGGATGGATGGACCTAAAAGGGTGAGTAGTGAAAAATGTGAGGCAAACTGTACATACTGTATGAAGGTGCATGACACAAGCTGACAATTGGATCATTAAAGCCAATCTCACAAAGGCCAGCGCCCCTCCCCCCACTGAAAGGAGATGTCAAAGGTCTGTGACCTCTTGCATTTATGTGCATTGATCCCTCTGGTGGGGGGTGGGGCTTCCTACTCAAAGCCTCCTTCCATCAGCTGTTACATCTTAGTTTCACCTGCAGGAAGTGGAAATGTTACTTTATTTATTATATTTTGTGTTCAACTGGTATAAATTCACACCAACAATGACCAGATTTTTAAGGCTGTTCTTCACAGTAGCAGAGTGACAATAGCAGTGTCATATTTAGTGCACAAACTACAGCTAGTCCTTTTGAGACTCATTTTTATTTTTTATGTGTGGTGTGATAAGCAATTTTCACACTTGTCTTTTTACATTTTGTAACCTTTATAGGTTTAATGTATTCAAAAAGGCAAAGGGTAAATAATAAGGCTGATTTTGGTTATTTACAAAATCCTTAATCTCTTGATTATTTTCTCGATTTACCTACTACTCGTTTGGTCCATAAAGTGTCGGAACATTTTGAAAAAACACTGATCAGTGTTTCCCAAACCTGGAATGATGATGTCCTCAAATGTTTTGTCCACAAATCTGTTTAAATTATTTCTTTGGTAAATGGAGCAAATAAACCAGGAAATATTCACATTTAGGAAGCTGAAAAATCAGAAAGCTTGTTTTAATCATTGAAAAAAAACACTCAAACTAATTAATTAATCAATTATCAAGATGATTAATTTAGTAATCAATTAATAATAAAATGATAGTTGTGGCCCAGTAATTCTTTGTCTTTCTAGAGCACAAAGTGAATAGAGTAGCTGCTCACATCAAGGCGATGCAGCTCTATGAATGTTTTGAATTTAAAAAGCCTTATGAATATTCTGCCTTTTCAGCTGAAGGAATATAGGTCAGGTTTGAAAAGTTTTTTTATTCTACTGAATGAAGAACAGAATAATTCAACCCTTCCTGTGAATTGAAGAGCACATTTTAAACCCGAGGCTGAGAATAATTGTGTCTTACCTTGTTCGGGTGTAGCACACCATGTGAAGAAACTGTCGCTGACAAATGTTAAACTTCACTGTGGAGCAAAAGCATTCTTAGTTTAAAAATGTCCACGAATTTGTTCTGTAGAGTGTGAGTCTCAGAGTTTATGGCCTGCTCAGTCAGTGTCAGGGGAAGGGGAAAGGTTGTGCACATGACATTCTTCTCAGCTTAATAAAAGTAGTGCTTTTTCACAGTCATGGAATGTGGTGTTTAGTGATAAATGCAGGGAACTTACAGTCAAAGAAGTGGGACATGCATTACAGCC
This sequence comes from Brachirus orientalis, assembly GCA_016785285.1. Classification (NCBI taxonomy): domain Eukaryota; kingdom Metazoa; phylum Chordata; class Actinopteri; order Pleuronectiformes; family Soleidae; genus Brachirus; species Brachirus orientalis. The sequence goes on along the minus strand of JAFBJR010000504.1, from coordinate 1,727,776 downwards.
AAAAACACTGCAGCCCAGACATCCTGCTCTTTGTTGCAGGCTAAGCTCCTGATGCTAATTGTTTGTGTGTGTGTGTGTGTGTGTGTGTATGTGTGTTATGCATGAGGGAGCATGACCCTAGTAGATGGCTTCACTTCCTGTTGTGATGCCCTGTTAGTTATCACTGCTCCTGACATGCAGGACAGGTTCTTATCTGTCACCACTGGATCTCCTGGTTGACCAACCAGTTGAACCCAGGCCCTAGGTTATCTTAGCCACACGCTTTTTGCAATACATTAAAGACGTAACATGATGTAACATTTCTGCACTGTACTATCAAAAACACTGAGAATAGTGCCACAGTCTTTAAATCCATAGAAATCATTATTTCTATTCAAAGTAATTGACCGTGGATGTGAGTGTGAACGGTTGTCTTTGTCTATGTGGCCCTGCGTGGGACTAGTGACCTGTCCAGGGTGTACCTCACCTTTTTGCTCTATATGTCAGCTGGGATTGGAACCAGCAACCTAAAGTGGTAGACGATGAATTAATGAATGTAATAGGTTGTTTCATTTTAGTTGCCTTTTAGTGACATCAATGCAGCCTTACCCGTCTTCACTACTGTGAAATGACTATGATGGCTTAATAGACCTATAGAAATTAAATGAGTGCCAGAACAGGCAACAACGGTTCAATCACCAAATGCATGACTTATAGCAAATGTGCGACCTTTGTTTACAACCATATATGAAGGATATAACCCCCTATGAAACATCAGAGGGAGGAGGAAAATATCTAATACTACTAGTTTAGCCAGGGTGTTGTCTTTTTGTTTTTACCTTTTATTGTGTGCATTTGTTATGAATGGCTCACGGCCATCACGTCACTGCCATTTGAAAAACCCCTCACGGCAGACAGTTTAACAACACTTATTCCTTCATTGCAGTCCTTTAGAGCACTTAGTGAAATCATTTTAATGTGATTAAAAAAAAACCCCAGCATAAGCAGTTGCAGCTTTGTAGCTCCAAGGCTCCACATTTGTTCCTCAAGAAAGTCCCTTTTATTCCCTGAATACACCCCATCCCCAGATCAAAGTTGAAATAGCTCTGTGGCAGAAATGAATGGAACCTATCTGTACGTGCCCCCAAGTCGTTCATCAGGAAGCGTGTCCGCAGCAAAGTCAAAGGGTCACCGGTCACAATTAAACCCGTTTGTGCGTGTGTGCGCGCGCGGGGGAGTGGCGGCATGTCAAGGTGAAAGAGGAGTTTCAGTCCTCAGTCCGTTGAGTTGAACTCCTTCATCTGCAGCCGTAATAAACAAATGAGGTCACTAACCCTGACACCTGTGTAACCTTGCATCGCACATCACAGAAGGACTGTGGCATGAAGTGCTTGTCTCATGTCTACAGTGTTTCGTCCTCCTCCACGTTTTTGAGATCAATCTCCTGGAGTTTTGGCGGGCTCCATTACAACAGTGTGAGCTCACAAGGAGCAAAGCATGCGTGCAGCTCTGTGGAGAGCACTTAGTTATAATATATCATCATTCTTGCCATTGAAACCTGGAAAGCACCAAACTGAGAATTCCTTCTTGCAGCGCACTGTTATGGAACAGTGTGTTCTCACAGAGTGTACCGCCGTATTCCCTTTCCCCTGTGTACAGATGCCAGCCCTAGTTGAACAGTACCTGCAGCCAGAAATCAGTGCTCGCAGCTAGGTGTTCTTTCTAAAGAGCTCACTGTGTGCTGCTGTGTCACAGGATGGAATATTTTACAACAGTCTGATGGAAAGTTAAAATTTTTCTCCATTTTTCTTTGTTTTGGCATCTTGGATTCTTTTTAATTTAACAGTGGTAGTTAGACAGTTAGACACCACCACGATCATCTATAATTTGATTGCATTTTTACTGTGCCAACTGCAACAGACGCAACCGATCATTTTCAGAAATGATCTGCATTTACAAAGTGGAACACAGAGAAAGGATATAGAATAACAAAAGCTCTTAGAGAGAACAAACCTCCCTCCCTCACAGTGTCATTATACTCAACCCGTGTGTTTTCAGTGTTTTGAAACAGACACAGGCAAAAACATAACCTACATGGCAAAGGAATAAAGAATATTATCTGTTTATGCAAGTGCATTCATTTTTTTCCTGCTGTGGCATATTTTTTTTGTCACAACCCCTGGATCTCATTGAAAATTTATTCTGTGACCTTTACCCTACGTTTTTAGTTCCTAGTTTCCTGTTTTATTTTGAAGTTTTCTGCTTGTGTGTACCTTGTCCAGTTCTGCTTCCTGTCCTGTCTTCCCTGTAGATTGTCTGCCCCACCCAAATGGGTTTCACCTGTGTTTGATTGTCCCTGCCTCCTCTAGTGTATTAAGTCGCTCTGTTGGTCAGTTTGTCTGTTCACATTTTCAGTCCCTTCTCTTGCTCTTTTTTTAAATGCTCTGGCTTAATGTTTCTGGTCAACTTCTTACTCTACTCTTTGCATTTTTGTTGAAAAACTGCATTTGAGTCCTCTGTTTTGTTTAGTTTTTAATAAACACCCATTATACTTTTAAACTTGAGTTTACATTTTTTCAGCCATGTTTCTTTAATTGGTGAAATAGGGTTGCTTACCAAATATAAGCCTATATATTTGGTAAGCAATTAATTGTTAAAAGTCACTTATGGAGGAAAATCTGATTGCTTAAAATATGAACAATTTCTAGTGTCTTACCAAATGTGGAATCACAATATCTCTTTATATTTGGAGTTTGGACTGTGTGTCAAGTAGACAATTTTAGAGACTAAACAATATTAGATGAATCATATAATCAACCAGTTAATTAATTGTAGTGGCTGCGTCCACTATTCCCCAGAAGTTGGGCTTTGGTATTGTTGCTGAGAGATGCGTGTTAACAACAGCTGGAAACACTCAGGCTTGTGGCCAGATTTCTAGGGCAGCATCATCACCTTTGCCCACAGATACTGTCCCATGCACACGCACACGATCCCAAACCAACAATTCACTCTCTCTATGTCCCTCCCTGCTCGAATTAAAACACAAGGTCACTGTGTGTGGATGCTGCCAGCTGGGGTTTGTGGGGGAGAGTGCTGTCTGCAGCAGAAGGCTTTTCCATACGCTGTCACAGCTTGTCCAAGGCTACGGTGACCAAGACCCAGCAGTCTGCTGCGAGGACTCAGCGTTCCTCTGTGACAGAGGAGGTCATTCTGTGTGTTTGCGTGTGTGCATGTTTGTGTTTATTTCCTTTCATTCCCCGGCTACATGAACATTTGCAATTCAAGCAAGTATAACCAGAAAAAAAAAAACAGGCTTTCAATGGAAACTATTATAAACTGACAATGCTTTACTGCATTTCTTAGATCTGCGCACTGACTTGCTGATAAGATTATCTGGATTAGAACACAGATTAGCATCAAAATAATTCAGTGAAACCATTAATACCTGTCGTGCAGCTGAACATGTTTTGCGTCAATTTAGGCTTCACTGTGTGCGTGTGTGTGTGTGTGTGTGAGAGAGACAGAGTTTTGTGAGGAGCTTCACCAAACTGCGACACTGATTTTTTTTTTTTTTGTATCTTGTCATTTCTTAAAATGGTAAATGGTAATCAATAAAATATAGAAGCACTTATTCAGTGTTGATGTGCACTATGAATTCAGGATAAGTTACTTTAAACTTACACAAGAAGCTCAATCTGGCGTCTGATGTGAACTCCACTAGAGTAAAGTTGGTGTTTGTAATTCAGAAAGAATCCATCATTTGCTGGAATTTAGAACAGAGGTTTAACTCGCAGCCTGTGGGCCACATGTGCCCCCCCCCCCAGTTGATTTCAACTGGTCCACCACTGACTATCAAGTTCTGAAAACTGGCCCATTAACACAATGTATGTGTGTGTGTGTGATATTTTGTTAGCAATCGGCATGAACAGCGGATCATTTAAGAATGATAATAGATTAGGTATTATATTCAACATTAGAATATATATATATATAAGCTTTCTACACGTTATTCTTGTTTTAACTTCTAAATCTATTTGCTTTCTGTCAGTTTTTGTTATTTATAGATTCATTTTGCATCATAAATAGGTATTTATTTATGAACTATGCATCGTTCTATGTCGAAACAAGCACTCAAGAACACTTTTAATGCAATACTGTGATGGAATATCAAGGTGTATTTGCATGCACAAACATATAAGCAGATACTTTATACTATTATGATAAAGCATCTGTGATAATGACTATGATGGATGTAGCCTTGTTTATCATCAAATTTATTATGTGGAATAAATTAGTGAAATACACTAATCAGATCTATCCCGATATAAAGAGTTCCTGATGTTTTTTATTTACCGCTCCTGGTAAATTTGAATCTCTGACCATATCATTGTTAAGATTTTACTTAATATAAACCTTATTTGTTTGCTTGAAATTCATTTGTACAATGTGGTATAATTTATTATTTATAAACCAGAATACCCTTTTCCCATCTTTACATTTAACTTCAGAGTATAAGGGGGCCATTAAGCTTGACAGATTGTATTTTGATGTGATTTATATTGTAATATGTATCGGTATTGAATGATAGAAAAAAGTGTATCATGATAAGATTTCTTCTCCATATCACCCAGCCCTAACTAGCCCTAGTGAGTGTGTCCACCTCCAATATCCTCTGTGGTGATACACCCCTTTTCAGCCTTTTTAGTGGTAGATTTCTGTTTTAATTATATGTTACCATGAGGAGCCCCACTCAGACTCTTCCTACAGCTATAAACTTAATTATTCTAAAAATTATTTAAGCAAGCTCAATTATATTGGATAAATTAAATCGGGGTGTGTTAAGGTCAGCTTGAGCCAGACTCTGGTCCAACTGTACATCATAGAGGTTCAACTTCCAATCACATTATTTGGATATATAAGTCCGACTTGGGGAATTAAATTTAGTACCATGACAAGTCAGATGTTTACATGTCCCTGTCCCTGTATGAGTCTTTTTTCCCCTAATGTGTTATGTTATGTAAATGTGCTAAGTTAGGCTGAGGATACAGTTCCCTCTGTATTTTTTGTATGACAAGTGTTGCTGTTAAATGAAGATTGCTCATGTTTTAATACAATATTGACCAATTACAGAGCATCTAGAAGCTTTTAGACGCATCCTTCCACTTATTAACCCCAACACAAAGGCTAAAATGACAGGACACGTCATTTTTTGTTTTTGTTTTTTTACATTCGTTGCATTCATATATGTTCCCTCTTAACCACAGTTTTTCCTCTGGTCTGCCATCTTGTCTCCCTGTCCCTGTCACATCTGCCAGTTGGTAATATATCCATCTCCTTTAGAGAGATCAGAGCAGGATGAAGTGGCACCAATGCTGAATAGGTTTACTGTCACTTTTTCTCATCAGCACGGTTTGTGTGTGGGGTCAAATCCACAACAAAGGATTGCCCTGATTCTATTGTCCCATTAAGACAAAAAGAGTCCTGCTGATGCCGTGGCTCTTGTAGTAGCAAGGACGACTGATGGGATTTAAGTGTGGGTCCTGTCACCGAGGGCAACCTGGTGCTTATTAATCGGAAGGGTGGGGGGTGATAGAGGAGACGAGGCATGAGTGTGAGAGGGGAAGACGGGGGGTGGTGGGGGGGGGGTGCTGTTGATGCAGCGTTGCAGCCTGGGGTCGGGAAGGGGGGGGGGGGGGGGGGGGGGGGGGGGGGGGGGGGGGGGGGGGGGGGGGGGGGGGGGGGGTGCTGTTGATGCAGCGTTGCAGCCTGGGGTCGGGAAGAGGGACATGATGGATACAGCTGATCGCCCAGTAAGGAAGTTTAGAGAGAAAGGGGAGGAGGCGCCTTCGTCAGGACATTAAGAAGCCTCTTTGTCACAGTGTCACTCAAATGGATTCAAGGTGGCCAAGACTTTTTTTCAGGGAGGAAAAGAAAGGAGAGGTCCTTTTGTGAGACGTGGGTCTCTCTCTGGATGCCTGATAAACACAACAGACCTCTTTCTTATGTCCTCTCCATGAGCACTCAGTACTTCGGCATGGCTAAATTAAGTTAGTGTGTCACTGATCCAAACATTTAAGGGAAGAAGGGTGAGTAGGTCACCCGTCCGTTGTATCAGTACTTTAATCTATTTTCTTTTCTTTATGTTGCTTATTATGTTTTTTTTTTTTTTTTTTTTAAAAAAAACCTTAAATTTTCAAAAACATTTTCTCTTCATTTTGAACTTATCTAATTGCGAATAAAATGTGAGATAATAGAGATAATGTGATCTTTTCAAATGTCCTGTTTTGTCCAACGCCCAAGTATTTTCCAGTTCTCTCTCATATTAGGCAGGGCGATAAAACAATAAAGGTAATTATCACTACATAATTTCAAAATGTATCTATATAGTGTTTCCATGTGCACAAATGCAGTTTGACATTTTAACAGAATTGCTTTGAATAGAATCACAAATCACAGTTAACTGGTTTTATTGAACTTTAAGTCAGGGGCAAAAAAAAGTGATTTTTAATTATTTGATATTAATTGACAAATTTTAAAATCTTGGCGTATGAGTTTGAACTTGGTATTGTTTTGCATTTATTCCTTTGAAAAGTAGTTTATAATAAATTGTTTGCCCGTAATTAACTATTTTTTTTACAGCAGATTGTTGCACAGATTATTGTGTATTGTGTAGAATTAAAAAAAAAACAAAAACAAAATCTGACTTTAAACAAGAGTCAGATTCATAATTATTATGTCTAAAGAATAATTAGAAGATATACATTGTGTAAGAAAATGTATTTTGGTTCTTCTTTGTACATGTAGAGTATAAAAAAAATGAAAGGATCCTCTAAAAAATAATAAAATAATGTTGTTGGTTTATATCTATCTTCAGATTTAGAGAAATTTCACTCTTCCTATTAGTTTCAACTATTTTCTTATAATGTTATTGATGTTCCACACTGTACAATCCCTGATCCAGATTTATTCAAAATTAACAAAAAGAAAATCTAATAAGTGAAAATGTAGCATAACATATGTTTTGGTAGTGTTTCCAAAATTTTGGTTGTATTTGCCCATATCCAAACAAATGTTAAACAGTACTAAGTGTCAGTTGATGATCACTTCATTATTGGTATCACATGCCACTTATGTTCGACTGACATAAGATGTGTTGGCACGCTGGAGTGCAGCTCCTAGTTGTGTCATCTGATAAGAGCCAATGTTTTGATAGTGCTGACCTTCTGAACATGATCCATCGATCTCCTTTTACACCCCATAACAAATAGGGCTGTCTAAACAACTGTTTATGGCCAGGACAAGACCTGGTCAACCATCATCAAAGATCTACCCCGGGATGAGCCATTAGTTGTGCACCAGATGTTAGAAGCCTGCAATGTTAGTGGAGGGTAATTTGTAAAATAAAAGGTGCTTTAACGTGTGTATATTATTCAATTTTCATTTTAATTATTTCTCCTGTAAGGGTCAAGCATGATTTTTGCATTTGCTAAATAAATCCTTCAATCCAAGCCTTTAGAGGATCCCATGTCTTAACCTTACCTCACCTTCTCTTGCCCTTTACCATTGACCAGTATTTGACCACTGCCAGTGACAGCTTTACAGCATGAAATAGAACTCATTGTTGTCTTATTCAATATTGCTTCGCTGAATAAGTCCATAAATGCATTAGGGTCCTGTGTCTCTCCCTGTTGTTTGGACTTAGGTGAACTGGTGTTCAACCCGGCAGCGTTGTAAAATGCAGATTGGGTTGACTGACGGACCTTTCATTTTATTACACATCCATGAACAGCGTTGTAAACTGTGACTCGTCCTTCACTTTCATTCCCTCATTCTATCAGGGAAAACAGCCATGGGAGCAGATCTCTCTGAATGACCATCAAATAGTCAAAGACCTGGCATTTTTTGGCGAGCGAGGATATTTGTCCTTTTAAAGGCTGTAACTTGAAAATATAGGTCTTGTGATATATGACAGAGACACTGAAAGTAATGGATGGAATCGAGGAGCTGCAACTAAAGCCTGGAAACAGTGTAATAACTTTTTTTTAGATCACTGTATAATGAATTAACACTGTCACATAGACACAAAACTCTTTGTAACTACTAACCAATTTCTCCATTGTTGCTATTTTATTGAGGGAGGCAATTCTTTTGTCTTTCTACCAAGATAAATAAATAATGTTATCTACATTATCTGTTATGGGGACTTTTCACTCATTCCACTATAGAGAGCAGATTTGTGCATAGCATGTTTCCTAGTATTTTTACATTTTTTGGAGCATTTAAGATTATTCTGAGTAATTTCCAAGAGATCTAGGTTTGAAATGAATCAAAATTTAATTCTGTGCTTGTGTTGTTAAACAAGTCTTAAGCAAAAAGCTGGAAAACATTAAGTTAATATATTTAGCGAACCCCAAAATATCCTTCAACCCATCAGTGGGTTCCTACCCAGTATGTGAATGACTGGTATTTAGAAATGAACTCCTTAACAAATAACCGGGAGGTTAAGCAGCAAATCAATGGGTCCTGAAAATGATGATTAAAAAGAGAGATGATCTATTCTTTAAATGTTGTAGACCACAGTTTATAAGGTAACAACCAAAAAACAATATCCACTTAAGGAGAAATGTACATTAAGTAATTGTACATTATTATTTGAATGTTAAATCTGTGTCTGATTGTTATTCTAATTTTATATTCAAGTACTGAGTTAAAATTGAGTCTGCAAAGTCACTGAGGGTGACTTTGAAGCCACGTTTAACAAGGTTTGATTTTCATTCATGCTTCATCAGTTCAAATGACGCTGGCCTTTTGTCTGTGGCTGAGATTCAGTTTAAGGTTAAATGCCTTGCCCTTAAACTCATCTGCTGGGCCAAAGTGTGTGGCAAGGTCACCATTCCAATCAAGCTAGAGTTAACACAAAGGCCGCTTGTCTCCTAATGGATTAGGTTCAGGGTTCCTCAATGAGCCACTGCACCACCCTCCAGCCCTTCGCAGGCTTTCCCAGCGCCGCTTTCCTTTCACATGCACCACCTAGCCCTTAATTTCGAAATGAGTTTTATAACTAGACAGTAAACTTCCAGTGGGTTAATGATGATGGCTTCTTCATCTGCCCAAATGCTCCTTTTGTCCGGCCCTCCTTAGGTTCTGGACCCTGCCCCCGATCCCTCTGGTCACGTCAGGCCTTAAACCCTGGTTCACCCCACTTTATGGTTCCACAGATAATCCCTTCAGAACACACACACACACACACACACATGCACGTACATGCACGCACACTCACTCGCCCTTAGGCTATTATCTCCACTGAGCCCTGCTCTTGTCTCCTTCTCTCTCTCTCTCTTTCTCACCATCTTCAGCAATGGCATTCAACTGGAATGTTTGCCTTTGTTTGTGTGGCCTACTGGAAAGCCATGAATGACCTCAGCTCATCTGCTATCCTCACTAGCTCCGATTTGCACTTCAGGGCCCAGCAGGTAGTCCTGAGGAGAGGGAGGAGGGGGGTTTGAAAGAAGGCTGTGGGGCTTTTATAAGGAAATTAGAGCTGTGGACTGCCACCCGGACAGTAAACAACAGTGCAAGTCCTCACACCCTTGGTGTCAGTTAGCCCATATGAAATGAGCAGAAAAGGGAATTCTGTTGTGGGAATTTTCACATGGGTTCTGTTTTGTTTTCTTTTTGTTTCTCCTTTTTTTTGACAGTTAAACTGTAGGATTGGTTTAACTTGTTTTGGTACAAGAGCCAGACCTGCTAAGTAGCACCTTGGCCATCGTGCTTCTTATGGAAATTGCAACGCAGCCAAGGGCACCATCCAAATGAGAAGACATTGCGTTCATTTGATCAAGTGTGTGACAAAACAACATTGATATTAAATTCTGCACTGCAGCATGAATTCAATGGGCCCAAAATCTTGCTGTTCTGATGCCAAAATGTTCTGATGCCAAATATTTTCCAATAATAATTTTTCATGAAAGTGACAACGCCAATGCAAAAAAAAGTACTCTCGGTTGGTCAGTTGAACTTGTAATTTGTCTGTCAATGTCAAAACCTCTGTCTGTTATGTTATGAACTATATGAAAAGATAGGATCAATCGGGTTTGTTCATTAATGCGGGTTTCATTCTTCTGTAGTTCTGTCCAAGTTGCCTCAAACAAACACCATGTGTTTGGCAGCTGCTGAGTCAGCCCTCATCTGGGAATCGGAAGATTCACCACTCCACACAAGATCTGCTACCCCCCCCCCCATCTATCACACGTGGACTGGTTACTGGTCATGTGACTCATCTTTCCTCAGGTGGCAGTGGCAGGGTTACTTCCCCTTTGTCAGGGATTTTAGCAGGAGCTCAATGCAGAGGTGAAGGATGGGCTCAGGGGGTGGGCAAGCATTCAATCCACACCCTTTTGTTTTCTTTTTTGAACAGTATCTGTTGAGGCTGAACAAAAAAAAAAAGCAGGGTTTACTCATTATCTCCATTTTAAATGGGCTATTTAAGACAGGCCATGTCAAAGTCAGGGATGAGGCATAAATCACACTGTCAGCTCTTTTCCCCAAGTTGAACTTGTGGCTGCACTGGATGTGAATCAAGGTTTCACTTTTGTCACACCTGATGCATTTCAAGTGAACAGAATCTCCATCACTTAGTCCAGTGTAATCGGCTGCTTGAGACTCAAATATGTGTGTGTGTGTGTCCCGCGTGTGGTCTGAATCAGCAATTGCTGGACAAATTTCACAGTCAAACTCAAGCCCAATGTTTAGACAAATGTGGCTGATGGAGAGAAATGAGTGCATGAAAGCCCCGTCGGGACTAATGAGGGCCCTGATTGGCTCACGTGGTGGTTTACAGCCGCCCTCACACTGACTGCGCCCTAATATAACCATTGGAGAGGAGGTGAGAAAAGCTGCACACAACTTGATTAAAACAACTGTTGACTGTGTCTGTGGTAATGAACTGGAACATCAGTCACGTGGCTCAGTGAAGCGAAACACCTGGGCCAGTAGATGAAGATGTTGATAATGACAGAACGGAACTTCAGTGTCATCATATGGAATTATTCTTTCAAATTAGGTGCTTTGATTTTCAGTTGAAACACAACCAAATGTTAATAGTTTGTGCTTTTATTTATCTCAGCTAATCCACTAATTTGGGGGGAAATTAAGACAATAACATTGTGGGATTGGTGAATATACCTCAGTAGCAAGTATATGTGAGTTTACGCAGACCTACTATTTGCCAACCAAATTGTCTCTCATTTATGGCACAGTAATTAGATTGCAGGAAACAGACATAGCAGCCAATATAGTGTAGTGTACAATTCGTTTTATATGGGTACATACATAAAAAATGTCCTGATTGTAAACAGCTAAACTTGACAAACTGATTTATTTAAATTCAATGCCAGTAAATGAGTGTTTTTACAGCATTATAGCAAACTTTGACAAGGAATAATAATAATAATAATAATTATAATAATAAACTGAAACAAACAAAAAAATTGTGAAAGTGTAATCACCGAAAAAGTGAAAGAATTTCTTATCAAATCTGGCTAAAATTAGGAAACAGTAGTATATTTCATTTAAAATGTCTAAAATTGGACATTTTATTATAATGCTGTAGATGCTGTAGATACCTATTTTTATCAGCAGTGAGGTGACACTTCACTTAGCCTACTATACAGTGTCATCAGTCATTTGCCCCCCAGTTATTTCCTCAAAAATGAGTCCCCTCTCCTGTTGTTATCATCATGATAAGGTGCTTAAAGTGACCACTGAGCTATAATGACAAATAATCCCCAACATCTGCCAGTTCCTGTTGATTTGTGGTACATTTCTGTTTATTTATTTTGACCAGATGAGCCTCTGGTATTTATAGCAGGAGTAAAACCCCAGTGTGGGGTCAATCCTGGGCACGACTATGAAGACAAAATGCTCAAGCTGACCTGACACGAATTCTCCTGTCTCTGAATTGGCCCCCAATAAAAAAAAAAAGTTGGTGGTGGCGTGCAGTGAGAGACTGAACTGTGTGAGAGTGAAAGTTGCATTTGCATTCTCTGGAAAACTTCCTCCGCGTATGACACACGGCGCCCACGGCGCAGATGTGGTGGCGTGCTGGGGGTCACACGTGGCAGGGCGCAGTGGCCGTGTGGCAGCGGTGAGATGCGGGTCCCCTTCCTTTGTTAACCCCCCCCCCCCCCCCCCCGGGTCCCCTTCCTTTGTTAACCCCCCCCCCCCGACTCTGCAGGCTTCCAAGAGCATCTGTCACCACAGGGGGTCAGCAGGGCCAAGATGAATGAGCCCCCGATGGATTCCCTCCCTCCTTGGCAAATGGCATAGGACAGAGGAGGGCATAGGGGACTTGGGGGAGGGGTCTGTGTGTGTGTGATTGTGTGTGTGTTTGTTTGCATGTGAGTGAGAGACAGAGAGAGAGAGAGAGAGAGAGAGAGAGCAAGAGAGAGGGAGGGTTTCTGCTGTACTGAGGGAAAGAGTGGGATTGCCATTTCTTTCTATAGAGGATCATGACAAAGGTGACTTGAGACCTGCCGGGGAAGAGTGAAACTCCATATGCTGCAGGGAAATCCACAAATTCCTCCTAAAAGGATTTATAACCCAAACATGGACGCTATCTGAAAAAGAACAAACAAAAAACGTTGTCTTCACATTTGGGATTTACCACTTTTTATTTGGATTTTATCATTTTTTCCTGAGACTGGTTGAGGAGTCATGGAAGGTACAGTAGAGGCAAGTTTTTATTTATTTTTTTTAACTACTTGTGTGTGACGTGTAGCTCTGATGTAGCATTAATGAGATGGGCTTTTAGCACCTAATCTAGAGAACATGGAAGATGTTTGTCCTTTTTTTTTTTTTTTGCTCCCTCTTATTTCTTACACCCCCCCCCCCCCATGTCTGATGGGCAGTGTCTTTTTTCGCCTCAGCTTTGTTAAGAATTTGCCAAGCTCTTTCCCGCATTTCAACTGCTGCTGTGGACTTTCAAATGTCGATGCATAACAATGAGGTGAAAATGCCTGAGATATTTATCAGATTTACATTAACATCTCACCTGCTGTTACGACAAGCACTGAAAACAACAAATGCAGGGAACAGCAAAATCCTGGATTAATTACTTACTTAGTTAATTATGACACATGTAATCAAATGTCAAGTACATGTCTGTGGACAAACTTATTTATTCTCGTTTCTCTGACCTTAATGAAATATTTCTGATGATTCAGACTGTAATCAAACCAAGTTAAGATAAATTTAAGCCCATCTGCAGTTAACACTGTAGTGTTATTATGCAGTTTAGGGCAAAACAAAAGGCCTAGATAGAATAAAAGGCAGTAGTAAAAGTAAAGACAGGCTTGAATTGCCTAAGGGTGAGGATAAATGCATTGAGTTTAAATGAAAAATGATGAAATGTTCCATTGGAGTTACCTGTTATTTACAGTTTTAGATTAGGAAAATTATCTTGAAAGTAAATCTCATGTATTACAGACTTCATTATTATATTGTACTGGAGGGCAAACAGTTACTAAGCAGTCTTTAACTTCTTTCATTGAAGAAACCTTTAAGGTACATTCTGTGGAACTATATTTAAAATTAGCAGCCAGATGATTGCATTATATAGCTGCACTTTCACTGAGACTAAGTGAATGTCTGTCTTTTACCACTGCGTTGAAATATTTTTAAGCCGAAGCAGCACATCAGCCCCTTAACATTCCCTCAAGAAATCCTTAATGGAAAGACAGAACCTTGTCGAGTGCCTCGGGCTGAGTGGCGTGTACATTTACGGCACCTTCGTCCTCATCTCATGAGCAATCTGTGTCTCACTCGGTGTCGTCTACTCCTTCAGTACAAGATAAGCATCAAAATATTTCAAGGCTCTGCTCCCTGTCTAATTAGCAGAACATGAAGCCTTTGGTGGAGATTTATATCCTCCTGTGAACTTGTGCTGTGCAAAAATGCAAAAGCTGGAACAGTACATTTTGTAGCAGTGGGGCTATGTTGTACATGTACATAGTTTACGGTGATGATTCAGCTGCCCTAGAGGTAAAGCAACACATGTCTGACATATTGACGTTTTAGACTCCGGGGTTTGATCAGTTGTATTAAGCTGGCTAATCATTCACAAAATGGGAATGCAAGTTGAAGCAGCTTGTGTACACTTGCTTTTTTGAAGGACTTGGACCCCAGACCTGCCTCCCTCTTAATGACTAAGTGATGACTGTGTAGATGTGTTGGTGGAACAGTCAGATGTATCAGAGGCTGAGTGGCTAAACAATACTTTGTCAAAGGGTCAAAGTAACTGGCAAATCCATTCAGATGGTCACCGTTTGTGTGTGTAGTGAGTGCAGCTCCAAACTGAAACCACCCAATTGTGTTCCGTGAAAATAGCTGCAGGGCCACGGTATCAGATAACGGCTGTTTAGCCTTGTAACAGAGAGCGTATGTGTCAGGGCTTGAGCCACTCTTCATGTTTAAGTAGCCATAAGTGTATCTTATATTCATTGTGTGATTGCTTAGGTTCTTAGTACTGCTTTGACCATGTTTTCCCGGATTTCCATACACTGTCATTACATCACCACAATCTTTTTTCCATTAGTAATAAAAAATATTCAACATCTGCAGTTCTCTTTGTTGAAACTGAAGCTGCACAGTTGTTTGTTAACACTTAGATAACTATGACCACTCGTAACATTTTCCAGGCTAAAATCATAATTTAAGCTATTTAACTTAAGAAAAACGAATCATTTTCAAATTGTAATTGCACAACAAATAGCTAATGCTATAATATGATGTTATATTTTGAATGAGTTATGTTCCATGCCAATCAAAAAAATAAAAAATAAAAATGCAATTCATACGTTTGAGTTTTCGTCCTTGCATTCCACTATAGTCGTTAATGTTTTGAAGCTATTTCCTGTGGTAAATGTTTACCTGAAACTTGAGTTAAAAAGTTTTCTTGCACATCAAATCACAAATACACTATACTGTATATCAGGGAAAAAGCCTAATAATCTAGTTCTTACTTGTAAAAGAGAGTTTATGTTTAATGTGACTTCTTAATAAAATAAAAGTTTAGAGTCATACATACATACATACATACATATTGCAAAGCACTGTCTGTAATTCATTGGATTTTAATAGCAGGTTTTAGTTGTATATTATTCATATTAGGGGCCGAGAGCAAATATTCGTGTTTCACTGTTTCACAAGGAGTGATGAACTGTGTGAGCTCATCAGAAATCTCCCTTCTCTTCCCCAGCTCCCAAAGCACTGAGTGAAATTTCTTTGCTGGCCGTTTCCACCGAGTGGTAGTGACCCCAGCATGTAGCAGAGGTGAACAAGTCCCTTCACGCTTGGGAACAATCCGACAAGGTAAGCCACCTTGTTTTTTTTAATACACTGCTCGATGTGTATCCTGTTTCTTCAGAGCGCCTGTGTTCTCATATTTTCCCTGTCGCGGTCGTCTCAAATCCACTGAGTGGAGATTAGCATAGCTTATTCTGACCTGGGGGTCGCATTCGTGCAATCTGTTGATGCCACCCAGGAAGAGCGGAATGGCCTTGACTGACCATCTGACAGGCTGAGAGGCAGGATTTGAAGTCACCACACACACGCACACACACACACACACTCTCATGTTTGCACTTCTATCAGAGTGAGGACCCTCATAGACATAATGCATTCCCTAGCTCCTTACCCTAACCTTAACCATCACAACTAGATGCCTAACCCTAACCCTTACTCTAACCCTAACCTAAACCCAATTCTAACCCTAACCCTAAAACCAGGGGTGAAAAAACGTGAGGCCAAGATGTCCTCACTTGTCAAAATTTCCTCACTCTGTAGGGTTTATATGATTTTTGGTCCTCACTCTGCAGCAAGTACAAGAACACACACACACAGATGACTGCCCCCCCCCCCCCCCCCCCCCCCCCCCCCACACAGATGACTGCCCCCCCCCCCCCCCCCTTGAAGCCATTAGTCTTTGAACACTAAACTGCTTCTCTCTCGGCGGAGTCCGCTCATGTTTGACCATCTATCATGCAAACAACAACTGCTGACTCACCTGAAATACCCTGTCTGCCACTACAACTGACCTTAGCAACACCTCAGCTACATCCGTGAGGCGACCTCTGCCACGGTCACGCTTTGTTTTCAACCGTGCAGGTGATAAAAGGTCAGCTCTCTGCGTTCACCTCCGGTCTGCGCGAGGTTAATGACAAACTTGTCCTCCGAGGCTTGAGGGTCAGCCAGTCAAAGAGGCCTCCGGAGCCTACTTTGACTTCACCATCGAACAGGCAGCGGCTGCTTAAAAACACCCTCAGGCACTCATTTTCTCCCCCTCCACCCCATCATTACCCCTTCTGTCATTGTTTCTCAATGCAGCACAACCAGCATCCTCCATCAGTTAAGCAAGAAATACTGTAGCTTCATTCTGTTAAGCGGCTTATCTCCTCAACAGCACAGTCAGGCATTGTTAATCTTGTCCTTTGTCTGGGTTGGTCAGATTCCTCCCCAGGAAGATTGTTAGGTAAACGAGGAGTCTGGAACCTGAGCAGGCGTGGGCACAGTGAGTGACACCTGGGACAAGAAAGGCTACTCCACCTTGACTCCCTCTCTGCTCATTTAAAATAAAAACGACTCTGACGAAAACATGCTGCAAATAAAGATAAAGGAAATAAAGGATTCCATTTTAGTGAAGGGGCACACACCTCGGTGCAGATGTGCTTTTACTTTTTTTCTTAACAGCTGCATCGGACAGACTGATGGCAAATGACGTTAGAAAGTAAAGACCTGTGAAGTCTTGTGTCGTGAGCAGCATTTTAAAACCAAGGCGATTTAAATTATTCTCATTGCCAGTGGTTTTCCTGCCCTGAAGTGTTTATTTTTCACTCCAGCATTGTCTGTGCTTGAAATGCGATGTCATGGACCTACTGGAAACAAAACAACACCCTCCACCATAGCCAGGTTACAATGGTTACTATTTTGTACTTCATTCTCTCTTTAAACCAACGTTTTATGTTTATTTATTTCTTTTACTTGTATTTAACCAGTCATTCAGAGCAATTTGTACAAACGGTAAAGTCTCTTGAGGAAAAAAGATGGAGGCCTGAAAAGGAATATGAAATGTCCAAAAAAGTAACACCAAAAACAAATAACAGCACATGAACCTTTTATTCTACACCTACCACTTAAAATAAATAATTTTGAGTGTCCCCCATTTTTTGTAACGTTGCACCAGAAATGGTGTGTCGGATAAAGAGCAGACCAGGAAGAAATTAGTGTGTTCACAGTGATTCCCATTAGAGTCAAAGCCAATAACAAACCATGCATGAGAGAGTCATTTGACCCGGGAGTGACTGCCAATTTAACACACCTGGGATCAAATGGGTCTTTTGACCAGTGGGAACAGGGTATACTGTACCTTTAAAATTCAGCAGTATTTTAATAGCTTGTGTGCAGGTTTCTTCTTGGTTTTTCTATCCTGCTGACCCATGTAAAAATGGCAAATGAAATCACGAATTTTAAAAAGAAGACAAGAAATACTGATCACAGCTACAAATGTATGTTAACATCAAGACATATAGTGAACTGAACATTTTTGGGGTTTTAAACAGTTGCTAACTCACCCTTCTTGATGTACACTTGTGTCTTGATGGATGCACAAGCATGTTTTGTATCACGTTTTCCTTTGACAAATGTGCTGCAGTTACATGTTACAGTCTGCCCTTGTGCTCCTTTGCAGCAGATGTAAAAGCAACTTGAGTAGTCTGCATATGGAAAAAAAACACCACAGCTATGAGTTAAAATGTTACTTAGTTCTGAGTTCAGGTTTAGGTCACTTATATATTGCAGCAGCTTCAGAGAGACACAAACATAGAGTGAGCTTGTCCCAAACAGCTGAAGTCTGCATCTTGAGCCTCCCCTTGGCCATTAAAATGTTTGTGAGCCACAACACTGACCTGCACCTGTCACATGGATTTCAAGGACAAACACTGAAAGACATTTCATGGTAAAGCAAAGCTTCAGGAAAAACTCCCTTTTTTACACCCCTGCACATCTTAAATACTCAGGAGAATGAACATGGTATCAAAAACAGATCCAGTGCCATTTTTTGACAAACTAAAAAAAAGAAAAAAAAAAGGAAAGAGTTTGAGTAGGAGGTGCCATGTTGGAATGAATGGACACAATGAGAGCAGCATTGTCATTAACTGCTGCTGATCTTTCAGTGTCTTTCTTTGCCTCTCATACTCTCTTCCTCTCCCTTTCTCTCACTTTCCCCTTTGAGGGCACGAGCATAGACTTCTGTCCAGCTGCCAGCTGCCAGTCAACCCCGGGCCCACACAGCCGACCCCGGCAGATGTCCCACAGTGGACACTGGAGTGGAGGGGGCACGGGGGCAGAGCAAAAAAAAAAAAAAAAAAAAAAAAGACAGAAGGAGAAAATGCCCAAAAACAAAAGCAATGAAGAAAAAGGCATTGGCCTTAGCTATTATGTTCGGACTGACAGAGAAAATCTGTAGTGTGTTCGTAGGAGTATTACTTGTCGTGTTCTTGTGACCTACGACTGTTTTTGTAATTACAGACTATGGAGTAAGACGACAAAGGATTAACTCTTTATTTTTCATCAATCGTTGATGATCTTGATCAACTGATAGTTTGGTTTATGAGATGTGAGAAGAATGTTTTTAAGATCGAGTTGTTCGTCTTCCTTCACATTTGTGAAGCCAAAATAGCACTGTTATTACATTATTTTGGAAAAATGCACACTAATCTATCAAAACATCCTGTCAGCTCCACATTGGGACAAACACAGCTGGTATTTGTAATTTATTAGACACCACAATGGATTTGGCATCGCAGTGTTTTTCTTGCATATTTCACATGTGACATAGTTGCTCTGTGTCCTTGGTTTCCAAACTGTGGTACGTGTACCACCAGTGGTACGCGAGCTTCCTCTGGTGGTAGTTGGAGGAAAATCAGAAATACTGTGTTGCTGTATATACCAGGGTATGTGATGTGAGTGGAGCTGAGGGAATTTTGACCATAGTGTGTAGAAAATTAAACAAATGACTAAAAACAATTCATTTAAATAATAATAATTGCTCCATCTTAATCTAATGTGGCTATACCAGTGTATTAAGTGTATGTGAGGAAGATGAGGATGATGAGAGAGCAAATGATCTTATTGGGAATAACTCTGCCTCCTGCTCATTTATATCACTGTGTTTTAATGTTGGTGATAATGGTGTCACTTTGAAAGCTTAATATAGGTGGTATTTGGTTTAAAAGTTTTAGAACCACTGTTATTGTTACTTTGTCGTATAATGCACAAAACATGTCCATAACGCAATAAAAATAATTTCTTGTTTGAAACAAAAGCTATGTTTGTTTCTGTGGAGGCTGCAGCACCTCTCCTGATAGGATGTAACCAGTATATAGAGATGAACAGCATCGTTTCTCCACAGATAATGGGGAACTCGTATGCCGGGCAGCTGAAATCTGCTCGATTTGAAGAGGTTCTCCATAACTCTATTGAGGCTTCACTTCGCTCGAGCAGTGGAGACCCACAGCCCATCTTCACTCAGCTCTACCTCGAGCCGGAGCCATTTCCTGGAAATATTGAAGGTAGGGTCCTCACAGCAAATGGCAAAACAACATATGGGTTTAAACTGTGCTGAAAGATGTGGCTTTGTGTATCTTTTCACAAATATGGCTTCACAATTACCTACGTTTTATTGAATGAATGATATCTTAATCTCTAGCATACTGAAGATTATTTTGTTTTGTACATCTGCTTTGCATTTTATATTTTCAGCAAACACTAGATTTTATCGGTCTGTATTTCCTGATGGATTCTGTGGAAGTGAGCTTTATAGTGTGATTTAATTTCCATTAAAGAGCAACTGCACTAAACCCACCTACATATGAATTTAAATGTTAAAGGTCCAGTGTGTTTGTTCATATAAAGTACCATATAGTGCATACAATATGTATGTTCAAGTGTATAATCACTTTAATATAAAGTCATGAAGTTATTTTGCTGTTGGACCTGGTTTTACCTCCTCCTGGAGCTGCCATCTTATTGTGGTGGAGGGGTTTGTATGTTACAATGATCCTTGGAGCTCAGTTGTTTAGGGCTTTATGCCCCTGGTAGGGTTACCTAAGGCAAACAGGTCCTAGGTGAGGGACCAGACAAAGAGCGGTTCAAAGAGACCCTCTATGATGAAAAACAAAAATGGACCACACTCTCCCTCCTCCCTCGCCCGGATGCGGGTCACCGGAGCCTCCCTCTGGAGCCAGGGGCACGATGGCGAATGTGGGCTCTGCATCGGTCTGCCATGGTGAAAAAGGAGCTGAGAAGAAAGGTGAAGCTCTCGATTTCCTGTTCGATCTACATTCCTACCCTCACCTATGGTCACTAGCTGTGGGTAGTGACCACAGGTGAGATAGAGATAGGATGAAATAGATAGGATGTCTCCTGGATGCCTCCCTGGTTCTGGACACATCCCACTGGGAGGGATGACCCAGGACTAACCCAGGAGATACTATGTCTCACGAGATTCCCCCAGAAGAGCAAAGATCAAGTGGCCGGAGAGAGGGAAGTCTGGACTTCTCTGTTTAAGCTGCTGCCCCCCACGACCCGACCTCAGATAAGCGGCAGAAGATGGGTAGATGGATGGATGGAACTTGTTTTAATTTTTCAGATTACTAACTTCTGCTGCCATGTTTCAAAAACTAAGTCAAAACTAATAACACAAACATCTACATAAACCAGCAAAGAAGGAGATGTTGCAGCCCTACCATTAGATTCCTCTGATTCCTACACACTTGGCCTTTAATATTAAAAGTCACTTAACTGAACAAAAACAAACTATTTAATTGTGCAAAATGTTTTCAACTAAAACTATAATCCATGTCTTGTGTAAAAAAAACAACAACAATGTGAATTTAAATTTTCCGTCAGACGTGAAGTCGAAAGCTGACCTCCATGCTGCGGAGCCGCCAGGTCATGAGCTCATGAACGGCCACTCTTCCAACGATCTGGAGGAGATGGAAGAGGATGATGACTCAGACACCAGCAGCCCTCCACTCCCCTACCTACAGGCTCCTGTACCCGACGGCTGTTGCACACTGGACGGTAACCCCCTCATCCTGCACGCCCTTAACTGACATTACTTTATAATAAATGAGAAAAACTGTCAGCATATGAGAAGAAAATAGTAAGATTGTTAAAATTAAATGATTATAAATGAAGTGCTGGTGCTATACCGATGCTGTTATTTTCTCAAATGTCATATCTGCTTCCTTGTCCTCTCTCAGGATTCTGTCAGGCTGGTAAGGACCTCCGTCTGGACTCCATGACAACAGAGCCCATCGAAGTCCCAGCAGGCTTTGAGCTGGTGGGTGCAAAGTCCCCCAGTGTCCCCGAGCACATCCTGGTGTGTGCTGTGGACCGACGCTTTTTACCTGACGAAAATGGGAAAAATGCACTTTTAGGTCAGTCTGAGATAAGAGTGAATGGAGAAATATGTGATTTTATTCCCTTGGGCTTAAAGGCTGTTTCCATACTAACACTGAGGCATTTAGTCAAATATTATAAATATGATATTAAATTAACTATTGAGAAAAATTCATGGAATGAAAATAAGTATATCTAAGAAAACTCAATTAACAGCTCGTTTTATGTCTGATTACTTGTAGAGGTTGAGGCAATTATTCAGGCCAATACTTGACGATGATTATTTTTAAATCGTCCAATTATTGCATATTTTATTTCTAAATTATTTGTATTGAACATACTGTATGTAATTGCACTGCAGTCCAGACATAAAGGTATATACAGTAAGTGTTGTTTAATAAGTGGTTACTGAAGTTAAGTTATGTTTTTGTATTTGCTATCATTAAAGAGTTATATTTTATATATATAACACTTTTATATTTACAAATTTATGCCCTAAATTTTAAAAATGGACATCGGCCACAAAAAACTCTTACACATGTAAATATCCTTTCTTGAAAATTAAAAAAGAAATACACAAGATATTGTCCAAAAAACAGATAACAACTATGTTTTTTATATCTTTAATACAGATCATAATATTGAAAAATTATTTATTAGCCATTTTGCCCAAACCTAGTTCCTGGTAGGATGATGGTTAGATTTCATTGGCTGTGTAAACTAATGCATCAATTTTGATTTAATTTCATTACCTCCAGGTTTTTCGGGAAACTGTGTGGGCTGTGGTGAAAAGGGCTTTCGATACTTTACCGAGTTCTCGAACCACATCAACCTGAAGTTATCCACCCAGCCCAAGAAGCAGAAGCACTTAAAATACTACCTGGTGAAGAATTCACAGGGTGCTCTGTGCAAAGGTCCCCTCATCTGCTGGAAAGGTAAATAAAGGGACACATTTTCTCAGTGTTGCACTGATTCACTCTCAGATGATGTTTTTTTAAGCGAGGAGGTTTTGGTCTCTCCACCCTGTTCCTCCTCAGACTGTAAATCCCGACAGTTCTCCAGCAATGTGTCCACCTCCAAACCCAGCTCGTCCTCCTCTCTCAGCAGTAAAGAGAACTGTGGCACCAGTGGACAAAGCTCCTCTCCTTTGTCCCTCTCAGGTGAGACTCTATGCATTTTGATAGTCTAAAAAACATATTTATTAAAGATGTCCTCTGAGTCTGGGTTCTCACGCAAATGACAATCTAAATGGAACATTTCACCCTAACTAGTCAGTGTATCTCCAGGTCTATGGTGTTGCCATAGTGATAGTACTTTGTGGTACCTAATCCCTGAAGTGTGTGAAATGAGCAATTTCACTCCCTGTGTGGCTTATTCTGTTTACTGGTTGTGTCTCTTCCCAATTAGTTGCTTTTATACTTTTAATTTTTTGTATTTCTTATTAGTCTTGTCATTTCATGTTCATTATTGTTTTCACTCAACAATAGTTGCTCAGTGGTAGAGTGAGTCATCGTTCACCTCGAAGGTTGTGGGTTTGCTTCCTGGCTCCACTAGTCTACGTGTGATGTAGACACTCAACCCCGTGTTGCTCCTCACAAGTGATAGGAATGAGTGATATACTGCATAAATGAGTGATATACTGCATAAATTTATACATTTGAGTAGCACTAGCAATTCACAGAGAAGAAAAAAATATTCAATATTAATTAAATCGAAATGCGGCGAAATCATTTTCTGAAGTACAGTAATTACTAAATATTATATTACTACAAGAAAGATTCTGTCTTTCTTTAAGATGATGTTCTTTTCTGATAATAAGAATGCCTCCTCCCTCCCAGAGTGAAAAATAAGCTCTTGGGCTTGTGGTATTGATTTGTTCTGAACCTGGAAGCTGCCTGTCAGCACAGATCTCACACATTAATGTGTCAGATAGCTGAGCTGCAGGACTTGTTGTTGAGGTAACAGCTGCCTGGAATCGGGTACATATCCTCCTCTCCGAGTGAAGCTCACCCTCCGAGCCAGATGGGAGCTGTTTATCCTGAAATGATTAATGAAAAGCAGAGCTATGGTGTGTTTGTGTTGTGTAAACAACGTGGGATACAGAGAGTCTGTTAGTATTTGACGTTTCACCAACACTAGTGTGAAGTCCAAAGGCAAGCAAGTGACCAATCAGAGGACTGCAGTGTGTTACGACTTTTGTTTTGAGCTGTTTGCAACCGGTCAGGTACAAGGAATTACCTCTAGAATGTTGGAAAGTTTGAAAGATTGCACTTTACACTGTTTCCATTTTTAGATTCTCCACCCACCAGAACGACACAGGCATCTTCTGTCTTTTTTGGGAGTCAGGACATGAGTAGAGACTGCAGTTTTCTCAAACCTTTGACCTCTACACCTGGAAACAAGACTCTGCCAATAGGTGAAATTCTACTGCATGGCTTCATTATTGAATGATATATATACACTGTATATGCACACTGTTGTTTGCACCCAGGCTATAGTCCTGCTATTTGCAAAGATATAGAAACTGATAAGCCTTTGCCTTTACATGAGTGACACTTCAATGGCCTTGCCCTCAGACTGAAAGGGGTTGCTTAGCTACAGGTTGTTTTTTTCTTTTTTTCTTTTTTTTTACGTGGTTCAGCATAAGGCAGATGGATCTGTGGCTGACCGTGGAGCCAATATTAACCTCTGCTACGGCCTGTTTAGACACATACACACACACACACAAAACATCATGCACAAAAGTGTGTGTGTGTGTGTGTGTGTGTGTACACACCAATCGATACTGGAGGAAGGAATGCTGTAATGACTTTTTAAGGTCTTGCTATCCATTAGCCCCTTTACAAGGTTTTGATATTGACAAGTAAAGATTACACATACAAATCAATGTTTCAGTGTATTGCATACACAGTGAATATGAGATTGGAAAAAGTCCATTGGGGTCATTGGCAAACAACGATCATATATATAGGGAATCAATAAGCTGCTGTTAGAACTGACACACACGTATACATATGTCTTTGCAGACAGTCACAGTTGTGAGCGCATTCATTTATTTTATAACACATAAATGTAACATTTAGGATGGTTTATTAGCAAACATGAATATATCTCATAAATATAAGGGTATAACCGCTTTAAAATAATAAGTGTTTTGCATTTTGAAGCAGAAGCTTACTACCCAAATGAGAAAGCAAAACATTCTTTTTGGTATTCAAAGGCCACTGTAGTTCCCTGACATGCTTGGAGAAGGGATTGCCGAAGTCATCAGTTTCCAATCTGCAGTCTTTCCATTCACTAATTCTTACACCCTGGACTCTTAAAGTACAGCACTATGACTGGAAGGATCTGCTACGCGGTTTCTTGTGCACATTTTTACGTGTGCATCAGAGGACGCACCTGGGTCACCTGGGCTGTAATCAAATTAATTCTCCTCTCACTCCACCTCGAGGTCGAGATCTAATTTTCACCCCAGTACTTAACTTCACTTAACTATAACATACTATGAAAACAAATTACATTCCCTACTTGCAAGTGGTAAGTGGTAACCGCTGATTATGTTAATGCCATTATTACCAACATTAAAATACAGTGGTGTAAATAGGCCGAGCAAAGCCAGCTGCAGACTTTTCACAGGAGGCAGATTTATTCCCACCACGATCATCTGCTCTCTCATCATCCTCCTCTTCCTCACATATACTTTAGACACTGGTATAGTGAAATTAGATTACGATGGAGCGAGAGACAATGTGACTCGACGTTATTGTTTTTTATTTTCGACACACTATGGTCAAAATTCCCTCAGCTCCACTCACATCACATACCCTGGTATATGCAGCATAACCGTATTTATGATTTTCCTCCAAGTACCACCAGAGGAAGCTGGCGTACCACTGGTGGCACAAGTACCCCAGTTTGAGAACCATTAGCATTAAGCTATTAAATATAGTTATGATAAACATAATGATCATTTTGAGCATGTTCATGTGACATAAGCATTCATCAAACCTATGCACAGCTGAGTCATGTTTTACGTCTATGTATCGTTAAATGTGGCGTTTTGATTGTGTCTCACTGTGGAGCATGAATGTGTGTCTGCAGTTCCCACAGCTTTGAGGGTGAACGGGCCGAATAATGGTCTGGGTGTTGATGGGGGTCCTCCTTCACTGAGTCCCTCTCAGGTGTCTATCGGGCCTCCAGGACGGGGGTATCGCTCATCTGATTTGGGGGACAGTCCATGTACGTGTTTCTCTCTTCTTCTTTGACAAAAATCAAATATCTGTTCAGAAGCACAACACTTAATACATTCATTTACACGTTTGGCTTTTGTTTCGCTGCATTCTCTGTCATGATCTTCTCTGTTGTGTGTTTGGGTTTTCCAGTATCTTCTGCCATGAACTCAGGCCCTCCAAAGAAACGCCACCGGAGCTGGCATCCCAACACATTGGTGCCGGTTCCACCCACAGCCGTACCTGTTCCAGCCATCCGACCCATTGTTTGTTCCCCAGGTTGGTGTCTGAAACTCACCGGCTCCTTGCATCACCAGCTACTGCATCTTATTGAGTCGGTTTTGTAAATGGGCCTTGTGTCTACATGTATCTCACGGTGTATTCAGAAATGGTCTTCTGCCTACCTTGGTTATAATGAGATATTTGAGTTACTCTTGCCTTTAAATAATCTGAAAATTAGTCTACTAGACTATTAGTCTCTAACCTCAAGCTTCAGCAATGCATTTTTGTCCAAAGAACTGCCACTGACTGGATCGTTTCTCTTTTCCAGACCCTTCTCTGTAAACTATGGTTGTGCATAAAATCTTAGCAGTTTCTGAAATACTCAGATCAGCCTGTCTGGCACCAACAGCCATCTCACATTCAAATGAAGTTAATTTACATTTCTCCTCCATTTCAAGGCTCAATTTGAACTTCATCAGGTCATCTTGACCATGTCAGCATGCCTAAATGCAATGAGTTGCTGCCATGTGATCGGCTTATTAGATATCTGCGTTAATGAACTGTTGAAGTGCACCTAATAGTGTGTGTGTGTTTGGTGTGTTTTTTGGAACGGACACTGTTGTTTTCTCAGCCTCACTCTCCTTCCTCCAAATTGGGGATAGAGAAAGCCACATCTCCGATTTTCTCTGGCTGTTAGGGATGATTCATCAAAGATCTCCATGGAGACAGAGGTGGAGAGTTAGCAGCAGGAATTATTTTACAAATGATTGAAGAGGATTGCTGCCAAATCATGTAATTGTAGTTATATATATATATACTGATTACAAATAAGTTGTGTAACAGCCACACGTGCACATGCAATGTTTTCCGGCTTATTTAAAAACACCAACCGAAGCAACAGATCAGCTGAATGTGAATTATCTTTATACTGACGTGTCATTCCTACTTTTTCATCCAGGGTCTGTATTAGCAGTGGCCTCTCCTCAGCCACAGGTAGCTGGAGTCATCCAGCCACAGCCCATCACCGCTGGAGAAACTGTCATAGTCCCTGACAACCTGCTTACCTCCGCGGGTGTTCGGCCCGTCATCCTCATCGGTGCGAGTTTTATTTTTGCAATTTCCCTCTTAATGCTCCAAATAAAACATCGTCCTGCAGATGTACATGTATGTCAGAAAACCTAAACCTTTTTAAATGAATTCAACTGCTTTGCTGATAATATGTGACTTTTAAAAAGCTCACAAGTAATTTTTTTCCCTCACAGATTAACCTCTTTATATCACCATAAAAATCAGTTTTTATGAGTGAACTCTATTTCAGAAAAATGGGCACATGTATTTAACCTGCAATAAATGTCAACGTTCATCTCGTTATTATGAATATATAATGTGAAATGGATCTTTGTAAATGTGTATACTTTTTATTCCTTTCTGTCAGATGCATATTCACACAAATTGTTGTGCTTTGGTGTTTATAATATACTGTACAACCAATAGAAATGCATTGCATATATCATATCATTTACTTATTTATAGGTTTTGCCTTGTGTTTGGAAATTGTGTTCTTCTTTTCTCGCATTCTGACTCCAAAAATGCCGACATAAATATAAGATAACAATGTAAATGGCTGGTTTGTATTGTAGCTAGTTCAAAATTAATGTGTTTAATGCATTTCATGTTTGTCTAATGAAGACTTCTCTTTCCAGGGCATGGCACTTTACCTTATTTCTATGGGAACGTTGGAGATATAGTGGTGAGCCCCCTGCTGGTCAACTGCTATAAGACCAGCCAGCTGACAGAGAAGACCCTGGAGACTTTGGGCCTTAACAGAAATCAACTTCTCAATGTGGAAACAATGATTCTGCTCACTCTTCAGTATCTTGCACGTTTAGGTAAACACACAAGTGCACAAAGAACTGAATTGTTTTTACTGAAATGTTGCACGTAAGCTGTTATCAAACATGAGGGAGGTGGGATATGAGGTGGGTGACTGCAAGTGACCGTGACGCTGGTGTCTTATTCAAAAACTGAAAAAGATAGAAATCTGACATGCACCTTTCTGTTTCATTGGTGGTTTAAGTTTACGGTGTTAAATTGTTCCGCTCAGGAGCTGAGCAGATTCCACTGAGGGAGGAGCTGGAGCAGATTATTTTAAAGGCCATGTTGTGCTGTCCTGGCGGTCCCGCCATCTCCCTGACCCAGCTGCCATGGTTGGCCCGGCTTGAAGCCAGCGTCTCTGGGGGCAGCGTCCAAGTCGTGGTTACCCATAACTCTTTGGGAGAGGGCATTTCGGAGTCACTGCGTTCTCTCAGCGAGGGTCCTCACCAGCAGCAGTGCCTGCCCACCTATGTGGTCATCATATGTGCCTCGAAAATGAGCAGCAACGAGTTCTGCGTGCTCGTTTTGGGTGAGTTTTGCAGCCAAACTCTGCCGTTTCAGTGTTATTATGTCAACCTGGTACCTACCTTATAATTCAGACTGAAATGTACATGGTTTGCATGTATACACATTTCAACATTTAAGTCTAAACGTGCCTGCTCCACACAGGAAAGTACCAAGCACGGGCCTTAGCTGAAGGAATGCTGACAACGAACGAGTTCCTGAAGGAAATCAGCTACGAGCTCATCACAGGGAAAGTCAGCATCTTGGCATCTCACTTTAAAACAACCTCACTAGGTGAGTCCTGCATCTTTTAAAACACTTGCCCTTAATATTTGATGAAATGAAGTGAATTTATTTGGGAATAAATCTACTTAAGTCTTAGGCCACCATTAGATTTATTGTTTTAGCAATGCTATAATGACCATACTGTACAATTATTTCTCAACCACTTTATTGGAACACATCCTGAAAATATGGAGAAACACATATGCAGCTTAAAATAATCTTTCTTTCATCTTTTTTCAGAAAAAACAAACAACAAAATGCTTCTATAATATCAAATATTTAGTGTGACCTACATTTACACTAGAACAATAACACAACCATGGCTCTTTAAAACCTGGAATGGAACCCTAATGTTATTGGTCAAACCTGTGTTTCTCCTACTATTTCATGCCAACAAATAGCTTCTGTGAAAAAGGTCTATTATACCTGGTTTAGTCAAGACGTGTTGGAGCATCACATACACATGTTGCACAAGTTCAACTCATTGACAGGTTGATCATATAGTATGAGACTGACTTTTAGTCACACCTTTTCAATCTAAATGTCAATGATCACAAAAGTGACATAAAAACAACACAGCTGCTGGTGGCCTAAGACTTATGCACAGTACTGTATATGGTGAACAGTCTTTGCAAACACAAATGTACTGATTTTGCAGCGAGACTGAACTAAAAGTTGTACCCGTTGATTCATGTGTGTGATCGTTGTGTCCAGATCCACGGCAAGTCGATGAAAAACAGTGTGTTTGTTAGCAGCTGTGACTTGTGTCTTTGTTGTGACTGTGGTGCCTGGTTGTTATCAGGGGACAATCTGGACAAGCAGCTGGTGAGATACCAGCGCCGGCGGAAGGGACAGGTCATCCAGCCCTTTCAGGGGGATGTCGCTGACCACATCCACTCCCAGGAGGCTGCCAGCATGTCACCACCCTCAGACAGAGGTTAGACTCCTCTCATCATCACTGCTGTGTAAACCGAACTGCTTGGCCAAGGACAGTTGTGTTTTTTTTGGCTTAAACCTGCGATCCAACCTGCATTATAAATAGTAATCAGATTTGTGCATAATATAACATTTGTTACTATTTTTACAACCTTTTCAGTAACGTTGAATGTTGTTTTTTAGAATAGGAAACCTGATATTTCCAAGAGATACATGTGGATTAAGTAAATGTTAATTGTGTAATTTAAAACAAAAACATATTTATCTCCAGTAAAAATAATCTGCATATGTATTTGTCGACCCAAACTTAACCTGGGCAGCCCATGGACAAGAGTAAAGTAATTGGGCAGGGGTTAAAGGGTGCCCCAAACTCCTTTAGCAAGGCACCCAATTCCCATTGCTCCCCAGGCACAGATAAGTGCTGGCCACTGCTCCTGCACCCAGCTTGTGTGCGTTCCCTACTGGCGTGTAATAAGGATGGGTTAAATGCAGAGGTCAAATTCACTCTCACTAATTAGAGTGTGTGCAAAAATAACTAATTCTTATTCTAAAAACCTCCCATGACCCTTCTGTAAGTCCCAACCCAGTCTCTGGGAATCGATGACCTTAACAACCAAAATACATACACATGACTTTTATCTAAGATATCCAGTTTAATATATCTTAATGGTTTAAGGTCAGTAAAAAAGTGCACCAGAGGAAAAAACTATGAGACCAAAGAAAATAGCTCAACATGTTGCTGTCCACTTTACTGATCCAGCTAAATTGCAGGTTTTACTGGTACTGGCATCTAAAGTTGGACATTTGTAAATGTATTTGTTGGCTGCATATGAGAAGATAACCAACCCACTTTTTAAACAAATGTATAACTCTTGTCATGACAGATATTTTTGTTAGATTAAATTTATGCTAAATTATAATATTCTTTTTTGTCTCCCTTGGGTTTTCTTGTTGCAGAGCTCTTAACTAAGGTATTTCAGATCTATCCGTCCCAGCTGAGAGTGGCTCGCAGCCTTCTTTCTCAAGTCTGCTCCATCGCAGACTCAGGGACCCAGAACCTTGATTTGGGTCGCTTTTGTAAAGTGGACTTTCTTGTTTTGGTCCCACCCTCTCATGTTCTGGTACACCAGACGGCACAGCGCATCCGACAATCAGGTGTGTGTTCAACCACAACTGTTAATGATTCAAGGTAGAGCTGAGTGATTCGGGTAATAAAATGTTCAATCATCACTGAACATAAAACAATAACAAAACAGGAGTGATTTGCAAATTGTGTTGTTTTAAACTGCCATTTCAAATGGAAAATGATTCATTATTCATCCGAAATTCAAGGATGAATGTACCATCTGTTGAGATCTTCAGAATTCCTTTCCTCTTTGTTGTGTTGTTTTGTGCGGTTCTTGGTACGCGACGGAATTAAGCAATTAAGTTGCGTCATCATGTGTGGTTTTTGTTCAGGAGTGCTTGTGGATCTGGGAATTGAAGACGCCTCCTCAGCTCACCAGAAGCCGGACAAGTACGTGGTGCGTCTGGACAATGACGTTCACGCCAAGATGGAGGTCTTCATGAGGAAAGTCAAGCAGAATCCCTACACTCTGTTTATCCTCATTCACGACAACTCGCATGTTGACCTCACGAGGTACGCCGACTCCGGAAACACAGGAACAAACCACTGTCCAAAAAAAACCATGACAACAGACATAGTTTAGCTCCGTTGTTTAAGTGTGAAAATGCGACGTATTGTGGCTACAAATGCGGCCTTGTCCTTTAATACTGACATGACATTGGGTAGAGCACAACACCTGCGAGTGCAAGTGGAAACAGAAAATCTTCATGCTTGACTTGAGTTGCAGTAGAATGTAGGCCAGATCATTTGAGATATCCTTTATCCTTTTGTGTTGATGAAGTTTGACATTCTTGAGCCTTTCTGGCCTGCCAAGATTTTTTTGTTTATTCTAAGCCAACTGCTGTTCTCTGCCAGAACAAAATAGCAGAAAAGAGACCACTTCCTCTTTTCCACAGACTTATCCTCAGGAAAACTTTAAACTTTCTGCACTGTTCCATGAACTATGTCTCTTAAAATAAAATATTTTATTTCTTAAAATAGTATAATAAAAAAGATGGATTGTAGTAGATAAGAAACTTAAATATTCATTGCCACTTTCAAACACTTTTGCTCCACTCTGTCTTCTCTCTGCAGTGCTCTGTCTGGCTCTGTGTGCCACGGTGAGCTGCAGGGTCTGGCTGACCGAGTGGTGAACTGCCAGGAAGTCCTGGATGCCATGAACCTGCTGGTCCTGCAGGTCAGCTGCTTCCCGTACACACTGCAGACCCGCCAATCGCGCATCAGCGTCCACAACGAGGTTTACTGGCCCTCCAACAACAGTCTGGTAAGTATTTTCATTTTTTTACTTTTACTTTTTTACTTTTAGTTTCTAATAAGAACAACATGTTAAATGGTGATGAACATCTAAAATACTGCAATTCTAACTGTCGTCAAATTATAATATGTTCAGTGCAGAGGTAGTTTTCTAGCGGGTTTTGTGTAGCTATGCCCCCTGGTGGTTTGAAATGTACTTACTTTAATAATTATGGTTTTAAAGGTTTATTGTGTAGGAATTAGTGGCATCTAGTGGTTAGACTGCAGATTGCAATAGTGGGCTTTACATTACACTTTTTTTTTTTCTTTTGCATTTGGATAGTAAGCGTGCAAAATGTATGCTGTGGCTGGTTTTATCGGCTCAGGTTGCTGTAGTAACATGGCAGCATGAAGGCCTAGACTCTGCATGATGCATAAAAGGATTATTCTTAGGCTATGAAAACCAAACCATTTTTTATATTTAAGGAATTATACGCTTGTACAAACATGCTCATGGGTTGTATGTGAAAATTCTCCTCCTAAATGTGACATATTCAGTCTACTTTATAATCAAAATAATGAAAATAACTCTGAATAATCATTGTTTATATTAATCATATTGATACTTAAGACAGAGTGGGTTATATTCTTTCAGGATGTATGACAGTAATCTGCAGTTTTTCTCCAGCAGGGGGAGCAGTCTCCTAAAGAATTGGTCTACTTTGGCCTGAGAGACTACAGCAGCTCCCTGCAGTGGGGCATGGCCAGCCCCATACTGCGATGTGATGATGCGTTTGAGAAGATGGTCCACACTCTGCTGGACAGGTCAGCCTGAACTCAACACTGAGAAATCAGCACAGCAGATGGCTGTTTGCTGTAACTTCAAACTTTTGTCAGAGGTCAAAAACTGAATAGTCTTTTCATTTGTTTTGGTCTTACACCAAATTTCATAGTCGTTTCGAGTGAAGTGGTGATATTACAATGATATCGTGTGATATCATTATAACTCTTTTATTCTTAACAATGAAAAGATGAGCCGTAGATCAGATCTGTAGAATCTTACAATCAGAAGAGAGCATGTGGAAACAGGAGGAACCAGAGATATAGAAATAAACAAAAAAAGGTTCTAATAAAATATTAACCTAACATATCAAGTTGCAGTTTTGTAGTTAATAGATTAGATTAGATTAGATTAGATTAGATTAGATTAGATTAGATAAACTTTATTCATCCCACAATGGGGACATTCACTTGTTGAGTAGTTCCCAAACAGAGTATAAAGTGCAAACATACAATTAGAAAAGAATAGAAAAAATAGCAATATAATACAGGCTATATGCATAAATATCATTAAAAATTGTGAGGTTGGTATATGGACAAGAATCTGGCAACACAGGAGTGATAATAGTTGTACAAAAAATTGTGATATAGTGAGATACTACAAGCAAGGTGATATATTCCAATTCCATGTGTTATGAGTTAAAATCTTCAAGTTACATTGTTACATGGTTAAATAATGTACAGGAGTGGAAAGAAGAGGAGAGAGTCAAATGGCCTATCAGCCATATCAGTACAGTGTTTCAAAGAATCTATACAGTATCATGTCATGAAACATTATGATATTTTAATTTATTGATATTCTTTTTACACCCCTAGCAAGTAGTGTTCCTTCAAAATACACTGCTCTTTCAGAAGCTTTTTCCAAATCAAAGTCTTCTGGTGAATTTGTAGTGTTCAGCGTGTCTAAATTGTCACTGAAATAATAAGAATTATACAAATTTTACAATAAAAACACTTCATTCTATGTGTTATCCTAGACATCCGCACCTACACAGCATGGTCATCCGCAGCTACCTGCTGATTCAGCAGTACACTGAGGCCATGATGGCCTTGACCTCTTCCCCGTCCCTGAGGGACCACATAACCCCGGAGACTCTGGCCATGGTGGAGGACCTGATCAATGCCCCGAGCAGAGAGGGCTCCCAGGGCCGGGGCCACATGCTGCTGGTCCGCATCCCCTCGCTGCAGCTTGCCATGCTGGCCAGGGAGCGACTGGAGGATGTAAGGGATAAACTGGGGCTGCAGTTGTGCTTCGCTGTTCTGCTGGGAAGTCCTGCCTCCGAACTCAACCTGCCCAGAAACTTCACCAGTCGCCTCAGGGTGAGTCGTGTGAATTTCATTTGATCTGATCTGTCAGATTATTCCAGATTATTTCCTTTTCTCAGAATATCGGGGTTTGGTACCAAACCTCATTTACCTTGATGTGACAACAAAACTACCTGAGAGATAATATCTTGTTGCTGTGGTTCTTGGTGTTTTATGGCTGTTGGCACTGATAATGTTGCACTACCACCTTTCCTTAAGTTTTAAGTTAAGAGCAAAGTTTCCCAAACCTCTTAAGTTTGAGGCCCTTAGCAAAACTTCCAAGGACAGGATATGTAGTTAAAATGAAATATAGCACAACAACCCAAATAATTGCTATTACTATTTTGGCCATAACTAAGGAACCCTATGGTCCATTTACAAATCACTGTATATAATTCAAATGATTCACAAGAGAGTGAGGCTCATATTTTATGAGACATGTTTAATATTCCTTTAATTTTGTTGTTTTTACCCAAAAATAAAATAAGTAAGGTTTCAATAAATTTGGTAAATGGAAGAATTTTTATATCCCATTCACTTGCAATAACCTTAAAGATCCAGCAGTGAGCCCTGACTCGCTCTGGTGTAGACTATGAACTTTAATTTAGGATTTTACTGAAAAAAAAATTATCTAACTATATGTTAATATCACAGTTAGTACAATATTAATTACTGGTACTGACATGCATGTATTTAATAAACAGGCAACAAAATACAATAATGTTTTGTTGCAGGCGTGGCGAGGCTGTGACAATGAAGACTGGGTTCCACACACGTATGAGGATCTGGAAGGGCTGCCCTGCATCGTCATCCTCACTGGGAAAGATCCTCTCGGAGAGACTTTTCCCAGGTAGTATCGGATTTCACAGTATTCCATGGCCCAGTTTACATGCCAGAAAACTACCGAAAAGCTCATATGTGTTGTTTTATAAGCAACATCTCTACAAGAAAGATCATGTCACTTTTAAAGCTGTTAGTCCACTTTTGTGTGAGTTGAACTATTAAAGAAAATGGAAAATGTGCAAAACAACAAAAAATGTTCATTTGTATACTTTCTTCTAAGAAAACATGCTTCTTCTTCTTCCACATGTTACTCTTCTAGGTCTCTAAAATACAGCGACCTACGTCTGATAGACTCCAGCTACTTGACTCGTACAGCTCTGGAGCAGGAGGTGGGTCTGGCCTGCACGTATGTGTCCATGGATGTTGTACAGGAGCCCAAGAGGGCCATGGTCACCCGGGAACCAGACCCAGAGAAGACTGCCACCAGCATGAATGATGGAGATGAGCTGGAAAGACCTCAGAGCAACGGCAGTGCAGCGACCAGAACTTCTGGTGAGTTCCTACCTTCCCTGAGATAGTGACTAATAGAATTACAGATGCAAACACACATCATTGCAAAGACATAAACATCAATGAGTTGGTATGCTGCAGGGAAAAACCTATACACTCCTACTGATTTATCTTTTCACTAAAAACACATAATCTATCCAAAATGTTTCTCATCAGAATGTAAGCGAAAGTGATTTCAGTTTGGTTTGGAGACATTTGAAGAATTTAAAACAATATGAATAATAATTGCAAATGAATTGCAATATTAATCATGACAAGAGCAAATTTGTACATAGTGTAGCAAATAATTTACAACCATATCGGTAATTTTGAATTGGTAAACAAATAATTTCCAAAATATGTTTGGTCAAGGAATTACTAAAACGAACATTCAAATCTTAACTGTAAGGTTGCTGTAATTTTTCCAATTATCATAATAATATTGTGAATCAAAATTATTTTGGTCAGGATAACAGCAACATTGAATTTTCATACTGTCCCATACCTACTATGCTGTTTTTACACATAAACATGGTGGAATTTTATAATTTTCTAATATTTCACACCATACTTTCTTATGTCATTGTTCAGGTTCTTTGGCAGAGAATGGAGTCAGTTCATCTGATGTCGCAGACTCTTGCCAGAGGCCCTCCACTTCCTCCTGCTTCCCTGAAGGTGCCGCCATCTCAGACATGGCCACGATGACACAGGGGTTCAAGCAAGAGTGTGATTCCCTGGGAAGCCAGCTCTCGTCCAACGGCCCCAAAGCCTCCAAGGCCCCTCCCTCCCTTTACTCCAGTTCCTCATCCTCCTCCCCTTCCCCATCATCTTCCTCCACCCAGAGACCTAGCCAGTCAACACAGTGCTGTCGAGACCACAAACCCGCTCGAGTGTCACCGCGGACAGTCATCCTGTCCAGAGCGGCGTACAACCTCCTGGCGGGGGAGTCGGGGAGTCAACTGAGCTCCTTTTCCCTGCTGCCTCATGCAGATGTGTCATGGAGCAGCCCGCTGAGGCCTCTCATCACCCACAACC
Organism: Brachirus orientalis; assembly: GCA_016785285.1. Classification (NCBI taxonomy): domain Eukaryota; kingdom Metazoa; phylum Chordata; class Actinopteri; order Pleuronectiformes; family Soleidae; genus Brachirus; species Brachirus orientalis. Next base: position 1,691,416 of record JAFBJR010000504.1, on the reverse strand, counting down.
TGCAGGGGGCAGAGCAGAGCGCACACTACCGCCAGTGGACCATTGCTAAACAGCATCATGCTGATTATGAGGCACCACCTGTGCAGCATCCACGACGCTTGCTACTCAGTGGACCCCCTCAGGTAAAACCAAATGTTCAAAATCAATAAATTCCAATGATACTTTTTTGTCGAAATTTGGCAAATAATCGTGTCAGTTAACGTGTATCAGCATCACAGGGATGATTTTTGTGTCCTTTATTAGGTTGGGAAAACTGGGGCCTACCTGGAGTTTCTCCGCATCATGTTTCGCATGCTCATCAGGCTGTTGGAGGTCGATGTGTATGATGAGGAAGAGGTGGAGGATGGTGAGGATTATTTCATTCAGTGGGACATGTTATAAATATCAGATAATGGAGACTTAAAGGAAATGGAGCCTTTTGGCATGCTTTATACTGTATACAGTATATATAGTGCCGCGTAAAAGGAAATATGCAAAATGTATCATATATAAGCAAGTTTCAAATGAGTATATACTGTATGTGTAATCCTTTCAGCATATCTGCAATAATCCTGCTATAAAATACCTTTTTACTGCAGCCATTGTAAAAGTAGGATGAACGCAGGTGTTACCATTGACATTAATTAGGGTTTCACTCCAGCTTTAAGAGCCAGAGGTCACAGCAGGAAAATCACAGGTGTAAATAATCACTGTCACACTGTCATAATTGACATGAAGTGGACAGAGGCAAGGTTAATGTGATCAATAACACCTGTGCTTTTCCTGCCAAAACATGTCCAAATGGCTGCTGATCACAGGACCCATTTTTTGAAGTGTAAGATGGAGGTAACATTAAATATTTGACACTTTAACCTCTAAATCTGAGAAATGCCATCTATTATTATAATCCTACAAACATATTTCCTATATTATTTGGTTGTATTCTATTAAGGCGATTGAGAAATAAATGTATATGATTCATTCTAGAATTTCTAAAGCAATAAATCCATTGACACATTACTGTATGACTATATTAATATACATTGCACATTATTATACTGTAGGTTCTTGTCATTTAATGTTCTACATATTTTCAGAAACATCTGAAGTTACAGCTCCAGAAAATATCCACCAGTGGCCTGACATTGAGGAGATTCGAAAGCTGCCCTTTGATCCTTACCCCCGAGACCCTAAGTTCAACCAGGCCAGCCCTGTTTTCTCTGATAAGATGCCGAAGGTCTTAAAAGGTCAGCAGAAAAATGCAAACAGCAGCACACTTGAGTTGAACATTGTAAGGTGCCATTGTAGATATGTGACTGATCTTGATTTTGGTTCGATTTTTAAATGTTTCACATTTGCAGATTTTTATCAGGAAGGAGAGAGCCAAACATCAGCCAAACGACAGACCAAGTCAATACGTCTGAGCAGGTTCGCTGCCCACAATGCCTTTCATCACTGTGAACAGTGTCACCACTACTGTGAAGCCGGCCCTGCCCCGGAGGTGAGGACAGTTTACAGACATAACTGCTGCCCTATTGAATGCTTAAGGTTGCTTGTAGGGCTGCTCCTCTGTTGTGTCCATATTGAAGCAACCAAAACCTGGGAACAGCTGAGATGACTGAAGGTGCTGCAGAATCACAGAATCAATCAATGCATTAAACAAAGACCATGGATTACCAGTGCAGCTTTTCCCTCACACTACCACTGCTGTATGATATATGTGGGAATAAATGAAAAAAAAAAAAACAAAAAAAAAACAATGATTCAGGAGTTTCGTCTAGATCAGGGTGAGCACTTATTTTCCCCAAGGGACCATATGAGAAACAGAAAATATTTATGAGGGCTGGACTAATGGGCTGAACTAAAATCTGTTTGATATTAATTTTATCTTTATAAAAAGCAGTAAATTGTATTGTTTTGTTGTATATAGGGCAGCATACAAACACACAATATACAAAATTAATGGCAATAGCATTACTAACTAATGCTATTGAATATATGAAACTACTATGCTATATATGCTATTATGATTACTACTAATATATACTATACCAGCTTCACTGGTTAGATAATAATAGGGTGGGGGATAATGTTGAAAGTGTGTTGTGGCTGGGTGGGTACTAGCAAACTAATCTATCTAGTAAACTTAAACTGAGACGCTCATAGAAGAAAAATACCACAAACCTTGTTCTCAGTGTTATCGTTTGATATAGGCTGCACACACTGTGTGTGGAGAGAAGGAGCAGACAAATCAGCTTATAGTCTAAGAGAGAGATAGAGATGAATAAATGGAATGAAACAATTCGTCACTGTTGATTCTGTCGCCACGCGTTGATCAATGTATGGAAACTTTATATGTTAGGTGTACCAGTGTGACGAAAGAAAACCTTTGTCGCAATTTCTAATTAACCTCACACGGGCATTGGATGCAAGGGATGGTCTAGGGGCCACATGCGGCCAATGAGCTGTTTCATGCCCAGGTCTGGTCCAGATGATGGGAGCTTTATGAAAATATGCATTAAAAGCAATTGTTTGATTTCCAAAAGTAGAGCTACTTTCATCTCAGTGTGACGCAGACATGGCCAGAAAAACAGGTGCGCTACAACAGATGTGTGTTGTGACACACATCTATTTATGCACACTGCATCTGACCTGCCCCTTATACATACCGAGTATATTGAGCTGCCAAAAGGCTTTGATGCTTGACAGCTCTTTACTTGCTGTGGTCCTGAAACATAATCTCTGGGTTAATAATGCATGTCTGTGTGTGTTGTAGCTGTCGGAGTGCACCTTTCATGCTTTCACCTTCTGTTCGTCCATGCTTGGCGAAGAAGTCCAGCTCCAATTTGTCATTCCCAAAGCCAAAGAGCAGCACTTTGTCTTCAGCCAGCAGGGCAGCCACCTAGAGAGCATGCGTCTGCCTCTGGTCTCCAGCAAGGTGAGATTATTACTCCATGTGCTGTTTAAGCACACAGACGTTTTAATTTTAGGCAAGATATGTAAGTCTTACGAGTGGGTAAGCTTAATGATTTCTCTGTGCCAAAGTTTGCATCATTCTCTGGGTTTATTTAATCCGAGTAACATTGTTATTTTAATCTCTCCTTGTCCATTTCTGCCTTTAGGATCCTGATTTATTGAAGAGTCCAATCTTCACCCCAACTACAGGACACCAAGAGCAGGGACTGCTCAACATATTTCACGCCACGGAGGGCGCGCATCATGTGCACATCCTGGTGGTGAAACAATGTGAGATGCCCCTGTACAGGAAGTACTGGCCCAACCACATCCTGCTCGTCCTGCCTGCCATGTTCAACAGTGCTGGAGTTGGTGAGCTGCTCATTGTAATGTCATAGATGTGTGCAAAACTTAAAACCTCCTGCCCAATCCTTTCCCATTTTAAAAATTCTATCATTTTAAACATTAATTTAAGCAGCTCAAGGATAGGATAGGATAGGATAGAAGGTCACAAATATAGGTTTGTATGTTAAAGGGCATCATACAAATTTGTGAGAGTATAAGTAAAACACATGTGCTTGTGTCTGGTTTAAGGTGCTGCTCGATTCATGATCAAAGAATTGTCGTATCATAACCTGGAGCTGGAGAGAAACCGACTTGAGGAGCAGGGTATCAAGAGGCACGATGTATGGCCTTTCATCGTCATGATGGACGACTCCTGTGTCCTGTGGAACCTCCAGCAATCAGCAGACAGCAGGTAGATGTCTATCCATCCATTGTCTACCACTTTATCCTCCACATGAGGGTCATGGGGCAGGTAGATGTGTTCTGTGAAATACACAGGAAGAGGAGTGGCTGCCCATTTACCATTATAATCTGTTACATTAAAGCTGCAGTGCATAACATTTAATGCTTTTTGTTCGTATTCTGCCTCTGTTTGGTTTTTATAAACAGAAAATTATGTAATATTGTATACTGTATATGGAAAGGAGTCATCATTAAGAACCACCAAATCTCAAAATAAGTCCTCAAGATGACACATAGAATTGTTTGTCCAATGAACTTTAATATATCTCATCTGACAACACAAACTCTCTGGAATAATCTGCTCTTGGCTCCATTATTATCTATGCTTAGGTTGGCTTGCAGTCAACCTTGGACCTAGCTCAGTCTGTACAATAATATGTTCTCCCCATAAGTGGACTTTCAAACCTCAGTGGCTCTGTGTCTATAATAAATAAAATTAAATAGCACTAAAGACTGACCGAGTGTTAGGAATTTCCCTCACTTTACTTTTGCTAAGTTTTAGTCTTAATTATTACCATTTTATTATTTTTAAACTTCATGGCTTGTTTGAAAAAACAAAAAAGGAAAAAGAAAAATGTCCTCAGCAGTCCAGAGAGTCTGAAGTTGTTGAATAAACTGAAATATTGTTAACCAGCACTCCAGAAGACATGCTCATGTTTGTGTGTCCTGTTCTCCTTATGTTCCATCTCTTAGTGAGACGTCAGATGGAATTTCTACCCTAATCAACGTGTCGCTAAAGACAGTGCTGCAGCACATGGAGGCCACACCCAAGATCTCTCTCTACGCCATGTGCGGTACTCGCAAGTGGAGCAGCGGCCTGTCCCGCCGCTCTCCCAGCAACCCCTTCAGTCGGTGTCATCTCCACGACTTTGTCATGCTTAACGTGGACCTAACACAAAATGTTCAGTACGACCTAAATCGGTAAGATAGTGAAACAGTGCATCAGTTATGCGTTTAGCGATGAGTGCAGTGTCTTGATGGTTGTGGCGTTGCTGTTCTCTGCAGGTATAGCTGTGAAGAAGTGGACTTTAACCTGAGGGTGAACAGCAGTGGGCTGCTGATCTGTCGCCTCAACTACTTCAGCCTGATGAAGAAACACATTCCAGCAGGAAACAAAGACTTCCTGGTCAAGCCTAAACTCATGGTAGGTGCCTCATTCATACAGTTGAGTTATTTAGATAATTTATTTTGTCTTCAAACAATGCGAAATGCTGAACTTCTTACTTCTGTCTTTAGGAAATAGAAAATCCGGCACCAATCAGCCCGTCCCAGTACGTTTGTGCCCCAGACAGTGAGCAAACCCTCCTCGATGCACCGGCCCAGTTCCTGCTGGAAAGGTTCCTGCAAAGCTGCAGCCACAGATTATTTCCAAAGGCTGTTCAAAACAGAAACAACCCAGTTCTGTCTATCGACAGCTACCTCAACATCAGTCCAGAGGTAAGATCCCTTGGGAGGCTGTAGTTAAAAACAAGAGAGAAAACCCCGAGAGTCTTTTCTTTAACAAGAACACTTGAGACAGCGTGACCTGCATCCATGCACATGTGCTACCAGTGACTGCCAGCGATGCATATTTGTCCTGTATATTTGTGCAGATCTGGTCCGAACGCTCTGCACACCTCAGCACATTTACTGTGTTTTTCTAGAAATTGAAATAAATCATGATGCACACTTGCATACCATGCAACCTCCAGTATAACTGAGCTTGTAAAGTTTCCACTAATAGCTTTCAAAAGTAATAAAAGGTTTCAAAAGGAATATTTCATACATTTTTAATTTAAAGCTGCAGTGTGTAAGAGTTGGTGGTTTTCGTTGTTGTCGATGATATTATTCTGCCTCTCTTTGGTCTTTGTGAACAGAAATGATTTAACATTATTTGTATTTTGCATCCTCAATCTGAAACTGGCTTCTGTCAAGCAATACTACTGGACTTGATTGAGGGAGAATTTGTGTATACAGTGCAGAGACAAGAAGCGTTTATTCCATCAAACCGCTTAACAACTGGGGTTTTGTGCTGTAGTATTTTCCTCTGAAATTTTTCAAGGTTGCATCTGTGTTGATGGAGGCAACAGAAACCTCAGAGGCATGCCTTCTGTGTGCAATTCAGGAAGAAAGTGACACAAGATCTAAACACTGCTATACTGAGAAATTTGACAATGGTTTGAATTTAGTTTACATTTAAAAGTAACATTTTCTGTATATATATATATATATATATATATAACATAGTACTTCATGTTTTCTTTAGCTTGCTTAAGTGGGATTATAAAGTTTTCTTCCATTCTAATTTTTGTCCTAGATTTCGGTGTGCTACTTCAACTCTCGTCCACACTCCACCAACCTGAGCCATCAGGGCCTGGTGTTCAGTGGCCTGCTGCTTTACCTCTGCGACTCCTTCGTTGTCCCCGGACTACTCAGGAAATTCCGTTTCCTCAAAGGTGACCCCCTCATCACACCTGTCTTTCTTTTCTGTTGTTTTAAACCTAGATCTCATATCTCACATTGCTGTTGTAGGTGTGTGCTGATGCATTCCTATGCTCACATACTAACTCCGTAACACTTACAGTGTATAACACACACCACTGTGTACTTCACCAGCACTATAGGAGTGTATGATCTGATTAGATTTCACTGTCTTGATGACAAAGCATATTGTGCTCCCTCTTAATGTTTATCTGACATACACTCCCTGTGCACTTAACTACATTATATGGCCTATGAAGGTTAAGTAGAAGGTGTGGTTCTAAGGCAGGATTTATAGCACCAAGGTATGTGAGTGAGTTTGAGTTGAGATCAAGTAGGAATAGTACCAAAATATCCAGCCCCTACCATTTTATTTTTTGGCACCCTTCCGTTTGGGGCACCAGAGTAAGATGGTACGGTAAGGTCAGGCTCCACCATGACAGCCAGCTCCACTGAGCCAGCTTCTCAGTGGAAACACAAGCCTGACCCAGAGCTTTACCGTTCCAAATTGTACCGTACTGTACCAAACCAGACCATACTATGATGGAAACACAGCATCCTGTATGTGCATAGTAGAGTTGAACTTTTTTTTCATTCATTCATTCATTCATTCAGTCATTCATTCTCTACTGCTTTATCCTCCACATGAGGGTGGTGGGGGTGCTGGTGCCAATCCCAGCCGACAAAGTGTGGGGTATACCCTGGACAGGTCGTCAGTCCATTGTAGGTCCAACAAACAGAGATGAACAACCAGTGAACTCACACTTGCGGGCAATTTATAGTGTCCAGTCGGCCTAATTCCCAAATCTGCATGTTTTTGTACTGTGGAAGGAAACCGGAGAAGCTGGAGAAAACTTCCGCACACATAGGGAGAACATGCAAACTCTGTGCAGAAAGGCTCTTGTCAGTGACCTGGTCTTCTTGCTGCAAAGGCACTGAGCATTTAATCGTTTTCAAATCAACACTTTCAGTGTAAAACAATACAATTAGCAAATTGAAAGGGCTTCCATTTTAGATACTGTATATGTGACTTATACACTATTTTAATGTTAATAGTAAGAGACCTTACAATAATTTATCGAGTTGTTATCATTTCGATGGAATCCGATGTGGTAACGCTACAACATGTTTTAACTTTATTACATGAAAGTCTGACATTAAAAAATTATTGCAAATCAAATTACAATTAATATCTGTCAGATATATTACAATTACAGTGTTCAGTCCTAGTGCATAGATAAATATATAGATTATGTATTATGTTTAAATATATGCTAATGAATGCATGGCCCTATTAATAAACACAATTTGTTATTTGATAATCATGTCAAGGTTATTTAATCAACCAGAGGAAGAGAGAGCAAACCTCCACCAAGGTCGTTCAGCTTCCAACAGGATCAGTGGGCTGTTTGCATAGCAGCCCTTTTGACATGTTTTAGCAGGAAAAACTGATCAGATAAATGATGGTAATATTCATTTCTTACATGTGAGTTCAGCGCAAGGCATCCCTCTCAACGTGGCTGAACAGAAGTTGTTTTGAAACATTCCTGAATCTGGATAGGTTTTCGTTCCACCTCCAAAATCAGTGTTTCCCACTGTCCTGCATGTTTTAGAAGTCTCCCTGCTCCAACACACCTGAATCAAATAAATGGGTCGTTATCAGGCCTTTGCAGAGGTTGATGACGAGCTGACCATTTGAATCAGGTGTGTTGGAGCAGGACTAAAACATGCAGGACAGTGGATCCCCATGACCAGGGTTAAAAACACTGACCTAACTTTTGGAGTTATACCGCTCACAGATGCCCAGAAAAACTTCTTATTGGAGGTAATTAGGATCTGAATCTCATCAAATCCAGTACATTGATCATACAGGAAAACCTCAGATGGACTTCTCACTGTACACTGATGAGGTTAACAAGCAGCATCTGAACAAAGTATTAATGCTGATTACGTCCACAGGTGCCACCCTCTGTGTGATCTGCCAAGACCGAAGTTCCCTGCGTCAGACCATAGTCCGACTAGAGCTGGAGGACGAGTGGCAGTTCCGGCTACGTGACGAGTTTCAGACAGCCAACTGCAGTGAGGACCGACCCCTCTACTTCCTGACTGGCCGCCATGTTTGAACCTGTTACTGCAGTTGTGGAGGGTCCACTGCTCTGCTGCAGAAGCACAATCAAAAATGACGATAGATTTGATTCCAGACCAGCCAGCTATCGTGATTCTTGCCATTGCCCCCCCCCCCCCCCCCCCCAGATTTGATTCCAGACCAGCCAGCTATCGTGATTCTTGCCATTGCCCCCCCCCCCCCACCCCCACCCCCCGGGAGGTAAGAGAGGTCACCACCGTGCACTATGCCTGGCTCTGCAGAGGGACAGTACATATGTGTAACTCTTGCTTAAAGCTGAGCTTGTCTCTACTTGAGCTTGCGTTCCACCGATGAAGACTTTTCTGTAGGGGGAAACAACACAGCTGAACTTTGTTTTGTCATGTATGTGTTGAAAGTGGACTCTCTTAGATGGATAATGTGACTATTTGAAGAATGTATGTGTACATGGACTGTGACTACAGTGTGTCCCATCCAGGACATGAAGTATGTGTTTATCTCAGGGTTTTTAAGGGAGATTACAAAGTGGTTGGTTAAAGGGGTCAAGCTTTTCTCCTTGTTTACTGTGTATTTTTGTCATTACTATATGTTGGCACCAAAGAAATCCTCAGCTGCACATTGCTTTTTTCCGTTCACTTTCATTTTCCTTTCTCTCTCTTGCTTTGAACTGTCAGACTCCACTATGTTCATCCCCTATAAAATGTAACTCCTTTCATAAAAAACATAGCAGTTGGCCTGTGTTTGGATCTTTATCACGTTCAGGATTGAATTCTACTTAAACATCAGTGGCATTCTAAGCATTAAATGTCTTATTTAGGCTTACACACTTTAACTGCAAAACAGGAGTCTTTTCTTCTTGTGCCTGTAAAATATTTATGTGGCATTGATAATCCGTCTGACAAGGAGTGAGTGTGATAGTAGTTTCCAGATGTTTTTCACATTAATATATCCAAAGAAAATTTTCACAACTAAAAGGAAGGACTAGTTGTATCCTTTGATGAAAGCAGTGCAATAATGTTCCATCATTGCTCCAGCATAAAAGCAGGTCTGTTTCCTCGGATGACTCATCTGCCAGTTAATGCTAATCAGATGCACATGCAACATTAAAGTGTATTCTTAATTAGTTATCTATTGTATTATGGCATTTACTGACTTACATACAAGACATTTTTTATCTTTATTGCGTAAAGTCAGTAAAATGCAATCGTCTTCACAGTTTACCGCCTAATAACCCGCTACTGACTATGCCTGGGAGTTCACCCCCTGTTGTAATGATCTGAGGATCATTGTACATGGACGATCTTCGCCGTACCTTAAAACTATTTTCCCCCCCCTGAAAAACTAAGTGTAATCATAGAAAAGGCCCCACACTGTCATAAGCAGCTAAGCAGGTCAATTTATATACTTGAAAGTTGAATGTTTTTATATTTTCTGCACAGGGTTGTCCAAAGAATATGCCTTAAGTGACGATTCATACAGTCACTGCTCAAGTCGTGCATTTTTCGGACCAATGAGAATGAAGAATCCATTAAATTGTGAAGAAGTAGCGTGTGTCAGAGTAAAACAAGATGAAAGTTTGGATTTCAGACTTCTGTACTGTTTAAAGCTTTGTTTACATTATTAATATATTGTATCATCCCTTAACCACTGAGGGTTACTGATGTGTTTTTGTCTTATGTAACTATTGCCAGTATTTTATTTTTGGGTCAAAATGTCTTTCTGCATTTTGTTGCAAAATGTTGCAAAAGCAAGAAGAATCTACCTAGATGTGTCCTTAATAATATGTCTCGGTCCATTTCTGTTCTTGAGTTGGATTTTTATTGAAAATGAAAATCAAGTCCATGAGGGATTTCTATTTATTTGACAAGTATTTTTGGACTGATAATCATATTGAAGTGTAATATTTGATTTGCATGCTGAGCTTGCTTAAACTAAGGGGGTGCGTCCTCTTCAAAACCATCCATGAAGGCTTTGCACAAGACCCAAATAATCCTTAATTATACTGAATGTCTTGGAGGTAGAAATGTGTACTTGCACTATACAAGTTGCCAGCAGAAAACAGGAATCCAAACAAGCAAATCAAATTAATTAAATTAAGTTCCTCGGTCACTCAAAATTGGTCCAATTATGAGACTGGTGTTAAAAAGCTTTTTGTCAAACTGCCATGGTCCATAGAATGTGTCTTTCTTTTTGATAATTTAACTCATAATATGCAACTTGCTCTCACAATCTTCACTGAAGTGTGCTTGATAACCATGTGCAGCCAGTTAGTAGCTTTGGTGTCTGGGTGATCTACCTCTTGTTTACCATTGTTGTTGTGGGTTGTGAACATATGACATAGGAGCCATGGCATAAGAGCCCTGCCATAGCTGTTGAAAATTTATAAATGTAATAAAATAACTTCTAAATTATTTTGTGTGTTGTTTTTCATTTTATAAATTTGTCGTTTGTTTTGTACAAAAACAAAAAGGACAAAACCATCTTCAATTTCCATTATGCAACTTGCTTGGTGTCTAATGTCAGCGCTATAGCTTCCACTCCCCTCCTTCTTTGCTTATCTATTATTTATTTGTTCATTGTCATACATGGATTATTTTACATACATTATCTTTATTATTTGAGACTTTAGCAATATTTACTCTCAATATTTGACATAACATAATCAGTTGTTTGTTGGTGTTCTCCACCAATATCATATTGTTTCAGGTGTGTAAATATTTTTATTATTTATTTTTAAGGCTTTAATTAAACATAAAGCACAAAAGGTTGAGCAATGTTCCTTACAATTTGAAAACTGAACTTGTAAAATTCATGTAATATGCCTTTAATATCTATGTCATTTCAGTGTCCTCTCCATGCCTGTACTCTACTTTAAAGTCTTGCTAAAGCATTAATATAGTAAGCCAGTGTTATTGAGATGCATGTGCTGACCTGTCTCTAGCTCATGATTAATAATCCTTTCACTCTCTCCTCTGTGTCCAAGTGTTTTTATTCTGCTGTGGAGTAAATCCCAAGCCCTTACTCATTTGCTTCATCTCGCCTCCTCTTGACGCCCCTGTAAGCCCACTGTGACCATATTCAACCACCCTTATCTCTATCAAGAGCAGAAATGGCCTCATAATGGATGCTAGGCTCTTCTGTGGTTTCACGACAAGGGCATGGGGGCATTGCTTGTGCAGGGACGGCCTTATTTCGCCCCCTGGAAAGTAATATCACAGCATGGCTTTGCATCAACCTACAGCCCCTGTGCGGTATAGCACAAGGTTATTTTCAGCCAGCAGCAGCCAGGATTTATAGAAGAGTTAATTTACTCTTTCCTGACTACAGCCTTTCAGTGATTGGCTTCTCTTGATTGTGCAATTTTAAATGTAATGCTTAGCTTTAAGGTTTATTTAATAGCTTGATTTCTGTTTTCAGCCTTCATATTGGCCGATTGCTTTCAGACAATAAAATATTTTTTAAGTAAACAAATATCTACTACTATACTTAGTTCTGTCATTGGAATTACTACTTACTATTACTATGAACAACTAGTATATCGCTTCATGCAGCGATATCTGCAGCATCGATGAGTGACAGAATATCCAACATAATATCCATTTTCAGATGGTAATGTGGAGTGTATGGTTGATCCCTCTTGGCAACCTACTCTAATTACTCTCGGGCTTCCATAAACGATCCAGCTAAAACCAAAGCTGTACCGTCTGTGTGCTCATTGGAGAGGAGGGGGTTGGGTTGGGTTGGGTTGGGTTGGGTTGGGTTGGGGTGAAGGTAAGTGCAGTGTCAGAGGATTACAGTTGTCTGTGCTGGATCACATCCACTGCTGCAGCAATGCATATCCTATCAGTGGCTAAGCGGAGAGGAGGGGGTTGGGTTGGGTTGGGTTGGGTTGGGTTGGGGTGAAGGTAAGTGCAGTGTCAGAGGATTACAGTTGTCTGTGCTGGATCACATCCACTGCTGCAGCAATGCATATCCTATCAGTGGCTAAGCCTGTTGAGTGTGGAGCAAGTCAATCCTAGGGACCAAAACCCATTACTGAGAGAGAGAGAGAGAGAGAGAGAGAGAGAGAGAGAGAGAGACCCTGTGGCTACACACAGGACATACAGTAAACCCTCTCTGTCTTGACTCCAGTAGGTGACTCACCAAGATGTGGATTTTTTTTTACCTGTGTTTATAATTATAGATAATCCCAGAGAAAGAATGTGGTGATGATATGGTAATCATTTTGATAATGTTGAAGTATTTCTGCCTTTTTTTTCTTTAGTAATTTCCCAGATAATGTAGAAATAAGGAGATATTACAGTAACCGTATGGTGTCCCAAAGGTTTTGGCTTGGACATTACAGGCTTCCCTAAGCATGATGTCTGTGTTTCCAGGTAACTATGATACGCGTTGGTGTTTGGCTTAATTTGGTGTTACGTTGAAATCAAACACAAACAGGTCAATTGTTCATGGCTATAGCACAAAAATCAGACAAGCCCCTACATTTAACATAAAATAAATGATATTACCTTAAAGCTAAAAAGTATATGAACATATTTCATATTCACAACACAGTTATTAAGCATATTTAATTCTTTAACATTTAACTGTGAGGGCATTAAACTTATTGTAGCCTATCTAGCTAACCATTGACTGTATATTACTTTGAATAAAATACTATACTGTAATATTATCACATTATTACAGCATTAGTTCATTGATATTACCAAGCCATTACCTGGACAATTTGCTGAAATATTATTTCTGAATTGTAATGCAAATTGTAACCAAATAAATAAAGACATTTGTAAATAATAATACATGGCAAGAGAAACAATCTAATGTACTCTGTCCAGTACATGCAATATAAGCAAATACACTAACAGGAAAAGACAAATGGACCAAGGAGCTGTTTAATAATTTATTAAATTCACCATATTACACTTGTGTGGATAATGTGCATACAGTAGTACTTGTCTTACAGAGACACTTCTTCAGTTTAAAAGCTTATTGCTACTCATGTTAAACATAATGGGTTTTTTTTCATGTATTGTAGTATGTACTGTATTCTACATGAAGTTTGTCACGTACAGAATGAAATGATGAAAGAAACACAAACATGCCCTTGGTGCTACATTTTAAAAGGGGATGTTGAGGTTCGTGATGGGAGACTCATGCTACTGAATGGCAGAACAAACACTATCATTTCACAGGAACAGGAAGTGAAAAACCCCTCATGCAGTGCATTACTGAGAGCCTGGCTGCCACTCGGATCTGCTTACGTCATCAATGCCAGCTGCTTGATCTTTGTTGGCAAAAATAAAAGGCTGTCACCCAGGATCCATAAGCGATGCCTCTTACAAAGCAACATCCACCACTTTGCCACAACAGCCATATCCTCTCTGCCTTCCTATGTGCATCACTTCATTACTTCATTCATTCACTCCACAGACTTAATTGCAGCACGAACCACCGACATCTTCACAATGAAAACACAAGTTTCATTTTCTGACTGCCTTTTTAGGACATACTTTCATACAGTATATCAGATGAAATGAAATGTTTTACATTAAGGAATTAAAGGCAGTTTGAACTGAAATAGTGCAACTTCACATTCCTTGTCATTAATAATGAGTTAGTGTGTCTGTCATATTTTTTTCAACTATTTGGTAAAATATAAAGGTAGAATGTGTGAAAGTAAAAGTGCATGAGAAGCAGCCGATTTGCTTAGCATAAAGAGCGGAAGCAGTGGGTAAATCCATCTAATTCTCTGCTAGAAAGATTTCAAATGATATAAATGCAGAAAAAAAGGAGAATGTTGACAAAGTATTACACAGGAATAAAAAACAGCAAATGTGTATAAATAAAAAGACATCCCTGAGGGCTAAAGTCCTACTGATAAATCGCTTTCACGGCTTTGATTAAAGATGATTGAAGTGCTCATGCACAGTAGTTGAGCTTGAAAAGAAAATGATTGCACAAGGTAAATGCAGTTTTATTTTTAATCTCGCTAATGCAACTGAACCAAATGAAAACAGATTCAGCTTTTCAACAGTGAAATGGCTGTCAATGTTTGTTCTTTTTTAATAATGATACAATTGAGAGCATGGCCACATACAATGGTTTGTTAACTATACGGAATAAATAAATGGATGTTGAATGCGACACAAATGCCGCATTCAATAAGATGTGCCCTTCAGATAAGAAAGAATGATTTTTGTTTTGCTTGTCAAGCAGGAATGAGACAGAGGAAGGAAAAAAAAATCAATGAAGGGAGGGAAAAAGGCAGAATTGGTTAAGTTTGAGATGAATGAACAAAGGATGGAATGTAGTACGAATGGATGGAGGTAAGAATGGAAGGAAAAAAGGATGGAAAGAAGGGACAAAGTAATGTTAGATGGAATTTGAGGAGGAAGGAATGAGGGATACAATGCAGGAGAGATTTCAAAAATGAAATGAAAGAAAGAGGCATTGAGGAAAAAAAAGTAGAGGACGTAGAACTAAAAGAACGCTGTTAAGTTCTCTCCAATCAGGAGAGGTCACTGAGCCGGCTGCCGTGTTCGATGACTGCCTTAGCAAACTGTTTGAAGACTCGGTCCATGTAAGTGCTCCGTCGAGGCCAAAGACCCTCGAGGAAGCCAATATGACCACCATGACAGGTAATGAGTAGGGCCAGGTTTGGATTCTGCTTGACTGCCTCCACCGGAATGGCTGCAAAGGAGAAAAAGCATTCAGGTACTTTAGATTAGTACAATAGTAACATTACTATTCTTTGACCTTTCTTGTGAAAACTTCCCATTTTTAGATTCATTATACAGCCAGTACACAATAGCAATACATACTGATCGCATTTATAATAAGTCGCTTTCAAAAAAGAGATTCTTTAAAACTGTGGCAGGTAACTTTTAATAGAAATTAAAATTAGTTATATTTAAACTAATGTGATTCATAATCTGTTTACTCCTGCATGTATACGCTTAGGTGGACTGGAGTCAGACTTGGCGTTCTGCGCATGCACCAAAATTTTCTCCCCAGTCTTCCACCCGGAAGTAGAAGAAGACACGGTATCAACTGTAGTACTGTTGCCCGAAAAGAACAAACAACATGATGACGTTGGCGAGAGTGAATGCTATGGAGAAGACCTACTTTTTATGATTAACCTGTACAGCAGGTTATGAAACATACAGAACCACAGCACGATCCATCTCGCCATTCACTGTTTGTTTCGGTGTGATTCAATACACACTAACTTATGGAGCGATACAGCGCCACCTACAGAGGCGGAGTCAGACGTACACTGCCAATAAATTGATTTTCTTCTCCACATGTGTACTCTGACTCAGCAAGTGCATGTCAACATTGTGCTTGTAAAGTGAGACGCCGACAAACAGGTTGGAGTATGACTGAAAACACACAAAAGCGCCCACGAAAAGTTTCAGAAGTGATTTCTACTGCTCAAAAAAACTTGGTGTTAGTTTGATATAATAAATGCTTCTGGTCCCCACTCAATCCTGTGCCCACTGCTGCTGTATGCACACAAACGCTCCCTAAGTCAGGTCTGATAGTATTGCTTGACAGAGCCTGTTCTCAAATGAAGGAACACAGCATACAAATAACATTACATCACTTCTGTTCACAAAGACCAAACAGAGGCAGAATAATAACTTTGACAACAATAGTAAGACACTGGAGCTTTGAGACTAGTATACTGATTTTTGCAGCACATAGTTAGGACTCACCATGAGACGGAGAGAAGACATCATCGGCAGCGTTCAGACACAGCATTGGCACTTGCACAGATTTCAGCCCATGGATAGGACTGGCATCACGGTAGTAGTCATCGTTGGTCGGATAACCGAACATTATGGAGGTGAACCTCTCATCAAACTCTCGGATGGTCTTTGCCTGCAGGAGCCGAGTAATGTGATTAACCTCTGGCCATCTCATTTAATCGGATTAGCATTTACAGCCAAGTGTCACCGAAAATAATTACCTACCTTCATGATATGATCAATGTCGTAACATTTTTCAAGCACTGGTCTGTGTCTGCAGGGAAGAATGATGTACATTTGACAAAAACTATACAGAATAATGTCCATATTATATTATACGTCACACATATGTTCATTTTAATTCACAGATAAGAAAGCATAATAGAGAGTATAATAATTATTCCCGAATGCAATATTTTTTAATGATGCTTGTCTCACAAGCTAACAAATGATAAATACAGCACCGGTAAAGTACTTTTATAAAATCTGTAAAAATCACCTTAAATCATCACATGTAAGATAAATATTTCCAATCATGGTATTAAACCTCATGAAATGTTAAGCCCCAAGCAAAAGAGGTGCGTTGTTGGCCATGTTAATCCCACTCCTGGCCTTGGCTGACCTGTGCACAGAGGCTTGTAGGCAGCTAGTGAGGTAGGAGTTGAAGAGGAACCGGTCTAGGGGTTTTTCCAGCGAGGCAGTGCACTCAAACACATCCCAGCCTGCTGAGAAGACTGCAACACCTTTCAGGCAGGTTTCCCGGCCCTTACGGCCCAAATAATTGGCCAACATCATTCTAGAAAAGGTAAGAAGATCGAGAGGAAGAGGAAGACGTGGAAAAAGGGAGAGAGTGGGAGGTTATCTTTTTCTGACCAATCAAGCTAGTAAGTAAAAAATGGAATGCTGACATGATACCACTGCTCTCATGTGCTTCTTGTAGTATTTGGTACAAACCAATCCCTAAACTACAGCAGTCAAGTGGCAGCCCTTAGTAACGCCACAAGAATCTGAAATCCCGTTCTGAAGCCACGAGATTGGCGGTTTAGTCGATGTCATGTGGAGGATTTGCAACTAGAAGTTTGCAACCAGGCAAAACCAGCTGTCAATCATACTGGTGTCCATCCTTCAATGATAACATCATTTACAAAATGACATAATTTGCAGTTGAAAAAAAAAGAGATGAAACTATCAACTATTAACTTGCCATTAAAATGTTTATCAATGTTAAACACTGGGTGACAAGTAGAAACTCATTTTCCCATAGAATACCATTAAAATTTTGTTCCTTTTTAACAACCAGCAGAGTCAACCCCCCCCCAGATATTCAATAAATTCTTACTCATGGGTTGTCCTCATCTGTCAAACTGGAAGACTCTGTGTTTTCCACACAGTCTCCTGGGAGAAGCAATAATAACAGCACTAATGATGGGTTATGTTATGTCGGGGATCTCTGAGCGTTGCTCATCATAGAATGTACATGTAGTTGCACTTTCATTTACCACAGACTGAGTCATCAACTAATGAGTGACGCTGTCGTATACACCTCTAAGACTAGTCAGCTGACAGTGAGTGGCTTCATTACCCGCCCATGGACACTCCAGCAGCCATGACTGGAGCAGCTTCATTGGTCCTCTGAATGTGCTCAATAACAGTCTCCAAATCCTCTGTGTTGGCTGCACAGTAGGTCCTCGGGGTCTAGTTAGGACAAACAGGACAAACAGGACAAACGTACAGTCCCTAATGCTGTTTACTAATACATTGTTTTTATGTATTTACTATTACATCCTCACTGAAGGTATTACTTCCTCTTGTCGGGTATGGGAAAAACTGAACATCATTTTACAAATATTCCACCTTGAGAAACCAACTCATACTGCTCTGGTAATGAAATAGACAAAATTAAATAGTAAATTAGATTTGGAGGTAGTGGTTCTTTGACTGTTTTGAAATCCGAGTAATGCACATTGCAGGAAATGCATTTGTTTTATTTTCATTTTTTTCTGACATAAACTGGCCGGCAAAGCCCCAGTGGCCTAATGGACAGGGCATTGGCCTCCTAAGCCAGGGATTGTGGGTTCAAATCCCATCTGGGGTGTGTGAGGAGAGTTAATCATGTACTACATGTAGCCTTTGTTACATTGTCTTACACTATCAGAATAAACTATATGCTGTGTTTCCTTCCTAAACTGCAGGGTGTATTATTTCTTGAATTTGCACATTTCAGGAAGCATGTCTTAGAAGTTTCCCTGCTCCACCACACCTGATCGACATCTAGCTCTGCAAAATCCTGATAAAGAACCATTCATTTAAATCAGGTGTGTTGGAGCAATGGAAACATCTAGAGTCTAGAACATGCAGTGGCAGTGGCTCACTGGGGACTATGACTGAGAAACACTGGACTCATGCAGAAATTAAAGTAAAAATTTCTTCCCCTGCTCTTTTGTGATCCCTAAAGCCATAGAAGAAAAATCAGAAATCATCAACTGAATTGCTACAGAAAATATTAAAAACAGAAAAATAGACACATATAGTTGTTGAAGAAAATATCGGAGCAACTACACAGGAAAGTGGAAAGTAACAGGCTTTTTAAGGGACTGAGAAATTGTGGCATTAGCACTTAAGACAGTTTTTGAGGTAGGGGGCATCCTAAACACTGTGATTAGTCTGAAGTCTAAAGTGCTGACCCATTTACATGGACAGTATTCACACTGAGTGGACGCAGCAAAATCACTCACAGGAGTGTTTACTTACTAAATCACTATCGATTAGAATTCCCACTGAAATACACTGCGAGCATATCCTCCTTAACACTAAGGTTTTTTAATCTTAAACCTAATATTTTCATTTTCGGTTTTGGATTATTGTGATTTTAAAGACATATTCTCAATTATGTTGAAATCATGAGATTCTCTGCATTACTCTGTGGTTTTTGTCATGGAATTCACCACTTTTCTCGCTACAGTAACGTTGGAAGAAACATGAGAAACATGATTTTTACATTGTCTATGTTGTTATTGCTTTCCTCCTATTGTGTCTCTCTGTATTTTCACTCAGTGCCATTGTAAATTCTCAGTAATTTGTTGGGTATAGAAAGCTGTATGTACTTTACTGTACTGTATGTCTGAATCAAGCCAGAGACAGAAGAAGACAAAGACAACAGCAGGACACTGATTCAGATTTACAACCACTGTGTGGAACATTAGATTGACTGTGGACAACCTTTGCCTGTGATAAAACACCATTTGTGCGTCGGATGAGCTCTCTGTGTGGTAGTGTAATCATGATATGATTAGATTGGGGGGATACAGCTGCGCATAAAGTACGTGCCTCTGTTCCAGTGTGCAGCGATACAGAGGAGAGGACATAAAGGAAAGTTGACATGTGAAGCTTAATCAGAGCCCAGGCCCATTTTGTTGGCTAAATATACCCGGGTGTAAAAGGACAGATTAAGCCAGGTGTTGGAACAGCACGTGCATAACGAGGTCAAATTTCAGCAGCTCAGGATTAAAATACAGTGTCTGCCTGAAATCGAATCCTCGCTGTGCAACAAACATTGTCCGTGTGGCGTCTCCCTTGGCTCCCTGTGTGCTGCACGTCATGAGTGCAACAAACAGATGCTGTGGATGAAGAGAAGGACAGCTCGACTGGGCGGCTGTCAATACGACAAACAGGAACAGCATCTGTCCTCAACAGTCCTTTTCCATGCACAAAATGGACTAACACGAGACAACAGGTTGAAGAGACTCTTACCAGCAATGTTTCACCGGAAACGCCTCTGTTGTTGAACACCACGCATCTGAAATAAACAAGCATTTTTGATTATTTTAGTCTTGGTTTTGACTACTTTATTCACCTACTGATTACAACTGAAACAAGTTAATTGAGAGCTAAAGCAAAAAGTCCATTAATCAGCTGTTTGGTGGACAAAAAATATATATATATATTTTTAAAAATCTTAAAGGTCCAGTGTGAAAATATTTGTGACACCTAGAGGTGACACTACAGACTGCAACAAATGCTCCCTTTTCCAAATATGACAGGAAGCTTTGGTGACGCTCACAAAGCAGGAAAATGAAAACAATCCTTCCACTCTTTAACTGCTACTTCCCCACTCTCTCAGCTGTTTCCTCCCTCTTTGGGAGCTGTTCTTCTTCATTTGCATAGTAAGATTTTGCTTTTTGTATGTGAAATGCACACTCAGACTGTTACATATAACGGGTAAATTCAAAAAACACCAGATAATACACTTATATGAACATAGTTACAGTGAGTGTAGCATATTCAGTTTTTGTTACACACTGGACCATTAAAGTGTTTTTTTAGCAAAAGGTAAATAAAAACCTGTGAGTTTTGGACTGTTGCAAGTAATTATCATTTTTCTTTACTATTCTTGCGTGTGAAAATGTGTATTAGGCCAATGAAGGTTAAATGGTTTAATAGCAATGAAAATATTGCAGCAGCAAAAAATTTTTAAAAATCTAGTAGCACTGTGGTGTGTTCAGAGGAACAGTGGTTCAAATGAGTTAAAAAATGATTCCATCTTCAGAAAATGAACCAAACTACAGTGGCAAGCAGCACTGACCAGGCCCTTGCACCCCTGTGTATGTCAGGGCGTGAAGCAATTGCAATAACCATTGTATGGCCCTTTAGACAGGCCAACTATAATTTGAGGGTAGCAAATGTAGACCACACCCTGAAAGCTTCATGTAAATAGAAATGTTTGCTACTGCAGGCATACTTCCTGTTGCCAGTAGGTGGCACATCGATTGGCAGAATCCTGATGTGTGACGTGTATTCCTCATATTCCTACTATGATGCCACAGTAACCCACATACAGATTAAAACAAAGGTGAGGGTGGCATCAATCTGGGTGGAAACCTGCTGCGTGGCTATTGAGAATACAAAATGTTAATGTGCATTTTTAACTATAATTCTTGCAAAATTCATCAGATTGTCAGATCACAATTTCTATAGGTCTTAATGTGGACATCTGAGTTTTCGTGCATGGCGAAACCTTCAAAAATGCATTAAAAATAGGAAGTGAAATAAACCTCAAGTGGAGGTGCAGCTGTGCGGAAATCATCACGTTCCATGTTGTTTTTCTATCAGATGGGAGACATACTTGCTGTTTTCCATCTGTGTTACTCAGCAGCAGGGCGGGGCCAAATAGGCGCAAGAGAAGGAGGGCGATGGGGGTCTGGTGCTTAGAGAGCCAGAGCCAAAAAGACAGACACACACGTACACAAACTGCAGCATAGCCCAGGAAGCTGGTCCATGCTAAGCTGCAAAGCTTGTACAAGGATAAGCTGTATTTCATTAAGCTACACCAACAGGGGCGAGGGGTGGATGATGCTGAGTTTGCCAAATCTCTTCCCTTTGCTCCCCAAAACTGGGTGAAAGAATGAGTGCAGAGAATGCAGAAAGGGCCACTTGGAGATGGAGAAAGAAACTGCCTCCCTTTGCAACTCTTCCAACTTGTGCTACCTTTGTCTTTTTTTTGCAAAAGCAGCTCGTGACAAAAAGCTTAGCACTACTTCATGTGCACTTGACTACAAATCGACATCAAGCAGCCATCACTCATGCACATAAGAGTAACAAAGATTAAAGTTTTAATCAACCCCAGTGTGACAGTGTTTTAGTAGTTTTAGATGAAAAAAATATACATTCGAACACAGGGGATGTTGTTTTTTCCCCCTCATTCACTACCCTGAATGTGGGTCTTAGTGCTGGACCTGAGCCAGGCCATTCAGCCAGGACCACCCACCTATAGCCCAGATCCCGGCTCTGTTGGACCATGTGCAGGATGTAGGACTCTCGGCTGGTCCCAGTCAGACCGGGGAGAAGGAGGACTGTGGGCCTGGACGCAGGGTCGGGATGGGAGAGGCTGTCGTCATTGTCAAACCAGTCCAAAGAGATCTGTCCTCCATCTGCTGCCTTAATAAGCTCACTGTAGAGACGAGCGGGACATGCAAGTCAGCAAGGCAGGTCTTTCTGTACATTATCATCTATCAGTCTGTTCAGACAGTTCATCTCAGTCAAATGTGTTCGTGCAAACACACACGCACGAGCAAAGACTGATGAGATTAAATCACTCACACATGACGGGGTAACTGCACATCTGCTCACTAAATGATCATAAAAAAAGTAAATAATATTCAGGTTCCATCCTTTGTGCATTAGATTTTTTTTCTGTTCAGTTTCAGGTTCAGAGCGTTCACTAACGGCCTCCTCATTTCCCTTGTGATCATTTTGTCAGTGTGCTTTGCAACACACAGCAAGTACAGATAAGGAGGAAAGCACTGCACCAGTGGGTTCTCATGCTCAATCAATTTCTGGACTGTACAACCGCAGCCTGCCTGGCATATGAGGTAATTTATCCCCAGCACCGGTGCATTTTAAAACCTGCACTGCACACGAACACAGGCAGCAGTGTATGAGCCAACTTGGCAGGTCCGGTGGTAAAGACATCAGTGTGAAATTACAGAACCACCGTGGAATATGCACCTGAGGCGAGCCTTTAGAGTCAGGGAGGGGCCAACCCAGAGTGTCCTTTGCACAAAGCTGGAGGGGACCTGCAGCCAGTCGTCAGCTCGGACAACAGGAAGAATGAAATTTCACCCAGACTGCGTATATATGACAAGTCAGACACAGTTTTCACAGTGTCTGTCATTGAGTTGACCTGATGTAATTTCATTATGTGGGGATGCCCTGTTGTCCCTGTGGGATATGTGACAGTAACTGGGGCAATTGTGATTATAAATCACATTTAATACCAAAGAGTTGGATGGATATAGGATGGATACAGTCACTACGCATGAAGGGAATAATGCATAGCGTTAAAAGCATGTCCTTGACTCAAACTAATTAAGGGAACAGTAGTTAAAGAGAGGAATTAAAAATGGCTGCAAACAACATGGACCTGCACTATTATTATAATTACTATTATTATCGTGCGGAACAATTTTGATGAAAACCAAAATATAAACAGCAATGCTTTGTAAATTAGTGAGGAAAGGTAAATGAAAAAAATATTTACACGAGGTGAGTATTTCTTTTTTTAATTCAACCACAACTAACCACCACAGCACTTGATTTCATAACATAATAAATACACATTTTGTTCTGTATATACACACATACACAAGCCAACAAGTGTGGCTATGGAAAATAAGCAATAGAACACATGAAACAAACTATGTGAGAAGCCTAACAAGTAATAAACAGTAATAATTAAAAAGTCAGGCTCTGTTCATTCCTTTTAATCTCTTTTACACTCAGGGGCCAATACACAATGGCACTTAATCTTCAACAGAGTGTACATTATCAAACAGTTGGAATGCCAGCGATCAAAGTCTGGGATTTGTTTCAAACTGTGAAACTGGAAACAAAGAAATAAAAAAAAAAAAATGCAATGGCGGTTTCTCAGCAAGAAACAGTTGCCAATTTAAATGCTCATGCACATGCGAACTTGTTCAATATACTTAGTAATAAACAACATAATTAGATATACTGTGAGCCAGTTACAGTGCACATTAGAAACAACAACACAAAGACCATCTGCGTGCAAATACAAACACATTTAGAATTTGCAAACAGAAACAACTTGTGTGATGGATTCGGTACATCAGTCATGGGTGATGACTTACTTTCTGTAAACAACCCGAGGTTTGGCTGTGAGAAAGGGTCTCAGCAGAGTCTGGATGCGGCTTTCCCAGCACCAAAAGGTGGGGTAGTAGGTCTCTGACACAACCGGACAATGATCCCTTAGGAACTGGTAGAAGTTCTTACCCCCCGAGATAAGCTGTGGTTTCTGGAAAATACATGGGTGGCATGGGTTTAAGTCAAAATGTGACATTTCTTAATTGTTGCATGCATTATATAAGTACACTTGCATTTATGCTGTTGCACTGTTGTGTCTGAAATGAAAATCAAAGTTTTGTACAGTATATGCACATTGATTTCTCCAATTTGCATTTTAGATTTGACTTTATTATTAACACACTGGGGCCACACAGTGGCGCACTCTAACCCTGACCCTAACCTTAACCTAACCCTAACCTCAGCCTGACTTTAAGACATGTATTCACCTTAAAATGTAGTATTTTTTTTATTCTTCTTTTATTTACGCTCTAAGCTGCCCATAGAGTGTGAGACTGAATGGTTATTCGTCTCTATATTATGGCCCTGTGATGGACTGATGAAATGTCCAGTGCACCCTGCCTTTTGTCCACTGTCAGCTGGGATTGGCACCAGCAGCCCCATGGCCCTCATGTGGAGATTAAAGTGGTAGATGATGGGATGGATGGATGGATGGATGGATGGATGGATGAATGATGGATACCACACTGGGTATGTTAATTAAATTGGGGGGAAAAAATAATAAACAAAATATTAGATGCATGAAACATGTAAGCAAAAAACCTCAGCGTGAAACATCATTGTAACATTGTTTATTGGATTAAATACATTTTCCACACGAGCAACATTTTCTGAGCACAGATTTTCCTGGTGCAGAGTTAAGTGAGGAAGATAAACATATATGACACACTGAGGTTTTATTTGTTTTTTAACCTGCCTGACCTGTTCTCTGACTCAGGCCATACCTTTTGACTCACGAATGATGTGTCATTAATCACCAGAACTGGTCAGACCTGCAGACACTTACACATGCACACACACACACTTACATTAATTTACTCTAATCTTAACCATAATTACTAGTGCCCTAACCCTGACCCTAACCTGTCCCTAACTATAACCCTCAAAAACACGTCCACATTAAAATGTAATAATTTACCTTATGGGGACTTGATTTTTTGTCCCCATAAGGAAGAAGAGTCCCCATAATGTGACTGTGTAAACAGATTTAGGTCCCCACAACATAAGGAATACCAGGCACACACATACAGGTAAAATACATCCTTCAGACCTCAACTGTGAACTTGAACAATTATCCACGCATCTTTACTGTGTTTTTAGTCTGGTCTGCATATTACTGCATATGAGTGCAGACAGAAGGGTGACATGTTACTACATTGGTGGAATGTCAGATTTTTGACAAAAAAGGACATAAAAAGACCACTTTCAGAATGGATGGGGACAGACTATGATCACATGATCACAATCTTGATGACAGTGATGAGGATGTGCAGTAACTCTGACGGCTGGTCACTACAGATGTTATTAACCTAACAGTGATGTGTTATTGCGCGTGCAATGCAGTATAATAGTCGTAATAAAATAAGATTACAAAATATGAAGGCAGCGGGACACTGCGGTAGTTTCAGCTGTTTAAGCTGAGGTGTCATGAGGCGCCTGATTAACTTTGCAGTTTCCCAGCTGTTTCTTCGTTTCTGTTTTGCTTTTTTTTAAATGCAGTTTTGAAATGCATCACAGTGATTCTCTCACATCACATTATCAGAATTAAGATGACAAGTTCAGAACTGAATTCAGATTGTGAAAGCATTATGTCATTTGATTTAATAAATGTTAGCATTTGTAATTTATATTACATTATATTATATTAAATTAGATAGATAGATAGATAGATAGATAGATAGATAGATAGATAGATAGATAGATAGATAGATAGATAGATAGATAGATAGATAGATGAAATCAGTGCAGCTGAAAGCAGTTTAACAGTAACAAAATAACACATATGGTCTAATAATAAATAAAATGAGTCCATATAATAATTACATGCTACCTACAAGAAACAGGTGGTGAAACTTTGGAGGGAAAAAAAATAAAGTTTTACTGAGTTTTCTGAGGATTTATTATTTATTAAATGACACATCTGATCAAATAAAAAAGAATTAAAATTAGGGCCTATTATGACTTAATAATATCTGCATTAAACAGGTGATGATCAAACTAAACTCTTTTGAAAGAAAAAAGTACGTTTTACTGAGATAGATAGATAGATAGATAGATAGATAGATAGATAGATAGATAGATAGATAGATAGATAGATTTATTATTTAATATTACACATGATCTAATAATAAATAAAAAATAGATCATATTATAACTTAGACCGCAGCCTCTGGTGTGATCTTTCTGTGTCGCTAAGGGTTAACTGAATGCAGTTACATAAGTGTTGTTGCACATGGATGAGGAGAAAAATCATGATGTGAAGCAAGTTTTTCTGCCTGACATCATCATCATCATCGTCGTCGTCATCATCGCTCAACACGTGTAGCCGCGGCAGCAGCTGCAGCAGCAGCAGCCGTTGTTAGCGGTACCGGCGAACCGGTCCGGTGCAGCCTAAAATGAACCGTCCGTCCACCTGACATGATGACAGTGACGACGAGCCTCGCGCCTTCACGTCTCACCTGAACACGACAGCTGTGTGTGAGACTCTTCACTTGTGTGCACAGAGCGACACTCACCTTCGCGACCGAGATCAAGTAGTAGCAGGTGTAGGCTGCGCTAAAGCCCAGCACCAGGGACAGACCCACTCCCGAGCCGAACAGTCCAACTTTCACCTGATTCTCCACATAATGCGACAGGTCCCGGGTCAAAATGTTGAAATTCAAGTCCAGCGAGATCATCGCAAAGGTCCCCGTTGTTGTTTCGCCTCCGGTGTGCGGCAAGGACAGCGGCCAGCTCTGTGGATGCTTCAGCTCAGCTGTGTGTCAGCCCGCGAGCCCTCACTGAAGGAGACAGTCAAGGTCCTAGTGTAACCCAACCAACGAGTGGTGGCGCTCTCTGACCAGCTACTGTAGCACTGGAGTCCGGCACACAGTCGCCCCCTGCAGGCAACAGAGAGGACGTGTATGTGCGGAACACAGTGGGATGTGTGGAAACCGTGCAATGCACGACTTACTCGGCCATAGAGGCCAGTGTGCAGGGGCGCTGCTAGACATTGTGTGCCCCATTAAATATTTGAATACTGGGCCCCCCATTTTCAAACATTACAACTCAAAGTCCAGTTACTTGTAAGCTCTATCTCTTCTGTATGTTTATAGTCAGACTGCTCCCAGAGTGTAGGACGGAGCACTTCCACAGGTCATTCATCCCCTCGACCATCAGACTGTATAACACCAGCTCTGTTACAACACTGTGAAACACTAAACACTACAAAATATTCTATAATTTGCACTAAAACATTTCAATTCTTTATTACTCAGCCAGCCCGTCATATCCCTACTCACTTACACATGTGCAATATTTCTTCTGGGCCATAATAAATGTGTCACTGCACTGTTTCTCCTGTTCTGCTCACTTCCACAGTTATTTCCACTTCCACAGTTATCCACAGGATTTAGTAATGTATCCATCACCTGACCGTAGTAGCCTAAAGAATACTTGTGTGTGCATCAACATAGGATTGATTTACTGTTTTTTCTTTTGTAGTTAATTTAATTACTTACATTACAGTTCTTAAATTTTATATTTAAAAATAAATAACCCAAGTCATCACGATGGAGTGGCACAATAAAAATGTAATATAAAGACTCAAGCTTTTCTTCGGGCATCCAAAAATGTATAATTAAAAGGCACAGTACAAAATAACACATTGCACATGCACTAACAAAATAAAGTGCCAACAAAATAACAAATAAGATAAAACAAATTTTCAACAAAATCACTCATTTTCTACCACTTTATCCTCCACTGAGGGTTGCAGCTGGTGCCTGACTCCATCTGACAAAGGGTGAGAGGCGGCGTATACCATGGACAGGTTACCAGTTTATCACAGGTGTCAGGGTCCGGTTTCCCCTGCTTCCTGTCCTTTTATTTTGACGGTCATTTTCCTGTGCAACCCTTTTCTTTGTTTTGTAATTTCAGGAGACTTGACCAGGCTGCTGGGCGTAGCTCCTCCCCACACACCTGCTGCACATCTCCTTGATTGCCACCCTGGTCCTTATCTACCGGTTTCTCCTTGCAGCAGGTGTCAGCGCGTCACACATGTACCCTGGTACTCGCACGCCCCAGTTACTACTCTGCTCTGCTAAATCTCCATTCGTTTTTGTTCTCATTTTCTAATTCGTGATTTTTTCCACTTTTTCCTAGTTACCCCGGGAGATGCACGCCCAGCCAGCCTGTCAGTCTCCTCGCCTTTTGTTCCTTCTTTTAGTTGGCTCGACTCTTTTTGTTTCACTGTATTTTGGTAAATAAATCCCTCGCACCTTGCTTTTTTCAACCTGGCTTCCGTTTTCCTTCGATCCATACATGCCCAGTGTAAAAACCTGATAACAGGGCCACATAGAGACAGACAGCCATTCACTTTCACATTCACACCTATGGGCAATTTAAAATTGGACTAATCCCCAAATCTGCACGTTTTTGGACTGTGGGACCAGGTCACGAACCCAGGACCTGGTCAGAACAAGGCAAGAGGCAAGAGTGCTAACCACTACAGCAACTGTGTGGCCCTCAACAAAATCAAATCAAATAAATTAAATAAATAGCCCCCCTAACCCTATGCCAACCAATGCAAATAGCAAAGCATGCCAGCAGTGCAGCAAGCAGGGTGGCACCTGAGGTGGCTAATCAGATTTTAGGGGTGGCATGCCCCTGAGCTGTTAATAACATGTGTAACATATGTAAACATGTTAGTACTTATGATTTTTACAAACACTTTTTTGCATACCTGTTCATCCCTGCATCATTATTCACTTATTATTGTAGGCTACATTTCTATCATTTTTTTCATTTAATATTTTTCATTGCTTATATGTTATATCATGGTATTGTACTGTATGCTCCCAAAC
Organism: Brachirus orientalis; assembly: GCA_016785285.1. Classification (NCBI taxonomy): domain Eukaryota; kingdom Metazoa; phylum Chordata; class Actinopteri; order Pleuronectiformes; family Soleidae; genus Brachirus; species Brachirus orientalis. The sequence continues at coordinate 1,662,635 of JAFBJR010000504.1, read as the reverse complement.
CTGCTGTAACAAGTGATTTTACCCAGTGTGGGACCAATGAAGTCAAATCTAATTTAATCTAATCTAATGATAACAACAATAATAATGAAGGTCCCATTCCAGCATGGTAATAACACACAGATTGTATATAAAAAAGTGGACTGACTCTTACAAAGGCATTCTGTAACAGTCTGTGTAACTGGCAAACAGGACAAAGGGTGAAGTGGTCATGATAGTGGATCCTCAACTGTTATGGGCTTATAATGCTGGGTCTTTGGAATTGTTTCCAAAGACCCAACAACCCTTTAAAGTGTCCATGTCACTGTCACAATTGTCACACTGTGTCAATTGGTAATTGATTTTTTTTTTCCAATTGTATATAAAGTGCATTTTTAAAGCACTAAAGCAACAGCTGTATCGTTAAATAATCTTTTGGCTTTTAACTGAGACTTTAAAATGTTTTAGTCAATTTCAAGCGGCCCACCACTTACTATCAAGTTATAATGAAAACTGGTCTGTAAACACAGTGTGTGTGTGTGTTCATTTTGGGCTGTTTTTGTTATTTATGGATTATTATTGCATCATATGTATGCAATTTTGTCCTTGAAATGGTGTTCAATAATCATTATGATATAGTTTATTGCAATATCTTGAAAATCAAGATATGATTTTAGGTTCAAATCGCCCACCGCCACGAACAGTTGATTTTACCCAAACTGTTGGACATTTTTCACTAGACATTCATTGGCCTCCAGGTCATTTAAGTTTGAAGCCCATGTGTTAAGTTCTTCCTATAGTTTGTTGAAACATATAATGCAAAGTTTAGATGGCAATAAGAAAAGTTTTTTCCCTTGTAATAAATGTTTTTTTTAATTTATAACAAATTGTAATAAATGTTTGTTCTTATTGTAAAAGAAAACATTAAAAAATGTGCATCTACAACGAATACAGCATTTTTTTAAATGATAGTGACGCAGGGGCGCACGTGCGCCGTGGGCCGAACCGCTGCTTGTTTTCCCAGCCTCTAGTCTTCGGGTTTTTTCGTTTCCTTCCGTGGCTAGTTGTTGCTCGTCTGAGATCTGAACGATGATTGACAATAATGGCGACGCGTTCATCTTAAGTTGACTCCAGGGAACCATCTCTGGCTGGCAAAGTGAACGTCTTGGATGGATCGTTCGTGCCACACGCAACAACCATTAAGGATAAACAACCACAAAAGGATTACATTGATTTCAGCAAGAAAGACTTGCTGGCCCAGAGAGGTTTATCCTGCTAGCACTGCGATAGTTAGCAACTCGTATTGTTAGCCTGCTAAGTTGAAGAGGTGGTGTTCTTCAGTCTGGAGTGGAGGAGTAGCACGGTCGCGCTAAGCCATATATTTAACAACTAAATTGGTGTTTGTGATAATTAATCTCATATTATCGATGTCAACACTGGTGTGCCACTGGCTTGCAACGTTGACGTTAGCTTGTGGGGGAAGTTGAGTTGTCCAACAGCCTCCTTAGGTAGCTAACTTAGCCAGCAGCAGGCTAGCTCTGTGGATTGTCTCTTTCCTGTCTGGACTTGCTGTTAACCACTTGCGTTTGGAAACTGTCCACCGTCGCGCCGATAACTAAGCTGGCTAGCGAACGCTGCTAGCTCGCTTCTTTGTAAGAATAGCTGTGGCATTGCCGAGATCTCTTCGTCAATGACCACCGGCAGGAATAACCGAGCGATGATGGAAGGAGTCGGGGCGAGAGTGGTTCGCGGACCGGACTGGAAGTGGGGGAAGCAGGACGGAGGAGAGGGACATGTTGGCACCGTCAGGAGTTTTGAAAGTCCAGAAGAGGTGGTTGTTGTCTGGGATAATGGGACGGCGGCTAACTACCGTTGTTCTGGAGCATACGACGTGAGGATATTAGACAGTGCACCAACAGGTAACTTTACACTAACAGATTTTGTTTGTTTGAGTCATTTGAGACTCGCTTCATCCGATGCTATTCGGTTCTTTTGTTGGCTCTAATTAGGGGGCTACGGTCGCGTCACTGAGACAAACTTTTGCTGTAATTGCAAGACTAAATTTCTGTCGTGACGCAAAACGTTTTCCCTTAAATTAGTTTTGTTTAAGAAACTTTAAGTGTATAAACTCAATAGAGGCAGCAAATGAAATGTAGCTGGTGAAAACGTATGCGATGAACTCAGACAACACCCAGTCGACTGTGTTCAATAATATAGTGTTAATAATGTGTAGATGACAATTGTTAATATTTCATCTGAGTATTCACTAGGGCTGCAACCAATGGTTATTTTCATAATCAATTAATCTTACGAATCTTTTTACGATTAATCGAGTACTTGTTTGGGCCTTAAAATGTTACCCAAACCTGTAAATGATGATGTTCTCGAATGTCTTGTTTTGACCACAAACCAAAATGTTTCAGTTGTAATGATTTAATAGTTAAATGGAGCAAAGAAACCAAATTCACATTGAGAAAATGACAAGTTTTACTTGTCAAAAAAAACTGTAACCAAATTGATTATCAAAAAAGTTGATGATTAATTTAGTAATGTATTAATAATTGATTAATAATACAATAGTTGCAGCCCTACTACTTATCTAGACCCAGAAAACACTGGCCAGATACGCTGCATATTAATAATATTTAATGAATTATGCAGCATATTATAGCCATCTCTTTTTTGTTTGTTTGTTCTGCACGCATGGCCTCTCTTCTTATAATACTTTTATTCAGTTTGGATTGGATCTGTATCTGAAAAGCTACCGGACCACTCTTAGTTAAAGATATGCTTATTTTCTGTGTTAGACATCCAATTCTTCCATGACCAAAATCAGTTTTCCGTTAACATATTTGCTACTCTACATAAAAGATGGGAAAACACTCTTCATATTCACTTTGATAAAAAATGTATTTTATATGTCCATGTGTGTTTCAGCTTAAACATTCAATGATTACCTAATCCCTAGTCATGAAATGAGCAGATGGATTTTCTGTAGTTCTTTTAGTTGTGATGTATTATTCCTTCCTCTTTGTTTTTTTCTCTTGCATTTGGCATCTGTGCTGTTGCCTTATTTAGTCTAATGCAAGGATGAGATCTTAACAATATGCATTGTTCAATGTTCATGTACTCCATTTTAAAATTGGCAAACAACATAGCACAGTCATAGATAGAACAATTAAATTGCAGCCCCAAGCCAAACGCGTGGTTCTGATTTCTTATAGATTGTAATTGTTTACACAAATTGTATGTTGAAAGTGATGTGTTACTGATGTGTAATGTACATGTACTACTACATGATTACTAAAGTTTGATAATCCCCCCCCCACCACCACAAGGCATCAAGCACGATGGAACCATGTGTGACACCTGCCGTCAACAGCCCATCATTGGTATTCGCTGGAAATGTGCTGAGTGCACCAATTACGATCTTTGCACAACCTGTTACCATGGAGACAAGCATCACCTGAGACATCGGTTCTACAGGATCACCACCCCTGGCAGTGAGAGGTTAGTTAAACCAGCAACATTTGACATTATTGCACTTCATTGTATACTCACCAATGATAAAATCCACAAATGGAAGCTAAGTAAACTTTGCTCTTCACAGGGATTGGTTGGTCTGCCCTTTTACTCTCATAGTTAAGCTTTATGCTGCTTTACCCTCACTCTCTTTCAAGCAGACAGAATCTACTGTATCTCTGCTCTCAGGCTTCAGTTGCGCAGCAACAGCAATTTTGTATTAATGCAGAACTCTCCATGAAATGTATGAATTTCTCAAAGCAAATTTCTCCATCAGAGTAAAGATAAATTGTCCCATCTAATATATTTTCTTATCTAAAACATTTTATTTTCCTTCAGTTATATATCTATAATGCTGTTATGAGTTGCCAGTTATTATAAGGAGAGAAATATTTTTGATAAAAGGAGGAAAACAATCATGTATGGTCTGGCAATCCTCAATCTCTTCTATACACTTGGTTGATCATTGTTGTTGGATTTGGTCCTGAACTTTGGTGAATTAAATACAAAACTGCTTAAAATGTCAGACCTGTAATAGAAAATATTTTTACTGGATGGGATATAACATTAATATTGTATTAAAATACCTATTCAGTGTTTGCTAAGTAGTAATAATTGAGACACCAGAACCAAATTGTAATAGCTTAGCTAACAAAAAGTTCAAAAAGTTGCAGAAATATTTAGTATTCTGCGCCACCTTCCTTTTTCATGAGAGATCATCTTTTATGTGGGCCATTTTGATTTGAACAGTTTGAGTACATTTGTCCAACAGATGTTTATCAGTGTCATTATTCTAAAAATCAGCAGCCTGAAAAATACAAGCACACAGACAGCTGAGGTCTGATGTCTTAAAGTGAAAGCGGCTGCCATAACTTCAGGAGGTAATTTTACAAAAATAAGTCAAATGCAGATATGCCGAGTTTCATTGTTGCTCTATCATGAAATTCTTAAGATGTGTCACCCAAATCAACAGACAAAAAGTAATCTCAGTTGGTAAAAGATGGTTCTGGACCACTCTGTCTATTAAGTTTTATACTGTTTTGTACAGAAGTGTCCTTAAAATTTTAAATGAAAGGAAAAAAAGTACATGTTTCAAATTTAAGCTAAATATGCAAACAAATATTATATAAAGTAACAGTTGAGTCAGAGGTTTCATTTCTTTATAAATAATGTGAGCACAACATTTAGTCATCTGATAAAAACATCTCCACCAAATTAAACCTCTTCAAAAGGTGGCATAAACAACAAGGTTGCTTCTTTGACAAAGAGTATAATTTACTGTTTTGCTGGAGGAGAATTTTGTAATTGTATGGTGTAAACAGAGTGAGACAATAAAAACGTTTCATTACATTCCTATGTAAGACAACTTCCTTATAATATAAAAACTCTTGTCTGTGATAAATGTCTTAAATAGATAGTAATAAAAAACATTATGCTTGTACAGTGAATTATTTTCCCTTTATTTACTTGGAGCATTTCCATGTGCTTTGTACTGCTGCTGCTGCTGCCACTACTACTATACTGCCTATAGTCATTCTTCATATTTTAGAAGAAGAAAAGCCTCTAAAAGTCACTAAAAGTCAAAAGTTTCAAGAAAACACAACCTCCTCCCTCCTCACTTCTATTGAACAAGTTTTTAGTGGAAATGATGATTCAGGCATGTTATTATGTAGGAAGACAGACTGCATGTACAGACAGATTAAATTGTTGAAGGCAGGTTTAGCTTGCATTCACACAAACACACACACATACATACGCATATTAAGGGAGCTGATTTGTTGTAGGAAAATAAGCAGTAAGATTGCTGATCAGGTTTATGTACTCGAAGTATATTATTTGGTTTCGTGTTTACACGTATCCACTAAATTCCACGACTTCGCTTTGATTTTCGTTGGCCCAGAGACTCTTAGTATTATGACGACACCTCGCATCCATTGCAGACCTATTTCACCCAACAACATATTTTAGTAAATGAACACATGGCCCAACAGCTGGCTGCCTTTTCAACTAAGTACGACTTCATTTCCCCTGAGACATGCGTTACATAATACACAATGGGTGGCGGAGGTCTCCTCTGCTCGCTCTGCTCCAACAGCATGGAGGGCTGTTTTGTTACACCACATTAGATTCTTTCACTAACTGCTGAAGAGGGAGTGGTTGGAAGCTGCAAGCTGTTTGCACTGGTTAGACCTGCACTGTCCAGCTGCCACGTCTAGCATCAAGGCTCACATTGTTGTTTGATGGTTAGTGCTCAGCTGGATGTTTTATGTGCTATTACCTTCTTTTCATGGATTCAGCCTGCAGCCATACTGCAAACTTAAGGTGTTAAAGTGAATTAAAAATGTAGAATGCATTTGACTTCAGTGTAGGTGTGAAGTTGTGCTGTGATGGAAAAGAAACAATGCAGTTTTTAAACAGCAAAGTCTGCATTGCAAAGTTTATTTTTTCTTCTTTTATTATTATTGTTTTATTGTTTAGTCTTCAATGGAAATGGGATTGTAACCAATACATGTTTGAAATTATTCATATACTTACGTTTTCATTCCTGTATCAGAATATAGTATTTCATGTTTTGATTATGTTATGTGGCACAAGGCCACAACAATTAATCGGTTTTAGTCTTTTTTTAATCATTTAAGTTTTCAGCTTCTTAAATGTGAGCATTTTCTGGTATCTTTGCTCATTATTACAAAGGTTCATGATTCATTTTGGTTTGCGGATAAAAGAAGGCATTTACACACACCATCCTTTCAAGGTTTGGGAAAAGCTGTTCAATATTTTTGTGACGTTTAAGGACCAAAAGACTAATCAGTCAATTGAGAAAAGATGATTTGATTATTATTTGCTTATGAAAATAATTGTTACAGCTACAATTTTTATATCTATTACACAGTGAATATTGAATTGAAACATTACTTGTAAAAAGTATAAATTACAAATAAAATTGCAGAAAAATCGCAATCAGATATTTACCACAAATTGTTCAGCCCAGGAAACACCTGCTGTCGATTGATTCTCTATGTCTATAACTTTGGCTCGATGAAAATAACTTTGTCTAAACTTTTCATCTGTAAAGGGTACTTTTGGAGTCGCGTCGCAAGTCAAAGAAAATAACTGCCCGAGGGATCTTTACTGGTGGCCGGGTGGTGAGAGGAGTGGACTGGCAGTGGGAGGACCAGGATGGAGGCAATGGGAGGAGGGGAAAGGTAGGCTACCCAGCCAATAAATCACTCAATTTAATTGTTCTGCAAGATTATACCTGTGTCTCTGACTTTTAATGTTAAAAAAACAGCAATGTTAAAACAGCAAGCATTGTCCTGATGATTTGTAAGGGCAGTAAGATGTAGACTTAAAGATGTGAATGAACTGAATGAACTGCCAGAGTATCTGTGTCTGTGGGGCTTGATGTAATAATCAGTGCCACCAAAAGAAGATAATTTCTCTCCATTAACTCTCATCTTAAAAAAGAAAAAAAATGGTTTCCCTGGTCTTAACAGTCTAACAAAGGGGGAAAAAAACAAACTAGCATCCCAGGGTATGATTTTATTTGAAATGTACTTGAGCCTCCGCCAAAACAGGAAGGGCATTGCCTGATCCAACATGCTTGTAGTGCATACTCATACATAAGTACCTACAAAGAGTTTATTCCTGTAATGTTCAGCTAGGTGTGCTGCATTATAGTGTAGTGAAAAGTTTTCACTGCAGTATCAACTTTCATGACTTTATTTATTTATATTTTTCTCATTTATCTTACTAGTATTTGATTGAAAAACGTACATTGGTCATTATTAGCATCTTGTCCTTGTCAATTTGATGCTGATGTAAGTGCATCCATCTATTATCTACTGCTTTATCCTCCACATGAGGGCCATGGCTCACTGGAGCCATTCCCAGCTGACAAAGGGCAAAAGACTGGACTGGTCGCCTTTCACAGGGCCAATTGTTCATCGCATGGCCTGGTCACAGAGACAAGAAACCATTCACTCGCACATTCATACCTATGGGCAAATTAGAGTGTTCAATTAACCTTTGCATGTTTTTGGATCATGGGAGAAAACCAGAGTACCCTTATAAGACTCATGCACATTCAGGGAGAACATGGAAACTCCATGCATAAAGGCCCTTGTACTGCCCGGATAAACTTGGGTCTTTTTGCTGGAAGGCAACATTGCTAAACAATGTGGGTTAGGGTTAATGTGGCCCACTCTCAATGTGTCAGTCTCAATAAGGCGATATGGCCTATAACCATTATTGCAATATATGTATGTATGTATGTGTGGACATGATATTGAGTATACAGTATCTCGATATTTTGAAATCTCTTCTACATCTCTGTATAAATGTTAAACTGAAATATCACTGACTCTTGTATTGTTTTTTTCCTGTATTTGCATACAAAAATGGGAAAATCACAGTCAAATTAATTAGAGAGAGCTATTTATTTTGAACTAGGCGGGTTAAAAAATAATTACATGATAGGCCTTCCTAATGTGCTGTAGCTCTTAGTACCATAATCAAACAAACATAAACGAGCCTAAAACAACATAAAAGTGCCGTCAACAACAATTGCTGAGAAATAAAATGAAAAACTCTGTAAATTAAAGTGTAAAGTGCTAGCAAACCACAGAGGTGGAAGTCCAGGCTGTGTCGATGAAAAACCACTCTGTGCAACAACTGTCACACCACAGCAGAGGCAGGTGTAGCGCACGCGTATATGTGTGTGAGTCCCCCCGTCCTCATAATAATTTATTTGTTTACTCGCATCGCGTTTCATGTGGATGGGAGCGAGCGTCCCATACGGTGTGCAAAGACCTTGAACGATACTTGATTTCACGTCAGTGTCTCCAAAAGTCTCCAATAATACCAGGAAAAAGTCACTACATATGTCACTAGTTGCTTTTTTGAAAACGAGTCGCTAGAGGGGTCTGAGTACTCACTTAATATAGTGACAAAGTCGCTCAGTTGGCAACACTGCGCGTGCCAGAGTTTTCTGGTAGGGCGGGGGAGTGAGCGGTGAGCTGTGAGAGGTGCATTAGGAGGAACTACATGCAAACAGCTTAATAATTCTGTTCATCTGACAGTTTGTACTTGAAGGTCATGATATTAACAAATAATAGGTCTCACGTGGCCCATGCTGCGGTATATCAGGTATATTCAATATATCGCCCACCCCTAATCTCAGTGATATATGAATTAATCTCTACTCCAGCAAACAGTCCGGTGTAAAAAAAAATATTCAATGTGGTAAAAAGCCTCTAAAGACTAAAGACTTGTTGCACTTGAATAGCTATAGCAGACAATCCTGGTAAAAACTTGATATGTGTTGTGTCATTTCTAACTTCATATTCTCATAAGATAATAATCTCATTAGGATCTATTCGTATTTGTGTTTTCATTCACAAAGGGATTCCAAATATTTTGTGTAAAAATGATTGTGCACAAATGATAAATGGACCTGGAGACCCGTTCAGGATGTACCCCGCCCCTCGCCAAACACTTGCTTTGTTTCACTGATTCCTCTTCATCTAAACTGAAGATATAAACAGATTTGCCTACCGCAGGTTATTCTTGGAATAAATACCTCATTAGGAAGTAATATGTCTGACAAGGTTGCATTTATTTTGCACACTCTATTTAGATTTATACTGTAACTGTACTGTAAAGTGCTTCTATTTAGACTCTGGTCCAGACCCCAGAATTTTCAATTTAGGAGCCCCCCAGGCAATTGAAGACTTCATTTTCCTGTGTTATTTAATGGCGTATCTCATTATTGTTTTATGATGCTCGAAGCAATATGCTCTCCAGAAAATTGCTATTACATGTCCTGCAGCTCAGATGTTATGTTAGTTTAGCATGAATATTATCTCCTAAGGCCCATTAATCAATTACCTTTAGAAAGTGCCCTTTAACAATTTGATTTTTGTATTTACTTAGGGCACAATCATTTAAAATTTAATCAAAGAAGCTATTGCTCCTCTCCTCTCTCAGTGCTATGAAACTGGTGTGCTTCCTGCAATGGAGAGAGAAATGTACATCAGAAAAATCATGACTTCATTTGAAGGGATTTTGCAGTCCCTCATTAATAGCTTGTTTGTGTCTGTAACACATGCAGCTTACTGTGCCCTTTAAAGGGTTCTATAGGGAAAAGCTGTGAAATGGTCCTTACTAATGTCAAAAATAGCACTAGCCATAAGGCTGTACAAGCACTAACTCCAAAAAACCTGTGTAAAATTGTTTTTGTTGGGTTGTTATGAACAATTGTAATAATGTATATGCACATGGGGTACAATAGAGCCAAAGTAAGAACTGTGGTTCTCACCCACCGTAAAAATGACAAAGGAAAATAAATAACTATGCTTGTTGCCCTTTTCTTTTTGTCTTTCCTCTTGGGTTGAGTTGTGCATAGGTTGTTAATAATTTAAACGTAAAGGTTATGTTTGTTTCTTTGGATGAAGAAGGTTAATGACATCATTTGATTTTTTTCTTTGTTTCCATGATTATGGGCTTGTTTTCCTAATCATCTTTTAATAGTTTGTCTCAGCTGGGCACTGACCACAGGCATGTAGAGAAGAGGCTTTGTAGACTTACCATTGCTTGCCACTGTACTGAGCACTTTAGTATGCTCCTATAATCACTGAAAAAGTACATAGATTTTAAAGTTGGGTACAAAAGATGACTGCAGATCTGTTTTGGGTATTAATTACACAGCAGGAGTAAAGAACAGCATCTAATTTTCGTGTGGTGTTCATTTATTCTCAGACTGGTTACCCAGAGGCCATTTTGATGCCTCAACTTGAATCTTAGACGACATCCAGTGTTTTTTTTTTTTAGCCTGGTTCTGAATCCTTGCATGAATGTGTGTTTGCTGGTCTATAGTTCAACCTTCACTCTACCCTCTATTTAAAGGCAAGCAAAAGATAGAAGATGCTTTCAAGTGGGATCAATAAAAGATCATATTTCACTTTATTATAAGGTTTGAAGACAGCAAACACCTGCTATGAAAATCTTTGGTTCAGTATTGTATTTTCCCATACATTTGCTGAAACCTTGCTTTTCACGCAATGTTAATATATGTAAACTCGGATCTCTATGCTGTGTCTTTTATACTGTGTAATGCAAGGGTATAATGACTGTCACTAGCCATTTTACTTCTGGCGCCAAATTTAAGAACCTTGTAAAATGATTTAGTCATATTTTGTAAAGCACCGGTAAATGCTTTACCAGGGTAAATTTAGTACCTACTCACGACTAAGGATTTTTCAGATTACAGGAACTTTGTTTGTATCTTTAGAGTATACAGACCGTCTAGCGACTTTCAAAAAAACAACTAGCAACAATCTAGCGTCTTTTTCTTGTTATTCAAGACTTTTGGAGACACTGACATGAAAGCATGTTTACCTGGGTAAACAAGTTCCTGGTAATGTCGTGTGAATATTAGGGATGATATGATACACCATATCTGTATCGGTCTGATACTACTCGGAATAACTGAAACATATATGGGAAAGGTTAAAAATGACATCCATTACGATTTGAAAACCTTAAATATAGTATCACTTCAACAAAAACTGTAAAAAGGAGCAACAGCATTTCTTCATTCTGCTTTTTTCATCTTTATGGGACCACAATAAGTTTTTGAAATGGCTACATTTCAAAAAAAGCAGCTCCTCTAAGTCAGTGTTGGAAATATGATTTAAATGTAAATGTAATTGGGCCGAAATGATCTGCTTTTTCAAGTTTTATGTTTGCTGGCAGAGGTATGATTGTCTGATGATTCTTGTTGCATTTTTCATTTAATTTCTCCTCCTCAACAGGTGACAGAGATCCAGGACTGGAGTGCAGCCAGCCCCCACAGTGCTGCCTATGTTCTGTGGGACAATGGGGCCAAGAACCTGTACCGTGTTGGCTTTGAGGGAATGGTGAGCATTCAATCACACATAAGCAGGTTTACCAGGTATTCCTCTTAGGACACTTCACTGACTTCCATTTGGTCAGCCGAAACAAATTATTATCCCTAACTGTAACCATAAACAGTAAATGACTAATCTGAACCACCATTCAAATCTTAGCCCTAGACTTTATCATATCTGCATAAATGAGGGGTCTACCTAGGGCCAGGTTTTGGTCTCCATGAGGACCACTGGTCCTGACAAGGTCAATGTTTATGCCAGAAAAGCTCCTAAAGAGGTAACAAATACAAGTGTACACACACACACACACACACACAGACACTCACTATCTCACAAAAGATCAGCTGTCAGGAGTCTTTTGTGTTTAGCCGTACTGCTGTGGCTCTTTCTTTTGCTGCCAGGCCTTTGTGAGAGCCATGCAGCCAGCATCAGTAAGGCACCATTGTACAGGCAGCTGGAAGAGGAAGGTATCTGCATGATAAAGGCAATCTGTTCATCGTGCTTTTCAGAGGGAAAGTGAACATGGAGGTCAACTTTAGAGGAGGGTGCAGACGCTGCCACACGCGCGTCTCATATGAAAAGCATCCTCGTCATTGGTGGAGACTGCCCTCGCCTTTTTTTTTTGAAAGAGGCCAATCGGCTTTCTTGGTTGCACAACAGATTTGTCTGTTATTCTAATTGGTTGAAAGGAAGGTAGATGGCATCTGCCTCTGGATCACATAAATCAGGGATTAGACTCCCCCATCTCTGCTGTTTAAGTAAAATGTATAGGTAGTCAAGCTTTATGCACTGTATGGTCCAAATGCTGCATGGCATGTCAACACCCCTAATTATTTATGACGGCTGAATTTATTTACTTTATTTGTTGTGATGTGTTGTATTCAGGACTTAAATTGTTTCTAAGTTCACAGAGATGCTTTTGCCGCCTCATGTTCATCTCTGCCCTCCAACTATGCTAGAGTGGCTGCACATCTGAGTCATCACAAATGATATAACGCGATCCCTCTGTAGTAGTGTTGTGATTCATTGTCCTGTATTACCCTCAGGGCACTGATATTGTTTCTAGACAACTGCACTGTTGCCTAGAATAAATTTTCACTTTCATTATTCTCGATGGTGCTTCTCTTGGAATGGAATCACCCTGGGTAATTGTCTAACCCCCACCTTCATTTCTCTTTCAGTCGGATCTGAAATGTGTCCAAGATGCCAAAGGAGGCTCATTTTACAGAGACCACTGTCCTGTTTTAGGTAAGTAAGCCACTGTTATTGTTGCAGCAGTTCTCTCACCTACCATTCTGGTGCAGTGAATTCAAGGACATTGTGGGGGGGGGGGGGGGGGGGTTCACTTGTAATTAATTATGTCTTACCACTAGATGGCATCACTGCCTAGTTACCTGCCTGCAAAACCCAGTCTCATGCTCAGGTCATGCAGTTATGGTATTCCAAAATTTCCAGGAATTAATTGTGTCTCTGTGGAGATAGCACTGCAGTGGAATCCTTTCATTCGGTCTATTACTGTCATCATTCATAAATTGCAGAATTTTAATAGGATGTCTAGTTAGTAATGTGTTGTAGTTTTGTTGTTACGAGTTTAGTACAGTTTGTAGTAATGACTATATTTGAACTAAATCTGTGTTTTTTTAACTAATGGACTTAATCTCCCAGGTGAGCAGAATGGCAACAGAAATCCTGGAGGTCTACAGATTGGGGATCTGGTCAACATCGACCTAGACCTAGAAATTGTCCAGTCCCTCCAACATGGCCACGGAGGGTGGACTGATGGCATGTTTGAGACTCTCACGACCACCGGCACAGTATGTGGCATTGATGAGGATCACGACATTGTGGTTCAGTATCCTAGTGGCAATAGGTACGTCCATGTGGAGCAACACAGAATGTATTGTGTCATTAACATCCCTGTCCACCACACGTCACTCAAAAGCTGCAAAACACATATTTACAATAAGATCAAGTTATAATTTGCACCACTTGACACTGTTGGTCTATTTGTCACATTTACAGTGTGCAAATTGTTATTCACCTGATGGGTTGCATTTTGTAACCATGTTTTGATTAGATTTTTCTTTTCAATCCTATACCACCTAATCTATTTAATCATGGATTGCATATTTTTCACATTACTGCTCAGTCTATACATCAGCCAGCTACTACATCACCATTTATTTGTTATAATGTTGTGGCAAATCTATGTATTTCTTTCAGTTAATACAAAATTGTGTCAGGGAACTTCTATCTACACAGTTCTGACTTGATTTCTACATAGGATATTTTATAACCAGATAAAGAGACAATAACATATTTGGTCTGGCTTGTTAGTAGTTTTTAAAACGGTTACAATCACCTACTGCAAAGGTGCCAATATGATGTCTAATGAAGACATATTCTTTGTAGAGCTCAACTCCATTCTCCTAACAACAACAACAACAACAACAACAAAAACAACAAAAAAGACTGTTTTATTGCACTATTTTTTAAAACTTGCCATTTTCAGCATACAGTTTGATAACTCTCAGGTTATTACTGTTTCCTAAGCAAACAGGATCGTAAAAACTGTAATAACCAATAGATAACAGAAGAGGAGGAAAATGCTATGTGAGACACACAGCCACTCTAGCAGTCTTCTATACACAGTCTACGTTCACATGACAGTAACTTATCGATTGCTTTATATTCAGATGGACGTTCAATCCAGCCGTGCTAACAAAGGCCAATGTAGTACGCAGTGGTGAAGTTGCAGCCGGAGCAGAGGGAGGCAGTTCCCAGTTCCTAGTGGGAGACCTGGTTCAGATTTGCTATGACATCGACCGCATCAAGCTACTGCAGAGAGGCCATGGAGAGTGGGCTGAAGCCATGCTTCCTGTAAGAGTTTGAGACATGTTCACAGTGATTTGTGCAACCCCATTGTGTCTTAAATATTTAAATGTAAATAGAATGTTCAGATTAAACATGTAAAATATTCAGAAGAATATTATAAAATCTAAACAAAGACCATTAAATAGCTCGATTTGAATGTTACCAGTCCCATTTCATTCTTTGCCCCAACCACTTACCCTTTCCCCTCCATTTTGCACATACACTTATTGACATAGGGTGTCCAGACGCCTGTTGAGGTGGAAAGGTAAGGTGAAGTGTAAATGCTATTTTAGTCTTTCAAACATATTAATCACAGTAAAAATTGATTTCCATTTCTTGGGTGGACAAAAACTATTCCACTAATTTTCTTAGACTTTGAAGACAGTATCTTACACGTTTCCACTTGCTGCAAAACAAGAGGTTAATAATGCCAATATGCAGCTGATGAACAGCATTGTTGACTCATCTATGTACATGATGATGCATCCTGTTGTTGGAGGAGTGTCCTATTAAGTAGAGGTTGATTTAAACCACTGCCCCTTGTAACGTACTAGTTATAAAGGGCCGGGGAAGGCCTTGGGCTTCATTTTATATGCAAAAATGCCAAACCTTCAAATGTGTTGTCTTTCTAATTTTCCACTCTTCCTTTCATCCTTGGCAGTGTCAGTCCTGCACCTTCTTCAGAAAAATATGCAGTGTTATTAACACAAAGAGACATAATTTTACCCCCAGAGCAGACTTGGAGCAGCCTATGGCTGTTTTGCTGCGACTTTTATGTCTATCTCAACAAGACGTTATTCTTCTCTTATTATGCAGTTTATTCATTGCTGTCTAGTGTGCCCTAGGTTATGTAATGCCAGTCTTCTCCAATATGCCACTTGTCCCTGCCAAACTGCCCCCCTCAGTAGCTAATGAGCCTTAAAACCCTGAGATGGGTTGTGGCTTTGATCACTAACCACGGCTGTTTGCCACCTGCTGTTGCTTCTACTGCAGCAGTCCCCGTTATTGATGGCATCCTCCAGGATAGCCCCAGAACCAGCTTGACAGATAAAAGTGCCTCGTTCTCCCATAGCGGGATCAAGATGATATGATTCAAAAATTGGAAAGCATTTTACTCTGTCCTTTTTTTGGTGTCGCCTTTGTAGATGAAAAATGGTCCAGCAAGTTGAAGTTTCCTTTAATTTATATCCCTCTTCTTTCTCATGCAAGTGAATCTTGTTTAAATAATGGAAACACAGCTTTGATTTATAATATTTCATTTTTTCTGTCAGCTTTTATTTTCACATTTATTTTCACACCAAGACCTGTCTTGGTTCTTGAGCTAGTATTTCTTTCACTTTATTCCTCTCTCCCACTTTTATGTATTTATTTATTTTTTGACTGTCTCCATTTTCCTCTGCTTCTTGTAATTTCATTTATACCAAACATAGCCAAAAGACTACAGCCCTTCATATACAAATGAATTTTTGCCATATTTACCAACAGACCTTAGGCAAGGTTGGCCGTGTGCAGCAAATCTACTCTGACAGTGACCTGAAGGTCGAGGTTTGTGGTACTTCTTGGACGTACAATCCTGCTGCTGTCACTAAGATTGCCCCCTCTGGCTCAGCTGTCAGCAATGCCTCTGGAGGTTTGTATGAAAACGCACGAATGACAGAGCCTTGCCTTTGTTGTTTGTCCTCACTGCCATCTCTTTTCTGACTTCTACACACAAACATTTGTCTGATTGTCCCCTTGTTTGGTCAGAGCGTCTGTCTCAGTTGCTGAAGAAACTGTTTGAGACACAGGAGTCTGGAGACATCAATGAGGAGCTTGTCAAGGCAGCAGCCAATGGAGACCTGGCTAAGGTGGAAGATATTCTTAAGAGACCAGATGTGGATGTAAGTGCTCAAACTTTTCTGTTTTCTTATGAGAAGATACTGGATTTTGAGTTAAATGTATTTGCAGTTAAAGGATTGAGTGGAAGGGTCGGTTATCATTCATATACTTTATACCATAACAGAATGTTGTCTTTATTATCAAGCAGACCAATTTATACTTTTATTTAATTGAAACAATTACATTATATTTTTGTAAAGTTTTATTTTTACTTTTCAAAAAAGATTAACCCCAAATGTTATAGCTCCATTGGCTCTCATTAGCAAACTGCTTGGACTGTGTGTTTGAAATGTCCCCTCTCTTACATAGAGATGAATGGGCTGCAAACATCACTGAAGCCAAGGCAACAATGGCATTAATCGTGTTAGCCAAAACAATCAGATGTTGGGCACTTTTGTGTTACCTGGTGACTTTCATTCTTTATGGAAAACAACCCAGGAACACAAAGGAGGCATTTAAGGCACTAGAGAAGCAATTGTGAGAGGAGCAATACTTTGGCTGCAGACCTTGCAGATACAAAAACTAAAAAGGGCTCTGAGGGCATTTACCTGAGAAAACACTAAAATCCTGTACCCTACCCCCTTAATTGGATAGGCTCCAGAATTTAATGAGTTCTTCTTGAGTCATGCACCACCATCTACAATGTTTTATGGAAATGGCTTGGTAGTTTTTTGTGTAATCCTTCAGACAGCAGACGGACTGAAAACATAACTGTCCTGGTGGATGAAAAAACCAATAAAAGTTATGTGATACACTAAATAAAAAGTAAAAACCGAAGAACCGTAAAAGGAACACTTAAGGTTTTTTTTCTGCATGCCTCTACATATTTGTGTCGCCAGTCATCAGCATTAGTATACTTGGTACATTGATGATGCATGATCACTGATGCTGCTGAGATTGACTTCTTTGGTATCCAACTCTGATAGCGAATTACATTTTAGTAATGGCATTCAGTACCCAGCCCTTGGTACAGTCCCGACTGTGCTCTGCCTTGCTCACAGTATACTGAGGAGGCTGTCGGTCTCCCAGGAAAGGATTGTAAGATCCTCCCACTCCTGCACCTCTCTCAATCTGAAAAGCATTAAAGCTGGACCCAGAGGATGCACCGGTGGCCATTGGTGTGCACTGCAGCACAGACTCAATTCACTCTCTGAATGAGGTGGAGATCCACAATCCCCCATATGTTTGGACACTGTGTTCTGACACATGCTATAGGTAGACCAGGGAAAACACTCTTTTAAGTTATGAGTTATAAGTCTGCAATATTGTCCTCACTCAGACTGAAGTGTGTGCGTGCAAGTGTGTTTGTGTGGAAAAGGCTGGCGAGTTGCCCTACTGCCTTTCAGTGGAATTATTTGCTTAAAGCTGAGCACACTGAGTCTGGCCAAGTGATCTGCCTGCCAGGACAAGAGATGTCTCGAGACTCCCAAAGGAGTCCACATTAATATTTATGCTCTGAGTTTTTGCAGCGCTGCACTTGGTGATGAAACATGCACACACAGCCGTACATGCACATCCTCTCACATGCATACTAAAAGCTTAAACACACCCTCACCAACCCTGAACGCCCCTTAGGTGATCAGCCTAGTCAGTAGAAGCAGATCTAAACATGAACAATGTTCATGTTTAGATCTAACATTGTTATGTACCTGTTTTCTCACCCTGACTCTTGGTCTGTTTGCAGGTGAATGGGCAGTGTGCTGGACACACTGCTATGCAGGCAGCCAGTCAGAACGGTCATGTGGATGTCCTAAAATTGCTGCTTAAACATAATGTGGACCTGGAGGCTGAGGTTTGTTTAAATAAAAATAATGCCACTCTCCTATCCATGCACATCCTACTCACAAATGCATCTCTTATTTTATTGAATATCACACAATATGGTACAAAAGGTGAAAGCCCATGCTTACTGACACAATAATCATTATGCGGGTGTGTTGTGTACTCAGGACAAAGATGGAGACCGTGCAGTGCACCACGCAGCCTTTGGTGATGAGGGCTCTGTCATTGAGGTGCTGCAGAGGGGCGGCGCCGACTTGAATGCCAGGAACAAGCGAAGGCAGACCCCATTGCACATAGCAGTCAACAAAGGCCATTTGCAGGTGGTCAAAACCCTGCTGGACTTTGGCTGCCACCCCAGCCTCCAGGTACCTCTCCCTGTGTCCTATTTACCTTTCATAGGAACAGTTTTCAGACAAAACCTGTGACATCTCAAGAACAGAAACAAAAACATACAAAAGCACTGTCAAGGGAGAGTCTCTTCAGTCAACAATGACTATTGTACACTTTGTTGTTTGTTACAATATAATAGTAGAGTGGCCATTTAAACAGAGTTTAGGTCAGATATAAGAATTGTAGTGACACAGTTTCCCATTCAGGATTCAGAGGGAGACACACCCCTGCATGATGCCATAAGCAAGAAAAGAGATGACATGCTGTCAGTGCTGCTGGAGGCCGGTGCCGATGTCACCATCACCAACAATAATGGGTTCAATGCCTTGCATCATGCCGCGCTACGTGGAAACCCCAGGTATGAGATGCTCAACTTTCCACTTGCAACAAATCCTTGTTACCGTACTTTGTTGTCTACATGAGACCAGGACCAGAGTGTATTTGATCTATAAAAACTGCAATATCTGCTTTCAGGAAAGCCATTACAGTAGATAGACATGCTGAATTCTAAAAAACAAAAAAAACAAATTTGTCTTAAAGCTAAGAACACACTAAATTCATATTTATGTATATATAATTCAGCATTAATGCAAGAAAAAAAACAACCTGTGACAGTAACTACTATAAGTACCGTATTTTCACGACCATAAGGCGCATATAAACGTCTTAGATTTTCATCCAAATGTGCGGCGCGCCCTTTCGTCCAGTGCGCCCTTTCTGTGTGCGGACGTATTTGAGAACCATGAGGCAGCGGACGTGATTGAGAACACGGGAGCGTTAAAGGGGTACCGGTACGTGTGGGCGTGGATTGTGTATAAAACAACAGGTATGTGCTTTATGCAGAACATTGCTGTCTTAACAACCCTGAAAATGGCAAAGAGACACGCTTATGAAGCTCAGTTTAAACACGAAGGGT